>CM042412.1:8567540-9167540 GCA_023634145.1 Thymallus thymallus | reverse complement strand
TGATGAGTCCAAATGTTTGATTTTCGGTTCCAACCTCCGTGTCTTTGTGAGACGCAGAGTAGGTGAACGGATGATCTGTGTGGTTTCCACCATGAATCATGGTGGAGGAAGTGTGATTGTGTGGGGATGTTTTGCTGTTTACACTGCCTGTGATTTATTTAGAATTCAAGGCACACTTAACCAGCATGGATACCCGCATCATTCTGCAGTGATACGCCATCCCATCTGGTTTGCGCTTAGTTGGACTATCATTTGTTTTTCAAGAGGACACTGACCCCTCCAGGCTGTGTAAGGGCTATTTGACCAAGAAGGAGAGTGACGGAGTGCTGCATCAGATGACCTGGCCTCCAGAATCACACTACCTCTACCCAATTGAGATGGTTTGGGATGACTTGGACCGCAGAGTGAAGGAAAAGCAGCCAACAAGTGCTCAGCATATGTGGGAACTCCTACAAGACTGTCGGAAAAGCATTTCAGGTGACTACCTCATGATGCTGGTTGAGACAATGCCAAGAGTGTGTTTAACACTTTTTTGGTTTCTACATGATTCCATATGTGTTATTTCAGAGTTTTGATGTCTTCACAATTATTCTACAATGTAGAACATTTTAATAAAATAAAGGAAAACCCTTCAATGAGTAGGTGTGTCTATACTTTTGAATAGTACTGTATATATAGATATAGATATGTGTGTTCCGTTCCGTAACACAAACAAACCCTACAGAGCCCCAGGACAGCAACCAAATCTTCAGAAAGCAAAAAGAGAATTACTTGAAACACTGGAAAGAACTAACCAAAAAAACAGAGCAAACTGGAATGCTATTTGGCCCTAAACAGAGAGTACACGGTAGCAAAATACCTGACCACTGTGACTGACCCAAAATGAAGGAAAGCTTTGAGTATGTACAGACTCAGTGAGCATAGCCTTGCTATTGAGAGAGGCCGCCGTAGGCAGACCTGGCTCTCAAGTGAAGACAGGCTATATGCACACTGCCCATAAAATGAGGTGGAAACTGAGCTGCATTTCCAAACCTTCTGCCAAATGTATGACCATATTAGACACATATTTCCCACAGATAAACTCTCATATCTATTAGGTGAAATACCACAATGTCATCACAGCAGCAAGATTTGTGACCTATTGCCACAAGAAAAGAGCAACCAGGGAAGAACAAACACCAACTTATTACTACTTTTGAGATACTTTACTACTTAGCATGTTAGCAAACCTAACCCTTTTAGCTAACCATTCCCCTAACCTTAATCATTTAACCTATCTCCTAAACTTAACCTTAACCCGTAGCCTAGCTAGAATTCATAACGTATAACAAGTTTTGTTATACAATTGAATACATACCATACAAAATGTAACATGTAACAATAACATACCATACAAAATGTAACATATGTCATACTAAATGGAGTGTCTCGGATTTACATACAAAATGCTCTGAGACCAGGTTGCATATTTATTTTTCCTTTTTATACTTCAACTCTTTACACATTATTACAACACTGTACATAGCAGGAAGCTCTGTCATCCATTTATATGCAGATGATAGTCTTATACTCAGCTGGCCCCTCCCCGGATTTTGTGTTAAATGCTCTACATCAAAGCTTTCTTAGCTTCCAACAAGCTTTCTCTACCCTTAACCTTGTTCTGAACACATTCAAAACAAAGGTCATGTGGTTTGGTAGGAAGAATGCCCCTCTCCCCACAGGTGTGATTACTACCTCACAGGGTTTAGAGCTTAAAGTAGTCACCTCATACAAGTACTTGGCAGTATGGCTAGACGGTACACTGTCCTTCTCTCAGCACATATCAAAGCTGCAGGCTAAGGTTAAGTCTAGACTTGGTTTCCTCTATCGTAATCGCTCCTCTTTCACCCCAGCTGCCAAACTAACCCTGATTCAGATGACCATCCTACCCATGCTAGATTACGGAGACATATTTATAGATCAGCAGGTAAGGGTGTTCTTGAGCGGCTAGATGTTCTTTACCATTCGACCATCAGATTTGCCACCAATACTCCTTATAGGACACATCACTGCACTCTATACTCCTCTGTAAACTGGTAATCTCTGCTTATTTATAAAACCCTCTTAGGCCTCACTCCCCCCTATCTGATATATCTACTGCAGCCCTCATCTTCCACATACAACACCCATTCTGCCGGTCACATTCTGTTAAAGGTCCCCAAAGCACACACATCCCCGTGTCACTCGTGTTTTCAGTTCGCTGCAGCTAGCGACTGGAACTAGCTGCAAAAAACACTCAAACTGGACAGTTTTATCTCAATCATGGACACTCTTACTGACAGTTGTGGCTGCTTTGCTTGATGTATTGTCATCTCTACCTTCTTGCCCTTTGTGCTGTTGTCTGTGCCCAATAATGTTTGTACCATGTTGTTGTCATGTTACGTTGCTACCATGCTGTGTTGTCATGTGTTGCTGCCTTGCTATGTTGTTGTCTTAGGTCTCTCTTGTCGTGATGTGTTTGGTCCTGTATTTATTTTTAATTCCAGCAGGAGGTATTTTTCCTTTTGGTAGGCCGTCATTGTAAATAAGAATTTGTTCTTAACTGACTTGCCTAGTTAAATGACATTTGAAATTTCTCTATTCCTTTGAAACTTCTGTGAGTGTAATGTTTACTGTTACTGTTTAGTTTGTTTATTTCACTCATTTATTATCTATTTCACTTGCTTTGGCAAAGTAATCATATTTACCATGCCAATAAAGCCCGTTGAATTGAGAGGTGGTCCCTGTGCACCTCAACAATACATTGGTAAGATACATTAAAAATACAGCCTCTGTGCCATCTAGTGGCAAAAAAAACATTCACAAAGACTGATTTTAGACTTCTACCAACATATATAAATATAAAGCAACATGTAGTTTTGGGCCCATGTTTCACGTGCTGAAACACATTTTCAATTTTCCGTACGCACAAAAGCTTCTCTTAAATGTTGTGCACACATTTGTTTAGATCCCTGTTAATGAGCATTTCTCCTTTGCCAAGATAATCCATCCACCTGACAGGTGTGGCATATCAAGAAGCCAATTAAACAGCATGATCATTACACAGGTGCACCTTGCACTGGGGACAATAAAAGCCCACTTAGAATGCCACAGATGTCTCTAGTTGAGGGAGCGTGCAATTGGCATGCTGACTGCAGGAACGTCCACCAGAGCTTTTGCCACAGAATTGAATGTTCATTTATATAGCATAAACGGTCTTCAGTATTTCTGTCTGTAATAGAACCCTTGTGGGGGAAAAACTCATTCTGATTTGCTATGGCTGCCCCCCTGCCCAGTCATGTGAAATCCATAAATTAGGGTCTAATATATTTCAATTGATTGTTTTCCTTACATGAACTGTAACTCAGTGAAATCGTAGAAATTGTTGCCTTCATATTTTTGTTCAGTATAGTGTAGCATAGGCCGGTCAGGCTCCTCTCAAATCGTCAAAGCTAATTACTTTAGAAGTGACTAGACTTTTTATAACTAGGCAGTATAATGAACATTGCCAATGCAAAGGTGATCAGGTAGTGATTTCAATCCACTACTTCCATTCTTCAAAAGCCTAGTTGAGAGAATGACATTGCTTACGCTCACACTATGAAATACATGACAAATGACAAACAGTGGCCACCTACTTGAAGAAAAGAAAAAACTTGCAACTTCCTAATTCTCTTTCCTCCCAAAGTGCCCACTTGTTCATTCCCTTCACTGAGATTAAATAAAATGGACTAGTATAAGAACCAGTGCATTTAGATGCAAATAGTAAATGCATTTATAGTGAACAAGTGCACAATTCAGGGGATATTAGGAAACGTCACCCAATGTGTGGGTGAGCATCATGCATGTAATTTGCTACCAACCAAGATCAATTGCGCTTGAATGGATTTTTTCTGCACTCATTTATTTTTTTCCAAACCAGAAGTGTAAAGTACGCAGTGTTCACACGAGCAGCCAAATTCTATTCACGAATTGGTATTTTGACCAGATAAACTCTGAGAAAGACCTGTGATTGGTGAAACGACCAATTAGTGGGGGGAAATCAGAATTGGGCTGCCTGTGTAAACAGCCATGTATATTAATGTAACAAATCTGCCAAATTAGTTATTTAAAGCCTCAAGTACTGGTACACAAGAGTGATTACTTGCAGCCGACTTAGTTTATCCAGAAAGATTTGAAAACTCTACCACAATACTTGAAAGAAATCACTCCAATTTCAAGCAAAACAATGTCTGAATAAGTTTTAACCTTGGTACAAGTTTAACACAAGAGGCCACAGCCTAAGAATTTGAACACTAGATTGCACATGACAAGAGTGAATAGTAAACCAATGTGTAACATTGGAATTAAACCAGTTTTTCCTGACGGCATTTAACTCATTCCAGAGGGCCGAGTGTCAGAGGGTTTAGTTTCCTTTCAATTAAGACCTAGACAACCAGGTGAGGTGAGTTACTAATTAGTGACCTTAGTCATCAATCAAATACAAGGGTGGAGCGAAAACCTGCAGACACTGCCCTTAGTGGAATGAATTGGATACGTGTAAACAAAACACAAGTCAACTATGTAGGACAAAAGAAAACATTTATTTGCAATACTGCAAAATCCCATGTTGGTTTTGTATCCATGGGGAGTCTTCAGAATCCAATGCAGTTAGTCCAGCTGTGTACATAAAGTATCAGGGTTAGATTCATGTACTACAGAATTACAAGAAATAAAATGTTACTGTCAATTGTAATTGTGGAAAACCATTAAGAACATGGTAGCCTATGGTTTAAGAAATTAAGTATCTAGCCAACTAATGATGTAACCCATGTCTACATTGGTAAATCTCATATTGTGCATCTTCCAGAAGGTATTACATTATTTTCACCCTTTATATTAACTATCAAATGTGATACCATCGGTAATGTCAACTACTAGCCAACGGTGACTAACAGTTACATTTGCGAGAGTAGTGGAAATAAATACTTGCCTTGACAAAGCCGATGTCATTCGCGTACTGCCTGAAGCACTGGCGGCACATGTTCAGCCCGTATTTACGGATCAGACCGTGTCTGTTCGAGCATACCCGGCTGAAAAAAACAAACAAGTATTAGACAAACGTGGCGAAGACGATTAAATAACAATTTTTAAGAGACTTCAAACCCATTCAAATTTACCCTAGATAACTGGTTAGCCGCCATTAGTTTCCCCATAGCCAATGTTACCTTCATGACAACGAAACGGGCTACTGTAACTAGTAAATAATTATTTAGGACGCGAAGTTGTAACAATATAAATACCCCTCAATCTGAATGTTACCGGTTTATTGATAACTCGAAATAAAGTTTCACTAGAAACACATTACAAGAAACTGTTATCTTCAATATGGGAGAAGAATGTGAAGGCCTGGCTTTATTACTCAGCCGCCATATTAGGTCGAGCGAAGCCTCCATGTGGTTCGAATTGTACACTAAGAATTTGGGTCCGTGAAAGTCTACCGAACTCTGAAATGTACTCGAAATTGAATAATACGAAATACTAAACAATATATTGAACAAGACTGACCAGGATCGGGATCCCTGCCCGAATTTTCTGGGGTGACTCCAGTAGAGGCTCTGATGTCCCATCTTGTCTCGTTCGAGTAGAATGTCGAAAAGGAAGGAAGCCGGGTACGCATGCGTAAATAAAACTCTTCTTCTGGGCTTCTTCCGCCCACAATGCATAGCGGGAAACGTCGCGTTTAGTGCATTCTTGTAGTACACCACTAGACGACGCTGCGGCAGCAACATCAATCGTTCCATCTGGAACCTAGTGCGCCTGCGGATTTAAATAGATGCTGAACGTACAGGTTTTCACTCCCCCCATATCAGGATCAGTATTTGGTTGAAGAGCTCATCGAATCAGTTGTACAAGCAGAAATCAATAATTCAAAGTGACACATGCAATGTAAACAATATTAGATACACATAACTAGTATACCCATCTTTCTCCATCTCAAATGCATACAATACCTTATGCCCAAGTGGACCCAATGATCTGATTTTGATGCAGGGTCCTGTTACAATCATGCATGCAAAAACACTGTCTTAAATGTGATATGAAAAAATTACATTTTTTTCAATCTCTTTGGCAATTTCATTTTACAATGTATACTGAATATAAATCTAAACGCAACATGCAACAATTTAAATGATTTTACTGAGTTACTGTTCCTATAAGGAAATCAGTCAATTTAAATAAATAAATTAAACCCTAATCTATGGATTTCACATGACTGGGCAGGGGTGCCCTTTTTCCCCACTAAAGGGCTTTATTACAGACATAAATACTCCTCGGTGGGGGTTAGATGGTATTTTTGGAGGGGGAGATGGAAGCAGTAAGGTAGATAGGGAAATTATATATTTTAGTAGGGAGACTGGTCTGATAATAACAATATGTGTAAATTGCCATGGATGACCACACTCCTAAACAGTAGGTGGCGGTAGATGCAAATTATAGTTAGTTGCGCCAAGAAGAAGCCCCGAAGAAGAAGCCCAGAAGAAGAAGAAGCCCCGAAGATGAAGAAGCCAAGAAGAAGAAGCCCCGAAGAAGAAGCCAAGAAGAAGAAGCCCCGAAGAAGAAGCCAAGAAGAAGAAGCCCCGAAGAAGAAGCCAAGAAGAAGCCCCGAAGAAGAAGAAGAAGAAGAAGAAGAAGAAGAAGAATACTCCTCAGTTTCATCAGCTGTCCTGGTGGCTGGTCTCAGAGAGAAATTAACATTAAATGATCTGGCAACAGCTCTGGTGAACGTTCCTGCAGTCAGCATGCCAATGACACGCTCCCTCAAAACTTGAGACATCTGTGCTATTGTGTTGTGTGACAAAACTGCTCATTTTAGAGTGATCTTTTACTGACCCCAGCACAAAGTGCACCTGTGTAAGGATCATGCTGTTTAATCAGCTTCTTGATATGCCACACCTGTCAGGTGGATGGATTATCTTGGCAAAGGAGAAATGCTCACCAACAGGGATGTAAACAAATTTGTGCACCAAAATTTGAGAGAATTAAGCTATTTGTGAGTATTGAACATTTCTTGGATCTTTTATTTCAGCTCATGAAACATGGGATCAACACTTTATATGTTGCATTTATCTTTTTGTTCAGTATAAGTTGTATATTTTCTAAACTGATAACATTTGTAATGCCCCCTATCTTATGTTCAGAACCTTTGATTGTGCATTCATTGGGGTTTCACACAACTTTCACCCCTGAGTCATTCATGCGAAATAGTCTTTTGTCATTTTAACTGCCATTTAATCCCGTAGGAAAAAATACACATTTTAAAACTGTTCTTTTTGAAGCGCTGACTCTAACTTATCCACAGGGATGTTGGTCCATGCTGACGCGACGTCATCACGCAGTTGCTGCAGATTGGTTGGCGGTACATTCATGCCCATACCATTACATCCTAAAGATGCTCTATTTGATTTAGGTCTGCGCAGGCCACTCAAGTAAACTGAACTCGCTGTCATGTTTAAGGCAATGTTTTTCCACTCCTTAACTGTCCAGTGTTGGTGATCGCGGGGCCGCTTCATCTAGTTTTTAGCTAATAGAAGTGGAAACCGGTGTGGTCGTTTGCTGCAATAGCCCGTCTGTGACAAGGACCAGCGAGTTGTATGTTCTGAGATGCCGTTCTGCACACCACTGTTGTACTGCACCTTTATTTGTCTGTTTGTGGCCGCCTGTTAGCTTGCACGATTGTTACCGTTCTCCTTCGACTTTGCTTATCAACAAGCTGTTTTCGCCCACAGGACTGCCACTGACTGAATGTTTTTTGTTTGTCGCTCCATTCTCGGTAAACCCTATAGACACTGTCGTGCGTGAAAAGTCCAGGAGGGCGGCCGTTTCTGAGATACTGGATCTGTCGCGCCTGGCACAGACAATCATATCACGCTCAATGTCGCTTAGGTCACTCGTTTTGCCCATTCTTACGTTCAGTCGAACAGTAACTGAATGCCTCAATGCCTGTCTGCCAGCTTTATATAGCAAGCCACGGCCACGTGACTGTCTGTAGGAGCGATCTATTTTCGTGAACGGGGTGGTGTACCTAATAAACTGTGTATAACCCAGGTATTTCAGCAGTACATCATGCACTACACAATTCAGCGGGTTTAGAGGCTAGTCAAAGACCACTCACCTCCTCCCTACCCGACACAGTCGACCCTCTCCAATTTGCTTCCCACCCTGACAAATCCATGGCTGACGCAATCGCCATTGCACTGCACACTGTCCTCTAAGTTCCCCACAAAGCTCACGGCCCTGGGACTAAACTCCTCCCTATGCAACTGGGTCCTGGACTTCCTGACGGGCCACCCCCACGACTGCGTGGCCTCAAACACTTCCAACTCCATCATCAAGTTTGCTGAGGACACGACAGTAGCAGGTTTGATTACCAACAACAATGAGACGGCCTACAGGGAGGAGGTAGGCACTCTGACGGTGTGGTGCCAGGTAAACAACCTCACCCTCAACATCAGAAAAACAAAGGAGCTGATTGTGGACTTCAGGAGGAACCAGGCTGGGCACTCTCTTCTGGCACCCATTCTCTTCAAGTTCCTCAGAGTACACATCTCCGAAGAGCTCAAATGGCCCAACCACACAGACACCGTGGTGAATAAGGAAAGACAGCAACTCTTCAACTTCAGGATGCTGAAGAAATTCAGCTTGTCCCCGAGGGCCCTCATAGTGTTCTACAGGAGTACCATCGAGAGCATACTGTCGGGCTACATTACAGCCTGGTACTCCACCGCCACAGACCGTAAGGCGCTACAGAGGGTGTTACGCTCAGAGGGTGGTACTGCCTGCCTTCCAGGACACCTACAACACCAGGTGTCGCAGGATGGCCAAGAAGATCATCAGGGACCCCAGCCTCCTGAGCCATGGCCTGTTCTTCTCATTTCCATCACTCAGACGCAAGCAGTATAGCAGCATCATGGCAAAAAGACTGGCCAATAGCTTCTACCCCAAGACCATCAAGCTGCTGGATAGCCACCAATAGTCAACTACCTATATTCACCTTACTTTTGATATGATTTTCTTGTCATTTGTTAACTATACAATTTTCTATATCACTTAGTTTTGAAACATGAGCCATTTTGATGATCTGTTGAGTTTTTGCACCAAAGTGATAAAAAAATGGGTAATTATACCAATAGTATGTGAATCAATAACAAAGTACGTAAGAAAATCAACCCAATTTTAATTTGTTTAATAGTGCAATTAGTATTTAATAAGAAAAACAAAGCCAACAAAAATTACTGTGTACAACAACTACCAACACAGAAGTGTTCCAGTAAAAATCCTTTGGATACTTTCCCACTTTGAAATGTAAAGTAATGCCAGTAAGACCATCATTTATTTTTCATGATTGCTTGAATATTTAACAATAATGGCCTAACGCTAGGCTAGTAGTGATACTCGTTTGCCTGTATTTTGTATAGAATATAATCAAGAATAATTGAATAGACTGACAGTAATATCTAACTGGTTTAGATTATTATCATAGTGGCCTATCTTATTGGTTATCAATAAAACAGATCAGAAGAAGCCTTTGTTTATCTACTGTTCAAACAAACTACTAATTCTAAATAAATATTATACCGACTACATGTAAGATCTCCATATTTTTACATTGTTTATAAGCTGGTTCAGTTTAATGCAACATTGTAGCACACTAGCCTAATATATCAATTCATGTTTTATGTCTTGAGAGCCCCGACGGAGTAATGCATTGTGGGAGTCAAAGCTAGACAGTAGTTCCGTATTTGGTACTTTGTGCCAACGTTAGCTGGCTAGCTGGCTAATGTGTTATTTTGCCCCGAAATTGGGAGCAGGAGAGAAGGGATGGAGGAGAATGAACACCTCGATTCAGCGCACTGTTAACTCCGGCTGAGAAAACTGCATAGTACGACTACTATTTTAGGTAACTATACAAACGCATTATTTTTTCCCCTCCTTCTTCACAGTATGAAGCTTGTTGCTGCAGTCTATTTTGGCCCAATGCAATGGTTGAGGAGCGACTATGGAGTGCTTGCTTTGAAATATAACACACTCGCTCCGGCTAACTTCTACGAGACACATATAGATTGCTATCTCGCTACACGGCTAGCACCAACCTCGGCAACGACCGTTTAAGCTACTAGGTATGTCTAGTTAACTAGTTGTGTGTGGTGCAACGTTACGGTTCTCCAGCGAAATGGGGTTGGTGGTTTGATGTCGATGTCTTCCGCGCCAGGCGCTAACAAGACGATTACTAGTGTGTAGGAAACTACTTTCACTTACACGAACTAGATTTGGCTGGAGAAGCACCATTTCCTCCTTGACCAACGGGTGCCATGGGAAGGAGGACATGTTATACGACCGAAATGTTTATTACATTCATGTTCAGAAACGTAAGACAACGCTCTAGTTTGAAATGGTAGGCGGTGGCTAGTTTAGCTCTACATCTTGTTAACTGTGTGTGTATCTCGTCATGTAGTGAAAGTCAGCATAACAGGCGTGTAATGTACACTGTTAAGTACACAAGGACACCATAGGCTGCTGTGTTTTAGGCAAGGCTGTCCAGTTTTCCATTTTGTGGATGTATTGATTGTGACAGTGCCTCTGGGCAGTAGATCGAGATGAGCTAGTTCATCCAAGAAACGCTGCAAAGAAGAGAATAGAGAACTAATCATAGAATGTTAAAAGTGGAGCGCAGGCTGGTACGGGAGGGTTAGTGTGTCAACATCTAAATCGCGATGACTGGCTGCAGATACTTTGTGAAGATAGAGAAAGTATTAGGCCTAAATTATGATCATGTCTCTTACTGTGAGATTTAGGCTACTGGTTATGGGGAATGTTTTTGTCAATGTATGGGGCGTTGGCAGTGGTGCATTTTGTATATGGGTTGTCACTTGCATTTGGAAACTATACAGACCCCTTCCCCTTTACCACATTTTGTTAAGTTACAGCATTATTTTAAAATGTATTAAATTAAAACATTTTCCTCATCAATCTACACACAATAACCCATAATGACAAAGCAAAAACAGGGTTTTAGAAATATTAGCACATCTATTTACAGTAAGTATTCAGACCCTTTGCTATGAGACTCGAAATTGAGCTCAGATGCATCTGGTGTCCATTGATCATCCTTGAGATGTTTCTCCAACTTGATTGGAGCCCACCTTTGGTAAAATCAGTTGATTGGACATGCTTTGGAAAGGCACAAACCTGTCTAAAAAAGGTCCCACAGTTGACAGTGCATGCCAGAGCAAAAACCAAGCCATAAGGTCGAAGTAATTCTCAGTAGAGCTCCGAGACAGGATTGTGTCGAGGCACAGATCTGGGGAAGGGCAACCAAAAAATTGAAGCATTGAAGGTCTCCAAGAACACAGTGGCCTCCATCATTCTTAAATGGAAGCAGTTTGGAACCACCTAGACTCTTCCAAGAGCTGACCACCCGGCCAAACTGAGCAATCGGGGGAGAAGGGCCTTGGTCAGGGAGGTGACCAAGAACCAGATGGTCACTCTGTCAGAGGTCCAGAGTTCTTCTCTGGAGAAGGGAGAACCTTCCAGAAGGACAACCATCTCTGCAGCACTCCACCAATCAGGCCTTTATGATAGAGTGACCAGACGGAAGCCACTCTTCAGTAAAAGGCCCATGACAGCCCACTTGGAGTTTGTCGAAAGGCACCTAAAGGATTCTCAGACCATGAGAAATAAGATTCTCTGGTCTGATGAAACCAAGATTGAACTCTTTGGCCTGAATGTCAAGCGTCACATCTAGACGAGACCTGGCACCATCCCTACGGTGAAGCATGGTGGTGGCAGCATCATGATGTGGGGATGTTTTTCACCGGTAGTCAGGATCGAGGGAAAAATGAACAGAGCAAAATACAGAGAGATCCTTGATGAAAACCTGCTCCAGTGCGCTCAGGACCTCAGACTGGGGTGAAGGTTCACCTTTCAACAGGACAATGACCCTAAGCACACAGCCAAAACAACGCAGGAGTGACTTCGGGACACGTCTCTGAATGCCCTTGAGTGGCCCAACCAGAGCTCGGACTTGAACCTGATCAAACATCTCTGGAGAGACCTGAAAATAGTAGTGCAGTGACACTCCCCATTCAACCTGACAGAGCTTGAGAGGAAGGTATGCCAAACTTGTAGCGTTATACCTAAGAAGACCCAGGGCTATAATCGCTGCCAAAGGTGCTTGAACAAAGTACTAATATTTCCGTTTTTTATTTTTAATACATTTGCAAACATTTCTAAAAAAATAGTTTCTTCTTTGTCATTATGGGGTGTTGTGTGTAGATTGATTATGAAATGTAATCCATTTTAGAATTAAGCTGTAACGTATCAAAATGTGGAAAAAGTCAAGGGGTCTGAATACTTTCCGAATGCACTGTATAAGATCTTATCATAAAACAAGTTATGTTTTATTTGCTAAAAAATATATATGGGCTCCGATAACAGCCATTGTTTTATTATTGATAGTATGTATACGGGTTGCATTTAATAAAGTAACTATGTTTAGTACAGACAATAAGAAATACTACATTTGCTTGAATAATTCTCTTATTTTGTCTTCCAGTGGGTTCCATGCACACCTCTGAGATCAACATGCCTTATGGGACTCTCACCTGGCATCACTTACATTCCACAAAGACCCATGTCTACATTCCAAAAATTAGCGCAAGCAACAAGCGTTAGCAACCAACACAATTTGAAGCTGTTTTCTTCCAAGCCTGCCTGCCTCCCTGCCTGCCTCCTCCAAGCACAGCAGTGCCATTAGAAATTGCAAACCTGCCTTTTTTGAGTTTCTCTACATTCAGCTCCTCTCCCTTCCCAAGGGGGGTGACTGCCTGTCATGAGATTCCGAGTCTACAAGAGGAAGGTACAATACACGACGAGTCCCAAGTCATGTGTATGTGCTGCATGTTTCTGTACTGGGCATGTTTTAAGTGCACAAACTTAACAAATGTATTTGAAAACAGTCAGACAATAAAAAGTCATTTCTATTTAGTTCAGCTGAAGAAACAGGACCCACTGGATCAATTAAATTATTTAATAAGTTATTAACTCATGTAAAACTCATATGAACTTTGTTACATTATCTTACTGTATCGTATCTTTAAATCAAAAAAGATAATAGAAATAACAACAATAGTAAAATAACTGCAATAGCGAGCAGGATAGAGCCCAAAACCAGGCATTGGATATGATTTGTATTTTATCTCCAGGTGGTGATACTGACGCTGGTGGTGGTCGTGTGTGGCCTAGCCTTCTGGACCAGTGGGAAGCAGAAGAAGAGCAGTGGAGTGGTGGTCCCCAAAGAGGCTGAGGCGGCGAGGAGAAGCAGCAGTAGCCAGGTGCATCCACAGCCGCAGGCCACACCAGCAGTCAGCCGGATACCTATCGTACCACCCATCGCACCTGTAGCACCTGCCAACGAGACACACCAGAACAACCAGCCCGAAAAGCAGCTGGAGAAAGAGGAGGTGGTAAAGCCGGAGGTGGACAACACCACCCTGGTCTACCGTGGCATTGTGTTCCAGCTCAACTTTGACCAGACAGTGAGACATGAGGAGAAGTTCAGGGCAGCGAGGAAGAAGGACGATCTGGTGGTAGTTGTCCAGGTGCACGACAGACCTGACTACCTGAGGCTGCTGGTGGAGAGTCTGAGGAAGGCCCGGGGCGTGGAGAACATCCTGCTCATCTTCAGCCATGACTTCTGGTCCCCCGAGATCAACCAGGTGGTGGCCTCGGTGGACTTCTGCCAGGTCCTCCAGATCTTCTTTCCCTTCAGCATCCAGCTGTACCCCCAGGAGTTCCCGGGCCACGACCCCAGGGACTGCCCCAGAGACATTTCCAAGATAGATGCCTTAAAGCTGGGCTGCATCAACGCAGAGTACCCCGACTCGTTCGGCCACTACCGCGAGGCCAAGTTCTCCCAGACCAAGCACCACTGGTGGTGGAAACTGCACTTTGTGTGGGACAGGGTCCGGGCCCTGAAGGACCACCATGGTCTGGTGCTTCTCATCGAGGAGGACCACTTCCTCTCCCCGGACTTTCTCCACCTCCTCAAGCTGATGTCGATCTTGAAAAGGGAGAATTGCCCCGACTGTGACATCCTGTCTCTGGGGAGCTACGGCCACATCAGCTACGCCAGTAAAGCCAACAAGGTGGAGGTGAAAGCCTGGAAGTCCACCGAACACAACATGGGCATGGCTCTGAGCAGGGAGACCTACCAGAAGCTCATCCAATGCACCGACGCCTTCTGTACCTATGACGACTACAACTGGGACTGGTCCCTGCAGCACCTGACAGTAACCTGCCTGCCCTCCTACTGGAAGGTCATGGTGAGCGATGCGCCCCGGGTCTTCCACGCCGGGGACTGCGGGATGCATCACAAGAAGTCTGTGTGCATGCCGTCAAGCCAAAAGACCAAGTTTGAGAACATCCTTCAGAGCAGCAGCAATCAGCTGTTCCCCAAGAATCTGCTGATTACTAAGAGACTTCCGGCTAACGGCGCAGGTGGGGTGGCGCCCCACGTGAAGAATGGGGGCTGGGGGGACATTAGGGACCATGAACTCTGCAAGAGCTACCTTCGATTACAGTGACCTTATTATAAGTTGTAGGCCTATATCGTTACTATTTTCTTTTTTTGCATCCTCTGAATTTAAGAAAAAGAAAGCCTTTTGAAAATCTTTTATGGAATATTTCTTCATATTGCCTGTTTTATCGGACTCTTCCAAATAAAAAGTATGTTGGGTTTGGGCTTCTTTGTCACAAGTGTCTCTTTATGTACATCTAAGACATTGATTGATATATACTGTATGTATGTCTATATGTGTATATACAGTATGTCTATATATGTGTATATACAGTATGTGTATTTGTCTATATACCCTCCAAAAAGTTATACAGTATGATCTGAAAAAATGCCAATTGTTCAAGTATGTAATTATTTGCAGTCCCTAATAGCTTTCAATAGCAAGAAAGACTCAAGTTGTTCGTCAGCCAAAGTCAAACTGAATGTGTGGTGCATCATCTGTGTAAATTGGGTCCAGAATGAGAAGCGGTTGGGGACAGTCAAATCTAGTGAATTAGTGGACTTTGCGATCTGTGTGCATGCATAATTAATTTCTCAAAGTATTTGTCACATATTTGCTGAGATCCAAGAAGGTCCTCAGAGACACCTTGTCCCAAGCATGTCCTCCTTGTCCCAAGCAGGTCCTCCTTGTCCCAAGCATGTCCTCCTTGTCCCAAGCATGTCCTCCTTGTCCCAAGCAGGTCCTCCTTGTCCCAAGCATGTCCTCAGAGACACCTTGTCTTTCATTTAGCTTCCTTTCTCAAAATGTTGAACACTATTTTCTTCCTTGAATGCTGATTGGAATCATATTACAGCATCAGGTTAATGCATCGTCCTCATACGTAAGTCACCAAGGTATTAAACCTCAATTTGGCACTTAACTGTTTGTCCCTGAGGTTACTCAAAGATGTACCTTTGAGTCAAAGGAAAGTCATTAGATCCTTCCATGACCATTTCCCTGCACTCTGCTTTAATATGAGTAAGATGCTCATGGGGAGGATATATATTTTCTTTGCATTCGATATATAAACTGTATTTATATATACATATATACACACACACACACTGAGTGTACAATACATTAAGAACACCTGCTCTTTCCATGACAGACTGACCAGGTCAAATCAAAATCAAATCACATTTTATTGCTCACATACACGTGTTTAGCAGATGTTGTTGCGGGTGTAGCGAAGTGCTTGTGTTTCTAGCTCTGACAGTACAGTAATATCTAACAATTTCACAACATATACCCAATACGCACATTTAAATAAGGAATGGAATTAAGAAGATATACATATATGGATGAGCAATGTCAGAGCGGCATGGACTAAGATACAGTAGAACACTATAGAATACATATGAAATGAGTAATGCAAGATATGTAAACAGTGACTAGTGTTCCATTTCTTAAAGTGGCGAGTGATCTCTAGTCTGTGTCTATAGGTGAAAGCTATGATCCCTTATTGATGTCACTTGTTAAATCCACTTCAATCAATGTAGATGAAGGGGAGGAGACAACTTAAAGAAGGATTTTCAAGCCTTGAGGCAATTGAGACATGGATTGTGTATGTGTGCCATTCAGAGGGTGAATGGGCAAGACAAAAGATTTAGGTGCTTTTGAATGGGTTATGGTAGTAGGTGCCAGGCTCAACTGTTTCCTGTGTGTATCAAGAATGGTCCACCACCCAAAGGACATCCAGCCAACTTGACACAACTGTGGGAAGCATGGGCCAGCGTCCCAGTTGAAGTCGGAAGTTTGTAAACACTTTCGCCAAATACTTTTAAACTCAGTTTTTCACAATTCCTGACATTTAGTCCTAGTAAAAATGCCCTGTTTTAGGTCAGTTAGGATTACCACTTCATTTTAAGAATGTGAAATGTCAGAATAATAGTAGAGAGAATTATTTATTTCAGCATTTATTTATTTAATCACATTCCCAGTGGGTCAGAAGTTTACACTCAATTAGTATTTGGTAGCATTGCCTTTAAATTGTTTAACTTGGGACAAACGTTTCGGGTAGCCTTCCACAAGCTTCCCACAATAAGTTGGGTGAATATTGGCCCATTCCTCCTGACAGAACTGGTGTAACTGAGTCATGTTTGTAGGCCTCCTTGCTCGCACACGCTTTTTCAGTTCTGCCCACAAATGTTCTATAAGATTGAGGTCAGGGCTTTGTGATGGCCACTCCAATACCTTGACTTTGTTGTCCTTACGCCATTTTGCCACAACTTTGGAAGTATGCTTGGTGTCATTGTCCATTTGGAAGACCCATTTGCGACCAAGCTTTAACTTCCTGACTGATGTCTTGAGATGTTGCTTCAATATATCCACATAATTTTCCTTCCTCATGATGCCATCTATTTTGTGAAGTGCACCAGTCCCTCCTGCAGCAAAGCACCCCCACAACATGATGCTGCCACCCCCGTGCTTCACGGTTGGCATGGTGTTCTTTGGCTTTCAAGCCTCCCCTTTTTCCTCCAAACATAACGATGGTCATTATGGCCAAACAGTTCTATTTCTGTTTCATCAGACCAGAGGACATTTCTCAAAAAAGTTTGTCCCCATGTGCAGTTGCAAACCGTAGTCTGGCATTTTTTATGGTGGTTTTGGAGCAGTGGCTTCTTCCTTGCTGAGCGGCCTTTCAGGTTATGTCGAGATAGGACTCGTTTTACTGTGGATATAGATACTTTTGTACCGGTTTCCTCCAGCATCTTCACTAGGTCCTTTGCTGTTGTTCTGGGACTGATTTGCACTTTTCACACCAAAGTACGTTCATCTCTAGGAGACAGAACGCGTCTCCTTCCTGAGCGGTATGACGACTGCATGGTCCCATGGTGTTTATACTTGCGTACTATTGTTTGTACAGATGAACGTGGTACCTTCAGGCGTTTGGAAATTGCTCCCAATGATGAACCAGACTTGTGGAGGTCTACAATTATTTTTCTGAGGTCTTGGCTGATTTCTTTAGATTTTCCCATGATGCCGAGCAAAGAGGCACTGAGTTTGAAGGTAGGCCTTGAAATACATCCACCGGTAGACCTCCAATTGACTCAAATGATGTCAATTAGCCTATCCGAAGGTTCTAAAGCCATGACATCATTTTCTGTCATTTTCCAAGCTGTTTAAAGGCACAGGCAACTTAGTGTATGTAAACGTCTGACGCACTGGAATTGTGATATAGTGAATTATAAGTGAAATAATCTGTCTGTACACAACTGTTGAAAGAATTACTTGTGTCATGCACAAAGTAGATGTCCTAACCGACTTGACAAAACTAGTGTGTTAACATGAAATCTGTGGAGTGGTTGAAAAATGAGTTTTAATTACTTTAACCTAAGTGTATGTAAACTTCAGACTTCAACTGTACTTCAACTGTGTATATATATATATAAATTCATGGTTTAATATATGGATGACTCCCAGACAAAATTCACCGCATTGAAATGAATGATACATTCCTGGTGTTGGTGCTGTAGCAGAGTACATTTGAAGTGCTTAGGATGCAGCTCTCTATTGACAGTTTCCTCTAGGCCAAGCTAGCTTGGTGGCTTCTCTGAGGCTGCATCGATTTCCCTTCCCTTACACCCTACCTAAAGCAATGGTTTAAAGCTAGGCCTGTCTGCCTGAGCACTGTTTACAAGCTCTATCTGGGGATAACCGCAGAGTGAAGGCTGACTCAGTTCCTCATCTCCACAAGTGTAAATCTACTAGTCTAAGGACACACAACACTTACTTTCAATCTGTTGTTTATTTACCGTTGTCAAGGAGATTAGAATCTAATAAACTCAGTATTTACATATTTTACCAATATACCAATAATTATTGAAGGTATACTCTGCACCCCTCACGTCTTTAATGATAAAAGCTATACCAGTATTGAAGAGTCTGTAAATGCTGTATATTTTTTTTACAATCACAACCCAACCAACCCCAACAGCAAGATTTTGGCAAGGACATTCAAAGAAGGAATCTTTGAGGACAGAATAGAACTCAATGTACTGTGCTTATGTGCAAAACAAAGGGTTGATTTAATTCCTAATCTGGTGTGGCCTTGTGTAAACGCATGTGACAGTGCCCTGTACTGCTGGGGGGTCATGTGACCCATGAATGGTGCATAGAGTCAGATGATACAACATCTGTGGCTCATTCAACTCATTGAGGGCTTGATGATCAGTTGACAAGTTGAATCAGGTGTACCTGTCCAGGGTTACAATAAAAATGTGTACTGTTGGGGGTACTTGAGGAACAGGGTTTGGAAACACTGCATCACAATAGCACACAGAAAGGTAGACTAAAACATGCTGGCCTGGCCTAGCCTAGTCTATTTTAGGCAGGAGTAGACCTGTGTTTTATCTTTCCACCAGCCCAAGCCATTAGGGCTCTCGTGAGAGTTTATGCTTATTAATGATTGATAGCTATTGCACACAGTGCAGGGTAAACACCATGCCAGGTCAAGCAGAGGCACACACTAAGGGAGCAACATCTCGGAGAGAGAGGGGTGAGTAATGCTGACGCACATTGCCAAAGCAATCAATTGCCATAGTCTTTCATTCAATTGCCATAATCTTTCATTCAATTGGATCCTACACTCTTAGAAAAAAAAGGGTTCTTCGGCTGTCCCCATAGGAGAACCCTTTGAATAACCCTTTTTCGTTCCAGGCAGAACTATTTAACTTTTTTTATCCAGATTGTCTAACCTGATTAATAATAGTTGATTCAGAATCTGTTACCAGATAAACAAGTTATTGGATAAGTGGATTGTCCTCCACTCTCCCTGCTTGTCAGATAAGAAGACGCTGGCACTTGGATAGATCTTCTCTTTATAGTAAATTAGCTTCTTGGGTCAATGTGAGACAGTTACGAAGCTCTAATCTGGAATTACACTGGCTCAACGCAACGCAACATTGATTTGTGTAGCCCTCGGGTGGTAGGAGGGAAGCAGGGAGAGGAGGGAAGCAGGATCTCAGGGAGGGAGAGGTGGTGCATGTGATGAGGGATTTGCCTGAGCGGACGCAGTGGGCTCTCATCCCTTTCACGCCTCTTTCTCTCACTGTTCTCTCTCCCTGTTCTCTCTCCCTGTTCTCTCTCGCTCTCTCATCCTGCCCCAGCTGACTAACTTGTAGCCAATCTTCTAGTGACCACCAACTGAAGACCAAAAGTTTATTTTGTGGACATGAAAAAGTGGATGTATGCATAATATAATAACCTTTGTTTGACAAATAATTTCACTGTCTATTCTTATTATGGTTTTTTGAGAAGTCTTGTTTTGATATACTGTATGGGTATTTGTGTTCAGAATTAAGTCAAGACAAATGGTTATAAATTAGTATAATTCAGTAGGCTATTTCAAATTGTATAGATGTTTATTTTGGGGCGGCAGGTAGCCTAGCGGTTAGAGCGTTGGGCAATTGGCATGCTGACTGCAGGAATGTCCACCAGAGTTGTTGCCAGAAATTAATGACTTTTCCAATGGGGGAAAGAGGTCCAGTTTACATTAGGTACCCCTGTACTTATGTCCGGCAAGGATCTGGTTCTTGTAATACTCCAAGGTTTCCCAAACTCTGACCCTTTTATTACATATTTTCAGAATAAATATTCTGCTTCATAATGCAACTGCTTCTTAGGTACATATTGATTGTCTTTTTGTTCGACTATCTCACACTTTAGTATTACACTGCCTCCTACTGACGAAGACAGTAAATTACTGAATAAACCCCCAATAGGCTATACAATGTTGTACTCCCAATAGGCTATACAATGTGAAAATCTGGAGTGAATCAATCAGTTTGGATTTATTTCAATTTTATTAAGTATGTCACTTTAGTCAATATAATTTTAAACAAAAGTAATGCAGGAAAGAATTGCCATGAGTTTATCAGCAAAGCTTTAAACAAATTAGCACAGAAGCTGCTATTATCCTAAAAAACACCAGTGTTCTACCTTATCCATCTAGTAATCATCATTAAAAACCCATCTTGGTGGTCTAGGGTGACTTATAAACAGTGCAATTGAGAAGTATTCAGACCCCTTGACTTTTTCCCCATTTTGTTAAGTTACATCCTTATTCGAAAATGGATTAAATAAAACATTTGCCCCATCAATCCATACATAATACCCCATTATAACAATGCAAACACAGGTTTTTTAATTTTTTTGCACATTAATACAAAAAAGACCTTTACACTAGTACTCAGACCCTTTGCTATGAGACTCGCAATTAAACTCCAGTACATTGTCAGGCTCTGGCCATAGGGAGGCCTTTTGCTCACCTAGTTGGCCATGGTCGAAGCCTGACAGGATCTAGTATCCTAGATCTATGTGTTTTAGTTTTGTGTTGAATCCCCAATTAGAGACAGCTGCGAGACGTTGTCTCTGATTGGGGATTCTATTTAGGTTGCACAACCCCACACCTGGGTGTGGGTCATTGTTTTGGATGTATCTAAATGTCAGCGGGTAGAAGTAAGTGTATTTACGTTTATTTGTATCGTGTTTCCTTTTGTATAGTTCGTCATTAAGTCTAGTTGATTTAAATAAAAGTATGTCGAACTATCGCTGCGCTGCTCCTTGGTCTCTCCCTACACCCACTCGTGACAGAATGACCCACCGCCGCAAGACCAAGCAGCCTGGAGCCCAGAAGAACCCCCAAACTGTTTTGGGGGGGGGGGGGCTATGGGGGTGGTCGGGGAGGAGCGCCGGCCACTGCACTCGTGGGGGGTTCAGGAGAGCCCCGGCCACTGTACTCGTGGGGGGTCCAGGAGGAGCCTCTACAGCCAGGGGAGCAGAGGTAGAGAGAGGAGTCGGAGGAAGACGACGACTATGTGCCTTTGTTTCCTCACTCGTGGAGGCTCCCGGAGGAGTCCTCACAGGAAGGGGATTGGTGATGGAGAGAAGAGGAACGGGGCAGTCGCAGCCCTCCAACACCAGTTCCCAACCCGGTGCCTCCAGCGCCGGCCCAGAGTCAGGTACGGTCCGTGCCTGCTCCGTGCATCACACCATCGGGGCGCACTCACAGCCCGGTACGGTCCGTGCCGACTTCGCGCACCACACCATCGGTGTGCAGCCAGAGCCCGGAGAGGCTGAAGGATGGGGATCGCCCACCACTTCGTCTGCCAATGATCCACAATCGAGGAACAGACGAGGTGGTGGAGAGCCTGGATGACTCTTCCTCTGGAGACGCAGACGGAACCGCTGATTATACAAATAGAGGAGGAGGAGCGAAGGCCCGGAGCCTCCAGCGAAGGCCCGCAGCCCGGAGCCTCCAGCGAAGGTCCGTAGCCCGGAACCTCCAGCGAAGGCCCGCAGCCCGTAACCTCCAGCAAAGATATAGAGTCCGGACCCTCCAACGACGGCCCACAGCCCGGAGCCTCCAGTCACGGCCCAATGCCTGGAACCTCCAGCTACGGTCCACAGCCCCGAGCCTCCGACGACGTACAGCCCCGCTTTGGAGCAGGAGCTCCTTAGCGTGTCGGTGCCCAGTCTGGGGCCGGCAGCCAGCCTAACCACAGGGCCAGCCTAACTCCCCAAGAACACAGTGGCCTCCATCATTCTTAAATGGAAGAAGTTTGGAACCACAAAGACTCTTCCTAAAGCTGGCCGCCCAGCCAAACTGGGCAATCAGGACCTAAAGGACTCTGACCATGAGAAACAAGATTCTCTAGTCTGATGAAACCAAGATTGAGCTCTTTGGTCTGAATTTCAAGCATCACGTCTGTAGGAAACCTGGCAACATCCCTACGGTGAAGGGTGGTGGTGGCAGCAGCATGCTGTTGGCATGTTTTTCAGCGGCAGGGACTGGGAGACTAGTCAGGATCAATGGAAAGATGAATGGTGTAAAGTACAGAGAGATCCTTGATGAAAACCTGCTTCAGAGCGCTCAAGACCTCAGACTGGGGGTAAGGTTTACCATCCAACAGTACAACAACCTTAAACACACAGCCAAGAGAATGCAGGAGTGGCTTCGGGACAAGTCTCATGTCCTTGAGTGGCCCAGCCAGAGCCTCCCATCCAACCTGACAGAGCTTGAGATGATCTGCAGAGAAAAATGGGAGAAACTCCCCAAATACAGGTGTGCCAGGCTTGTAGTGCCGTACCCAAGAAGACTCAAGGCTGTAATCGCTGCCAAAAGTGCTTAAACAAAGTACTGAATAAAGGGTCTGAATACTTATGTAAATGTGATATTTCCTGGGGGGGGGGGGGGTTACATAACTTTGCAAAAAAAATTAAAACCCTCTTTTTGCTTTGTCATTATGAGGTATTGCGTGTAGATTGAGGGGAAAAAATTATTTAATACATTTTAGAATAAGGCTGTAACATAACAACTTTCCGAATGCACTGTACAACCTAGGTTACCAGAGTGAATTTGAATCTAAAGCACACCCTTCTGACTCTCAAACTCTTCCACTTTTCCTGTCTCCTCTCTCATCGGTCTATATCAATAAAATACATAAACATTTTAAAAATATATTTTTTAAAACACATCTTAAAGCTGCAATCAGCAGTTGAAACAGTAACAAAGCACTTCCCCGCCACTTTTGCTGAGGGGCTGGAGAAATGTAACCACTCTCAAATTCATAGACAGAGCTACAACGACTGGCCATCCATGATATCAAAATGATAGTTTTGAGGATATACAGTGTTTGTTTACATTTACTTTGTTTAAAAACATTGGAGTAAAACCAGCATATATTTTGGGTTCTGATGGGGTACGACAGCGGAACTCATGAGGCATTTACTGTATATGTTTTATTTATAAAGAATCAATGGGTACATATCGCTAATTTATAAGTCCATAAATGGATGTAACTAGTGCATATTGCCCCTTTTTAATAGCACGAAAACCTCTGTTTCTGGAACCAAATCGGGTCTAGTATTAGGGTGTGAAAGAGTGACTGCATGTAGATGTCTTGGCTCCCTGAGGTTTGTTGACAGTGGAGTAGAGGGAGCTGGGGTCAACAGGGTTCTCTGGCTCTCTGCCAGAAGAGGGCATAATTGAGGCATACATCACTGCATCTTCACGCTGGGCCTACAGACAGACACACACACACCATCACAACAAATTAAAGCCTTTAAACAGTGTATAGGAGGGAGAGCAATACCTTTTACAATATGTTCAGTATAGCTTCACTTACATCAACTCTCTGAGGGGCGTTTTGATTGAAGTGGTCAATGGAAGCATAGGTGATTCTGTCAGCAGGTTGACTCTACAAGGGTCAAAATTGTCATTGAAACATGAATCATTTAAACTGGACATTAGTGTCAATGCTTGATAACAACTGGGTCAAATTAAATTAAATTAATACATTGATCTACTAACCTTGTCCTCATTGGTTGGTGGGGTGGAGTGGTTTACTGCATGTAGACCCTTTATCAATTAGTAACAAAGGTCATGGATTCAAAATAATAGAATTATAGTGGAACCTCTTAGTGTATTATATTATTGTTGTAGTAAAATAACTAACTGTGTTTATTAAGCCACAGTGCATCAATGACATGTCTTTGTTACTCACAATGCTGTTATCAGTTGGAACTTGATTCTCTGAAAAGAACAAATAACGGTCTCCATGTGTATTACTGTGTTATTATTGCACTCCATTAAACTCAAAGAAAAGACAAATGTAAGCCCTTACTTTTTCTCCATCTGTGTACTATGACGACAGCAGCAATGACACACACGGCTATCACCACAGCCACTCCTACTGTTACCTTGAGGATGAGGGTCTGAAGATCTGAGAGGGGAGCAGGGTCTGGTTTAGAGGGGGAGCTTAGAGCAGGGGCCGCCCCCCAACCAAATCTCACTTAGGATCCCCAAAAGGGTCACAGCAGAACACTTTAGTGCCCCCCTGATGGTGGAGAGAAACATTTACTTTTAAAGTGCATTTCCTGCAATTCTGACAGGACCAGAGAGGAGAGGGTCTGGTTTAGTGGGGGACCAGAGGGGATGGGGGGGTCTGGTTTAGTTGGGGAGAACCAGAGAGGGGATGCATTACTCGCACGTAATTTAGCAGAAAAGATGTCAGTGTTACCCAGACAAGCAGAAATTCACACAGGAAGAGAGAAGTGTGAATTAGTGAGGTAGCAGGCAGCCTAGCGGTTAAGAGCATTGGGCCAGTAACAGAAGGCTGGCTGACAAGGCTGGTCTTGCAGTAGAGGCTGTACTCCCTAGCCAGTCTATCTAGCTAATCCACTCCCTGTACTCCATGTCATGTGCCAAAGAGACTGGCCTTTCTGTCATTTTCAAATAGATAGATACTTTATTAATCCCAGAGGGGGAAATTTCTTTGTCAAGCAGCTACAACAACAAAACACAGGGCAGGTGCAAAATGCCACAACGAAAGTACACAAAAGACGGATACACGATACACGGTACATGATACATAGAGCGGCAGTATGAAAAAGTATAGAAATACAAGATATCTGGAGTGCAAAAAAAGCTATAAAAAGACATTGCATAGTATGGGTGGTTGGCTCAATATGTACACTATACATTGGTGGATGGTTAACTATACTATACAGGTCGATGGCAGAGAAATACTTCAGTAGCTAAAAATGCATATGATATGAGCGAGGGTAATAATAGTTTACTTAATAGACAGACTGGCTAAATGAACAGGTACAGTGGGGAGAACAAGTATTTGATACACTGCCGATTTTGCAGGTTTTCCTACATACAAAGCATGTAGAGGTCTGTAATTTATATCATAGGTACACTTCAACTGTGAGAGACGGAATCTAACTCGTTACCTGTATAAAAGACACCTATCCACACACTCAATCAAACAGACTCCAACCTCTCCACAATGGCCAAGACCAGAGAGCTGTGTAAGGACATCAGGGATAAAATTGTAGACCTGCACAAGGCTGGGATGGGCTACAGGACAATAGGCAAGCAGCTTGGTGAGAAGACAACTGTTGACGCAATTATTAGAAAATGGAAAAAGTTCAAGATGACGGTCAATCTCCCTCGGTCTGGGGCACCATGCAAGATCTCACCTCGTGGGGCATCAATGATCATGAGGAAGGTGAGGGATCAGCCCAGAACTACACGGCAGGACCTGGTCAATGACCTGAAGAGAGCTGGGACCACAGTCTCAAAGAAAACCATTAGTAACACACTACGCCGTCATGGATTAAAATCCTGCAGCGCACGCAAGGTCCCCCTGCTCAAGCCAGCGCATGTCCAGGCCCGTCTGAAGTTTGCCAATGACCATCTGGATGATCCAGAGGAGGAATGGGAGAAGGTCATGTGGTCTGATGAGACAAAATAGAGCTTTTTGGTCTAAACTCCACTCGCTGTGTTTGGAGGAAGAAGAAGGATGAGTACAACCCCAAGAACACCATCCCAACCGTGAAGCATGGAGGTGGAAACATCATTCTTTGGGGATGCTTTTCTCCAAAGGGGACAGGACAACTGCACCGTATTGAGGGGAGGATGGATGGGGCCATGTATCGCGAGATCTTGGCCAACAACCTCCTTCCCTCAGTAAGAGCATTGAAGATGGGTCGTGGCTGGGTCTTCCAGCATGACAACGACCCGAAACACACAGCCAGGGCAACTAAGGAGGGGCTCCGTAAGAAGCATCTCAAGGTCCTGGAGTGGCCTAGCCAGTCTCCAGACCTGAACCCAATAGAAAATCTTTGGAGGGAGCTGAAAGTCCGTATTGCCCAGCGACAGCCCCGAAACCTGAAGAATCTGAATGGAGGAGTGGGCCAAAATCCCTGCTGCAGTGTGTGCAAACCTGGTCAAGAACTACAGGAAACGTATGATCTCTGTAATTGCAAACACAGGTTTCTGTACCAAATATTAAGTTCTGCTTTTCTGATGTATCAAATACATGTCATGCAATAAAATGCAAATTAATTACTTAATCATACAATGTGATTTTCTGGATTTTTGTTTTAGATTCCGTCACTCACAGTTGAAGTGTACCTATGATAAAAATTACAGACTTCTACATGTTTTGTAAGTAGGAAAACCTGCAAAATCGGCAGTGTATCAAATACTTGTTCTCCCCACTGTATATGCATGCTTCAGCAACCACATTAAAACCACTGGATGCTATTTACCATTGTGCACTCAGGTTTATCAGGGGGGATAGTTTCAAAACACATCACTGTATTCTATACCAAAATGTGGGTTGGGCCCCTCTGTCTGTGAGGCTAGAAAAACATGCTCTTCTGTTTTTTTATAAAGCAGTCCTTTTAAAACACCCGCCATATATTTCAGCATTAATTTCCACTAGACATACTAATTGTAATACCAGATCACAGTCATGGATTACATTAGAGACGCCTGCAGTCTACACAGATTTGGGTAGAACTGCCTTCAGTTCCTTTGGACCTTTTCTGTGGAACAAATTGCAGACCCACCTCAAGCTAGACACTTTGGTGCCCCTTGCCCATTTCAAAAATATTTTAGAGGATCAATATGATGTCTGTTTCTTTCGAACTCTATGTTTTTCTTTGTTTTCTTGAAATGTTTCTCTGTTTTTGTATGTTTTGAGATCTTTCTTCTCCAAAATGTCTGTCTGTGTGTCTAAATTGTACATGTTAACATGTTTACACAGGGCACAGCCGTAAAAGAGATCTAGGTCTCAGTCTGTTTTCCCTGTCAAAATAAAGTTTAAATAAAATTTAAAAATATATATATATATTCGCAAAAGCCGTACCACCCTCTCAGGTCCTAGAGCCTGAGAAGGGAGATATGGAGAACTAAAAGAAGGAAGAAGTGGGAGTTTTGTTTGTTTTGGCAACGTACAATTCTATTAGGGTGGATTGTTAGTATCATTATTAGGTATGGATTTATTTGTGTTACGTTTTTGGTTTCAAACCGTCCAGTTTGTGGCGGCAATACAACTTTTGGATGTAGTTAGAAGAAAAAGAAGACTGCTGTAAATCTAGAGCATATCCAAGTTTATAAGTGTAATTTTATATTAATTTCATTCAAGCATCTGTAATGTTAGCTAGACTAACTTATTACTATAATAATAATAAGGTGGTAACGCAAGACCTTTCACGAGGTCTCTTAACGCACAGATACTGGTTCAGACCCTTCAGTGCTTTCAGGGTTTCATGTTCATTGTCATAGTGACAACTGCAAATAATACTTCGATGTACATATAGGCCTAATGAAAAATAATATAGTAACTCTTATTTAAATGTAGCAATTCAACAACAAACACCATTTAGCTGCTCATCTTTTACAGCGTGTCGTTGCCTCGTTGCTCAAGTGGTTTGCAAGTGATTTCCATTTTTCTAATGGTTGTCAATTCCTTTGGGTCTTATTTTTCACTGTGCAACTATTTGCAATGCATCAGTGCAACAATGTTATGTTATCATAACCGGTCACAAAAATGCACTCTCTCCTCCACTTTCCCCGACATGCATTTTCTATTCTGTAGGCATGTTTACAATTCAACAATTAGCAAGAGCAAGCTATTGGGCATAGTATAAAAAAATATGAAAATAAAATGTCCTATATCTTTTGTAGAATTTGGATTTTCCTTGGATTTCACGTGAAGAGGAATGGCCTATTATGGAGAGGCTTGAGTAGCCTATTGCCTATTGCGCACGGAAACAGCTGGAAGAGGGAGGCTAGTGATGTGTAGCTGAAGTAAAAAGCTAGATATTAGGCCATTCATTAGCAAAATATTATGACTGTAGACAAAATATTTACACAATGTTGGCTACAAACATATAACTGTAGCAGGCCAATCCTTCTCCTGGAGGTATGCTGGGTGTGCAGGCTTCTGTTCCAGCCCAGCACCTGATTCGACTTATCAAACCTAATGAGTTGATAATATTGTGTATTATTGCTGGGCTGGAATAGAAGTCTGCTCACCCAGTAGACCAGGGAGTATGAACTTTTTTGTTCACCTGAAATTATGCTTACTAATGTCTAACATTTACAAACAAGTTCGATTTTTGTACATTTTTTAAATTATATTTAGATTCATTCAATGTTGAATCATTGACGTGTTTAAACTTGTTTTAATTGTTAACTTAAAAATCATTGTTCAAGATGAACTAGTGTCAATGTTTATTCTTTTTCAATAAAAATGTTGTCACGTTCGGGTGTGTAGAGAGTTGACCAAGGCGCAGCGTAGCGATAGTTCGACATCGTTTATTTGAATAAACTTGACTAGATGTGAACTATACAAAATAACACTTGCAATATATAAATGAACGCAAACACACGTACTTACGACACGTGACAATAGACAATGAACCACGCCATAGGAGTGGAACACACACATATAAGTAGGAGCCCCAATTAGAGGTAACGCAATGCAGCTGCCTCTAATTAGGGATCCTACACTCAACACCACACAGAAGTAGAATAGCTAGAACTGCCAGAATCTGATCATAGAAATATAGAGAAGCAAAGCTTCTTGTTGATCTTGTTGGCCAAGATCTCACATTTGTCAAGCCAGAGCTTGACAAATGTGTAAAGAGAATCTGATCTGTGAGCTCTGATTGGTTTTATTTGACTATCACTGTCTCTGGATATCAACCACGTTGTAAGGACGAGGCAGCGGCGTTGAGATCCATGTGCAGTATTTATTGAACAACAATAAAACGTAGAACCAACAGGCAGGGGTCAAACACCAGCAAGAGAGATCTCCAAGGCTAAACACAGACGTAGTCAAGAGGCAGGCAGAGTTTCAGGGCAGGCAGCAGACAGAGTAATTAATATCCAGGCAAACAAAGCAGTCACAAAGGCAAGAAGCAATGGGTCGATCCAATGAAAACTGTCCAGGGTCCATAACCAGGGATAACGCTCAGAAATGTTAGCCAGGGCAGAACAAGACTTCGCACTGAAGCAGTGGAGAAAGGCTGTATAAATAGCCCGGATGATGAATGGCAGGTGTGCAGATAATCAGTAACAGGCACGGGGTCATGGGAAATGGAGTCTAAATGGGTAATGTCAATATTCTGGAGAGGGTGCTCTCTGGTGGCTAGTAGGAGGAACCACAGAGGCTTGATTCGTGACACATGTGAACCCATGTTGCAGCTTCTCATAATGACAAGCATCACCAATGCAGCCATAGGCCTACAGTATGATTGGTAAAGATTTGCACAACAATGTTTGCAAGTCAAAGCCACAATTTCACTTTACCCAAAGTACCCATTAATGTGCATGTAGGGCTGTTTTTCTTTTAACAGGAAGTGAGCTACACTATGTATACCAAAGTATGTGGACACCCCTTCAAATTAGTGGATTTGCCTATTTCAGCCACACCCGTTGCTGACAGGTGTATAAAATCGAGCACACAGCCATGCAATTTCCATAGACAAACATAGGCAGTAGAATGGCCTTACTGAAGACTTTCAACGTGGCACCGTCAAAATATCAGTGGCAGGTAGCCTAGTGGTTAGAGTGTTGGGCCCGTAATTGAAAGGTAAAAATCTGTCGTTCTGCCCCTGAACAAGGCAGTTAACCCACTGTTCCTAGGCCATTGTTGTAAATAAGAATTTGTTCTTAACTGACTTGCCTAGTAAAATAAAGGTTAAATAAAAAAAACCTGTCATTCAGGGCAGGTGGGGCAGAGCCACACATAAAAAATAATATATATATACACTGCTCAAAAAAATAAAGGGAACACTTAAACTACGCAATGTAACTCCAAGTCAATCACACTTCTGTGAAATCAAACTGTCCACTTGACAACACTGATTGACAATAAATTTCACATGCTGTTGTGCAAATGGAATAGACAACAGGTGGAAATTATAGGCAATTAGCAAGACACCCCCAATAAAGGAGTGGTTCTGCAGGTGGTGACCACAGACCACTTCTCAGTTCCTATGCTTCCTGGCTGATGTTTTGGTCACTTTTGAATGCTGGCGGAGATTGGCAAATTCGCCACTGGCACCCTGTGCTCTTCACAGATGAAAGCAGGTTCACACTGAGCACATGTGACTGACGTGACAGAGTCTGGAGACGCCGTGGAGAACGTTCTGCTGCCTGCAACGTTCTGCTGCCGGCGCCAGTGGCGAATTTGCCAAACTTGGTGTTCTCTGGCAAATGCCAAACGTCCTGCACGGTGTTGGGCTGTAAGCACAACCCCCACCTGTGGACGTCGTGCCCTCATACCACCCTCATGGAGTCTGTTTCTGACCGTTTGAGCAGACACATGCACATTTGTGGCCTGCTGGAGGTCATTTTGCAGGGCTCTGGCAGTGCTCCTCCTGCTCCTCCTTGCACAAAGGCGGAGGTAGCGGTCCTGCTGCTGGGTTGTTGCCCTCCTACGGCCTCCTCGACGTCTTCTGATGTACTGGCCTGTCTCCTGGTAGCGCCTCCATGCTCTGGACACTACGCTGACAGACACAGCAAACCTTCTTGCCACAGCTCGCATTGATGTGCCATCCTGGATGAGCTGCACTACCTGAGCCACTTGTGTGGGTTGTAGACTCCGTCTCATGCTACCACTAGAGTGAAAGCACCGCCAGCATTCAAAAGTGACCAAAACATCAGCCAGGAAGCATAGGAACTGAGAAGTGGTCTGTGGTCACCACCTGCAGAACCACTCCTTTATTGGGGGTGTCAGTGTTGCTTCCTAAGTGGACAGTTTGATTTCACAGAAGTGTGATTGACTTGGAGTTACATTGTGTTGTTTAAGTGTTCCCTTTATTTTTTTGAGTAGTGTATATATATACTACTGTTAAAGTTTGGGGTCACTTAGAAATGCAAAAATAAAATGTGTCCATTTTTTAAAATAGCAAAGAAAAACAGTGTAGACATTGTTCATTTTGTAAATGACTATTGTAGCTGGAAACAGCTTATTTTTTTAAAATGGAATATCTACATAGGTGTACAGAGGCCCATTATCAGCAACCATCACTCATGTGTTCCAATGGCAGTGTTAGCTAATCCTAACACTGCCAATGTGAGCCCTTTGGGTCCTTTCATAGATTTAGATTAGAAGTGCCCTTCCAAGAAGGCTCAAGGTCATTGGCCACAGATAAAATCAAGTCAAATCCCGTTATATCTACAGTAGCTTTGACTGGACTGATCATGTCAACATCTTACTTTCTAAATCTTATTCAAAATCAGTCATCTTAAATCAAGTAGACAATCTACAAGCAATCATTTTAATCCTTGTCAAATTAAGAAAAATAATTAAGATAAATTATAGATAAAATGTACCGGTGCTTTTTAATATTTTTTGTATTTTTTATTTAACCTTTATCTAACTAGGCAAGTCAGTTAAGAATAAATTCTTATTTACAATGACGGCCTACCAAAAGGTAAAATACCTCCTGCAGGGACGGGGGCTGGGATTAGAAAAAAAATAAAAATACAAATCAATAAAATATAAATATAGGACCAAACACACATCACAACGAGAGAGACAAAACAACACTACCTAAAGAGAGACCTAAGACAACAACATAGCAAGGCAGCAACGCATGACAACACAGCATGGTAGCAACGTAACATGACAACAACATGGTAGCAACACATGGTAGCAGCACAAAACATGGACAAACATTATTGGGCACAGACAACAGCACAAAGGGCAAGAAGGTAGAGATGACAATATATCACGCAAAGCAGCCACAACTGTCAGTAAGAGTGTCCATGATTGCGTCTTTGAATGAAGAGATTGAGATAAAACTGTCCAGTTTGAGTGTTTGTTGCAGCTCGTTCCAGTCGCTAGCTGCAGCGAACTGAAAAGACGAGCAACCCAGGGATGTGTGTTCTTTGGGGACCTTTAACAGAATGTGACTGGCAGAATGGGTGTTGTATGTGGAGGATGAGGGCTGCAGTAGATATATCAGATAGGGGGGAGTGAGGCCTAAGAGGGTTTTATAAATAAGCATTAACCAATGGGTCTTGCGACGGGTATACAGAGATGACCAGTTTACAGAGGAGTATAGAGTGCAGTGTCCTATAAGGAGTATTGGTGGCAAATCTGATGGCCGAATGGTAAAGAACATCTAGCCGCTCGAGAACACCCTTACCTGCTGATCTATAAATATGTCTCCGTAATCTAGCATGGGTAGGATGGTCCTCTGAATCAGGGTTAGTTTGGCAGCTGGGGTGAAAGAGATTACGATTGAGGAAACCAAGTCTAGACTTAACTTTAGCCTGCAACTTTGATATGTGCTGAGAGAAGGACAGTGTACCGTCTAGCCATACTGCCAGGTACTTGTATGAGGTGACTACTTTAAGCTCTAAACCCTCAGAGGTAGTAATCACACCTGTGGGGAAAGGGGCATTCTTCTTACCAAACCACGTGACCTTTGTTTTGGAAATGTTCGATTTCAAATCAAATCAATCATCAATCACTAATATCAGGAGAAATGATCAGGTTTGATATTTACAAGGTTATCAAAACATCATGCCAGGGTAAGCATACACGAAACACAGCCCTTATTTTAAGTGACTCTAAAATCCCCTATGTGAAAAATGAATGGTGGAAAAAACCGATTCGAACCATTTCAGTGTTTGACTACTAGGTTTTATGGGTATTATGACTCATACTGTAGTACTCTATTGAATGTTGAGATTTCCTAAAAGGCCAGTCTCTTTGGCAATGACAAGGAGTGGTTAGGAGTGTAAAGTTAGCTAAAGAGACTGGTACTCAGACTATGTACTCCCTGCATAATAGTTAAAAACAAACTGCCTGATTGTCTATTCCATATTGTCCATTTGACTTTAGGATATTTATGGAAAATGAAATACAGAAATCTCATTAGCATACATTTTCACACCCCTTTGCTATGACACTCCAAATTGAGCTCAGGTGCATCCAATTTCCTTTGATCATCCTTGATGTCACTACAGCTTGATTGGAGTCCACTTGTGGCCAATTTAATTGTATGGACATGATTTAGAAAGAAATACAAGTACATGCTCTGTGTATTGACCAAGGTAATACATCTGACTTTGGCCCAATGCTGTACCTCAATCTACCATGCAAATGAGAATGGAAATAGTATCAAATACAATACCAGTAGAAGATGGGGAGGTGGTTGACAACGCTGGTCTTACAGTAGAGGCTGTACTCCCTGGATAGTAGTTGAAAACAAACAGAATTACCACTTTTCATTGGTGAATAAGGGTGACATCACAGTACAGAATGGATCCACATCCACTAAAACACTCTGTGTTTCCTGTAGAGTTCTCTACTGCAATCTGCTAAACCTTTCTCCAATCTCTAGAGCACTAGACAAGCAGTACTTCCTATAAATATGTTAGGGGCTGTTTTTACATTACCAGTCTTAGACTGCTGAGTACTGGTGGTTTTCTTGACACGATTCAGAGTTGTTTCAAGTGTCTTGAAATGGATACATTTTTTATAACACAGTGTCAATCATGAGGAACCAGCCCTGACCCAACATTTGGGAAACACTACCTTACAGGAACAGTACTCATTTCTATGTATCCAGATGGCACATGGAAGATGTACTATATCTGCATGGCACAAATCATACAGATGGGAGTTTTTTTTATTGAACCTGGGACCATGAAAGGGAAATCAATTAAGGTCTTTACTGCTTCCTCATTGTCAGTCAACTGACACCTCCACAATATGTTACGAATTAGTCATTTCAATTTTTAGTTTCACTCATCATCATCAGACATTCAGTAGAGAGCAGTATGCTTGTTCACTCATCACTGATATCTGTGATATCGCGAGGGATGAAAGTGAAAGAGGAGGCGAAATAGTCGAGGTCTAGCGAAATAATAGATTTAATAAGAAAACAGCAATACACATGGAAAGACAAATACCCACAAGGGGTGAACCAAAACATACAGAGCTTAATAGTGACCCTGATGACCAATGCGTAACAGCTGTGGATCATCAGGGTGTTGCTACCATCTTCACACGAACGCCGGCGAGGATGAGCGCTGGAGAGGAGGAGGTCCCGCAGCTGTACTGTACCTCAATCTACCATGAGGTACAGTGCTGTACCTCAATCTACTATGTAAATGAGAATGGAAATAGTATCAAATACAATACCAGTAGAAGATGGGGAGGTGGTTGACAACGCTGGTCTTACAGTAGAGGCTGTACTCCCTGGATAGTAGTTGAAAACAAACAGAATTACCACTTTTCATTGGTGAATAAGGGTGACATCACAGTACAGAATGGATCCACATCCACTAAAACACTCTGTGTTTCCTGTAGAGTTCTCTACTGCAATCTGCTAAACCTTTCTCCAATCTCTAGAGCACTAGACAAGCAGTACTTCCTATAAATATGTTAGGGGCTGTTTTTACATTACCAGTCTTAGACTGCTGAGTACTGGTGGTTTTCTTGACAGGATTCAGAGTTGTTTCAAGTGTCTTGAAATGGATACATTTTTTATAACACAGTGTCAATCATGAGGAACCAGCCCTGACCCAACATTTGGGAAACACTACCTTACAGGAACAGTACTCATTTCTATGTATCCAGATGGCACATGGAAGATGTACTATATCTACATGGCACAAATCATACAGATGGGAGTTTTTTTTATTGAACCTGGGACCATGAAAGGGAAATCAATTAAGGTCTTTACTGCTTCCTCATTGTCAGTCAACTGACACCTCCACAATATGTTACGAATTAGTCATTTCACTTTTTAGTTTCACTCATCATCATCAGACATTCAGTAGAGAGCAGTATGCTTGTTCACTCATCACTGATATCTGTGATATCGCGAGGGATGAAAGTGAAAGAGGAGGCGAAATAGTCGAGGTCTAGCGAAATAATAGATTTAATAAGAAAACAGCAATACACATGGAAAGACAAATACCCACAAGGGGTGAACCAAAACATACAGAGCTTAATAGTGACCCTGATGACCAATGCGGTGGGTGTTGCTACCATCTTCACACGAACGCCGGCGAGGATGAGCGCTGGAGAGGAGGAGGTCCCGCAGCTGTACTGTACCTCAATCTACCATGAGGTACAGTGCTGTACCTCAATCTACCATGTAAATGAGAATGGAAATAGTATCAAATACAATACCAGTAGAAGATGGGGAGGTGGTTGACAACGCTGGTCTTACAGTAGAGGCTGTACTCCCTGGATAGTAGTTGAAAACAAACAGAATTACCACTTTTCATTGGTGAATAAGGGTGACATCACAGTACAGAATGGATCCACATCCACTAAAACACTCTGTGTTTCCTGTAGAGTTCTCTACTGCAATCTGCTAAACCTTTCTCCAATCTCTAGAGCACTAGACAAGCAGTACTTCCTATGAATATGTTACTGGTAATGTAAAAATAATGTTTGTAGTTTGTAGTTTACCTGGGACTGTGGAGATGACGTCACTATCATTATCAGTGCTCTTGTCTTCAATTTATAATTCAGTAGGAGAAGAACATCCTCTTTTAGTTTATTTAAATAACTCGTCATCATCATCAAACACAGCAGTAGGTTTCAAATCAAATCAATCATCACTAATATCAGGAGAAAGTATCAGGTTTGATATTTAACTTGAATGTTGTTACAGATCTTTATTTATTCAGACTATAGGATCATTTGCATTAGATCTGTCACTGGTGAGGAGACTGAGAAAGAGAAACACTATACAGTATTGTTGGCTGTTTTCACATCGCATATGATTATAAACACTACACTTGTGCACAGTGACATTTAAGCTCTGATTTAAACAGTAATACTCACCAGTTAGAACAGACAGACGAACATTAGCATCAACTCCTTGTTGTTTTCCACCCTTTGTAAGGAACTGTTGACAGGTGTAGAGTCCAGCATCCTCAGCTCTGACATCACTAACATGTAGAGAACAGTCAGACCCTAAACTCAGTCTCTCTGATCTCTCTGTCTTTTTAACTTGGAGCCCAAATTGGAACTCTTCAATAGTAACAGTAGTTCCAGCTCTGTTAAAGTTCCATGTAGTTGAGGAACAGTTTGGATGAACCACATTGGTACACGGCAGACTGACATCACCTCCCACTCTGGAGGTCTTAGAGAGAGTTCCTCCACTGACACCTGGAAGGAGTATGACATCAGATGATTATTCACTGGTAATACAGATGACATTATATTTCATAGGAATTCTTATTGATAGTCTTCACAGGTGTACTGAATAATAATAACACAGTATTTATATATACAATAGTGAAGATAAGGGTAAACAGATACACAACCAAAATGTAATCATAATATTACACAAATGTAAACTGAACTAGGTTGGCCGTGTGAAATAAATGTGTTCTATGATCTCTAATGACATATTCTTACTCTCTCTCCTCTGTCTTAACATGTTGGCAGGTACAAAACAGTCAGAAGCACTCCCAAAAATGAATGATGGATGTCAGCCATGATCCACCTTACCTCTATCTCTCCTCTATTTCTGTCTCCCCTCTGTTTCTGTCTCTACTCTGTCAGTCTCTCTGCACTACAAGTTTCTCAACATACAGCAGCTTCTCTATTCACCACTATAGCATCACTTCCTCAAAGTATTCATGTTTTTTTTCTCTAGTTTCTGACGCCTTGGTGAGAATGTTCCAGATCACCAGCAGTTGAAGGCCTTCTTCACATGTATGAGAGCATCTGTATTGGTGATGTAGTGATGATATTTCATTAATACGGTCATATTCAAGTGGCGGTCTGTGCCGTTTAAGATGAGGGAGAACGATAATTGTTTTATTACATTTATATTCCATTCACCCAGCTCAATGTAACATCGATAAGTTTAGGCTACTACATGATACTGGAATTTTCCCTAAATCCATCATGAGGTTACTACAACCTAGCCTATGAATGAAAGTTTACAATGCAGATGCACAGGTCGAGAGAAACATTTGAGTAATCAAGGTGACAGATAGTGGCACATTCAGTACCACTTTGCACACTCTTGCCTGCATCTAGCTGATATAGGACGTAATCATTATTCCAACAGTTGCAACAGAGTTTCTATTGGACAAATTCAGATATGTTTATCCCCATTTCGTTCCGTTTGCTTCTGTTTAAAAAACATTTCTCATCAGAATCAGCGGAATGAACACACCCCTAATCAAACGCAAACACAGTTCACATTTATAGCATCCACATACAAACAGCATGATCACTTTGCTTGTTAATCCTTCTCACATCTACACACTCTCCTCCTCTCACCTTTTCCCTTTACTCGTGGGCTTCAATGCAAAACACATCAGCTGTCTGTGACCAGGTAACAAAACTCTTCCAAGCCAAACCTTCATATCATAACCGCTAACCGCTACACACAGCCTACATTGTTGTCACCATATTAGCTAAGGTCAGTCAACATAGCAACTAGAACTAACGCATTAGTAAACCCGCAACAATCATGCAGTACAATGTACAGACAGCAAGCGGGCCCCGGTGGCAATAAATAAACAGCCATATTCAGCTAGCTAGCATAGCATCCCTCTCTGATTGAGCCAGGTGTTTGAGTAGGCTAAACTAGACTACTGAAACATAGAACTAAATATAACTATCTTTCTCTTTTTCTCTCTTGCTTCTACTTCATTTTTAAATAAATACATTTGTTCAAAACTGTTCAACTATTGTTTTTCTCTCTCTTTGAGTCTACTACTCACCACATTTTATGCACTGCAGTGCTAGCTAGCAGTAGCTTATACCTTCAGTGCTAGATTCATTGTCTAACACTAATAATATATTCACTGAGGAGCCCTCACTATCATATTAATTTGATTGGTTAATCAGATTTGGTACTCCTCTGTTACTCCAATTCTGTGTACTAGCTGCTTTTCTCTAAATAGTTTACAGGATGGAAATAAGTGACATAGTCAACATGTCAACATGACATTTCAGTGGAATCAAGTCTCTTGTCTCTCCAGGATTGGAAGACATTCAGAGACGCTGCTGCCACATCATTTGCACTTCCTACAACTTACTCAAGGCCTTCAAAGTGCTCCTGCACTATCACAAGTCCTCTAAACATGTTTCTATCCCCTACACAGCAACAGTGTGATCTGAGGAGTTCATTGCAACAAGCTGCACTACCAGATATCAAAGATAATTATTGACAAGAGCTCTCAAACCATGTAAATGTAATTCTCCATCACTAAAGACATTTAATATGACTATTTATTGATTCGGTGGTGTGTCTATCTGATGTGTGTGACTGTCCATATGTTAAGGCAGATTATACAGTATATTTGTACCTGTTTGTGTGTGACCACATTTTATGTATTTTTATGCATATGTACCAATATGTTCAAAACCTATCAAGGGCTGAACTGGACATCCAATCCCGTTCCTGCAATAATAGGTATATTGCTCATACAAGTTTATAGAAGCAGCGCATAACAGCTAAACGATCTAAAAAAAGTATAGATTTGAGAATTGTTATGTGTTTACAAACTAAATATGCAAAACATTTCCTCTAGGCTGATATCACACGTTGGTAATGGAAGGAATTTCAATTGCTAGAGAGGTGAATGTAACTGAAACCAATTATGTAGATACACAGAAGAATGAATAGGTATTTATGTCTGCAACTGGTCCTTCTCTCAGTGGTTCTTTCATTTCATACCACTTCTGTTTTTCTGAGGCTTACCAGAGAGAGAGAAAAAGAGGTAATGTTCATGGGTTGTCTTTTGATCACAGCATCTGAACTCACCCAGAGCTAGTCATTTCACACCTTCAAAAGAAGATGAAGAAAAAAATCTTGAAGTATTTGCATTTTGCAACAACAATACATAAAGATACAGTGGGAGCAATAGCCTATACTGTTACTATGGGAATTGAGACAGAGACACTGTTATTGGTTGTGGGGTTGTGTGAATGTTAGTCTTGTCTGGCCATCCTTCCAAATCTCATCTTGTTTAGTTCTGTGGATTGGTGGGCATATAACTTGAATGTCTAGCAACCCAAAGCCTGTGTGTTCAAATCTCATCGTGGACAACTTGTGCTAATTAGCTACTTTGAAACTACTTAGCATGTTAGCTAACCCTTCCCCTAACCTTAACCCATTTAGCTAACCCTTCCACTAAACCTAATCTTAACCCTTTAACCTAACTCCTAACCTTAACCCTAACCCCTAGCTAGCGTTAGCCAGCAATCTAACATTAGAGTTAGCCATTTAGCCACCTAGCTAACGTTAGCCACAACAAATTGCAATTCGTAACATATTGTACATAAATCCAATACACTCCATTAAGTATGATGTGTTACCTTTCGTATGGTATGTGGGCATTTCTCAGATTAAGGGCCAAATTGGGTTGCTGCAATTTTGAAAATTAAAATTCAAAATTTGACTAATTGGTATACATCAAATTATCAGTCCTTAAGTCAGGAGCGACGTTATGAGCTTGGTTGAAACCATAAGATAAGGGAATTTATGATTTTTTTGCCATTTTCTTAACTATGTCAAGTAAATGTGTCATTACCATCACATCATCGAATATATGTAAAAAATAAAACTTAAATGATAAATCAGTGCTTTTAAAACATTTTGTGGTTTCACATGGAATCTATTTTATCTTGAACTTAATGGGATTGTTGATTTTTACTTGCAAGATGCATTATAGTCATTTAAGTGTCTACATTTCTGATTCATCAATCTACCCTGGCTTGGAATATAAGCTTATTTTAAGTGAATGCCATGTATCAAAACGTTTTAATTCAGTGATCATTTAGACTGCCCAACATTGTCAGAAATATATCATTGTAGGATGTTTTTGTAATTTATACATAATTTATTGCCAAAAATATGTATGGTGATGGTGATGACATTGCAGTTCTGGTAATGACAGTTTGTTGCGGTGATGACAAATCACTCATCATAACCTATTGTAATTTAAGAGCCTAAGGGACTTCAGACCAACAAAAAAAACATCAGCTAGTAATCTGTTTAAACATCAAAACATAGTTTAATCTGATTATGGAAGAACAAATATGAACTGTGTTCCTTGTGAACAGGATTGGTTCAGTATAATTATAGTCTAAACAGACTATTTAATAATTTCATAGCCATGTTGAATAAAAAAAAACATGAAACAGGAGGGCAGTTAAGAACAGGTAAAACGCTGAAATAACACATTAGTCATATTACGTATCCCAAACAACTAGAATATAATCTGACAGTTTACTTAAACTTTTTGTTCAACAATTGCTTAAAAAATTAAACACCATAAACATGTCATTGATACCAAATCTTCTACAAAACAGACAAAAACTCGTCAAACGTCCATCCTCTCATCCATGATGGACGATACTTTATTCCAGACAGAGACATCAAGCATCATATGCCTCTTGGTGACTGGTTTTGGCTCTGGCATGAGCCCCAGGAAATCTTCATGCCTGTACCACAGGATGTCGTCTTTCAGAGGCCAAAAAAAACGGTTAACCCCAATGATACACATTGTTTTCACATGGACAGACTCTTCATCGACATCCTGGACCACACCTGGGTAGGCCTCCCCATCGTAACAGACCACACACCATTCTCCCACCAAAGACATGGTTATTTCAGGCGTTGTATTGAGCATCCCTTGGCATGGCTCTGTCGTCATAGTGGTTTTCTTTTTCTGTGCTTTGTTGAGGACCACAGACTCAGGGGCAAAGCAGAGGCAATCTTCAGGAGCTGAGCAGAAACAGCTTAGGATTCGCCAGTTGATGTGGCCGGATTTGGTGGTAAAAATCTACAAACAAAAAGCACAACAGTCATAATTTCACACAACACAAATATAAACTAAAAGAAAACCAACACTTTGGACTGTTGTACTGCTTGTGTGGTGTGGCTCAAGCTTACCTGGTGGATTTTCATGCTGGTGTGGCTCAAACTTACCTGGTGGATTTTCATTGTACCACATACAGTTTCAAGCTGGTCTGGTATAGATCTGTCATTTTCTTCTATCTCACTTTCTGTGATGTAGAAGAGCTTGATTTTTGACTTCTCTTCTATCAGCTTCTCAAAGAACATCCTCCCATCTGGAATGTCTGTTCCACCTGCAACAAGAACATCTGCCCTCCGTTTTAAGGCTGCGCCAACCCCATCAGCTGCACCCTTTCCATGGCCTGCCTCTAGGAAATTCCATGTGACCTTTTACAAAGCATTTTCCATCTTTTTTTGAGACTATTGACTTTTTTGCGTCCTCTTTGCTTTGGGGTTTGGACGGAATCTGCCATACCTCCTCTTTCATTCCCTGCATTTGGCACATCCCTATTCTGATTCTCTTGTGTATGGACATCAGGAGATTCTGGAGGACTATTCATTGAAATATAATTTTCTATTTCTCTTTTTTCTCTGTTCTTAGCTCTCTTCCTTTGTTGATTAACTTTCCATCGCTTTTTTTCATATTTGTGTTCTCGCGTGCTCAATAGGGAAACAGATTTCAATTTTCCTGTTTCTCTTCTTCTACGATATCTCTCTTTCTCACTCTGCAGATACTGTGCATATTTCTCAGGATTATCTTTTAGACGTTTTCTGTATGATTTGGACCTTTGAGCAGCTGCTTTTGGAGCCATGTCACACCTAAAGACAACAATTATAATGAATTAATTTAGTATTTTAAAAACAAATGCATTACTTCATTTAAAATATAGTGACCTTTGATTGGTAAATGTATTTTAATTCATTTAAACATTCAACATAAATTCTTTAAAGAACAGTATGTTTAATGTATCTGCCGTCATCACCACCACAACCTGTCATTACCAGCACAAGCTGTAATGTGCTGGTAATGACTGTGCTGGTAATGACATTTTTGTAAAAATAACTAGCCTTATTACTAGCAAAGATGATGACTAAGCAAGAGTAGCTAGCTTTCTACATGTAATGTACACCATTTTAACTATTAAAGTGATAAAAATAATCCAAAAATGTTTAAAAATACAAAAATACAACACATATGGTAATGACGCATAATAAGTGTACATACCCAACACAAAGAATAAAGAGTAGATTTACTTACTTTTCTGGACATCAAGGCATCAGTCTTGCAGCTTGAAATCCATGTGCTCCACTATGCTATTAGGTTACCATGGCTACCAAATAAATGTTTGATGAAAAAACACTAGGAAAGTGCCTTTATGTAGAGCGTGTTGGTAATGACGGTTAAACCATGGGACAGGTAGAAATTAAGCAAAATAAAGTACAAAATGCATATATATGCTTAATCTGTGCATGTAGTTTATTAGTTCAGGTAACATTTAATTAATATACATTTTTTTTTTAATTAATTTGTGAGATATGGCACGACATGTGAAAACTCTGGTAGCGGACAACACCAAAACACAGATATTGTACCACAAAACACCAATAAAATGTGTTAAAATCATTAGTAAGAGCAGCCATAAAAAAAATCTAGGCTTGTTTTTGTTTATACTAATTAGTGGTGCTAAAATGCATTAGATTCCATCCGTTTTTAATAGCATTACACCCTGTGGACAGAAATAGGCCCGAATTCTGGGAAATACCCATGTATTCATTTGTGGATGTCCATCATCCATTTCGTATGATACTATGGATTCTTACTTTCTCCTGTTCTTATTTCTTATTTTTATTTATTGTGTTTTTTTTGTTCTACCTTTGTTATTTTTTAGTACAACATTGATATTAATCACTGGCATTGTTGGGTTTAGAGCTTGCAAGAAAAGGCATTTCACTGTGCTTGTGTGAAGTGGTGAGGTTGGACCCAGGAGCAGAGAAGAGACCAGACGAGGAACCAGTGGTTAAGGGTAAATAAATACTTTACTGAGAAACAGTAACCACTAAGTGTCTCAAACTCACTCAGGAAACAAACGCACACGGCAAAAAATTCAAGCTTCTGCAAAGGAACCCAGAAAACACAACTAATTTAAAAGGGAAATCATGAGTAATAGGACACACCTTTGCCGCCCTCTGGTGACAGATGGAACCATGACAGCTTGTGCATGTGACATTAAAACTTTTAACTTTAAACTGTTTTATACAGATTGTCTGATGACGAGTTAATAAAAAAAAAAAATGTTCTACTCTTCTTGAGAATTATACTGACTCCCACTGACGAAATTAATAAATAATATATTTCTTCAGTGCCTGATGAGAGCAAAATATTCTTGCAAAAGACACTTGTGTTCATGATTAAACACAGGATCATCATTTATAGCCATTTGTTACCAGGCGATGATGTTGTAATTAAACCTCAAATGTCATAATGAAATTGGGACCATATGTTGCTGAAATAAATCAATTCAGATTGTATTAGCAGTCTGATGGATGGATAGTAAAATGTTGTGGTTTATATTCCAGACCACTATTTCTGAAATATTGAACCTTTGTTACACATGGTAGAGATATTACATTTTTAATTTTCATTTATAATCACATAACTATATATATAGAGGGTTAGGGATTAACGGATTACATGTAATCCGTATGGTTACCAGCTAAAATATTGTAATCAGATTACAGATACTTTTGACAAACTAGATGATTACTTCGAGGATTACTTTTAAATTCAGAAAGGAAAAAAATCTTTGACACTTCTCTGTTTTCTCAATGACACTGAAATCAGCATTGAAAAAAGGCGACATTTGTTCCACCTGAGCGAGTCTGAACACAAGTCAGAGACCGCTATTATGACACACCAAATCTGTTTGATGGATCGTGGGAAAAGAGCAGTAATAGGCTTTTGTAGGCTACAGAATTATTGATATCTACATCAGAGCCGGCCCAAGGCATAAGCGAACTAAGCGGCTGCTTAGTGGCCACCAGGGGGCCCCCAAGAGCACATTAAATGACAACTTGAATTTTTTGAAATATATTATGTCAATTTTAATAATACAAAAGTGCAATTTTAAACGCAATATTATGTTAACGAGCTGGCAAGCTAATACTACTGGTTTAATCAATTCCTCTGATTGCTGCCTCTGACAGCAACCGATACAGCAACCAGTCGTTTTATTCGAGAACTATCAGACACCTGACGTATGCAGGAAGTGGAAAGGAGGTGAACATCAAGAGAGACAGAGGTTGCTCTGTGAATATTTTCTGTGTTTTTGGGATTTTTCTCCCGGCGTTCGCTCCCAGTTGAGAACACGTTGTTTGAAACGCCGTAGTAAAACGATACTTTAGACATAAACTAGCTAGCTTGCTAGTGTGAGGGTTTGGCTGTGGTTAGACTTTACTCCCAATAAGGGGAGTGGTAGAACCACAGTCGAACCCTCACACCCTAACTAGGAGAGTAATGATCCTCAATCAGAGACAGCTGGAGTGTTTGGAATGTATTACGGTCAAGAAAATGGAAACAAAGGAGAAGGTAACATCTAATATAGATGAAACAGATGGTGAACAAAGTATGACAATAGTAAGTAAACAACAAGAAGAAGAATATAAAGTGATCATGGAACTATCTCAGGAGGGGTCGTCATTTGGTGAGTGGAATCCGATTCAACTAACAAAGTCGATAAACAAATTGATAGGCGAGGTCAAAAATGCAAAAGTATTAAGAAGTGGAGCGCTGCTGATTTTCTGTAGGAATAAAACGCAACAAGAGAAAGCCATAGAACTGAATAGAATAGATGGCAAGAGAATAAAGTGTGTCTCGACTGGAAACAAGGCGTTGGTTCGAGGAGTTATCACAGGAATACCGGTAAATGTTACAGAAGATCAAATCAGAGACAATGTAACAGGGGCAAAAGTGTTGGAGGTAAAACGCCTTAAAACAACCAGAAACGGGGAGAAGTGCGATAGCCTGTCTTTAATGATTAAGGTTGATAAAGCAGATAGACCTCATGTAATATGTGTGCAAGAAACATGGTTAAAACCACAGTTGGACTTTGTACTGTATGGATATACTTCAATTAGGAGAGATAGAGAAACAAGAAAAGGTGGAGGGGTAATAACTTTTGTTAAAAGTGGGGTAAGATATAAACTTATTAGTGTTAAGGTCGCGTCAATTCAAATCTGGTATTGGAACAAAAGGATTACTACGCCGTTTAAATCATCTATGTATTTTATTCTAGCAAACCCTTAAATGGTAAATATGAAGTTTGTATATACAGGCTCACTGTGACACCACGCAGGGCAAACAGCAAGCAGCGCATGAGAAGAGAGCGCCCCTATCCTTTGTTCTTCCTTAAATACTCAGACAGAATCGTTTCCGCTCCTTTCTGACCTGTCAGAGTAGAGGTTGAGTGTGGTTTAAACTTACTCAGCCTATCGTTGGCGTGCAGGCTGGTCCCAGCCTCGTGACGCAATCCAGTTGACGGAAGCAGTTGTCCTCTCAGTAGATGTCCTAGTTTCATGTTACAACAAAATACAGTTCTATCGTGAAACCCCCCAGCTAGCACATTCCTTCCACATAGCTCCCCCCTACCCAAACCTACAGCAGTTCTAAAGATCTATGATCACACAATACCTTCAGTTAATAACTCTTGTTGTAGATTAACATATTAATTTGCTAAACATGTATCAGCCCTTACATTAGTAAAGGGAAAGAACATGAATCTGTTGTAATTGAAGTATGGTCAGGGGAAAATAGTATAAAAATAACACATTTTTACAACCCTTGCAATAAATTAAGTACTGATATGTTGGAATTAGTTTGCGGATCAATGCAGGGCAAAATAGTGGTATGTGGGGATTTTAATGCACACAGCACATTATGGGGAAGTAAAAACACAGATATAAATGGATTAGTAATAGAGAAATGTATAGATGATAAGGAGCTGGTGTGTATTAATGATGGAAAGGAATTGCAGGAGTTAGTGCATGGGAAGTAATAAGTAGATGGACAGTGGGTAGTGATCACTATCCAATAATAACTAGGATTGGCATAGAGGTGCATCAGGAAGGGGAAGCGGAAATACCTAGGTGGAAATTAGATAAAGCTGATTGGCAGGCATTTCAAGAAATTAATGAGACTAAGTGTGTAGAAATAATGAGTAGAGATATAACAGGTGTGGAGGAAATGAATAGTGCAGTAGTTGCAGCCATTATACAAGCAGCAGAAGAAACAATTCCTAAAAGTACAGGAAATAAACGGGGGGAAAGCGTGCCGTGGTGGAATGAGAGCTGTAGAACAACAGTTAAAATCAGAAATAAAGCATTTAGACAGCTTAAAGCTCATCACACACTAGGAACTTTAATTAGCTATAAAAGGGCACAAGCAGTAGTTAGGAAAACGATTAGATCAGCCAAACGCATGTATTGGAGACAGTATTGCAATAAAATTGGAAGTGAAACTGTGAGGGCTTGGTTGTGGTAAGGCCTCTTACTCCCACCTAGGGGAGGAGAGAGGCACACAACCAAGTCCTCACACACTTATTAGGGAGATTATCATCCCCAATCAGAGACAGCTGTCTAGCGTTGTCTCTGATTGGGGATAGTATTTAAGCTCCACACAAATCCACCTGTGTGTGGATCATTGTTCGTTTGTGTTTGTCTGCACTGCCTGCAGCTTACAACGTAAGTCACTGTGTCTTGTTTGTAGTCTCGTTTTGTTTATTCTCTCCTTTTGTATTTTCGTGCTTCGTGATTCCATCTCCGAAAATAAAAAGGATGACTCTTCACCAGCGCTCTGTCTACCGTCCCTTATATAATGCGCACCGTGACAGAATGATCCACCACCCTGGGACGCAACGAGAGCAGACACTGGTAGACATCCTCTACGATATGGGAAAATTATCTAAAGAGGATGTCTACCATTATCATGCGGTGGAGGAAGGCTGGGGTCCGGAGCAGTCAAGGCGCCGAAGACGGAGGACACGTCACCGGGCTAAAACTGAGGACCAGCCTGGAGCCCAGAAAAACCCCCAAACTGATTTTGGGGGGGGGCTATGGGGGTGGTCGGGGATCGGGGGAGAAGAGCCCCGACCACTGCACTCGTGGGGGTTCCAGGAGGAGCCCCTACAGCCGTGGGAGCAGGAGTACAGAGAGGAGTCGGAGGAAGACGACGACGATGTGCTTCTGTTCCCTCACTCGTGGGGGTTCCCGGAGGAACCCTCACAGGATGGGGATTGGCGGTGGAGTAGGGACGACAGGGACAGTCGTGCTCCAGCGCCAGTTCCCAGTCCGGTGCCTCCAGCGCCGGTCCAGAGTCGGAGGAAGAGGAGACCGACTCTGCGCACCAAACCATCGGTGCGCAACACCAACCCGGTGCGACCCGTACCAGCTAAACGCACCAACCCAACGGTGCGTTTCCCCAGCCCGGTACGGCCCGCGCCTGCTCCGCGCACCAGCCCAACAGTGCGTTTCCCCAGTCCGGTGCGACCCGTACCAGCTAAACGCACCAACCCAACGGTGCGTTTCCCCAGCCCGGTACGGCCCGCGCCTGCTCCGCGCACCAGCCCAACAGTGTGTTTCCCCAGCCCGGTGCGACCTGTACCAGCTCAACGCACCAACCCAACGGTGCGTTTCCCCAGCCCGGTGCGACCCGTGCCAGCGCCGCGCATCAGACCAGTGGTGCGTTCCCCCAGTCCAGTACGCCCCGTGCCTACTCCTCGCACGGAGGCTACAGCGACGGTCGCCAGCTCAGCTCTGTGGTTGGAGACCATCTCTGCGTCGGTGCCCAGGGTGGGCACGACGTCCAGCCCCGCTGTGGAGCAGGAGCTCCATAGCGCGTCGGTGCCCAGTCTGGGGCCGACAGCCAGCCCAACCACAGGGCTGGATACCATCTCTGCGTCGGTGCCCAGGGTGGGCACGACGTTCAGTCCCGCTGTGGAGCAGGAGCTCCATAGCGCGTCGGTGCCCAGTCTGGGGCCGACAGCCAGCCCAACCACAGGGCTGGAAACCATCTCTGCGTCGGTGCCCAGGGTGGGCACGACGTTCAGCCCCGCTGTGGAGCAGGAGCTCCATAGCGTGTCGGTGCCCAGTCTGGGGCCGACAGCCAGCCCAACCACAGGGCTGGATACCATCTCTGCGTCGGTGCCCAGGGTGGGCACGACGTTCAGCCCCGCTGTGGAGCAGGAGCTCCATAGCGTGTCGGTGCCCAGTCTGGGGCCGACAGCCAGCCCAACCACAGGGCTGGAAACCACCTCTGCGTCGGTGCCCAGGGTGGGCACGACGTTCAGTCCCGCTGTGGAGCAGGAGCTCCATAGCGTGTCGGCGCCCAGTCTGGGACAGACAGCCAGACCTACGACAGGGCTGAAAACCACCTCTCCGTCGGTGCCCAGGGTGGGCACGGCGTCCAGCCCGAGGTCTCTGGTGAAGGTCAGCAGCCCAAGACCTCCGGTGAGGGTCAGCTGCCCGAGGTCTCCGGAGAAGGTCAGCAGCCCGAGGCCTCCGGTGAAGGTCAGCAGCCCGAGGCCTCCGGTGAAGGTCAGCAGCCCGAGGCCTCCGGAGAAGGTCAGCAGCCCGAGGCCTCCGGAGAAGGTCAGCAGCCCGAGGCCTCCTGTGAAGGTCAGCAGCCCGAGACCTCCGGGGAAGGTCAGCAGCCCGAGACCTCCGGGGAAGGTCAGCAGCCCGAGACCTCCGGGGAAGGTCAGCAGCCCGAGACCTCCGGGGAAGGTCAGCAGCCCGGGACCTCAGGTGAAGGTGAGCAGCCCTGAACCTCCACCAGAGCCACATCCGGGTCCAACAGTCTGCTCTGCTACAGCGCCAGAGCGGTCCGCTCCACCGGTGCCCAGTCCGGGTCCGGTCATCTGCGTCGCTCCAGTGCCGGAGCAGTCCGCTCCACCGGTGCCCAGTCCGGGGCCGGTCGCCGACGTCGCTCCAGTGACGGAGCAGTCCGCTCCACCGGTGCCCAGTCCGGGGCCGGTCGTCTGCGTCGCTCCAGTGCCGGAGCAGTCCGCTCCACCGGTGCCCAGTCCGGGGCCGGTCATCTGCGTCGCTCCAGTGCCGGAGCAGTCCGCTCCACCGGTGCCCAGTCCGGGGCCGGTCGTCTATGCCGCTCCAGTGCTGGAGCAGTCCGCTCCACCGGTGCCCAGACCGGGGCCGGTTGTCAGCCCCTCTCCAGGGTCGAGGGCTCCCACACCAGGGTCCAGACAGGACTTGGTGGATGGCGGGAGTACTGAGGGGGGAACCATCGCGCCGGGGTCCGGACCGGACCGGGCGTGCAACGAAGAGGTAGGAGGGAAGCTACTCTCACAGCCTGTGCCACGCCCGGAACCGGAACCGGAGCCCCCACCAGCAACCACCTCAGTACCCCGCCATGTCCCCCCTAGTTTTTTGGACAATTTTTCTTTCAGGAGAGGGGGGATTGTTGTGTGCGATCGGGAGTCCGCACCTTAGGGGGGGTTACTGTGAGGGCTTGGTTGTGGTAAGGCCTCTTACTCCCACCTAGGGGAGGAGAGAGGCACACAACCAAGTCCTCACACACTTATTAGGGAGATTATCATCCCCAATCAGAGACAGCTGTCTAGCGTTGTCTCTGATTGGGGATAGTATTTAAGCTCCACACAAATCCACCTGTGTGTGGATCATTGTTCGTTTGTGTTTGTCTGCACTGCCTGCAGCTTACAACGTAAGTCACTGTGTCTTGTTTGTAGTCTCGTTTTGTTTATTCTCTCCTTTTGTATTTTCGTGCTTCGTGATTCCATCTCCGAAAATAAAAAGGATGACTCTTCACCAGAGATCTGTCTACCGTCCCTTATATAATGCGCACCGTGACAGAAACTCAGTTGTCAGATATATGGGGAACAGTTAGAAGAATGAGTGGATTAGGTAGAAAGGTGGAAATGCCAGTGTTATGTAGCAATAATACGAATGTAGTTAGTAATGCAGAAAAAGTAGAGCTTTTGGTAGAAACTTATGTGAAAATCCACAGTTCTGGACATTTATCCACAATAGATAAGCAGCATAGGAACCAGATACTGTTGGAAAACCCTGGATTAAAAGAAAGTAGAACTGCATCAGGAGGAGATATGGACCTGCCTTTTACTATGTTTGAATTAAAAATGGCTATCTTAAATGCACGACAAACAACACCAGGGAAAGATGCTGTATGTTATAGCATGCTAGGGCATATGAAAGATGTGTCACTGGAGGTAGTATTAAGGCTGATAAATATGATATGGAATACAGGTAGAATCCCGCTTGAATGGAAACAGGCAGTGATAGTCCCAATACTCAAACCTGGTAAAAATGAGGTAGACCCGTCAAGTTATAGACCTATAGCGTTAACATCACAATTAGGGAAAAGTATGGAAAGGATGGTAACAGATAGGTTAAGTTACTATATGGAAGGTAAGGGTCTTTTTTCAGCGTATCAGTCTGGATTTCGTAAGGGTAGGGGGACTATGGACACTGTTTTGTGCTTAGAAGCAGAAGTTAGGAAAGCACAAACTAATAAGGAAAATGTAATTGCCGTGTTCTTTGACATCGAAAAAGCATATGATATGCTGTGGAAGGATGGACTACTTATAAAACTTGACAAATTAGGAATAAAAGGTAAATTATTCGGGTGGGTATTAGACTTCCTGGACAGAAGAACAATAGAAGTGAAGGTTGGTACAGAGTATTCAAGTAGGCATATTGTGGAAAATGGTATCCCACAAGGTAGTGTTTGCAGCCCCATACTGTTTAATATTATGATAAATTACATTTTTGATCAGGTAAGCGGAAATGTAGGTAAATCACTATATGCAGACAATGGAGCACTCTGGGTTAGGGGTCGAAATGTAGAATACCTAAGGAAAAAAATGCAAAATGCAATAGAGAAAGTTGAACAATGGACTTATAAATGGGGATTTAAACTCTCAATCCAAAAAACTCAAGTCATATGTTTCTCTAAGCGCCACAAAGTAGTGCCACTGAAATTGTATGGACAAGATTTGGAACAGGTTAAGGTGGTGAGGTTTTTAGGAGTTCTCTTTGATGAGAGGCTGACTTGGTGTCAACATATTGATAAGGTCACAAATAAATGTAAGAAGATCAATAACGTGTTGAGATGTCTATCAGGGCGTGACTGGGGAGCAAGTAGAGCATCGCTAATAAACATTTATCAGGCTCTCATGAGAACTGCCTCTGACTATGGTTGCTTAGCGTATATGTCAGCATTGGAATCTAACCTTAAAAAGCTTGATGTGGAACAGGCACAGGCACTTCGGATTTGTACTAGAGCATTTAAAACATCACCAGTAACTGCAATACAGGTGGAGGCAGGAGAGATGCCGCTACGTATTAGGAGGGTCAAGATCATGTTGGCGTATTGGACTAATTTACAAGGATATAGTATGGTGCACCCCACAAAAACTGTCTTGCAAGAATGCGCAGAGCATAGTAAAAGCAATTTTTACAGTTTCGGATGGGTGGGGAATGCTAAGGCACAAAATGCAGGTCTCAATCAGTTGCAAATAGGACCCACTGTGGCAATATCAACAATACCACCCTGGAAATTTATAAAACCATCTGTGAATATAAGCTTACAACAAATACTAAAAGAAAACTAAAAAATAATGCCAGAGTGGATAATAGTTCAAAACTATGTAGAGCAGTATCAAGAGGAATTATTTATATTTACGGATGGATCAAAGCAGCCAGAAACAGGCCGTACTGGTGCAGCATTTTTTATTCCTCGGTATGAAGTAGCAGTCAAAAAGAGGACAACAGACTACCTGTCAGTCTACACGGTGGAGTTAGTAGCAATATTACTGGCATTAGGGTGGGTGGAAGAAAATAATCCGAACCAAGGTGTCGTTATAGCCTCAGACAGCTTATCAGCATTATTAAGTATTCAATCTGGGAGAGCATCATGTAGACAAGACCTCATTCATCAAATACTCAACTTGCTTCTCACACTTCATAATAAAAGAATAGCTGTCTCCTTCCTTTGGGTTCCTGCTCATGTAGGGGTGGAAGGAAATGAAGCTGTAGATATGCTAGCAAAAAACTCTATAAAGCATGAAACAGTAGATGTGCACATACCAATAAGTAGAGTAGAGGTTAAAACCATCATAAAGCAACATTCACTTAAAATATGGCAGGAATATTGGAACACAGCAGATACAGGACGTCATTTATACAGTATTCAAAATCAAGTAGTCACAAGCATGAAGAAGGGCAGAAGCCCAAGGGAGGAGATTTTAGTTTCACATCTTAGAATGGGTCACACTGGTTTAAATACAACATTGTACAGAATAGGAAAACACCCCACTGGATTATGCACTTATTGTAATGTACAAGAGACAGTGAAGCATATATTGTTAGACTGCAAAAAATATGAAGAAGATAGGGCAGAATTAAAGGCACAAATGGATGAACAAAGCATTACACTTGAGAATTTATTAGGGAAAACATCTGGGAAAACACACAAGTTATTAATTTTTTATTTTTTTTTAACCGGGCTAAGCGAAAGAATTTAACCTGATATATATATATTTTTATATTTTTATTTTGTATTATTATTTTTATTATTATTATTATTTATTATTTATATATATATAGATATCTCCTTTGATGTCATTCTAATACCCACAATCCAGTCTAGTAGGTGGCGGTAATGCACCTTTGAGATGAGTTGCCAACCGCCAATAAAACCTGAAAAAAGAAGAAGAAACAATGCGGTTTTAGTCCACCCATAAGATAATTAGAAAATATGTTGTATTTTCTAATTATCATGTAATCTGCCAGCTCAACTCTAGTTCAGTTATATTTAGTTTCATTAGAATTAAGTTATGTCAACCCTTATTAACTATTGGCCAATCATAAGCCAGTATTCCTGTGGGCTTAACACAGAAACCTAGCGGGAGTCAGTTATGTTCCATGTCGATGGTCAGCGGGAGTCCGTTATGTTCCATGTCGATGGTCAGCGGTCATTTTCCTCCTGCTCTTTAGTTCTTGTGATGATGACTAATTCTGATTTGACTGTGCGTGCAGCTAACTAAGTGGCACATTTTCTGTTGCTATTTGTAGCCAATAAATGTAAATGCAGTTGTTTAGCTAATTTGTTAGATCTTACAATCCCGCTAGCATTAGCATTCGTGTTAGCATGTCCAGAAGAAATACATTGTATTAACTATGCTAGTTAGCGAAACTTAGCATGCTTCCAATTGTTAGCATTATTTGATGCTTTCCATTTGTAATTCAAGATTGCATATTACGTTAATGCACAATGTGAATATAGTAAGCATGTATTGTTTATTTGTCTAGTCTTTGCTGGATTAGAATAACTTGTAGCTACTAGTATGTTTCTAGTATGTACATTAGCTTAAGTTTATCCTTGCTTTACAGAACCACAGTTATTGTCAGGAAGAATGGTGTTGTATGTGTTTGAACGGATATTAAACTTAACTGGACATACTGTTTCACTTAATCTGATCGGATACCCTTTGGTGGTTGTTACCAGTCTAAAACCAGTATTCAAACCTCAAGATTCATGGTCCTTTGATTGTATAATTAAAGTTTTTGTCTTCTGTGTAAAAATAACTTGTTAAAGGGCATATATATATATAAAAAAGGTTCTGTTCCATAATCTTGGTACTGATGACAGCTTAACGATATTTACATTAACCTACCATTTTGGGGTCTTTGCTATTGTTGATATTTCAATTACTCGAGAAGGAGACAAGTCATAACTCGGGACCAGGTGGAATTGATATTCAATCAAGCGATTTATTTGATGCAAAGATATTTGGTAACTCGTGCACGGGCTCGTTCCTTCAGCTCTTAGGGAGTCGTCCGGAACAAAGAGAACCCCTAACCATGTGGCACACATACTTATACAGAGCAATAGTAATAAAATGACGTAGGTAGAGTCTGGTAGATTCACACGCCTGACTGGTCGTTGTTAAGGAGGGCAGTCCCTCCCGGGCAGTGTCGACTTCCCATTGGCTCTTGGCAGTGTTCTTCGTCCTCAGAGTCCAGCCCTCATAAGTCTGTGTGTGTTTAGGGTTAGCTGTTCTAACAAATGCGCTCGAGCTAATGTGTGTAATACAGCGTTGGTAAAAAACAACATCAAGAATATTTATTACAAATCCCCCTCTTCACGTCTCAGAAGAGACGTGAAAGACTACACTGCATCGTCCTGACTCCAAAATGTAGGTTCAAAATCTACAATCTCTAATAGTGGGCACATAAGGGCGGTGTCAGCCTGGCTAGGCGTGATGGCAGTAGTAATAAGTCTAGTAGCTAAGGAGCGAGCACAGGGAATGCAACAACAACCACACAGCACCAGAATAGCTATGAAAACTGAAATAGAAACCAGGATGGAGGAGATTAGTGTCTTATATTTACCAAAAACATCCATCCAGGAGTCCCACATTGAGGTGTCCACCCCAGAGTGCCGCTTCATTTTACCATTTAGGGTCCTAAGGCCCTCAACAGCCAGGGTGAAGCTCCCATCCGGCGCCGTGTTGTTGGGAATGTACGTGCAACATTGCTCCCCAAAGATAGAGCAAACCCTACCACTTTCTGCCAAAATCATATCAACAGCTATACGGTTCTGATAGGCCATAAGAGAAGTAGCAGAAAGCTGACTGTGAATAGCAGCAAACCCTTGAAGGGTGAGGTTCCCCAATTTTTGAACATTATAATGAATGTAATTTATTCTGTCCACATTTTTATTAAGCGTACACCACCAACAAATTGAGGACTCAAAACCTGCAGCAACTTGGTCAATCAATTTGTATTCATCAGGAACCCCCCTAGGGACTCCTATGGCGTCAATATAGGTCGGGTCTCCCATGAAACCATCTAGGGAGCGTTTGTCCCGAGACCGCCCTTCCTCCTCCTGTATGCTAGACAGCAGGTCCTTCAAGACGACAGGATACACTGAAATGGGAAGAATGAGAGACACCAGAGCACACAGACCTGTGGCATTCCCAGGGAATCCATCATATAGGTGAGCTCCACCGCACCACCACCACACATCGGCCCTAGAAACAGGTTTAAAAGATGTAATAGGGTTGTGAGTGTGGTTACACCAGTTAGAGGGCACACTGCCGACGTCAGGTAAACCTCGGGTCATTTTCACACACATGAACTCACCCGACGCTACAGTGGAGGAAAACAGTGGACTCCGTCTAGTTGCTTGTACTAACGGGAAAACCCTGTCCCAAGCTGAACAGGTTGGTCCTGGGTTGTCATACTTCATCACAGGAAGCACACATTCCACAGGGATTACTGCTGGCACAATCTTAAGCAGTGGCCTAGGGCCCATACATACCACACAACTGTGATTAGTCGCTCTGCCAGCCTCCTCTACTAATAGGAGCCAGTTGTTTCCAAAGCCTGAGATACCCGTAGCAATGTGAATTTCTCCATCTGGTGTATGTGGGGCCGTAAGGATGGCAACAGATTGGTAGTTTATATCTGATGAGGCTGCTCCTACTGTAATTGCCTGGGTATTAGATGCATTGGCAATCACGCATATCTGTACCTTCCAAAATGCGGGGGTGGAGGTGCAACCGACATAAGGTGCCAGCCTGAAGTTTTGACAGCCCGTCCTGAGCACAGGATGGACCCCAATCTTGATTCCATTCTGCTGGACTGCTAGTGAAAGATGCGGTCGCCACAGAGTGCCTGGACGGGAGGTAGTATGGCTGGACCAGTCATTTCCTGTCTCTGCCACGAGATTGCTCCACGTCCATTCACTGTGTAGTAACCCTATTGTCATGTACCACTCCCATGCCTTATAGGACTCAGCTAAGTACCCCTTTCTTGCTACCCGGTGGGAGCTACCTAGAATTTTCCAAAGTAGAAGAGCGGAAGCAGATGTGTTACTAGGTATACATAGAGTGGTGCTCCTTATCTCCCCAATTTTACATTCTGGGTGGGTCATGGTTGTAGAGCGGGGTTGTATACTGTGTGTACAGTTAACTGGAGTGGTTGACTGACTCTGAGTGCCCTGGTAAGTGTCTAGGCCCCATACAGTAAGGCCAAGAAGTCCTCCTATTAAAATCATGAGAGAAAAAAACTTAGTAGCAGACATCCCAAGTCTCCCCCAGGGCGTCAGATAGCCCCCCTGGGTGGATCTAGGGCACGGAGGAGGAGTTGGTAGCACCATGCTCCTTATTAAAACAATCATATATTTTAGTCCGAATTGAGGGCACTCAAATCTGCCCTGGTGGTTGTCAACGTTCTTGTAGGAGTTGGGGCTGGCGTGCAATGTGTCAGGTGGTGCCAAGGAGCGCCTGATTTACCTTTGACCTGGACAGAGTGTGAAGTAACCTCCTTCACTTCGTACGGTCCAGTCCACCTGGGTTCCAGCCACTTTCTTTTGTGGACTTTAACCCTCACCCAGTCCCCAACTTTTACCTGCAAACTAGATGAGTCTCCCAGCAGTTCCCCCTCTTGGACCTTGTGGATCTGTGTGGAAAGAGCTGCAGAAAGTTCCGTCAGTTTTCTCATATAATCAGACATTACAATTTGTTGTACATCAAGGGCGGGCATATGACCTCCCTCCCTTGGTGGACCAGGCATAGCCCTCCCTGTCATTATCTCATGGGGAGAGAGATGGGTCCCTGCCCCGGGTGAGGACCTCATAGCCATCAAAGCCAGGGGCAGGGCTTCCACCCAGGTCAACTTAGAGCCTGCACATACCTTTGCAATTTTAGCTTTCAAGGTTTGATTTGCGCGTTCCACTAGACCCTGAGATTGTGGTCTGTACACTGACCCAAACTTGTGCACAATACCCAACCTTTCCTCCACCTCCCTCAAATGTTTGTTACTGAAATGAGACCCATTGTCAGAGCGAATTTGTCGAGGGACCCCATACCTAGGTATTAGGTCTGTCTGTAGCCATTTTATTACTGACTTGGCATCTTCCCGTGCCGTTGGTATTGCCTCTACCCACCTTGAAAATCTGTCTACCATTACCAACAGGTATCTCTTTCCCCCCGCTACATTGTCTGCTCCCATGTCTGTGTAGTCTATGCTAATGTCTTGAAAGCAAGCATTTGGTACTGGGTAAGCTCCCATAGGCGTTTGGTATGGCTTCTTTGGATTGTGACTCCCACACACATGGCACTCATCACAGTGCAAATCTGTCATGTCTTTCATGTGAGGGTGCCACCAAATGTAAGACACCTTTTGGTATGTTCTCAACTTTCCTTCATGGGTGGGTCCGTGAGCTTCTCTTATGAGTTCTGGACACAGGTTGGCAGGGGCCACCACTCTGCCATCATGGCATCGCCACAGCTCGTCTGGTCCTTTGGTGGCTCCTTTCTGTGCCCAAACTGACTGTTCGTAAGGTCCGGCAGCCAATTGCAGTTCTCTTATGGTATTTGGGGTAAACTCAAGTTGAGGTGATTCTACCCGCATTACCATTTGCCTGGGAGTGTATCCTCCTGCCTTCTTTGCTGCTTGGTCAGCCGCATCATTTCCCTTGCTGATGTTGTTTTTCGGCAGCTGGTGTCCTTTGCATTTCATAATGGCTACGCTTTTAGGCAGTAGAACTGCCTTGATCAGTTTTTCCATTTGTGCTTTGTATTTAATGGGCAAGTTCCCTGTGGTGGTGAAGTTTCTTCTTAACCACTGTGGTCCATCAATATGGACTGCTCCATGTGCATAGGCAGAGTCGGTATAGATATTTACAATTTTTCCCTCCGCTTTTTCCAATGCTTGTGTTAAACCTATGATCTCAGCCAGCTGTGCAGATGCAGGTTGTGGAATAATGGCTGATTCCAGGGTAACATGTGATCCATCCGGTAGTTGCTGTACTACGGCGTAAGCTGCTATGTTTCCTTCTTCTCCCCTATAACAACAGCCATCTGTGTACAGCCATAGGTCAGGGTCTTCATGTGGAGTGTTCTCCAGGTCTGGTCTTAACTTCAATTCTTGTGCTGCTCTTTCTGTACATGAGTGGGGAAGGCCTTCTTCTGTGTTGAGTGCGTCTGCCATATTCTTGTCAGTGTTGACAAACGTGATATGTGACTGTGTACATTTGTTCTGTATTTTTGTTTTTCTCTCAGAGCTGAATGTGAATTCTTTGCTCATCAGGTATGCTGCCACTCCATGATGGGTGTGAATCTCCAATGGATGACACATCACCAGGTGTGCTGTTTTTTCTATTGCTTTTGCCACTGCAGCAACGTATCTAGAACATGTTGTTTGTCCTTGTTCAATGTGGTCCAATTTTGAGGAGTGGTACATCAGCACTCTTCTCCCCCCCTCTTGTTTCTGGAAAAGGATGGATGAGGTAAATCCCTCCTTTTCAGAAACATCCAAATGGAACTTGCTTTTGTAGTCAGGTGCTGTCAGAGCGGCTGCCACAGAGAGGTCAGTTTTCAACAGTGCAAACGCCTCAGAGGCCTCTGGTATCCATACCAATGGAGCATGCAAGTTTCTTGCCCCTGCCAGACGCACTATTTCCCTCAGGGGTTCTGTTCTGGCCGTGTAGTCTGGTATGTGTGTACGACTGTATCCTGTCAGTCCCAGAAAGGAGAGCATACCTGCTACGGTGATGGGGCGTGGATGGTGTAGAATAGAATCCCGGTGGGCTTTTGAGAGGCCTGCACCTTCTCCGGATATTTCTCGACCAAGGAACAGTACGGTTCTCCTGCAAAACTGGACTTTGCTTCGCTTGACTTTGTATCCCTTTATTGCCAGGAAGTCCAACAATGTCTTGGTCATTTGAAGACACAGGTCAGAGGTGGGAGCGGCCAAAAGCAAGTCATCTACATATTGGATAAGAACAACTTCTTTGGGAACCGGGACTTCTGCCAGATGTGTTTTGAGAATGTAGTTGAAGATTCCTGGCGAGCACCTGTAGCCTTGTGGAAGCACCGAGTACGTGTACTGTTGATGTTCGTAGGTAAAAGCAAAGAGCGGTTGTGACGCTGTGTCCAGTGGAATGCTGAAGAAAGCATTTGCCAAATCCACCACTGTAAAATACTGATGTTTAGGTGACAGGTTGCTCAAGGTTATGTGAGGGTCAGGGACAGGTAGGTCAATTGGCGTAGTGACATCGTTAATAGGTCTGAAGTCTTGGACCATTCGATAGGTTTCACCTCCTGCCTTCAGCACAGGCAGGATGGGTGTGTTCCATGGAGAAACAGTTGGGTATATAACACCTGACCCCAGCAGTCCGACTATGGTCGGTTTAATCCCTTCAATTTGTTCAGCTTTAAGACGATACTGTGCGCGATATATGGGTGTCTGGTGGGGATTGTTCAAGGTGATTGTCACTGGAGTTACTACTAGAGTTCCAGCATCAAACGGTGATGTGGTCCATATGGCATTGTTCACGGTGGTAATGAGGGCAGCCGTAGAAGGGTGGTCGGTGTATGGTTTCCCATGATGTCTTGGTAGGGTTAGTCGTTCTGGTTGACACCGTTCTTCTGTGTCAATGTCCATTATTCTCCACATATTTTCAGTGGTGGCTTTCAGTATCCCAGCTGTAGGAGTCGGTTCCCATTCTAGCTTTGAGGCCCTCCTGATCATGGGCCCCAAGCTTCTGGCTTCAAAACCATGTCCCACAGTGAGAGTGACATGAGGTGCGGATTCCTTCCCCAGCAGGTACCAGGACTTCAGGTGAGGCTCCAAAATGACGGGAGCGGCTACCCCCTCTTGTCCACATATGATTGTACAGCATCTGATGGTCGGTGTTTGTGTCATCATGTTTTCGTCCCAATCTTCTGTGTATGGGACGTCGTCACTTTCAGTCACATTCAAGGTGCAGTGAACTTCAGCCAGGGGAGTCTTATATGGGTGTAAGGTGTATATCTGTGTTTTCAGCTGGTTAAAGAGGAACTGAATCTGTGGTGTTCCTTTCCCTGTAGTCATGCATTTTAACCAATAGATCTCTTGTGTTGCAGAGAGCACCGGAGTTGGCAGGATGGGTAGCATGAGAATTTTCACGGGGTTTGTTTTCGTTGAGGACAAGGGACCAGTGGACACTTCCACTCCGTTGTTTGTCAAATATATGGAACATTGCAGTTTGCATAGCAGGTCCCGTCCAAGTAGGTTAATGGGGCAATTGGGGCAATATAGGAACTGGTGTTGAAGTTCTGACTTACCCCATGCAAAACGCAATATAACAGTTTTGTGCTGTACTTCGGGTTTTCCTGACACCCCCACCACCTGTATGAATTCCGAAGAAAGTTGTTGACGGGTCCTGATAGCAGAATAGGTGCAACCCGTATCTACCAGAAATTGATGAGGCACTCCCTCCACTAGACACAGAACAGTTGGTTCCGTGTGGAGTGGGAAGAGCGCCTGTCCGTCCCCGTCTGGTGATGGTGGGCCCCTTCATGGCCATGGGGCATATTCGTCTGACATGCCCTGGAATCCGATTCGTTGCTGTTGGTTATTAGAGTTGGGGTGGTTGTATGCATGGTTGTATGCAGGGTGTCCCTGGGGTGGTGGTTGATAATACCGTGGTGGTTGATGTCCTCCTTGCTGCCAGCCCCCTCTTCCTCTCCCCCATTGCTGGGATCCACCTCTCCCTGCACCCCATAGAGAGGGGGCTCGCCTGCAATCTCGTGCCATGTGGCCATTGATTCCACAATTGTAGCATTTCTGTCCCCCACCTCTAAATGATGGTCTCCACTGCGGTGGGTATGAATATGGGTAGGAATCTGAAGCAGGCAGTGGCCCAGGTGGAGGCATTGCTGTTTGTGGCAATCCTGTTGGTGCTGGCGGAGTTTGTTGTTGTTGTTGCATCATCTGGGTTACTGTTTCTTTAATGTCTTTAATAGCGTGGCTGAGGTCTTCAGCAGGTTCAGCCAGCATTTGTTTCTTGGATTTGTCTCCCTTCTGGGCTTCCTTTAATTGCAGTTTGAGCAGTTGTACTTGAAGTGACTGGACTTGAGTGTCAGCTCCACCTTTATCCTTATTGTATTGGGTGAGATGGTGGTGAGTGTGAGAGTTGAACTGTGGAAGGGGCAGTGCCATCAGTCCCACAGTATTTCTAAGTTTGGTCTTAACCTCTCCTGGGCATCCATTGATCACCATCTCTTTCCACATGCTGAGTGTTGTTATAGTGTGGACATATGGTTCCTCATGTACTGTTCTCCACGTGGTTTTTGCTCTGTCCAAATAGGCAGCTGGTGCTTCCTCTGGAGTGATGGTGAAGGAGGACAGTATGGCATGGTTTCTTTCAGTAGGATATGCCCTACGCAGCACCTCCCACAGCACCTGTCGTATGTCTCCCAGTGGTGCAGTGGAAGATGTGCTGTTTAAATCTGCCTCCCTAATGAGTGATGTCATGGTGCCATGGTCCGTTGCCCTGGCCAGTAGCGCCTTCATGTCTCCCAGACACAAACGTAGTCCTGAGGTAAGGGTCTGAAGCTGTAGCAGCCACGCCGAGGCCCCTCCATGCAGGCTGGGGAGCTGTTCCATCAGGGTGGTCAAGTCAGTCATCTTCCATGGCTGGTATTCTTCATAGCGCGGGTCTGCAGCGGGCCTGAGTGGCAGCTGCATGGCAGGGTCCCAATGCCCCCTTGACGTCACTCCTCTCTCTCTTAGTTCTTCCAGGCGGACGGATCTCCTGACCGGTTCTACTAGGTCAGTTACCTTACCTGTCATTACTCCCTCCACATGGAAGGTACCTCCATCTCTATCTGCTTTCTCCAGCAGTGACTTAGCCAAGGTAATGGACTCATCTACCTGTCTCTGTGCGTTGTCTAGGTTCATGCTGGTCGGTGTGTGTCTGGTCCCTCCCTCGCCATCCTCATTTGGATTGTTGCCCATGGAGAGTGAGTTCCCCCCTTCACTTCCACAGCCCACCCTGGGGGTCCAGCTGCTCAGGGATCCCTGACCACTCCTCCTTGAGAAGTGATCCGGGTTGGGGTGGTCTGAGCAAAAAGGGGTGGAGCTGACCACATGTCCCCAAGCCCCTCCCTCTGCTTCTTCCCCTTGTATTTCCTCGCAGATCAGGCGTCCTCCTTCTACTCCTAGGGTGACGCCCCCTGTTATGGCTCCTCCTTTTATCACGAATACCGGAGCCTGTACTGCTGGGGATGGGGTAGGAGGTCCTGGTGTGAATGGGTTGAGTGATTTACCCACAGCCGGAGGGTCCTGACAATAGGGGGGTGGACGTGTTTCAGTAGGCAGGGCTGGATACAATGAGGAGGGTGGGGGAGAAGCTTCCCCTTCTTTTGTTGGGTCTGTGTGTGTGTCAGTTGGTGTGGCAGCCACAATCCCCATCATATCTGGTTTCCTATATGGCAACGCCCTTCTGGCTTCCTCTATCGCCCAAACTCCTATTCTTAGTTCTGCCTCTGCTTTCTCTAGCATTTTTGTCCCTTTCTTCTTGAACATGTGTTGTCTGTTGCCCTCCTTTTCTTCCTCCTTCCCTTTCTGAACCACTTCCTTCAGCCCGTCCTCCATCATCACTAGCTGGCCCTTAGTGGGTGCTCCCCCGCTAAAATACCCTGCCTGTGTCCATCTCAACTTCACTTTGTACCACACCTTTCTTATTGTCTTATACTGTTCCTCCCCTCCTGCTCTATCCTGTATTTTCTGATCTAAGTAGTCAATGAATTTGGGTTTAGGTGTCAATATAGAAGCCATTCTTCAATGTGTTGTCGCCAATTTAATATGTTCAGAGTCAGTGGAATCAGCGCATGCCAAACCTTATCTATTATAGTTATATATTATCACACATTACAATACGGTAAGACAAACAGAAGCAGGGACACACAAACACAAATTTGCCTAAACACAGTCAAAACCGGGCTAGAAAGCTCTAGAACCTCCGGGACGAAGCTATTTCAATCCAATTAGACAGACAGATCGTACACCCTCAAAGGTACGTACAGACAAGCACTCTCAAAACAGTGGCTAAAATTAGACGCACTGGAGGCGCACGGGTCCCTCCCTAAACAAAGTCAAACCGGGCTAGAATAAATTCTAGACGACCGGGACGAAACTAATACGTATATAGTCCTCTAAATCAATAGGACGGGATATGTCACACTTTATCTATGGGGATGTATTTAAGTTATAATTACTTTAATTCTCCACCTTAACTGAGTGTTCCCTTCTGGTCAGCTAGTCCAAAAGGCCTTCTCTAGTTGGCAGATACTGCTATCAATATTGCGCCACACAGGCTCTTAATCTTAACCAGGGAGTCACACAGACTATCACAAACCCACAGAGGTGCCACACAGGCTATCACAGACCCACAGAGGGTGCCACACAGGCTCACTTCTTCCTTTAACTTTTTCCTATATAACTATTACACAAATATCTTTGCAATCAGCCTTCACATTCGTAATACATCTCTAAAAAATATTTTAACAACAATTCATACTCACGCCCAGTACTACTGATCAGAATTTGGATAATACTATAATATAATATTGCAGATTCGATTAAACAGGTTCTGCTTACCTTATTTAGTCGAGCTCGTTGATCAGTTTCCCGGGGCGAGAAGAATTGCTGATGGCTCCTGCGAACAGATCACCCGTCCTCGTGGATTCGTCAAAGACCCGTCTCCTCTCATATCAACTAGCTATAGATCGAAATCAGAAGTGATTTAACCATCCTCTGCTACCAAATTGTTGATATTTCAATTACTCGAGAAGGAGACAAGTCATAACTCGGGACCAGGTGGAATTGATATTCAATCAAGCGATTTATTTGATGCAAAGATATTTGGTAACTCGTGCACGGGCTCGTTCCTTCAGCTCTTAGGGAGTCGTCCGGAACAAAGAGAACCCCTAACCATGTGGCACACATACTTATACAGAGCAATAGTAATAAAATGACGTAGGTAGAGTCTGGTAGATTCACACGCCTGACTGGTCGTTGTTAAGGAGGGCAGTCCCTCCCGGGCAGTGTCGACTTCCCATTGGCTCTTGGCAGTGTTCTTCGTCCTCAGAGTCCAGCCCTCATAAGTCTGTGTGTGTTTAGGGTTAGCTGTTCTAACAAATGCGCTCGAGCTAATGTGTGTAATACAGCGTTGGTAAAAAACAACATCAAGAATATTTATTACACTATTATATTCCAATATCATTATGCCTCAATTAGCTAGTTATAGATTGAGTTGTTGTTTCAGTTGTACAGATAGCTTGCTGCTGGGTATAATAATTTACGTTGTTAAAATAACATTCTGTTCCGTCAACTGTGTACTCTTATGAAACTTCCCTAGGAGCACTGTTGAAATATTTTGGAGGTGGGGCACAATCTAAGCCACCTGTTATAGTCATCCACTATAACCAGTGTTATAGTGGATGATGATGCAGCAGGTGAGTTTTCAACAATCCCAGATCAATATATTGTGGCGAGCTCAGCCAGAAGAAGATGGCAAGAGACAGAGATTGATTTTACCGGAGAGTTGCTGTGCCCCATACACCTGCCCCATACACCTGCCCCATACACCTGCCCCATACACCGCACGACTCCAGGAACGTCACCCTTTATTTTCTTACCTCCTTCAACTAGCAACAATGAACACATCCTCCGGCCATGCAAGGCTCGGTCACGGTAGGCATTTTAACATTCCCCCCTACCCCCATAACCTGAACTAAGACAACTTAAAGAAACATAAACACATAACATTAGCTTAACTACTAAAACGTAAAGACATAACACAACCATTTTAAAACCAAAACATGAGCTACCCACAATCCCCTTGCTCCCTTCAGTTACCACTCAACGTGTGGCTAGCGTATGCCGGCCAGATCGCTACAATATTTATATATTTGTGATATTTTTGAGACAGTTGCATTACCTTCAAATATGACTTCTAACATGGCTAGCTTTTATTATTATAATAATAATTATTATAGTAATAATTATTATATGCGAGGAGCACTTTTCAGCACCTGCATCCACTGATCCTACTGTTCCTTCCATGTCTGTTTCAACCTCAGCGGATGTGACAGGTAAGTTAATAGCACAGCAGCCTTTGTATTTGCTCAGTTTACTGTAAAATATTCTGAGATTAATATTTCTAATTATAATTATTAATGTAATTTCCTGTAGGTCCTTCTACTTCTGTGGTCATTGGGATCGATGTCCCAAATACTCCCTTAGCAACTTCCAGCCAACACCATAGATCAGCAGCTCCTCCAGTAGACCCAGCTGAGTGGTCATCTATCCTGTCCGACTCAGAAAGGACTGATCTGGTAAGCAGAGGTCCACTGCCTATAAAGGAAAACTTCACATTCCCTAAAAAACCTGATGGCCGAAGCTTCCGCTACCACTACACCTACAGACAATTAATTAATGGAGAAAATATCCAGCGAAGCTGGCTCACTTATTCAAAAAGAAACGATGCAGTCTACTGCTTCTGCTGCAAATTGTTCTCCAGGAAGTCTACAAAACTGGCAACAGAGGGACAACAGGATTGGGCCAATATAGGTGCACTACTGAAACAGCATAAAAATAGCCTTGATCATTGCAACAACATGGTGAAATGGAAGGATTTTGCACTCCCTCTTTCAAAGGGGAAAACTATCGATGAGACAGAAACGGCCCTCTTGGAGGCAGAAAATAATCGCTGGAGAGATGTTCTCACACGCTTAATTAGTATTATTCAGTCCTTGGCAGAAAGGAATCTGGTACTCAGGGGATCTGTTGATAACTTACATCAGGACAACAATGGGAACTTTCTAAAAGAAGTGGAACTGATAGCTAAATTTGATTCTGTTTTGAAAGATCACGTGAGACGAATCGACAGTGGAGCATAGCATATCACGTACTTGGGGAAAACAATCCAAAATGAGCTGATACTGTCACGGTGAGTTTGAAGGGAACGAGGCGCAGAGCGAGAGGACGATGCAAACATGTTTTATTATACAAATAAAACACGGGGAAAAAAAGAAACGTATGAAACACTGTGACGTTGGCTTACACAACGGAACACAAACAATGATCCACAACGCAGGTGGCTGTGCAGTGCACATAAATAGAATCCCCAATTAGAGACAACTCAATAGACAGCTGTCTCTAATTGGGGATCACTAAAAACCCACTCTTGTGATGTGAGGACCTGACTGTGGCCATTCCATGAAGGCTATTCCATGTGAGAAATTGTCAAGAAACTGAATATCTCGTACAACGCTGTGTACTACTCCCTTCACAGAACAGCGCAAACTGGCTCTAACCAGAATAGAAAGAGGAGTGGGAGGCCCCGGTGCACAACGTAGCAAGAGGACAAGTACATTAGAGTGTCTAGTTTGAGAAACAGACGTCTCACAAGTCCTCAACTGGCAGCTTCATTAAATAGTACCCGCAAAATACTGGACAGAGGAAGTATTTTCTTTTTCACTATGATCAGCTTGTCAAACACTGACAGATACAAACTTGAAACAATATTTTGCGACCCTCCCTTTGACAAAGTGCTCACTGCTTATCACAGTATGGCATCAGTGCTCACCTAAAAAGCCCATATGTCACTGGTTGAGGGAAATTGTTGTTGTTTTAAGGCAGAATTATATGAGGTTTTATGTGCTGTTGTTGGAGGTGCGTCTTGGTGAGTTTAGCTCAGAAAATGCCACCCTCGTCAATCAGCCGACATAGACGGCCGCCTAATCCTGCCTAATGAGTGGGCCGGCTCTGGCTGCAGAGAGACTCCAAATATCAGATCACACAGACGTCTGGCTGTGACATCACTCTGACTGTGACACTCCAGAGGGAGGACAACAACAGGATTTGGAGGTGTCAGTTGACTGACAATGAGGGGGCATTGTAAACCTTCATTGATTTCCCCTTCATGGTCCCAGGTTAAATGTGCTATGCAGATATAGTACATCTTCCATGTGCCATCTGGATACATAGAAATGAGTACTATTCCTGTAAGGGAGTGTTTCACAAATGTTGGGTCAGGTCTGGTCCCTCGAATGGCTTGAGACTGGGTTTTGACATTTTGCCATACTGATATCAAGACACTTACATTTATGTTTTTCAGAAAGTTCTGATGGAACTATTCTGATTCCTGTCAGGACAAAAATCAGTACTCATCAGGGCCGGAGCGTGCGTATAGGCAGACTAGTCGACGGCCTAGAGCGGCACTTTGGAAAGGCGGCAAAATGTGGGCTTATAAAAACAAAATTACCCAAAATAAGTTTGCCGCTCATTTTTCTGCCTCTTGTAGTCCATTGGTGAGCTAATGTTATGTGGTTATGTGTTCTTAAGTTGTCTGAGTTCAGGTTATGGGGGAGGGGGAATGTTAGAGTGCCCACCGTAACCGAGCCTTGCATGGCCGGAGGTTAGGTTCGTTGTCAAAAGCTGAAGGAGGATAATAAAGTGTGACGTTCCTGGAGTCGTGCGGTGTATGGGGCACAGGAACTCTTTGTTAAATCAATCTCTGTCTCATGCCATCTTCTTCTGGCCGAGCTCGCAACAGTACACTGTTAAACCATGTCTAAACGACCCAAACTGTCGGGTTGTGAGTACAAAAAAAGAAAATTAGCAAAGGAGCAAGTGCTCCAAAAACAAAATAATTATTTTTTTAAATATATTTATCCCGGACCAAGTGGAAGTAAAAAGGAGGATGCTGGCCCTTCCAGAGCCCCGGAGACGGACTTGAACAGGTCTACCGCCGTTGCTACCTGCCCGGCTAGCGATGATGACACGCCTCACCTACCACCAGAGACCGGCGGAGCCACAAGAGCCGCTGAACATGTACCGTCGCTACTACCGGCACACGGAAAAGGTGAGGAGGATATGAAAGATCCCAGCAAATGGCCAACACAAATCAAACAAGAACTATTAGACGTGTTGGCAGAAAGAGGACCATATCAGGTAAAAGGAATTGATTTCCCCAGGGATGTTTATCTTCAACACAATACTGGACTGCGCTATCAATGTTGTGGAGGAGCGGTTTTCTCAGCTGCAGGAGCACGGGGACATATTTGGGGTGTTGTATGACATTGCATCCATCAAAGAGAAAAACGCTTTTGATGTTCTGCAAAAATGCACAGCACTGGAAAAGGCCCTGACACACAACTTCAGAGATGTCGATGGGCAATAACGTTTTGCGGAGTGAACGGCTTTGAGCAGACTCGTAGCAGCTGGAACTAAACCACTTGACGCACTCATTTATCTGTGACAATAAGATGGAATCAGTTTTCCCTAATGCTTTCATAGCTTTACGGGTGCTTCTTACCCTCCCTGTTTCAGTTGCTTCAGGAGAACGGAGTTTCTCAAAATTGAAACTAATAAAAAACGACCTTCGGAGTACGATGAAACGAGAGACTGAATGGACTGGCAACAATCTCTATTGAACATGAGCTTGCACAGATGATCAAAATGGAGGATGCAGTGAAGACCTTTGCAGCCATGAAAGCCCGCTGTGTACACTTCTGAAAGGTAAGATAACCGTTTTTGTCTCTAGTGGTTTTAAGCTGTGAATCTGCTGATGATATGCACTTTGCATTAACTGCAACACCAGCTTTCCCACCTTATTCTGGCATTGTATATTGTACTATGTTCATTCTCAGTTCTATGGTAGATTTTATGAGTGGTACAGAATTGGGCCAAAGTCAGATGTATTACCTTATTCCACCTTTTGTTGTGCCTTCAGGAATGATTCATACCCCTTGTCTTTTTGTTGTGTTACAGCTGTTGATATTTCAATTACTCGAGAAGGAGACAAGTCATAACTCAGGACCAGGTGGAATTGATATTCAATCAAGCGATTTATTTGATGCAAAGATATTTGGTAACTCGTGCACGGGCTCGTTCCTTCAGCTCTTAGGGAGTCGTCCGGAACAAAGAGACCTCCTAAACACGTGGCACACATTTATACAGAGCAATAGTAATAAAATGACGTAGGTAGATTCACACTCCTGACTGGTCGTTGTTATGGAGGGCAGTCCCTCCTCGGCCAGTATCGACTTCCCATTGGCTCTTGGCAGTGTTCTTTGTCCTCGGAGTCCAGCCCTCATAAATCTGTGTGTGTTTAGGATTAGATATTCTAAAAGATGTGTGTAATACAGGTTGTGTAATGTTTCGAGCTAATGTGTGTAATACAGCGTTGGTAATAAGCGACATCAAGAATATATTTATTACAAATCCCCCTCTTAGGCCAACGGCCAACGGCTAGTCCAATATATATGTGGGTTCAGAGACCTCCACTCTGATAGATGAGGGTGGTAAACTTTTATGGCTAATCTCCTGCTAGCCTAAGAACTACATCCTGACTCATTTACCAAATGGTAACATTCTAATCATTGTCTATGTAATTTCTAATACATCTTTACACATTACATAGTTTCAGGGTGAAACATCTTAGTCATTAAACATACAAATTCCTTTATCAATCCACCCTTTGACTAAATTTTCACACTGATCATTACACATCTATCCTCATAGGATTCCTAAATGTCATACAAAATCAAACTTAATCCAAACAAAACCAATACATGTATTTATATTCCATACTCATCAACTACTGTTCTAGGCCTATTCAGTCATAACTCTTCCGGTTAGGATCTTCGTCATGACCTTCATATAAAGAATCAGTCTTTTCTAATCATTAAAGAGTGTCTCATTCAACCTGGGCTCCTTGGAATTGAAAGGATCTCAATCATCTACTAGGCTTGGCATCATTCCACTAAATGTATACAACATCTGTTAGCCTGAACAAAATTCCCATTTCCCCTCCCAGTTACACTCTTTATTCAAGATTTTCACATTAGATCTAAGAAATGTTTCATTCAATCTGTAGTCGTCTGGATTGAATCGATCATCAGTGTCCTCCTCGTCCACCACTGCTGGTGAATTGTATTCCTCCTTCCACTGATCAGAATCTGGAACTGGTCTATGTCTCACCATCTGTTTGGACGCCTGCACTTTCCAACCCTCGGACACAGGGAACAAAACAGCAACCACATAATACAAGCATACACATACAGGCAATAGCAGCACCCGAGATTGTGGCTACTATGGTTTTCCATTTACCAAATATTTCATCAAACCATCCTGTCACATATGTATTCACTCCTGAGTTCTCAGTCCATCCTTCACTTAGAGCTGTCAATCCTGCAAAAGCTCTGGTGTCTTTAGGAATAAATTTACAACTGCCCCCCACCATTCTGCATACTCCACCCATTTCTGCCAGCAACATATCTAGAGCCAACCTATTTCTCCAAGTCATGAGCGAGGTGGCGGATAATTGGTTTGAGATCCCCTTCACTGCATCCCTACTCCCCTTTATGAATCATTACTGATTGATCCAATCCACATGTTTATTGAACGTCACCCACCAAAAGAACATTGTCCTGAAACCTTCACCTACTTGATTCATAACTTCATATTCATCAGGGACTCCCCTAGGAATTCCAATCGCATCAATCCAAATAGGGCCATTCTCCTCCTTGGCACAACCCCTCCTACGCCTGATTAAACCTTTCCTTGGTTTCTGGTAACTAATTCTAACTGGCTAAACCAATAGGACTGGGGTGCAGGTACATACCTACCCACCCTTTTTATAGTGTCTGCCTTATACGTCCTTTACTGGTACACGCCCATCACACATCTGTTACCAGGCTGTAAGGTTTAGTAGTTTCTCCTGTGCCTCTGAACTCAGATCAGTAACATTAACTACTGACTTACTCCATTAAAATCACCCAAATCTCTACTGTCATTCTATAACACTCCCCTGGAGTCAGAGTGAACTGGGGTGGGTTAGCAGCCTCTTTCAATCTCGCCAACCCCATCCCTGTACAGTTTTCACCTCTGTTTTGCTCAGTTAATTTGGTGCTATTTACGTCTATGCAGGTATCCTAACCATAGTCATCCGCGCAAGCCCCATACCTGCTTGGCCCACTGCCTTCACTTAATATTTTCCCCAAGTATGTTTAAACTGTAGGCCAAAGGTAACTAGCAGTAGGTCCTGTACAGAGGCATAATGCATAAGTATGAACACCTTTCTCTCGATTACATACTCCCACTTAATGGAGAGGTTATCAATATTTATTTTGAAAATCACATCCTGCCTCTCTCTGGCCACTATGTTATAATACTCACTTCCAGTGGAATCCTTATCCTGAGTCATCTGTCTTTTAATTATTCCCATGGTAGAGTTTCATTTTTATTTTTGGTGAGTGGTGGATCTGGATGTATCAAAATTAAGACTGATGCAGCTCAGGGTCCCCCATATTTCCAAGAACCGCCAACCCTCTCCTGTCCTTAGTCAGTCTGCTGAGTACCACCCCATACTTACACCTCTAGGAACACACCACAGTGATGATAGGTCGGGGTAGGGAATCTTCGTTAAGGAGGTAACCCCCGGACCCTATTGGTACTCGGTTCTGCTCCTTAACTCTGTGTGTGTTCAGCAGTGTTTGTATGCGTTCTTACCTCCTTGCAGTGGGCAACGTGGACCCAGGTCGCTCTCTTTCTGAACATATCTAAATGGCAAATAGGCAGTTTCCAACAAGACCTAGTAGGGGCCTCCCCAACCGGGCTGCTTCCAGTCTTTCCTTTTCAATCACTGGACCCGCACCCAATCACCTGGTTTGATAGAGTGGGTCACTCTCTCCTTCAGTTCACCTGTAGGTCACAAAATCTTTGACATACGGGTGTGATTATCAAACAATCTTCTCATGTATTCAGCCAGAGTATTCTCAGTGTATCTCTGCCTGCTCTGGTCCTCCTAACTCTACATCCTACTATATGTACTCATCCTACCAAGTTTCTTCCAGTACTTATATAGTTCTTCCTTAGTGTACTATTTATTGTTCCATTCATGTGTTTAATTAAACCTGCCGATTGCGGATGAATATGAACAATATTTCTTCCTGGTAATATTTAATTTCTATCACAGTCAATCACCATTACTTTCCTTCACCCCCTTGCTTCCCTGTCTCGCCAATAGTTCCTTTAAAATTTCTGTGATACGTATCTCTACATCTGTCTTATCCCCCTCTCCCCCCTGAGCTCCCTCAGTTTCCCTCTGATTAGGATAGGGGGTGGTCCCTCACCACTACTACTTCATCATCTGGATTCTCCCCCCATGCCCAATCTACTAATGAGGGATACAATTTCAATCCAGAATTATCTATGGGTGGCCGTGGGTTCTGACTTCAATTATTTCCCTATCACTAGACAAGAGCACTTTTTCTCAATCATATCAATAAAGTCTAATGCAATGTGTGTAAAGAAACCACTAAGTAACATTACCTGGTTTAAGAAGTATCCACTTGGCAATGTTATATTAAATGCACATAACGCATACTAAAAATAGTCTTATATTCGGCAAACCTACGGAATGAGTTACTCTAGCAACACAAATTTACCTGAAAGGTGTTGTCTACAGAGGCAATCAGGGCCCTGGGAGCATCCTCTGGTCTCCCATAGGGAGTGAGACATATGGTCAGTCCCCTGTTGTTGTTGCAACTCAACAACAGGCGAGGCCATAGCAAAAACCAGATACACAACATGGGTGTGAAACCTTTCAGCAGCAACTTTATTACTTAAGCTAATGTTATCTTAATTGCCTTGCAGGCACAACCCTTCAAAATGCCAACCTAACTGGGAGCAACATAGCTTCCAGCAGGGCCTCAATCTGTAAACATATTATTTACCTAATATTTCCATATGCATTCATAAAATCACTACTTTTCCAAACTCCTACTCATAGTGGGCAAACACCAATCTAAATCAGAATATCTGTTCACATGTACACCACTACCTAGTTTACATGACTCAGTGAGGGCCATCATAGTAAATTAGAACCTGTAACCCAAAAGTGAAATAAACCACAAATAAAGTTGATCAATATTGTCCTATTAAGTAAGACTGTCAACTAAAAAAATAAAAATAAAACTAACCCATATTCTATAAATACTGTCCTATCAATTGAGTCAATCTCATTTTTTAACACAGCCCATCCCCCACATTTGTTTCTTATCAAGTTCAAACGTTAAAATCACAGCCCAGGCAATCGCCCTTCATTGGAATGTATTTAAGATACACCAAAATTAAAACTCTATCATCCCCTGTAAGTTCTATGATCATTATTTTGCGCACATACAACACACCTGGAACAACATTTTTTTTTATTAAAGTAATTTGTTCTTCCATACGCTACAATCATACTTCCTAATTGTTTTAAGTAATTAGTTCCCCCCTGTGATACATGGCTTTGCCCATGTATCATAATTACTACATATCTAAACAAGGACTTTAGTAATATTGGTAAATTACCCTAATGCCAAATATCATCTCGGAGGATTGCCCCTCCCTTTTTCCATATTTCTAATTCTCTCTGTGTGAAGAGCAGAATGTAGCACTCAGGCTCTACATGAATAACGGAACCCATGGTCCCATTTTCCCCAACTAAGGTGTCAGTGGTTGGAATCGAATTGTTTAGGGCGCGCAAGTCGGCCCTGGTTTCAGTCAAAATTCTGGAAGGGGTTGGGGCTGGAGTGCAATGTGTAAGGTGGTGCCAAGGTGCTCCTGATTTGCCTTTGACCTGGACAGAGTGTGAAGTAACTTCCTTCACTTCGCACGGTCCAGTCCACCTGGGTTCCAGCCACTTTCTCTTGTGGACTTTAACCCTCACCCAGTCCCCAACTTTTACCTTCAGTGGTGATGAGTCTCCCAACAGCTCCCCCTCTTGGACCTTGTGGATCTGTGTGTAGAGAGCTGCAGAAAGTTCCGTCAGTTTCCTCACATAATCAGACATTACAATTTGTTGTACATCAAGGCGGGCATATGACCTCCCTCCCTTGGTGGACCAGGCATAGCCCTCCCTGTCATTATCTCATGGGGAGAGAGATGGTCCCTGCCCCGGGTGAGGACCTCATAGCCATCAAGGCCAGGGGCAGGGCTTCCACCCAGGTCAATTTAGAGCCTGCACATACCTTTGCAATTTTAGCTTTCAAGGTTTGATTTACACGTTCCACTAGACCCTGAGATTATGGTCTGTACACTGACCCAAATTTGTGTATAACCCCTACTCTCAGCTCTGCTTCTTCTAGAGTTTTTTCCCTTTCTTCTTGAACATGTGTTTTCTGTTGCCCTCCTTTTCTTCCTCCTTCCCTTTCTTATCGTTTTATACTGTTCCTCCCCTCCTGCTCTATCCTGTATTTTCTGTTCTAAGTAGTCAATGAATTTGGGTTTAGGTGTCAATGTAGAAGCCATTCTTCAATGTGTTATCGCCAATTTAATATGTTCAGAGTCAGTGGAATCAGCGCATGCCAAACCTTATCTATTATAGTTATATATTATCACACATCACATATTACACATTACAATACGGTAAGACAAACAGAAGCAGGGACACACAAACACAAATTTGCCTAAACACAGTCAAAACTGGGCTAGAAAGCTCTAGAACCTCCGGGACGAAGCTATTTCAATCCAATTAGACAGACAGATCGTACACCCTCAAAGGTACGTACAGACAAGCACTCTGTAAACAGTGGCTAAAATTAGACGCACTGGAGGCGCACGGGTCCCTCCCTAAACAAAGTCAAACCGGGCTAGAATAAATTCTAGAACCTCCGGGACGAAACTAATACGTATATAGTCCTCTAAATCAATAGGACGGGATATGTCACACTTTATCTAAGGGGATGTGTATAAGTTATAATTACTTTAATTCTCCACCTTAACTGAGTGTTCCCTTCTGGTCAGCCAGTCCAAAAGGCCTTCTCTAGTTGGCAGATACTGCTATCAATATTGCGCCACACAGGCTCTTAATCTTAACCAGGGTGCCACACAGGCTATCACAGACCCACAGAGGGTGCCACACAGGCTCACTTCTTCCTTTACCTTTTTCCTATATAAATATTACACAAATATCTTTGCAATCAGCCTTCGCATTCGTAATACATCTATAAGAAATATTTTAACAACAATTCATACTCACGCCCAGTACTACTGATCAAAATTTGGATAATACTATAATACAATATTGCAGATTCGATTAAACAGGTTCTGCTTACCTTATTTAGTCGAGCTCATTGATCAGTTTCCTGGGGTGAGAAGAATTGCTGATGGCTCCTGCGAACAGGTCACCCGTCCTCGTGAATTCGTTCAGGACCCGTCTCCTCTCACATCAACTAGCTATAGATCGAAATCAGAAGTGATTTAACCATCCTCTGCTACCAAATTGTTGATATTTCAATTACTCGAGAAGGAGACAAGTCATAACTCAGGACCAGGTGGAATTGATATTCAATCAAGCGATTTATTTGATGCAAAGATATTTGGTAACTCGTGCACGGGCTCGTTCCTTCAGCTCTTAGGGAGTCGTCCGGAACAAAGAGACCTCCTAAACACGTGGCACACATATTTATACAGAGCAATAGTAATAAAATGACGTAGGTAGATTCACACTCCTGACTGGTCGTTGTTATGGAGGGCAGTCCCTCCTCGGCCAGTATCGACTTCCCATTGGCTCTTGGCAGTGTTCTTTGTCCTCGGAGTCCAGCCCTCATAAATCTGTGTGTTTAGGATTAGATATTCTAAAAGATGTGTGTAATACAGGTTGTGTAATGTTTCGAGCTAATGTGTGTAATACAGCGTTGGTAATAAGCGACATCAAGAATATATTTATTACACAGCCTGAATTCAAAATGGATTAACAAAAAAATACTAATCTACACACAATAACCCATAATGACAATGTGACATAATACCCCTTGATCTTTTAAATTTTAGCACATTTATGGAAAATTAAATACAGAAATCTCATTAGCATAAGTATTCACACGCCTTTGCTATGACACTCCAAATTGAGCTCAGGTGCATCCAATTTCCTTTGATCATCCTTGAGATGTCACTACAGCTTGATTGGAGTCCACTTGTGGCCAATTTAATTGTTTGGACATGATTTAGAAAGAAACACACCTGTCTAAATACGGTCCCACAGTTGACAGTGCATGTCAGAGCAGAAACAATACCATGAAGTGCAAGGAACTGTCCGTAGATCGCAGAGAATTGATGGGGAATATACTGTATCTGGGTTACAGTATAAAACAATTTCTAGAGTGTTCAAAGTTTCCAAGAGCACAGTGGTCTCATTCATTGGGAAATTTTAAAATATGGAACTACCCAGACTCTGCCTAGAGCGGTACGTCCAACCAAACTGAGCAACTAGGCAAGAAGGACCTTGGTCAGGGAATTGACCTAGAACCCGATGACCACTCTGAAATACAGAGTTCCTTCCTGAGATGGGAGAACCTTCCAGAAAGACAATAGTCTCTACAGCACTTTACCAATCTGGGCTTTATTGGAGAGTGGCCAGACAGAAGCCACTACTGAAAAAAAGGCACATGACAGCATGCCTGAAAAAGATATGAGAAAGACTCTATGAGCATAAGGCAAAATATTCTGTGGTCTGATGAGACAACTTTTACTATTTGGCCTGAATGCTAAGTGCTATGTCTGGAGAAAACCAGGCACACCTCATCACCCATCTAACACCATCCTCCTGTGAAGCATGGTGGTGACAGCATCATGCTATGGGGAGGCTTTACAGTGGCAGGGACTGGGAGACTGGTAAGGATAGAGAGAACAATGAATGAAGCCAAATACAGGCAAATCCTTGATTAAAAACCTGCTTCAGTGCAAATGACCTTGGACTGGCAGCGTAGATTTCCATTCCAACAAAACAATGACCCCAAGGGTACAGCCAAAGCAATGCTGGAATGGCTTTAGAACAAGAATGTGAAACTCCTCAAGGGGCCCAGCCAAAGCCCAGACTTCAATCCCGTTGAAAATCAGTGGAAAGACTTGAAGATTGCTGTTCACTGCAACTCGCCATCTAACTTAACAGCGCTTGAGAAATTCTGCAAAGAAGAATGGGAGAAAATTGACAAATCCAGATGTGCAAAGCTGATACAGGCATACCCAAGATGAAAGCTGTAATCCCTGCCAAATGTGTTTCTATAAAGTATTGACTCAGGGGTGTGAATACGTATGTAAATTAGATATTTTCGTATTTTCAAAACATTTGAAAGAAATCCCAATATTTTCTTTCACTTTGTCATTATGGGGTATTGTCTGTAGATGGGTGAGGGAAAAAAATGATTTAATCCATTTTGAATTCAGGCTGTAACACAACAAAAGGTGGAATAAGTCAAGGGGTATAGACACTTTCTGAAGAATGATACATGCATTCATGTTAATGTATTTAACTTTGATGTGGTGCCCTTCACACTTCCTGTGTGAATTTCTGCTTGTCTGTGTTACACTGATGTCTTTTCTGTGAGTATGTCAGTAAACAAACACTGAGTCCTCTCTCTGGTTCTGTCAGATCCCCCACTAAACCAGACCCCCATCCTCTCTCTGGTTCTGTCAGAACCCCCACTAAACCAGACCCCCATCCTCTCTCTGGTTCTGTCAGGCCAACCATTAAACCAGACCACCATCCTCTCTCTGGTCCTGTCAGAACCCCCACTAAACCAGACCCCCATCCTCTCTCTGGTCCTGTCAGAACCCCCACTAAACCAGACCCCCATCCTCTCTCTGGTTCTGTCAGGCCACCCACTAAACCATACCCCCATCCTCTCTCTGGTTCTGTCAGGTCCCCCACTAAACCATACCCCCATCCTCTCTCTGGTTCTGTCAGGTACCCCACTAAACCAGACCCCCATCCTCTCTCTGGTTCTGTCAGGTCCCCCACTAAACCATACCCCCATCCTCTCTCTGGTTCCGTCAGGCCACCCACTAAACCAGACCCCCATCCTCTCTCTGGTTCTGTCAGGTACCCCACTAAACCAGACCCCCATCCTCTCTCTGGTTCTGTCAGGTACCCCACTAAACCAGACCCCCCCATCCTCTCTCTGGTTCTGTCAGGTCCCCCACTAAACCAGACCCCCATCATTTTTCTTTGAGTTTAATGGAGTGCAATAATAACACAGTAATACACATGGAGACAGTTATTTGTTCTTTTCAGAGAATCAAGTTCCAACTGATAACAGCATTGTGAGTAACAAAGACATTTCATTGATGCACTGTGGCTTAATAAACAGTTAGTTATTTTACTACAACAATAATATAATACACTAAGAGGTTCCACTATAATTCTATTATTATAAAAATGTTGGTACTTGTAGAGTCACCCTGCTGACAGTATCAGCTATTGACCACTTCAACCAAAACCCCCCTCAGAGAGTTGATGTGAAGTTATACTGAACATATTATAATGGTATGACTCTCCCTCCTATACACAGTTTAAAGCCTTTACTTTGGTGTGTGTTGTGTGTGTGTCTCTGTAGGTCCAGGGTGAGGATGCAGTAGTCTAGGCTGTACATGTGAAGTGAACCGCTGGACCACACAGGCCACTAAGATGTGTTTTTAATGATGATTACTAGATCATAAGGTAAAACGCAGTAACATATTTTAGCTTTGCTGATAACAAACAGCTTTTTTTTCCTGCATTACTCATGTAAAACAATTATATTGACTAAAGTGACTTAATAAAATTTAAATGAATCAGGACTTATTGTTTCATTTTGATTCACTCCAGAGAACAACAACATTGTATTGCCTATTGTGGTTTTATTCTGTCATGTACTGTCATTGTCAGTAGGAGGCAGTATAATTCTCAACTGTGAGATAGACTACCTGCTAGCTAAGCTATAGCCTAGTTCTTTCTTTCGTTTTGTTCCACTAAGAGGCAGCTGTCATAATGAATCTTTGCTGCTGACTAGAAGGTTGTAAATGAAATAAGGTCAATGCATTCATGCTTTACCTTACATTGTGGAAGAGTGGCCTGAAAAACAACTGTAACTGATGAGTTTGGAATTTATTTTTTGTAGTTTTTTTTATTTTTTTTTATCTGAAATTATTAATTATTAATTCATTAAACAAAACCAAGGAATTTCTCCATGCTGAAAATACAAAACAAACTTATCATTCACATCAACCAAGGTTTACTGATACCTGAATCCCTATTGCATCACCCAAAAAGGTGTAAAAATATAATAATTAATACATCTTCCACACTAAAATATGAACATCAATTGCAAAGACATTTATAATGTCCTCTGTCACTCAATCAATAAAGCTACAGACAGTGTGAAAGTCAGTCCAGCACAGTGAGAAGAGTGAGGAACAAGTGGTCATTCCTCCAGGACCTGAAACTCAATACCAGAGGCTTCTTCTATACAGAGAACAAAACAACAACACACTCATCAGACAACCTGTCTCACCATTCATTCTATAGCAGACCATTAAGATGAAATTGTTAATAGGGGATTAGATGGACAAGATGATTATGTCAAATTACTATTTATGACCTGATTCCATTTCAGTTCACACATCTGAATATCATAATATGTGAATGTAATTTGTTGTATGCTCTATATGTTCTATGGATTGATGGAACCATTCACAATGTTTAGGTCTTTGACTCTCACCTGCTTGTGGGTGCAGAGCCTTGAGTGGGCATTTCCTCCTTGTTATGTGAATAGTGACTATGGCAACCATGATGGTCAGAGCCACAAAGAGCATGATGCGACTGATAGGGAACTTAACAGCATTACAGGTACCTGGACAATGAGACAGACAGAGATTAAACACAGTCAATCATTTAGATTGATTTATATGAAAGCAAAGTTGGTATCACACAACAGTCAATAGAGGATGCTGAAGACCAATATCCATCAACCAAACACCTCTACAACTTCACCTCTGTCTGAACCCCAAAGATCTAAGTTACGCATAATGGATTATGATTGTTCACACCATCATTTTAAGGTTATATAAAACCTTAAACCTGGAGTAGTGGTAATTGATATCACAGAGAAGCCGAAATACACACAGGAAGAGAGAAGTGTGAACAGCACTGCAGCCAAGTAAAAATGTGTAACAAAGTTTAGTTTCATGTACAAACGCATGCTCTGGGTATTGACCAATTCACCCTGGATAGTAGTTAAAAACAAACAGAATTACCACTTTTCATTGGTGAATAAGGGTGACATCACAGTACAGAATGGATCCATATCCACTAAAACAGTCTGTGTTGCCTGTAGAATTCTCTACTGCAATCTGCTAAACCTTTCTCCAATCTCTAGAGCACTAGACAAGCAGTACTTCCTATGAATATTTTAGGGGCTGTTTTTACGTTACCAGTCTCATACTGTTGCAGAGTACATTTGGTTGTCTTGACGGGAATTAGAGTAGTTACATCAGAACTGTCTGAAAAACAGTAATTCAAGTGTCTTGAAATGGATACATTTTTTATAACACAGTGTCAATCATGAGGAACCAGCCCTGACCCAACATTTGGGAAACACTACCTTACAGGAACAGTACTCATTTCAATGTATCCAGATGGCACATGGAAGATGTACTATATCTGCATGGCACAAATCATACAGATGGGAGTTTTTTTTATTGAACCTGGGACCATGAAAGGGAAATCAATTAAGGTCTTTACTGCTCCCTCATTGTCAGTCAACTGACACCTCCACAATATGTTACGAATTAGTCATTTCAATTTTTAGTTTCACTCATCATCATCAGAAATTCAGTAGACAGCATTATGCTTGTTCACTCATCACTGATATCAGGAGAAAGGATCAAGTTTACAAGTTTACAAGTACATGCTCTGTGTATTGACCAAGGTAATACATCTGACTTTGGCCCAATGCTGTACCTCAATCTACCATACAACTGAGAATGGAAATAGTATCAAATACAATACCAGTAGAAGATGGGGAGGTGGTTGACAACGATGTTCTTAAAGTAGTGGCTGTATTCCCTGGATAGTAGTTGAAAACAAACATAATTACCACTTTTCATTGGTGAATAAGGGTGACATCACAGTACAGAATGGATCCACATCCACTAAAACACTCTGTGTTGCCTGTAGAGTTCTCTACTGCAATCTGCTAAACCTTTCTCCAATCTCTAGAGCACTAGACAAGCAGTACTTCATATGAATATGTTAGTGGCTGTTTTTACATTACCAGTCTCATACTGTTGCGTAGTCCAGGTGGTTGTCGTGACGGGAATTAGAGTAGTTACATCAGAACTGTCTGAAAAACATGGAATCAAGTCTCAAACCCTGACACAGCATGGGAAAACACAGTACCTACTGTAGTTTACCTGGGACAGTGGAGGTGATGTCACTATCATTATCAGTGCTCTTGTCTTCAATATATAATTCAGTAGGAGAAGAACATCCTCTTTCAGTTTATTTAAATAACTCATCATCATCAAACACAGCAATCACTAACATGTAGAGAACAGTCAGACCCTAATCTCAGTCTCTCTGCTCTCTCTGTCTTTTTAACTTGGAACCCAAATTGGAACTCTTCAATAGTAGTTTTAGTTCCAGCTCTGTTAAAGTTCCATACAGTTGAGGAACAGTCTAGATAAACCACATTGTTACACGGCAGACTGACATCACCTCCCACTCTGGAGGCCTTAGAGAGAGTTCCTCCACTGACACCTGGAAGGAGTATGACATCAGATGATTATTCACTGGTAATACAGATGACATTATATTTCATAGGAATTATTATTGATAGTCTTCACAGGTGTACTGAATAATAATAAAGTATTTATATATACAATAGTGAAGATAAGAGTAAACAGATACACAACCAAAATGTAATCATAATATTACACAAATGTAAACTGAACTAGGTTGGCCGTGTGAAATAAATGTGTTCTATGATCTCTAATGACATATTCTTACTCTCTCTCCTCTGTCTTACCTGTTGGCAGGTACAAAACAGTCAGAAGCAATCCCAAAAATGAATTATGGATGTCAGCCATGATCCTCCTCTCTCTCTCTCTCCTCTGTTTCTGTCTCTCCTTCTTTCTCTCTCTCCTTCTATCTCTCTCTCCTTCTTTCTCTCTCTCCTTCTATCTCTCTCTCCTCTGTTTCTGTCTCTCCTTCTTTCTCTCTCTCCTCTGTTTCTGTCTCTCCTCTGTTTCTGTCTCTCCTTTCTCTCTCTCTCTCTCCTCTGTTTCTGTCTCTCCTCTGTTTCTGTCTCTCCTTTCTCTCTCTCTCTCCTCTGTTTCTGTCTCTCCTGTGTTTCTGTCTCTCCTGTGTTTCTGTCTCTCCTGTGTTTCTGTCTCTCCTCTGTTTCTGTCTCTCCTTCTATCTCTCTCTCCTCTGTTTCTGTCTCTCCTTCTTTCTCTCTCTCCTCTGTTTCTGTCTCTCCTCTGTTTGTCTCTCCTTTCTCTCTCTCTCTCTCATCTGTTTCTGTCTCTCCTCTGTTTCTGTCTCTCCTCTGTTTCTGTCTCTCCTTTCTCTCTCTCTCTCCTCTGTTTCTGTCTCTCCTCTGTTTCTGTCTCTCCTGTGTTTCTGTCTCTCCTGTGTTTCTGTCTCTCCTCTGTTTCTGTCTCTCCTTATTTCTCTCTCTCCTCTGTTTCTCTCTCTCCTCTGTTTTTGTCTCTTCTCTGTCAGAGTCTCTCTGCACTACAAGATTCTCAACATACAGCAGCTTCTCTATTCACCACTATCGCATCACTTCCTCAAAGTGGTCATGTTTTTTTCTCTAGTTTCTGACGCCTTGGTGAGAATGCTCCAGCTCACCAGTAGTTGAAGGCCTTCTTCACATGTAGGAGAGCATCTGTATTGGTGATGTAGTGACTTTTCATTAATACGGTCATATTCAAGTGGCGGTCGGTGCCGTTTAAGATGAGGGAGAACGTTAATTGTTTTATTACATTCATATTCCATTCACCCAGCTCAATGTAACATCGATAAGTTTAGGCTACTACATTATACTGGAATTTTCCCTAAACCCATCATGAGGTTGCTACAACCTAGCTTATGAATAAAAGTTTACAATGTAGGTGCACAGGTCGAGAGAAACATTTGAGTAATCAAGGTGACAGATAGTGGCACATTCAATACCACTTTGCACACTCTTGCCTGCATCTAGCTGATCTAGGACGTAATCATTATTCCAACAGTTGCAAACGAGAGTTTCTATTGGACAAATTCAGATATGTTTATCCCCATTTCGTTCCGTTTGCTTCAGTTTAAAAAACATTTCTCAACAGAATCAGTGGAATGAATACACCCCTAATCAAACGCAAACACTGTTCACATTTATAGCATCCACATACAAACAGCATGATCACTTTGCTTGTTAATCCTTCTCACATCTACACACTCTCCTCCTCTCACCTTTTCCCTTCACTTGTGGGCTTCAATGCAAAACACATCAGCTGTCTGTGACCAGGGAACAAAACCCTTCCAAGCCAAACCTTCATATCATAACCGCTAACCGCTAGCCTACATTGTTGTCACCATATTAGCTAAGGTCAGTCAACATAGCAACTAGAACTAACGTATTAGTAAACCGGCAACAATCATGCAGTACAGTGTACAGACAACAAGCTGGCCCCGGTGGCAATAAATAAACAGCCATATTCAGCTAGCTAGCATAGCATCCCTCTCTGTTTGAGCCAGGTGTTTGAGTAGGCTAAACTAGACTACTGAAACAGAACTAAATATAACTATCTCTCTCTCTTTCTCTCTTGCTTCTACTAAATAAATACATTTGTTCAAAACTGTTCAACTATTGTTTTTCTCTCTCTTTGAGTCAACTATTCACCACATTTTATGCATTGCAGTGCTAGCTAGCGGTAGCTTATGCCTTCAGTACTAGATTCATTGTCTAATACTTTGATTGGGTGGACAACAAGTCAGTTCATGCTGCAAGAGCTCTGATAGGTTGGCGTACATCCTCCTGAAGTTGTCATAATTACTGTGGAAGTCTGTGGAAGGGGGTGAGAACCATGAGCCTCCTAGGATTTGTATTGAAGTCAATGTACCCAGAGGAGGACGGAAACTAGCTGTCCTCCAGCAACACCATTGTGCTACCTACCCTATAGAGTGCTGTTGAGGCTACAGTAGACCTTCATTGCAAAACAGATCTCCCCTTCCTCCTCTGAGGAGCCTTCACTATCATATTCATTTTTTTATTTCACCTTTATTTAACCAGGTAGGTCAGTTGAGAACAAGTTCTCATTTGCAACTGCGACCTGGCCAAGACAAAGCAAAGCAGTGTGACAAATAACAACACAGAGTTACACATTAAACAAACAGTCAAAAACACAATAGAAAAATCTATATACATAGTGCAAAATGTAGTGCAAAAATGCAGTAAGGTTAAGAGGTAGAACAATAAATAGACTATAGTGGTGACATAATGTCAGGCTCTGGCCATAGAGAAGCTTTGCTTCTCTATATTTCTATGGTCAGAGTCTGGCAGATCTATTATTTCTACGTCTGTGTGGTGTTGTGTGTGTGGGATCCCTAATTAGAGGCAGCTGCTATGCATTACCTCTAATTAGGGATCTTACTTATATGTCTGTGTTCCACTCCGTTGGCGTGGTTCATTGTTGTTATGTTGTCTCGTGTTCGTGCTACGTGTGTCCTCTTTATTATTATCATTTGTTATTTTGTATGGTTCGTCATTTAGTTTAAATAAACATGTCGAACTATGGATACGCTGCGCCTTGGTCTCTCTACACACCCGAACGTGACAGAATGAACCACCACCCGACCAAGCAGCGATATTCTGGAGCAAAGGAGAAAAAAGGAAGACAGCGGCGTAATCGTGGATACGGAGGTAAAGGAGGCCGTAGTCAACCCCAGGAAAATTTCGGGGGGGGGGGCTATGGGGGTGGTCTGGCAAAGAAGAGGACGCACCAGTACCACTTTCAATGTGGAATATGACGATGCCGAAATACAAGTGGGGGGCGCAAAGCAAGATGGAAGAGAAGGAGTTAGAGGCATATTATGGAGGCATATTAGAGGAGATGAAGCAAAAGGAGGAATATTTGGAGAAATATTTTGGAGAAGTTCTGGAGGAAATGTGGGAGATAGCAGAGGAGGTTGAAGAGGAAATGTCGGAATGGAATAGTCCGTGTCCAGTCACCTACTCCACTCCCGTGACAGAGCAGTCCGCTTTACCGGTGCCCAGTCGGGGTCCGGCCGTCTGCTCTACTTCAGTGCCAGAACAGTTCGCTCCACCGGTGCCCAGTCTGGGTCCGGCCGTCTGCTACACTCCAGTGCCAGAGCAGTCCGCTCCACCGGTGCCCAGTCTGGGTCCGGCCGTCTGCTCTACTCCAGTGCCAGAACAATCCGTTCCACCGGTGCCCAGTCTGGGTCCGGCCGTCTGCTACACTCCAGTGCGCCTCTCCAGTCCGGTACGTCATGTGCCTACTCCTCGCACTAGCCCTGAGGTGCGTGTTATTAGTCCTGTGCCACATGTGCCGACTCCACGCACCAGGCTTCCAGTGCGCGTCTCCAGTCAGGTACGTCCTGTGCCTGTTTCCCGCACTAGCCCTGAGGTGCGGGTTATTAGTCCTGTGCCACATGTGCCGACTCCACGCACCAGGCTTCCAGTGCGCGTCTCCAGTCAGGTACGTCCTGTGCCTGTTCCCCGCACTAGCCCTGAGGTGCGTGTTATTAGTCCTGTGCCACATGAGCCGACTCCACGCACCAGGCTACCAGTGCGCGTCTCCAGTCAGGTACGTCCTGTGCCTGTTCCCCGCACTAGCCCTGAGGTGCGTGTTATTAGTCCTGTGCCACATGTGCCGACTCCACGCATCAGGCTTCCAGTGCGCGTCTCTAGTCCGGTACGTCCCGTGCCGACTCCCCGCACTCGACCTCCAGTGTGTGTGCCCAGCCAGGTTCCTCCAGTACCGGCTCCACGCACCAGGCCTCCAGTGCGCCTCTCCAGTCTGGTACGTCCCGTGCCGACTCCCCGCACTCGACCTCCAGTGCGTGTGCCCAGCCAGGTTCCTCCAGTACCGGCTCCATGCACCAGTCCTCCAGTGCGCCTCTCCAGTCTGGTACGTCCCGTGCCGACTCCCCGCACTCGACCTCCAGTGCGTGTGCCCAGCCAGGTACCTCCAGTGCCGGCTACACGCACCAGACCGTCGGTGCGCCTCATCAGCCCGGAGACTCCCGTGATAGTCGACAGCCCGGAGACTCCTGTGATGGTCGACAGCCCGGAGCCTCCCGTGACGGTCGACAACCCGGAGCCTCCCGTGACGGTCGACAGCCCGGAGCCTCCCGTGACGGTCGACAGCCCGGAGCCTCCCGTGACGCTCGACAGCCCGGAGCCTCCCGTGACGCTCGACAGCCCGGAGCCTCCCGTGACGCTCGACAGCCCGGAGCCTCCCGTGACGCTCGACAGCCCGGAGCCTCCCGTGACGCTCGACAGCCCGGAGCCTCCCGTGACGCTCGACAGCCCGGAGCCTCCCGTGACGCTCGACAGCCCGGAGCCTCCCGTGACGCTCGACAGCCCGGAGCCTCCCGTGACGCTCGACAGCCCGGAGCCTCCCGTGACAATTATATGCCCGGAGTCGCCTGCCACACCGGTGCTCAGTCCTGGCCCGGTTATTTGCCCCGCTCCATGGCCTGAACTTGTTCCCCCACCATTGTTATTTAAAGGACCGGTGGGTTGCCCCTTTACATGGCCGGAGTCGCCTGCCACACCGGTGCTCAGTCCTGGCCCGGTTATTTGCCCCGCTCCATGGCCTGAACCTTTTCCCCCACCATTGTTGTTTCCAGGACCGGTGGGTTGCCCCTTTATATGGCCGGAGTCGCCTGCCACACCGGTGCCCAGTTCTGGCCCGGTTATTTGCCCCGCTCCATGGCCTGAGCCTTTTGCCCCACCATGGTCATTTCCAGGACCGGTGGGTTGCCCCTTTAAATGGCCTGAATCGCCAGCCACACTGGGGCCCAGTCCGGGCCCAGTAGAAGTAAGGAGGAGGACATCCACTTCGCCAGGGCCGGAACCGCCACCGGCGATGGTTTATGGTTGATGTTTTTCCCTCCCTGACCCTTCCCTCATGTTTATGTGTTTGTTTTTCTTGCGGTCGGGAGTCCGCGCCTTTGGGGGGGGGTACTGTCAGGCTCTGGCCATAGAGAAGCTTTGCTTCTCTATATTTCTATGGTCAGAGTCTGGCAGATCTATTATTTCTACGTCTGTGTGGTGTTGTGTGTGTGGGATCCCTAATTAGAGGCAGCTGCTATGCATTACCTCTAATTAGGGATCTTACTTATATGTCTGTGTTCCACTCCGTTGGCGTGGTTCATTGTTGTTATGTTGTCTCGTGTTCGTGCTACGTGTGTCCTCTTTATTATTATCATTTGTTATTTTGTATGGTTCGTCATTTAGTTTAAATAAACATGTCGAACTATGGATACGCTGCGCCTTGGTCTCTCTACACACCCGAACGTGACACATAAATTACAGAATTATCATTATTAACACAGGAATGAAAAATGTGCAAATTATGATGTGCAAATAGAGATACTGGAGTGCAAGATTAGTGAAAAATAAGTGAAAAATAAACATGGGGATGAGGTAGTAGTGTGGGCTATTTACAGAAGGGCTATATACAGGTGCAGTGATCGATAAGCAGCTTTGACAGCTGATGCTTAAAGTTATTGAGGGAGATAGGAACCTCTAGCTTCAATGATTTTTGCAATTCGTTCCAGTCATTGGCAGCAGCAAACTGGAAGGAATGGCGACCAAAGGAGGTGTTGGCTTTGGGGGTGACCAGTGAGATATACCTGCTGGAGCGCATGCTACGGGTGGGTGTTGCTATAGTGACCAGTGAGCTGAGATAGGGCGGGGATTTACCTAGTAAAGACTTATAGATGACCTGGAGCCAGTGGGTTTGGCGGCGAATATATAATGAAGGCCAGCCAACGAGAGCATACAGGTCGCAGTGGTGGGTAGTGTATGGGGCTTTGGTGACAAAACGGATGGCACTGTGATAGACTACATCCAATTTGCTAAGTAGAGTATTGGAGGCTAGTTTGTAAATGACATCGCCGAAATCAAGGATCGGTAGGATAGTCAGTTTTACAAGGGCATGTTTGGCAGCATGAGTGAAGGAGGCTTTGTTGCGAAATAGGAAGCCAATTCTGGATTTAATTTTGGATTGGAGATGGTTGATGTGAGTCTGGAAGTTGAGTTTATAGTCTAACCAGATGCCTAGGTATTTGTAGGTGTCCACGTATTCTAATTCGGATCCGTCGAGAGTAGTGATGATAGTCCGGTGGGCGGGTGCTGGCAGCGTTCGATTGAAAAGCATGCACTTAGTTTTACTAGCGTTTAAGAGCAGTTGGAGGCCACGGAAGGAGTGTTGTATGGCATTGAAGCTTGATTGAAGGTTAGTAAACACAGTGTCCAAAGAGGGGCCAGATGTATACAGAATGGTGTCATCTGCGTAGAGATGGATCAGAGAGTCACCAGCAGCGAGAGCGACATCGTTGATGTATAAAGAGAAAAGGGTTGGCCCAAGAATTGAACCCTGTGGCACCCCCATAGAGACTGCCAGAGGATCGGACAATAGGCCCTCCGATTTGACACATTGAACTCTGTCTGCAAAGTAGTTAGCGAACCAGGCAAGGCAGTCACTTGAGAAACCAAGGCTGTTGAGTCTGCCAATAAGAATGCGGTGATTGACAGAGTCGAAAGCCTTGGCCAGGTCGATGAAAACGGCTGCACAGTACTGTCTTTTATCGATAGCGATAGGTTATGTAGATACACAGAAGAATGAATCTGCAACTGGTCCTTCTCTCAGTGGTTCTTTCATTTCAGACCACTTCTGTTTTTCTGAGGCTGACCAGAGAGAGAGAGAAAAAGAGGTAATGGTCATGGGTTGTCTTTGATAGGTTAATCAGATTTGGTACTCTTCTCTTCCTCCAATTCTGTGTACTAGCTGCTTTTCATTAAATAGTTTACAGGATGGAAATATGGGACATAGTCAACATGTCAACATGACATATCAGTGGAATCAAGTCTCTTGTCTCTCCAGGATTGGAAGACATTCAGAGACGCTGCTGCCACATCATTTGCACTTCCTACAACTTACTCCCAAGGCCTTCAAAGTGCTCCTGCACTATCACAAGTCCTCTAAACATGTTTCTAACCCCTACACAGCAACTGGTCCTTCTCTCAGTGGTTCTTTCATTTCAGACCACTTCTGTTTTTCTGAGGCTGACCAGAGAGAGAGAGAAAAAGAGGTAATGGTCATGGGTTGTCTTTGATAGGTTAATCAGATTTGGTACTCTTCTCTTCCTCCAATTCTGTGTACTAGCTGCTTTTCATTAAATAGTTTACAGGATGGAAATATGGGACATAGTCAACATGTCAACATGACATATCAGTGGAATCAAGTCTCTTGTCTCTCCAGGATTGGAAGACATTCAGAGACGCTGCTGCCACATCATTTGCACTTCCTACAACTTACTCCCAAGGCCTTCAAAGTGCTCCTGCACTATCACAAGTCCTCTAAACATGTTTCTAACCCCTACACAGCAACAGTATGATCTGAGGAGTTCATTGCAACAAGCTGCACTACCAGATATCAAAGATAATTCTTGACAAGAGCTCTCAAACCATGTAAATGTAATTCTCCATCACTAAAGACATTTAATATGACTATTTATTGATTCGGTGGTGTGTCTATTTGTTGTGTGTGACTGTCCATATGTTAAGGCAGATTATACAGTATATTTGTACCTATTTGTGTATGACCACATTTTATGTATTTTTATGCATATGTACCAATATGTTCAAAACCTATCAAGGGCTGAACTGGACATCCAATCCCGTTCCTGCAATAATAGGTATATTGCTCATACAAGCTTATAGAAGCAGCGGATAACAGCTAAACAGTCTAAAAAAAGTATTAGTTTGAGAATTGTTATGTGTTTACAAACTAAATATGCAAAACATTTCCTCTAGGCTGATATCACACGTTGGTAATGGAAGGAATTTCAATTGTTAGAGAGGTGAATGTAACTGAAACCAATTATGTAGATACACAGAAGAATGAATCTGCAACTGGTCCTTCTCTCAGTGGTTCTTTCATTTCAGACCACTTCTGTTTTTCTGAGGCTGACCAGAGAGAGAGAGAAAGAGGTAATGGTCATGGGTTGTCTTTTGACCACAGCATCTGAACTCACCCTAAAAAGAACATAGCTAGTCATAGCTAGTCATCCTTCAAAAGAAGATTAAGAAATAATTATTGAGAAATATTTCAATTTTGCAACAGCAATACATAAAGATACAGTGGGAGCAGTAGCCTATACTGTTACTATGGGAATTGAGACAGAGACACTGTTATTGGTTGTGGGGTTGTGTGAATGTTAGTCTTGTGTGGCCATCCTTCCAAATCTCATCTTGTTTAGTTCTGTGGATTGGTGGGCATATAACTTGAATGTCTAGCAACCCAAAGCCTGTGTGTTCAAATCTCATCGTGGACAACTTGTGCTAATTAGCAACTTTGCAACTACTTGCTACTTTGCAACTACTTAGCATGTGTTGTGTAATTTCCAATTCTTTATAGTTATTGTGTAATTTCCAATTCTTTATAGCTCCCTGAATATATTTAGCTCTGTATGTTACAAGCAGAGACAAGATCTCTTTTTCCATAGCAGATGAGGGTAGGGTGTAGGCAGCGCCCTACCAGTCAGCAGCCTGACCCTTGACCAGAGAGTCAGGAGACTCTTCCCAGGGATAAAGGCTTCTTATGAACCTCCCATTCTTCTGACTTACATCTAGACATGTATTAAAGAACATGTGGTTAGGATAAAGCCCTCAGCTATATGATGGGACCCGTGATGGGGGAAAGAATAGAACTAGTATAACCCAGTGGGTGTGGCCAAATGTGTTCTATGAATAATCATTTGAAAACTTGTACATAAGCCAAAAACTTGTACGGGATGTACGGGAGTGGTTCCTGCAGGTCACTCGGCTTCGTTGTCTTTTTGCAATAAAGTCTATCTCGCTTCTACAAACTCCAGGAGTGCTTTTATTTTTTAGTAAGAGGAAGAGTTTTTCCCACGACACATGTTAGCTAACCCTTCCACTAAACCTAATCTTAACCCTTTAACCTAACTCCTATCCTTAACCTTAACCCCTAACCCCTAGCTAGCGTTAGCCAGCAATCTAACGTTAGTTAGCCATTTAGCCACCTAGCTAACGTTAGCCACAACAAATTGCAATTCGTAACATATTGTACATAAATCCAATACACTCCATTTAGTATGATGTGTTACTTTTCGTATGGTATGTATTCATTTGTGAATGTCCATCATCCATTTCGTATGATACTATAGCTTCTAACTTTCTCCTGTTCTTCTTATTTCTTATTTTTATTTATAGTTTTTTTTGTGTTATAACTTTGTTATTTTTTAGTACAACATTGATATTGATCACTGCATTGTTGTGTTTAGAGCTTGCAAGAAAAGGCATTTTACTGTTCTTGTGTGAAGTGGTGAGGTTGGACCCAGGAGCAGAGAAGAGACCAGACGAGGAACCAGTGGTTAAGGGTAAATAAATACTTTACTGAGAAACGGTAACCACTAAGTCTCGAAAACTCACTCAGGAGACAAACGCACACGTCAAAAAACTCAAGCTTCTGCAAAGGAACCCAGAAAACAGACCTCTTTTAAAAGGGAAATCATGAGTAATAGGACACACCTTTGCCGCCCTCTGGTGACATTAAAACTTAAAACTCTGATGATGAGTTATTTAATTTTTTTAACTAAAAAAGAATGTTCTACTCTTTCTGATTTAGATACTGAAGACACATGATTTTGATGATGGTGATGTCATCTTCATGGTCCCAGGTAAAAAAACACTCCTATCCGTATGCTGTGTGCTGATCCCAGGAGGTTGGTGGCGTCTTAATTGGGGAGGATGGGTTTGTGGTAATGGCTGGAGCAGAATTGGTGGAATGGTATCAAATACATCAAACACATGGTTTCCATGTTTCCATGTGTTTAATGTTATTCCATTTGCTCCATTCCAGCCATTATTATGAGCCGTTCTTTTACATATTCTGATATTCAGATGTGTGAACTGAAATGGAATCAGGTCATGATAGTAATTTGACATAATCATGTTGTTCATGTAATCCCCTATTAACTATTTAATCTGTATGGTCTGCTATAGAATGAATGGTGAGACATGTTGTCTGATGTGTGTTAGAAGAAGCCTCTGATATTGAGCTTCAGGTCCTGGAGGAATGACCCCTTGTTCCTCACTCTTCTCCCTGTGCTGGACTAAGACTTTCAAACTGTCTGTAGCTTTTTTGATTGAGTAACAGAGGACATTTGTTTTTATAATTGATGTTCATCTATGATTGTGCATTGTGCAGAAGATATTCTCATCTTTTAGTATATATTGAAACACCTTCATTTTCTTACATGCAGTAGGGATGCAGATATCATTTAAGCAAAGCATGGTTGATGTGTACGATACGTTTCGTTGTATTTTTTTCTCTATTGTGAATGACGTCATCATGGAGGAGTTCCTTGGGTTCGTTTAATAAATCTTTCTTTGCCTAAGCAGACTTAAAACGAGCACAATGCTTTCTCTAAAAATATATATATTTCTGAAACTGTTTTTAAATACACAAATACAAAATACTATATTTCAAGCTCATTGTCCGTTACAGTTGTGTTTTTTTCTGTCCACTTACACAATGTATGGTAAAGCATGAATGCATTGACCTTATTTAATTTCTTACAAGCTAGTCAGCAGCACTTTTTTGATCTTCCCATTGACATTGTAAATAAAAGGACTATAGCCTACAGCTTCCTTCGAAATGAAATCATATACTCCCTTGATCACTTTCACCTACTGTTGAGCTTCTCTCCGGATGCGCTGGGGCGTTCCTGTAACCAAGACTAGGAGGTTGAGGTTGGCAGATCGAGTGAGTTAAGGAGTTCTGGGCTGTAGTGCGCTATGTTGAACTGTTGTCCACACTAAGTTCGGTATCGATATGGTGTCTAAGGAGGGGTGCACTGGCTCAGGTAGGAAACAAAGCAAGCCAAAGCCCGCCGTGCCCTCCAGTAGTGGGATAGTGCCTGTGAGTAGACGCTGCAGTGCAGACTTTTACTGACTCCTACTGACGAAATGAGTAAATAATATATTTCTTCAGTGCCCGATGAGAGCAAAATATTCTTGCAAAAATACACTTGTGTTCATGATTAAACACAGGATCATCATTTATAGCCATTTTTTACCAGGCAATGATGTTGTAAATAAACCTCAAATGTCATAATGAAATTGGTCATCATTTTATGGGACCATATGATGCTGAAATATGTCATTCAGATTTTATTAGCAGTCTGAAAGATGGATAGTAACATGTTGTGGGAATAGGCTTTTGTAGGCTACAGTCCAAGCTATGTCTTCCAATGGTACGACTGCTGTCGGCATCCAAAGATTATCCAACTTGAATAGACGCTTGGAGGTAGTCTACGGCGAAACGGATATAATTTATTATTGATATCCAGTACCGGTGCGTGCATTTATGCCGCTCTATGCGAAACACAATTGTGCCTCGCCTCTATTTTCAACGTACAATACACCAACAACACGCAGCCAATAAAAGCCATAAGCAAAAAACAGCAACACAAACGCCAATATATACATCACGCAAATAGACAAGTGCAGCACAAAGTGTCAATTTCAACTCATCTAAATAGTGACTGTAATAATATTGAAAATATTTATATACAAAACCTTGTGAGTAAAACACACGGACACACACACACACAAGCGCGCAGCAAGGCGGGGGGGGGTGGTGGCGCTGATTGACAGACACACATTCCTCACCAATGGACTACAAGAGGCGGCAAAATGGCCCTGTTGATATCTACATAGCGCATTGATGTGAATCACACTGCTGTTCTCTCATTTTGCTATTTGCGCCTTACGAATTGTGGTTGTTTGTTGTGGATGGCTGTTCACAAATCTAAATGTGTATTTGAACCCAATAATGAAGAAACAACCATGAAATGATCTTTAATTTGTGGTATGTCTTCCAGTAACACAATCCTGACAATGACAGAGAGCTGTTCCTTATGACTCAGATCAGGGGTGCAATCTAAAATAATGGAGAAATACTTTGATGTGTTGATCTCTTCCACTATTTTTTCCAGTATTTTTGCGCTGATGGAGTCTATCAGTTCATTTTGGATTCTTTTGCCAAGGTAATGTGTGTGACTGCCAGCTCCACTTTCCACCCTACCAACATGTTGCTTCATTACTGGATCAAATTTGGCCATAAGCTTCACCTTTGAGAAAATTGCCATTGTCTGGTTTGTTTAATGTGTCTGTGGATCCCCTTAAAGCCATGTTTTTTTCAGCTAAGGACTGAATTACTGTCACCAATCTGGTAAGAACATGCCACCTGTTTCTCTCAGCCTCAGCGAATGCCATCTCTTACTTATCTATTGTTAGCCCCTTTGGTAGACGGAACTCCAATACCTTCCATGTTGCCATGTGTGTATTGTTCACCTAGCCATCCTCATGTAGATTGTAGTGGTCAAATAAAAATGGATAAATTTTTTTGTGCCATTTAGGCAAAATGGAATGGAAAGCATCACTCCAGTCAAAACAGCCTCTGCGAACGTTAGATTCCATTCATTTGCTATGGGCTCGCGCTAATGTTCCAGCTTAGCCAACATTCTTTTGCAGTTTTTCAGCCTTGGGTGAATTTTGACTTGTTCTATTGTCCAGCCTACTAGTAGTAACACTGCTCCAACGCTGTGGGCAACACAGAAAATATGGCCTAATAAGCTATGTAGTTATGTTGTTGTGGGGGCTTTCACGTTTTTTAAATCTTTTGAATTAATAGTATTAAAATATTATTAGTAAAAAATACATAAATAAAAACAAATCTTCACTCATTTGGATGGACCGCGCCCCTAGCATTTGCCAATTCCACCTATGCCACGGGCCGGCCCTGAGTATTACTCACACATCATTAGTGGTGTTACTCTGACCTGGGTGGATGAGACAGGTACTGATCTGCAGGGTGACTCCAGATACCAAGTCACACAACGTTCTCCCTGTGACATCACTCTGTGACACTCCAGAGGGAGGACAACGACAGGAAGTGGACATGTCAGCTGACTGAAGGTGGAAAAGTGAAGACCTCCACTGACTTCACCTTCATGTTCTCAGGTAGACCTATGTATTCTTGTTAGAATCCTATGTTAAAATGTGTTAATAAAGTTAACAAGATTTGTAATGACATTAAAGCGAATGTCAAACCTGATCCTTTCTCCTGATATCAGTGATGAGTGAACAAGCATACTGCTCTCTACTGAATGTGTCTGTTGATGAGTTATTTAAAAAATAAAGAGGATGTTCTTCTCCTAGTATACATCTACACTGCACTGTATGTGAGCTGATGGATATGAACATCTATGAGCTGATTAAAGGTCAGTGAATGCTTGTTTAGTCTAGATATGGCTGCATTTCATTCCAAAACATTGTTCCCTTCTTTCTTCCCTTCATAGATCTCAGACTGGTGGTCGTAAACAGTTGTTCCATCTAGTTTTCCGTCATATTTCTTCCACATATCCAATCGTACCAGAGTTAAAGAGGGCAAAAGGGAAGGGAACATATACAACTATCGGGAATTAAACACAGCCTTAGCTTTGTTGGAATTTCAAATGCTATCAGCAGTAAACTGGTGATTTAATCAGGGGTGACTGAGGTATAAAACAGTGCTTAATTTCTACCATAACCCCTGACCTCTGACCCAACAGTACCCCATGCCAGAGAGCATTATCCACGACTCTGCAAGTCTCTGGACCACATAAACAAGTAATCACAGGTAAGCACAGATTAGCATAGGAGACCAGGCTCATTTATGACAATTGCGCGTGTGTGTCAAGGTCAAGGGTCATTTCAGTTGATTTCTCTGACATGTAGATTCTCCACAGTCATGGGCTCTTCCACCGGGACATCAAACCAGAGAAAATTCTGATTAAAGTGAGACAGATTCCCATAGACATAGATCCATTGAATTTGGAGGAGAACTCCGCAGAACCCTCCGTGGTGGTACTAAGAAGGCCATGACAAACACTCAAGAGTTACATTGTTACTATACTTTGTATTCAGTCACTGTTTTAGGAAAATGGGTATTCATTATGTATTAATCAGGTAATAGTTTATCTTCCACTGTAGTACAGGCGTGTCTTTGAGAGCTGTAGCCTCCGGTGTTGTGTCTTCAAGATCATAAGGAACAAAACTAATCACATTTTACGTACCAGTGAGTTTCACCACTAGGCGGTACCATGTAACTAGTTAAAGGGAAGTGACATCCTCTTCTTGTCCCTAGTTCCTACTTGTTGGACACAGTGTAAGCCTTTAACAAATAATGATTCAATGATCATTATAGTTCTGTGGTGTAACCTCCACCCTATTGGTTTGACCTCTGTATGACCCCCCTCCTCTTCCTGTCCCCTGCAGCCTCTGGCGTCTCTATTCCTGGATCAAAGCTGTATTTTCAGAATATTCTTCATCCATTTAATTAAGATTAAGATTAATGCGGTGGAGACTCATGTACAGTGTGTGTGTGTGTGTGTAAGGGTGTTGTTTCATGGCAGGCTGACAGCTCTGAGTCGAGCCAGCAGGACCCTGGAGAGAGGAGAGGAGAAAGGAGAGAGAGGGGAGAGAGGGGAGAGAGGGCCTCCAACACACCCAGTGCTGGGGAACACACCAAGCATAGTAGATGACATGCTCAATGGTTTCTGGTGAGTATGCAGGCCATTGAAGAACTGGGACATTTTCAGCTTCCAGGAATTGTGTACAGATCCTTGTGACATGGGGCCGTGCATTATCATGCTGAAACATGAGGTGATGGCTGCGGATGAATGGCAAACGAGTAAAAAGTGGCACAACCAACCTCGGTCTCCCGTACACGCTTTGTAAGGAACTGCTATTACAACTGTGTCGTAACTTTGTCTTATCATTAAAGTGGTGACTGCTATTTATCGAATAATTATCTACTAGTCTAATTATTGAATTAAATTAATCCTGCAATAATTAGCTCATTAGGAATCCTGGGACACCACGGAGAGAAATGTATTCTACTGAGTTGCTACTCTCCGAATTTAACTCAAATGTTTGTCCTATCTTCCAATATATAGCGGCGCCTTATTTTAATGAATGTTGCCTCATCAATCTTGTCCAAGAACGGTCATGAGTCCGTCAATCTGCACAAACCGCAGCGCAAACTGATCCTTCCGTATACACAAATTGGTTTAATGATTTATTTCCTAACTAAATGATAATACAGGATACACAGTAATGGTTATAGAATATTGGTTCAAATACAATGCACTTAATAGGATAAAAGGTCCTAGCGGATCTGCTCAATATTACACGGGCTACACACACACACACACACACACACACACACACACACACACACACACACACACACACACACACACACACACACACACACACACACACACACACATACATACACACACACAAAACGTGTCTGTTCTAACCAGTGAGTAATACTGTTTAAATCAGAGCTTAAATTTCACTGCACAAAATTGTAGTGTTTATGGTAATAGGGCTCCCAAGTGGCGCATTGGTTCGAATCCAGACTGTATCACAACCGGACGTGATTTGGAGTCCCACAGGGCGGCACACAATTGGCCCAGCGTCGTCCGAGTTTGGTGGGTGTAGTACGTCATTGTAAGTGTATGAGGCAGGTAGTGAGCTTCAGTATGTGGTAGGCCTACCATTTGTAAAACACCAAAAAAGACTGCTGGTCCGGACAGGACCAAATAAAGACATCCAAGAGACGTCAGCATCGGTATGTGCTTACTGGGGTATAGCCTACTCTGTCGGCCCACAATGGAATTTTCTGAATGCCCTTCCATGGGGTAGACCCACCATTTGTTAAACAGGCCGTAGTATTGGCTTTATTAGTGCTGATTCCTGTGACTAATCTGGCTATTTACACTCTGAATGTCACCTACCCAACTTAGTTATCCTGAGCGTATTAGCAATGTGTTAACACAGCGGGAAATGCAGAAATATTTGATTTTTCACTATGATCAGCTCGTCAAACATTGACGGATACAAACTTGAAAGCACTGATCATGACAATTTAGCCCACGTGGTGAAACTCCTTGACAGCAGTTGTGAGCTGCCTGATTGTCTATTCTATATTGTCCATTTGACTTTGACCTGTCCTGTTTTTAGGATATGTTGTTTGATGTCAGCCCATGTTTTATTTGATTGGGCGCCATTTAGGTTCAGCTATTCCAAGTCAAATGATGTAAAAAGTGTCCATCTCATTATATTGTCATACATTTTATCTCCAGCCTGTCGGTTACAGAAAAGACAACATACTCTCTTTTTACCATATACTATATCTGCAACAAGATTCATGTTAGACAAAGTGGATACTGCTTATCACAGTACGGCATCAGTGCTCACCTAAAAAGCCCATATGTCACTGGTTGAGGGAAATTGTCATTGTTTTGGGGCAGAATTATGTGAGGTTTTAAGTGTTGTTGTTGGAGGTGCGTCTTGGTCAGTTTAGCTCAGAAAATGCCACCCTCGTCAATCTGCCGCTATAGACGGCCGCCTAATCCAGCCTAATGAGTGGGCCGGCCCTGGCTGCAGAGAGACTCCAAATATCAGATCACACAGATTTTTCTTCACTCTGACTGTGACACTCCAGGAATTGGAGGTGTCAGTTGACTGACAATGAGGGAGCAGTGTAAACCTTCATTGATTTCCCATTCATGGTCCCAGGTTAAATGTGCTATGCAGACATAGTACATCTTCCATGTACCATCTGGATACATAGAAATGAGTACTATTCCTGTAAGGGAGTGTTTCACAAATGTTGGGTCAGGGCTGGTCCCTCGAATGGCTTGAGACTGGGTTGTGACATAACCATACTGATGTAAAGACACTTACATTTATGTTTTTCAGAAAGTTCTGATGGAACTATTCTGATTCCTGTCAGGACAAAAATCAGTACTAATTAGCAGCCTAAGACTGGTAACGTCAAAACAGCCCCACACATATTTATACATCAAAACAGCCCCACACATATTTATATGTCAAAACAACCCCACACATATTTATAGGAACTATTGCTTGTCTAGAGAGACAAGAGTCTTTGAGACTTTACAGGCTTTTCACTGTATAACTTTACAGAGTGAGTTAGTAAATATGTTGTGTACTGTACTGTCATACAGCTCTGTTTTATTTTACTATCCAGGAAGTAAGGCATTAACTGCAACACCAGCTTCTCTACCTTATTCTGGCATTGTATATTGTACTATGTTCATTCTCAGTTCTATGGTAGATTGTATGAGTGGTACAGAATTGGGCCAAAGTCAGATGTATTACCTTGGTCAATACACAGAGCATGTATTTGTACAGTGCCTTCAGGAATGATTCATACCCCTTGTCTTTTTGTTGTGTTGCAGCCTGAATTCAAAATGAATTAACAAAAAAAGTATTCTCATCTACACACAATAACCCATAATGACAATGTGAAAACCTTTTTATTTTTTTTATTTTAGCTCATTTATGGAAAATGAAATACAGAAATCTCATTAGCGTAAATATTCACACCCCTTTGCTATGACACTCCAAATTGAGCTCAGGTGCATCCAATTTCCTTTGATCATCCTTGAGATGTCACTACAGCTTGATTGGAGTCCACTTGTGGCCAATTTAATTGTTTGGACATGATTTAGAAAGAAACACACCTGTCTAAATACGGTCCCACAGATGACAGTTCATGTCAGAGCAGAAACAATACCATGAAGTCCAAGGAACTGTCCGTAGATCGCAGAGATAGAATTGTGATGGGGCATATACTATATCTGGGAAACAGTATAAAACAATTTCTAGAGTGTTCAAAGTTTCCAAGAGCACAGTGGTCTCATTCATTGGGAAATTTTAAAATATGGAACTACCCAGACTCTGCCTAGAGCTGTACGTCCAACCAAACTGAGCAAATAGGCAAGAAGGACCTTGGTCAGGGAATTGACCTAGAACCCGATGACCTCTCTGACAGAAATACAGAGTTCCTTCCTGAGATGGGAGAACCTTCCAGAAAGACAATAGTTTCTACAGCACTTTACCAATCTGGGCTTTATTGGAGAGTGGCCAGACAGAAGCCACTACTGGAAAAAAAGGCACATGAGAGCATGGCTGAAAAAGATATGTGAAAGACTCTAGGAGCATAAGGCAAAATATTATGTGGTCTGATGCGACAAAAAATTACTATTTGGCCTGAATGCTAAGTGCTATGTCTGGAGAAAACCAGGCACACCTCATCACCCATCTAACACAATCCTACCGTGAAGCATGGTGGTGACATCATCATGCTATGGGGAGGCTTTTCAGTGGCAGGGACTGGGAGACTGGTAAGTATAGAGAGAACAATGAATGAAGCCAAATACAGGCAAATCCTTGATTAAAAACCTGCTTCAGTGCAAATGACCTTGGACTGGCGGCGTAGATTTCCATTCCAACAAAACAATGACCCCAAGCGTACAGTCAAAGCAATGCTGGAATGGCATTAAAAAAAGAATGTGAAAGTCCTTAAGGGGCCCAGACAAAGCCCAGACTTCAATCCCGTTGAAAATCTGTGGAAAGACTTGAAGATTGCTGTTCACTGCAACTCCCCATCTAACTTAACAGCGCTTGAGAAAATCTGCAAAGAATGGGAGAAAATTGACAAATCCAGATGTGCAAAGCTGATACAGGCATACCCAAGATGAAAGCTGTAATCCCTGCAAAATGTGTTTCTATAAAGTATTGACTCAGGGGTGTGAATACGTATGTAAATGAGATATTTTAATATTTTCAATCAATTTGAAAAAGAAATCCCAATAACTTTTTTCACTTTGTCATTATGGGGTATTGTCTGTAGATGGGTGAGAGTAAAAAAAGTATTTAATCCATTTTGAATTCAGGCTGTAACACAACAAAAGGTGTAATAAGTCAAGGGGTATAGACACTTTCTGAAGAATGATACATGCATTCATGTTAATGTATTTAACTTTGATGTGGTGCCCTTCACACTTCCTGTGTGAATTTCTGCTTGTCTGTGTTACACTGATGTCTTTTCTGTGAGTACGTCAGTAAACAAACACAGAGTCCTCTCTCTGGTACTGTCAGATCCCCCACTAAACCAGAACCCCATCCTCTCTCTGGTTCTGTCAGAACCCCCACTAAACCAGACCCCCATACTCTCTCTGGTTCTGTCAGAACCCCCACTAAACCAGACCCCCATCCTCTCTCTGGTTCTGTCAGATATCCCACTAAACCAGACCCCCATCCTCTCTTGTTCTGGCAGGTCCCCCACTAAACCAGACCCCCATCCTCTCTCTTGTTCTGGCAGGTCCCCACTAAACCAGACCCCATCCTCTCTCTTGTTCTGTCAGGTCCCCCACTAATCCAGACCCCATCCTCTCTCTGGTTCTGTCAGGTCCCCCACTAAACCAGACCCCCATCCTCTCTCTGGTTCTGTCAGGTCCCCCACTAATCCAGACCCCATCCTCTCTCTGGTTCTGTCAGGTCCCCCACTAATCCAGACCCCATCCTCTCTCTGGTTCTGTCAGGTCCCCCACTAAACCAGAACCCCATCCTCTCTCTGGTTCTGTCAGGCCACCCACTAAACCAGACCCCCATCCTCTCTCTGGTTCTGTCAGGTCCCCCACTAAACCAGAACCCCATCCTCTCTCTGGTTCTGTCAGGTACCCCACTAAACCAGACCCCCATCCTCTCTCTGGTTCTGTCAGGTCCCCCACTAAACCAGACCCCCATCCTCTCTCTGGTTCTGTCAGGTCCCCCACTAAACCAGACCCCCATCATTTTTGTTTGAGTTTAATGGAGTGCAATAATAACACAGTAATACACATGGAGACAGTTATTTGTTCTTTTCAGAGAGTCAAGTTCCAACTGATAACAGCATTGTGAGTAATAGACATGTCATTGATGCACTGTGGCTTAATAAACACAGTTAGTTATTTTACTACAACAATAATATAATACACTAAGAGGTTCCACTATAATTCTATTATTTTGAATCCATGACCTTTGTTACTAATTGATAAAGGGTCTACATGCAGTAAACCACTCCACCCCACCAACCAATGAGGACAAGGTTAGTAGATCAATATCCTAATGGAATTTGAAACCATTCATATGAAACATGATTTGACCCATTTGTTATCATGCAATGAGACTAACGCCCAGTTTAAATTATTCATGTTTCAATAACAATGTTGGTACTTGTAGAGTCACCCTGCTGACAGTATCAGCTATGTCTCCATTGACCACTTCAACCAAAACCCCCCTCAGAGAGTTGATGTGAAGTTATACTGAATATATTATAATGGTATGACTCTCCCTCCTATATACAGTTTAAAGCCTTTACTTTGGTGTGTGTTGTGTGTGTGTCTCTGTAGGTCCAGGGTGAGGATGCAGTAGTCTAGGCTGTACATGTGAAGTGAACCGCTGGACCACACAGGCCACTAAGATGTGTTTTTAATGATGATTACTAGATCATAAGGTAAAACTCTGGTGTTCATTTAGTATGTAGCAGTAACATATTTTAGCTTTGCTGATAACAAACAGCTTTTTTTCCCCCTGCATTACTCATGTAAAAAAATTATATTGACTAAAGTGACTTAATAAAATTGAAATAAAGCAGGACTTATTGTTTCATTTTGATTCACTACAGAGAACAACAACATTGTATTGCCTATTGTGGTTTTATTCTGTCATGTACTGTCATTGTCAGTAGGAGGCAGTATAATTCTCAACTGTGAGATAGACTACCTGCTAGCTAGGCTATAGCCTAGTTCTTTCTTTCCGTATTGACTCTCTTTCATTTTGTACCACTAAGAGGCAGCTGTCATAATGAATCTTTACTGCTGACTAGAAGGTTGTAAATGAAATAAGGTCAATGCATTCATGCTTTACCTTACATTGTGGAAGAGTGGCCTGAAAAACACCTGTAACTGATGAGTTTGGAACTTATTTTTAGTAGTTTATTAAATTGTTTCAGAAATTAATTTACATTTTACAAAAAGTATTGTGCTCATTTTAAATCTGTTTATGATCAAAATTATTAATTAAACAAAACCAAGGAATTTCTCCATGCTGAAAATAAAACTGAAATAAAAAATAAATCATTCACATCAACCAAGGTTTACTGATACCTGAATCCCTATTGCATCACCCAAAAAGGTGTAAAAATATAATAATTAATACATCTTCCACACTAAAATATGAACATCAATTGCAAAGACATTTATAATGTCACTCAATAAATAAAGCTACAGACAGTTGGAAAGTCAGTCCAGCACAGTGAGAAGAGTGAGGAACTAGTGGTCATTCCTCCTGGACCTGAAACTCAATACCAGAGGCTTCTTCTATACAGAGAACAAAACACTCATCAGACATGTCTCACCATTCATTCTATAGCGGACCATAAAGATGAAATAGTTGATAGGGGATTAGATGGACAAGATGATTATGTCAAATTACTATTTATGACCTGATTCCATTTCAGTTCACACGTCTAAATATCAGAATATGTGAATGTAATTTGTTGTATGCTCTACATGTTCTATGGATTGATGGAAACATTCATAATGTTTAGGTCTATCCAGTCTTTTCAGATCTGTGAACACTGATGTAGTGGGAAATAGATAGGAGTTAGAAACCTAAATGGAACTGGACCAATGTCTTTGACTCTCACCTGCTTGTGGGTGCAGAGCCTTGAGTGGGCGGTTCCTCCTTGTTGTGTGAATAGTGACTATGGCAGCCATGATGGTAAGACCCACAAAGAGCATGATGTGACTGATAGGGAACTTAACAGCATTACAGGTACCTGGACAATGAGACAGACAATCATTTAGATTGATTTATATGAAAGCAAAGTTGGTATCACATAACAGTCAATAGAGGATGCTGAAGACCAATATCCATCAACCAAACACCTCTACAACTTCACCTCTGTCTGAACCCCAAAGATCTAAGTTACGCATAATGAATTACGATTGTTCCCACCATCATTTTAAGGTTATATAAAACCTTAAACCTGGAGTAGTGGTAATTGATATCACAGAGAAGCCGAAATACACACAGGAAGAGAGAAGTGTGAACAGCACTGCAGCAAAGTAAAAAAGTGTAACAAAGTTTAGTTTCATGTACAAACGCATGCTCTGGGTATTGACCAATTCACCTTGCATAGTAGGTAAAAACAAACAGAATTACCACTTTTCATTGGTGAATAAGGGTGACATCACAGTACAGAATGGATCCACATCCACTAAAACACTCTGTGTTGCCTGTAGAGTTCTCTACTGCAATCTGCTAAACCTTTCTCCAATCTCTAGAGCACTAGACAAGCAGTACTTCCTATAAATATGTTAGGGGCTGTTTTTATGTTAAGAGTCTTAGACTGCTGAGTACTGGTGGTTTTCTTGACAGGATTCAGTTGTTCCATTAGAACCGTCTGACAAACAGTTATTCAAGTGTCTTGAAATTGATATATTTTTTATAACAGTGTCAATCATGAGGAACCAGCCCTGACCCAACATTTGGGAAACACTACCTTACAGGAACGGTACTTTTTTTATTTAACCTGGGACCATGAAAGGGAAATCAATTAAGGTCTTTACTGCTTCCTCATTGTCAGTCAACTGACACCTCCACAATATGTTACGAATTAGTCATTTCAATTTTTAGTTTCACTCATCATCATCAGAAATTCAGTAGACAGCATTATGCTTGTTCACTCATCACTGATATCAGGAGAAAGGATCAAGTTTGATGTTCATTTTAATGTCATTAACGTTTAGCTTTGGCAAGGGGATGTCAGCATTACCAAGAGAAATTCACACGGGAAGAGAGAAATGCACCACAGCAAATTAGGTTGAATATACAAATACAATTACATGCTCTGTGTATTGACCAAGGTAATACATCTGACCTTGGCCCAATGCTGTACCTCTCATACAATCTACCATACAACTAAGAATGGAAATAGTATCAAATACAATACCAGCAGAAGATGGGAAGGTGGTTGACAATGCTGGTCTTGCAGTAGAGGCTGTACTCCCTGGATAGTAGTTGAAAACAAACATAATTACCACTTTTCATTGGTGAATAAGGGTGACATCACAGTACAGAATGGATCCACATCCATTAAAACACTCTGTGTTGCCTGTAGAGTTCTCTACTGCAATCTGCTAAACCTTTCTCCAATCTCTAGAGCACTAGACAAGCAGTACTTTCTATAAATATGTTTAAGGCTGTTTTTACATTACCAGTCTCATACTGTTGCGTAGTCCAGGTGGTTGTCTTGACGGGAATTAGAGTAGTTACATCAGAACTGTCTGAAAAACACGGAATCAAGTCTCAAACCCTGACACAGCATGGGAAAACACAGTACCTACTGTAGTTTACCTGGGACTGTGGAGATGACGTCACTATCATTATCAGTGCTCTTGTCTTCAATTTATAATTCAGTAGGAGAAGAACATCCTCTTTTAGTTTATTTAAATAACTCATCATCAAACACAGCAGTAGGTTTCAAATCAAATCAATCATCACTAATATCAGGAGAAAGTATCAGGTTTGATATTTAACTTGAATGTTGTTACAGATCTTGTGAATTTATTCAGACTATAGGATCATTTGCATTAGATCTGTCACTGGTGAGGAGACTGAGAAAGAGAAACACTATACAGTATTGTTGGCTGTTTTCACATCGCATATGATTATAAACACTACACTTGTGCACAGTGACATTTAAGCTCTGATTTAAACAGTAATACTCACCAGTTAGAACAGACAGACGAACACTAGCATCAACTCCTTGTTTTTCTCCACCCTTTGTAAGGAACTTTTGACAGGTGTAGAGTCCAGCATCCTCAGCTCTGACATCAATAACATGTAGAGAACAGTCAGACCCTAAACTCAGTCTCTCTGCTCTCTCTGTCTTTTTAACTTGGAGCTTCCCAAATTGGAACTCTGCAATAGTAACAGTAGTTCCAGCTCTGTTAAAGATCCATGTAGTTGAGGAACAGTCTGGATAAACCACATTGTTACACGGCAGACTGACATCATCTCCCACTCTGGAGGTCTTAGAGAGAGTTCCTCCACTGACACCTGGAAGGAGTATGACATCAGATGATTATTCACTGGTAATACAGATGACATTATATTTCATAGGAATTCTTATTGATAGTCTTCACAGGTGTACTGAATAATAATAAAGTATTTATATATACAATAGTGAAGATAATAGTAAACAGATACACAACCAAAATGTAATCATAATATTACACAAATGTAAACTGAACTAGGTTGGCCGTGTGAAATAAATGTGTTCTATGATCTCTAATGACATATTCTTACTCTCTCTCCTCTGTCTTACCTGTTGGCAGGTACAAAACAGTCAGAAGCAATCCCAAAAATGAATGATGGATGTCAGCCATGATCCTCCTCTCTCTCTCTCTCCTCTGTTTCTGTCTCTCCTTCTTTCTCTCTCTCCTCTGTTTCGGTCTCTCCTCTGTTTCTCTCTCTCCTTCTATCTCTCTCTCCTCTGTTTCTGTCTCTCCTTCTTTCTCTCTCTCCTCTGTTTCTTTCTCTCCTCTGTTTCTGTCTCTCCTTTCTCTCTCTCTCTCCTCTGTTTCTGTCTCTCCTCTGTTTCTGTCTCTCCTTCTATCTCTCTCTCTGTTTCTGTCTCTCCTCTGTTTCTGTCTCTCCTCTGTTTCTGTCTCTCCTTTCAATTTCAATTCAATTCACTTTATTGGCATGACGCAACAATGTACATATTGCCAAAGTATCATACATCAATATATATATTTTTTTTCTATATATTTATATATTTTTTTTTTTTCTATTTTATATATATATATATATATACATACATATACACACGCACATACATATATATACACATATATACATACATTCATACACACATATATATATATATATATATTTTTAAAAAAAAATATAATTACATCAAAGAACAAATAACAACAGGAAAAAATAAAATAAATGCATTAAATATGTCAGGCACTGTCCCTCAACTTGTGGCAGGCAGCAACATAGCATGCTGCCAGCACACAGCTGGTCATGTCTTCCCCCAAAAGGATCGGCAGCCTTTCTATGTCAGAGAGGTCCTCAAAGCCCCGGACTACTTGTTCAAATTTGGGGAAGTGACTCTCTCTGATGGTTTTATATTTTTGACATTTGGTCAGGAAATGCAGCTCTGTCTCTGGTTCCGCTGTGGTGCAGTGGTTGCACAGCCTTTCCTCTACAGGGAGCCAGGTTTTCCTGTGTCTACCCTTCTCAATAGCAAGGCTGTGCTCGCTGAGCCTGTACTTTGTCAAGGTTTTCCTGAGGTTTTGATCAGTCACCATGGTCAGATAGTTTGCCATGGTGTACTGTCGATTTAGGGCCAAATAGCACTGCATTTTGCTTTGTGCTTGTGTTTGTGTTTTCCAATAGGTAATGTAGTTTTGTTTTAGATGTTTTGTAATTTGGTTAATTCTTATTGATTGGATGTTCTGGTCCTGAGGCTTCAGTGTGTTAGTGGAACAAGTTTGTGAACTCAGCCCCTGGACCAGTTGGATGAAGGGACTCTTATCTTTGCTCAACTCTTGGTATTGCAGGGCTTGGTAATGATATGAGAGGGGGTCACTGTGTTTTAGGTGTTTCCAAAACTTAATTGCTCTTTTTTGAGTTTTTAATATTAGTGGATATCGGCCTAATTCTGCCCTGCATGCATTGTTTGTAGTTTTCCTCTGGACATGTAGGAGAATCTTACAAAGTTCCGCGTGCAAGGTCTCAATGGGATGTTTGTCCCAGTGGGTAAAATCTTGTTTTGTAAGTGGACCCCACACCTCGCTGCCATAGAGTGCGATTGGTTCAATCACACATTTAATTAGTTTTTGCCAAATTGTAATAGGTATTTCAATTTGGATTTGTTTTTTAATGGCGTAGAATGCCCTGCGTGCTTTGTCTCTCAGTTCATTCACTGCATTATTTAGGTGTCCAGTCGAACTTATTTTTAAACCTAAATAGTTGTATTGTGTGCAATACTCTATATGTTTTGCACCAATTGAGAACTTTGGTTTTATTCCCTGGGATCTGGAATTTGTCTGGAAAATCATTATTTTGGTCTTTTTGGGGTTTACTGTCAGGGCCCAGGTCTGACAGTACTGCTCTAGCAGGTCCAAGCTCTGCTGTAGACCATGTGCTGTGGGTGAAAGCAGGCACAGGTCATCTGCAAAGAGCAGGCATCTAACTTCCGAATTGTGGAGACTAACACCAGGGGCTGAGGACTTCTCTAGAATATTGGCCAATTCATTGATGTAAATGTTAAATAGCACAGGGCTGAGATTGCAACCCTGGCGCAGGCCCCGCCCCTGGTTAAATGATTCAGTTTGTTTCTTGCCAATTTTTATGCTACACATGTTGCCTGTATACATTGATTTTATAATGTCATATGTTTTACCCCCTACACCACTTTCAATGACTTTGTAGAACAGTCCTGTATGCCAGATAGAATCAAATGCTTTTTGGAAGTCAATAAAGCAAGCATAGAGTTTTGTCTTATTTTTGTGGACGTGTTTATCTATTAGGGTGTGTAGGGTGTAAATATGATCTGTTGTTCTATGTTTTGGTATAAATCCAATTTGGCTTTTACTCAGGATATTGTGCTTATTAAGGAAGTTTAGGACTCTTACATTTATAATACTACAGAAAACCTTCCCCAGGTTACTGTTCACACAAATCCCTCTGTAATTGTTAGGGTCAGATTTGTCTCCGTTTTTAAAGATTGGTGTTATGAGTCCTTGGTTCCAGATGTCAGGGACGTAACCTACACTCAGGATCAAGTTAAACAATTTTAATATAGCTAATTGATATTTTTCACTAGTGAATTTGAGCATCTCATTTAGGATCCCATCAGGTCCGCATGCTTTTTTTGATTTGAGGGCTTGAAGTTTTTTAAGGAGCTCCTGCTCAGTAATTGGGGAGTCTAAAGGATTTTGGTAGTCCTTTATAGATTTTTCCAGTTTGTTTAACTTTTCATAAATTTGGCACTGTTCAGTATTATCCTGAGTGTCAACAGTGTTGTAGAGTGCTTTAAAGTGATTTGTCCAAATGTCACCATTTTGTATGGCTAATTCCTGTTGTTTGGGTTTGTTTAGGTTTTTCCAATTTTGCCAGAAGTTGTTTTTATTTATGGACTCCTCAATTAGTGTCAATTGCTTTCTGTTGTACTGGGATTTCTTGATTCTGAGTGTACGTTTATATGATTTTAATGTCTCACAGTACTGAAGGCGCAGTTCTCTGTTGTTTGGGTCTCTGTGTTTTTGGTTCGATAGTGTTCTAAGTTTTTTCCTAATGTTTTTACAATCTGTATCAAACCATTTGTCTTCTGTATTTCTGTTTGGTTTGTTTGATCCTAGCTTTAATTGTGCTGTTTTTGCTGTTTGCCTAAATATATAATTTATGTTATTTACAGCTAGATTGACACCTTCTTTACTGTGAGCGTACATTGTATCCAGAAAGTTGTTTAGGGTTGATTGGATTTTTTGGTTACTGATTGCTTTCTGGTATTCCTCTGTGCTGTTTTGAGCCCATCTGTATGAATGTTTGATGTTGTACAGCTTATTGGGCTGTGAATTTGTGGTTGCTTCTATGTCTGATCTTTTGAGGAACAGGGTAATTTGGCTGTGATCAGACAGAGGTGTTAGTGGCTTAACAGTGAATGAGCTGAGAGAGAAAGGGTCCATATCTGTTATCATGTAGTCTACTGTGCTTTGGCCAAGAGGAGAGCAATAGGTGAATCTTCCTAAAGAGTCCCCCTGTAACCTACCATTGACAAAGTACAGACCCAGGCTTCGACAGAGCTGCAATAGGTCTTTTCCATTCTTGTTGACGATGCTGTCACTGTTGTTCCTGTAGGAAAGGTTAAAGGGATTAGAGACAGCTTGGCCTGTGATATAGCTGTCCCCTCGTGTGCTCATTTGGTCAGGTAGTGTTCCTGTGCGTGCATTTGTGTCCCCACAGATGAGCACATTTCCCTGGGCCTGGAAGTGGCTCGTCTCTTCCTCAAGGGTGGAGAATATTTCTTCTGAGAAATAGGGGGATTCTGAGGGGGGGATATATATCTCTTTCTCTCTCTCTCCTCTGTTTCTGTCTCTCCTCTGTTTCTGTCTGTCCTCTGTTTCTGTCTCTCCTTCTATCTCTCTCTCCTCTGTTTCTGTCTCTCCTCTGTTTCTGTCTCTCCTTATTTCTCTCTCACCTCTGTTTCTCTCTCTTCACTGTTTCTGTCTCTTCTCTGTCAGAGTCTCTCTGCACTACAAGTTTCTCAACATACAGCAACATCTCTATTCACCACTATCGCATCACTTCCTCAAAGTGGTCATGTTTTTTTCTCTAGTTTCTGACGCCTTGGTGAGAATGCTCCAGCTCACCAGCAGTTGAAGGCCTTCTTCACATGTAGGAGAGCATCTGTATTGGTGATGTAGTGACTTTTCATTAATACGGTCATATTCAAGTGGCGGTCGGTGCCGTTTAAGATGAGGGAGAACGATAATTGTTTTATTCCATTCATATTCCATTCACCCAGCTCAATGTAACATCGATAAGTTTAGGCTACTACATTATACTGGAATTTTCCCTAAACCCATCATGAGGTTGCTACAACCTAGCCTATGAATAAAAGTTTACAATGTAGGTGCACAGGTCGAGAGAAACATTTGAGTAATCAAGGTGACAGATAGTGGCACATTCAATACCACTTTGCACACTCTTGCCTGCATCTAGCTGATCTAGGACGTAATCATTATTCCAACAGTTGAAAACGAGAGTTTCTATTGGACAAATTCAGATATGTTTATCCCCATTTCGTTCCGTTTGCTTCAGTTTAAAAAACATTTCTCAACAGAATCAGCGGAATGAATACACCCCTAATCAAACGCAAACACTGTTCACATTTATAGCATCCACATACAAACAGCATGATCACTTTGCTTGTTAATCCTTCTCACATCTACACACTCTCCTCCTCTCACCTTTTCCCTTCACTTGTGGGCTTCAATGCAAAACACATCAGCTGTCTGTGACCAGGGAACAAAACCCTTCCAAGCCAAACCTTCATATCATAACCGCTAACCGCTAGCCTACATTGTTGTCACCATATTAGCTAAGGTCAGTCAACATAGCAACTAGAACTAACGCATTAGTAAACCCGCAACAATCATGCAGTACAGTGTACAGACAACAAGCGGGCCCCGGTGGCAATAAATATACAGCTAGCTAGCAGAGCATCCCTCTCTGTTTGAGCCAGGTGTTTGAGTAGGCTAAACTAGACTACTGAAACAGAACTAAATATAACTATCTCTCTCTCTTTCTCTCTTGCTTCTACTAAATAAATACATTTGTTCAAAACTGTTCAACTATTGTTTTTCTCTCTCTTTGAGTCAACTATTCACCACATTTTATGCACTGCAGTGCTAGCTAGCGGTAGCTTATGCCTTCAGTACTAGATTCATTGTCTAATACTTTGATTGGGTGGACAACAAGTCAGTTCATGCTGCAAGAGCTCTGATAGGTTGGCGTACATCCTCCTGAAGTTGTCATAATTACTGTGGAAGTCTGTGGAAGGGGGTGAGAACCATGAGCCTCCTAGGATTTGTATTGAAGTCAATGTACCCAGAGGAGGACGGAAACTAGCTGTCCTCCAGCAACACCATTGTGCTACCTACCCTACAGAGTGCTGTTGAGGCTGCAGTAGACCTTCATTGCAAAACAGATCTCCCCTTCCTCCTCTGAGGAGCCTTCACTATCATATTCATTTGATTGGTTAATCAGATTTGGTACTCTTCTGTTCCTCCAATTCTGTGTACTAGCTGCTTTTCATTAAATAGTTTACAGGATGGAAATAAGTGACATGAAAAGTCTCTTGTCTCTCCAGGATTGGAAGACATTCAGAGACGCTGCTGCCACATCATTTGCACTTCCTACAACTTACTCCCAAGGCCTTCAAAGTGCTCCTGCACCATCACAAGTCCTCTAAACATGTTTCTAACCCCTACACAGAAACAGTGTGATCTGAGGAGTTCATTGCAACAAGCTGCACTACCAGATATCAAAGATAATTATTGACAAGAGCTCTCAAACCATGTAAATGTAATTCTCCATCACTAAAGACATTAAATATGACTATTTATTGATTCGGTGGTGTGTCTATTTGATGTGTGTGACTGTCCATATGTTAAGGCAGATTATACAGTATATTTGTACCTGTTTGTGTGTGACAACATTTTATGTATTTTTATGCATATGTACCAATATGTTCAAAACCTATCAAGGGCTGAACTGGACATCCAATCCCGTTCCTGCAATAATAGGTATATTGCTCATACAAGCTTATAGAAGCAGCGGATAACAGCTAAACAGTCTAAAAAAGTATTAATTTGAGAATTGTTATGTGTTTACAAACTAAATATGCAAAACATTTCCTCTAGGCTGATATCAAACGTTGGTAATTGAAGGAATTTCAATTGTTAGAGAGGTGAATGTAACTGAAACCAATTATGTAGATACACAGAAGAATGAATCTGCAACTGGTCCTTCTCTCAGTGGTTCTTTCATTTCATTCCACTTCTGTTTTTCTGAGGCTGACCAGAGAGAGAGAGAAAAAGAGGTAATGGTCATGGGTTGTCTTTTGACCACAGCATCTGAACTCACCCTAAAAAGAACATAGCTAGTCATCCTTCAAAAGAAGATGAAGAAAGTCCATTTTGCAACAACAATACATAAAGATACAGTGGGAGCAGTAGCCTATACTGTTACTATGGGAATTGAGACAGAGACACTGTTATTGGTTGTGGGGTTGTGTGAATGTTAGTCTTGTGTGGCCATCCTTCCAAATCTCATCTTGTTTAGTTCTGTGGATTGGTGGGCATATAACTTGAATGTCTAGCAACCCAAAGCCTGTGTGTTCAAATCTCATCGTGGACAACTTGTGCTAATTAGCAACTTTGCAACTACTTGCTACTGTGCAACTACTTAGCATGTGTTGTGTAATTTCCAATTCTTTATAGTTATTGTGTAATTTCCAATTCTTTATAGCTCCCTGAATATATTTAGCTATGTATGTTACAAGCAGAGACAAGATCTCTTTTTCCATAGCAGATGAGGGTAGGGTGTAGGCAGCGCCCTACCAGTCAGCAGCCTGACCCTTGACCAGAGAAAATGAACCAGAGTCAGGAGACTCTTCCCAGGGATAAAGGCTTCTTATGAACCTCCCATTCTTCTGACTTACATCTAGACATGTATTAAAGAACATGTGGTTAGGATAAAGCCCTCAGCTATATGATGGGACCCGTGATGGGGGAAAGAATAGAACTAGTATAACCCAGTGGGTGTGGCCAAATGTGTTCTATGAATAATCATTTGAAAACTTGTACATAAGCCAAAAACTTGTACGGGATGTACGGGAGTGGTTCCTGCAGGTCACTCGGCTTCGTTGTCTTTTTGCAATAAAGTCTATCTTGCTTCTACAAACTCCAGGAGTTCTTTTATTTTTTAGTAAGAGGAAGAGTTTTTTCCACGACACATGTTAGCTAACCCTTCCCCTAACCTTAACCTGTTTAGCTAACCCTTCCACTAAACCTAATCTTAACCCTTTAACCTAACTCCTATCCTTAACCTTAATCCCTAACCCCTAGCTAGCGTTAGCCAGCAATCTAACGTTAGTTAGCCATTTAGCCACCTAGCTAACGTTAGCCACAACAAATTGCAATTCGTAACATATTGTACATAAATCCAATACACTCCATTTAGTATGATGTGTTACTTTTCGTATGGTATGTATTCATTTGTGAATGTCCATCATCCATTTCGTATGATACTATAGCTTCTTACTTTCTCCTGTTCTTCTTATTTCTTATTTTTATTTATTGTTTTTTTTGTGTTATAACTTTGTTATTTTTTAGTAGAACATTGATATTGATCACTGCATTGTTGTGTTTAGAGCTTGCAAGAAAAGGCATTTCACTGTGCTTGTGTGAAGTGGTGAGGTTGGACTCAGGAGCAGAGAAGAGACCAGACGAGGAACCAGTGGTTAAGGGTAAATAAATACTTTACTGAGAAACGGTAACCACTAAGTCTTGAAAACTCACTCAGGAGACAAACGCACACGGCCAAAAACTCAAGCTTCTGCAAAGGAACCCAGAAAACAGACCTCTTTTAAAAGGGAAATCATGAGTAATAGGACACATCTTTGCCGCCCTCTGGTGACAGAGGGCGACATTAAAACTTAAAACTCTGATGATGAGTTATTAAATTTTTTTAACTAAAAAATAATGTTCTACTCTTTCTGATTTAGATACTGAAGACACAGTCGTTTATGATGAGTATGATTTTGATGATGGTGATGTCATCTTCATGGTCCCAGGTAAAAAAACACTCCTATCCGTATGCTGTGTGCTGATCCCAGGAGGTTGGTGGCATCTTAATTGGGGAGGATGGGTTTGTGGTAATGGCTGGAGCGGAATTGGTGGAATGGTATCAAATACATCAAACACATGGTTTCCATGTGTTTAATGTTATTCCATTTGCTCCATTCCAGCCATTATTATGAGCCATTATTCTTTCACATATTCTGATATTCAGAAATATTCTAGCAAAAGACACTTGTGTTCATGATTTAACACAGGATCATCATTTATAGCCATTTGTTACCAGGCAATGATGTTGCAATTAAACCTCAAATGTCATGATGAAATTGGTCATCATTTTATGGGACCATATGATGCTGAAATATGTAATTCCGATTTTATAGCAGTCTGATGGATGGATAGTAAAATGTTGTGGTTTATATTCCAGAGCACTATTTCTGAAATATTGAACCTTTAGTACACATGGTAGAGATATTACTTTTTTTATTATTCTCATTTATAATCACATAACTATATATATAGAGGGTTGGGGATTAACGGATTACATGTAATCCGTATGGCTACCAGCAAAAATATTGTAATCAGATTACATATACTTTTGAAAAACTAGATGATTACTTTGAGGATTACTTTTAAATTCATAAAGGATGTTTTCTCAATGACACTGAAATCAGCATTGAAAAATGGCTACATTTGTTCCACCTGAGCGAGTCTGACCACAAGTCAGAGACCGCTATGATGACACACCAAATGTGTTTGATGGATCGTGGGAAAAGAGCAGGAATAGGCTTTTGTAGGTTACAGTCCAAGCTATGTCTTCCAATGGTACGACTGCTGTCGGCATCCAAAGATTATCCAACTTGAATAGACGCTTGGAGGTAAGGATGATAGCGGTGGTGTACGTAGTCTACGGCGATACGGATATAATTTATTATTGATATCCAGTACCGGTGCGTGCATTTATGCCGCTCTATGCGAAGCACAATTGTGCCGCGCCTCTATTTTCAACGTACAATACACCAACAACACGCAGCCAATACAAGCCATAAGCAAAAAAACAGCAACACAAACGCCAATATATACATCACGCAAATAGACAAGTGCAACAAACAAATTGTCAATTTCAACTCATCTAAATAGTGACTGTAATAATATTGAAAATATTTATATACAAAACCACACACACAAGCGCACAGCAAGGCGCATATCATCAGCAGAATCACAGCTTAAAACCACTAGAGACAAAAACGCTTATCTTACCTTTCAGAAGTGTACACAGCAGGCTTTCATGGGGTTAAAGGTCTTCACTGCATCCTCCATGTTGATCATCTGTACAGCTCATATTCAATAGAGATTGTTGCCAGTCCATTCAGTCTCTCTTGTTTCATTGTACTCCGAAGGTAGTTTTTTATTAGTTTCAACTTTGAGAAACTCCGTTCTCCTGAAGCAACTGAAACAGGGAGGGTAAGAAGCACCCGTAAAGCTACGAAAGCATTAGGGAAAACTGATTCCATCTTATTGTCACAGATACATTTTAGTGCGTCAAGTGGTTTAGTTCCAGCTGCTACGCGTCTGCTCAAAGCCGTTAACTCTGCAAAAAGTTCTTGCCCATCGACATCTCTGAAGTTGTTGTGTGTCAGGGCCTGTGATACTAGGATAGCTATGATTTCATTTTGAATGTCTTTGCCAAAATAGTGAACATGTGTTTCTTTTGAAGTTACTCTCCTTATATGTTCAGCCATAACGCTGTCAAAAAGGCTGATCATCTCCACTAGTTTGAGAAAGTTGCCATTGTTATGCTCAAAAAATCTATCTGTGCTGCCTCTAAATGCTAGGTTTTGCATAGCCATAACTCTGATAAGATTGATCAACCGATGCATATTATGCATAATGTAGCATTGTTCTACAGCCTTACTCGCCTTGCCATTCTTGCAGCAAAGTCATTCATGATATCATCATAAGACAGACGTTCTTGCACCATAGTAGATCTCAGGTAGGTTTTAATCAGTTTGAGCTTAGAGAAGCTCCTTAAAGCAGCAGTTTTGACATGTTTCAGGAGGATATCCCATCTATGTGTGGAGGCTGAGAAGAGTTTGAATAATTTCGCTAAATATCCAAAGTAGCCAATGGCATCTGGTGAGCTCTTAGTAGCATCAGCTACCACCAGATTTAAAGTGTGGGCACCACATGGGACAAAAAAGGCTCTTGAGTTCTGTTGAAGCAGCCTAGCCTGAACACCTTTATTCTTTCCCTTCATGTTGGCGCCGTTGTCACAGGACTGTCCTCTGCAGTCCTCAAAGGGGATGTTCAGGTCCTCCAGCCTTTAGAGGATGAGAGATGACAAACTTTCCCCTGTTGACTCCTCTGCCACAAGAAAGCCCATGAAATGTTCTTTAATTTGTGGTATGTCTTCCAGTAACACAATCCTGACAATGACAGAGAGCTGTTCCTTATGACTCAGATCAGGGGTGCAATCTAAAATAATGGAGAAATACTTTGATGTGTTGATCTCTTCCACTATTTTTTCCAGTATTTTTGCGCTGATGGAGTCTATCAGTTCATTTTGGATTCTTTTGCCCAGGTAATGTGTGTGACTGCCAGCTCCACTTTCCACCCTACCAACATGTTGCTTCATTCCTGGATCAAATCTGGCCATAAGCTTCACCTCTTTGAGAAAATTGCCATTGTCTGGTTTGTTTAATGTGTCTGTGGATCCCCTTAAAGCCATGTTTTTTCAGCTAAGGACTGAATTACTGCCACCAATCTGGTAAGAACATGCCACCTGTTTCTCTCAGCCTCAGCGAATGCCATCTCTTACTTATCTATTGTTAGCCCCTTTGGTAGACGGAACTCCAATACCTTCCATGTTGCCATGTGTGTATTGTGCACCTAGCTATACTCATGTATATAGTAGTGGTCAAATAAAAATGGTAAAAAATGTTGTGCCATTTAGGCAAAATGGAATGTGGAATGTCAAAACTGAAATGGAATGTCAAAACAGCCTCTGCGAACGTTAGATTCCATTCATTTGCTATGGGCTCGCGCTAATGTTACAGCTTAGCCAACATTCTTTTGCAGTTTTTCAGCCTTGGGTGAATGTTGACTCGTTCTATTGTCCAGCCTACTAGTAGTAACACTGCTCCAACACTGCGGGCAACACAGAAAATATGGCCTAATAAGCTATGTAGTTATGTTGTTGTGGGGGCTTTCACGTTCTAGCATTTGCCAATTCCGCCTATGCCACGGGCCGGCCCTGAGTATTACTCACACATCATTAGTGGTGTTACTCTGACCTGGGTGGATGAGATAGGTACTGATCTGCAGGGTGACTCCAGATACCAAGTCACACAACGTTCTCCCTGTGACATCACTCTGTGACACTCCAGAGGGAGGACAACGACAGGAAGTGGACATGTCAGCTGACTGAAGGTGGAAAAGTGAAGACCTCCACTGACTTCACCTTCATGTTCTCAGGTAGACCTATGTATTCTGGTTAGAATCCTATGTTAAAATGTGTTAATAAAGTTAACAAGATTTGTAATGACATTAAAGCGAATGTCAAACCTGATCCTTTCTCCTGATATCAGTGATGAGTGAACAAGCATACTGCTCTCTACTGAATGTGTCTGTTGATGAGTTATTTAAAAATAAAAGAGGATGTTCTTCTCCTAGTATACATCTACACTGCACTGTATGTGAGCTGATGGAGATGAACATCTATGAGCTGATTAAAGGTCAGTGAATGCTTGTTTAGTCTAGATATGGCTGCATTTCATTCCAAAACATTGTTCCCTTCTTTCTTCCCTTCATAGATCTCAGACTGGTGGTCGTAAACAGTTGTTCCATCTAGTTTTCCGTCATATTTCTTCCACATATCCTATCGTACCAGAGTTAAAGAGGGCAAAAGGGAAGGGAACATATACAACTATCGGGAATTAAACACAGCCTTAGCTTTGTTGGAATTTCAAATGCTATCAGCAGTAAACTGGTGATTTAATCAGGGGTGACTGAGGTATAAAAGAGTGCTTCATTTCTACCATAACCACTGACCTCTGACCCAACAGTACCCCATGCCAGAGAGCATTATCCACAACTACATGTACCAGCTCTGCAAGTCTCTGGACCACATGCACAAGTAATCACAGGTAACCACAGATTAGCATAGGAGAGCAGGCTCATTTATGATACTTGTGTGTGTGTGTGTCAAGGTCAAGGGTCATTTCAGTTGACCACAGTCATGGTCTCTTCCAACGGGATGTCAAACTAGAGAACATTCAGATTAAGGTGAGACAAGATCCCACAGACATAGAACTATTGAGTTAAGAAGAGAACTCCACTGAACCTTCCATCGTGGCACTAAGAATGCCATGACAAAAATTCAGTTACATTGTTACTATACTTGGGGTTTTTTGTCACTGTTTTATGAAAATGGATGTTCAGTAAAATGTTTCTTTAACATTTAAAAGCCACACCTTCCAGCCTTCATCAACAAGCTTCATACAGTACCTGGTGGTAGTACAGTATAGCACATACAGTAGTAGTATTCTGTGTCTTCTCCCCTAAACAGAAGGACACTCTGAAACTGTGGGACTTTGGCTCGTGTAAGAGTGTTTATAACCCGCCCTACACTGAGTAAATCTCTACACGTTGGTACAGAGCCCCAGAGTGCCTCCTAACGGACGGACACTACTCTCACAAGATGGACGTCTGGAGCGCTGGCTGTGTCTTCTACAAGATCATCAGGTATTCGTATTAACGGGGTAATATAATCTCATCCACTGTAGTACAGGTGTGTCTTTGAGAGCTGTAGCCCACAGGATTGTGTCTTGTACAAGATCTTAAGGAACCAAACTAATCACATTTTACTCTGACAGACGTACCAGTGAGTTTCACCACTAGGTGGTGCCATATAACTAGTTGAAGGGAAGTGGATCCTCTACTTGTCCCAAGCCTTGTCCCTATTTGTTTATTGTAAGTGTCTGCGTCCCAATAATATCTCCTTTCTCCTGATGAGTGCACTCGTTCACTACTTCCCACAAATCTAAAATCATTGGATTGGTAGAGGCATGGGCTAGTGGGAGTTTCCACCACCATATTTTTTTCAAATCAGAAACCCCCTCCCTCCATCCTCTCAGTTTAATTAGCGAGACCCTCCATCTCTTCCTGATGATTTAGCTAACATATTATATTAACTACTGCTACTTTGTTATTGGTAGAAGTCACTGCTTGTGTATAGCCTAACTTTCTGACATAGTGCTATCATCAACCTCGACAACAGCAGTGATATTCTGTCAGTTTCTAAAAAAGGGACTATTTCCCCTTCAGCCAGGTCTCGTACAATACCCTTCAACTTCAAGCGGAGGAAAGATACTGGTCTGTCCCAGCTGCTCCCCCAGTGTTCTGAGAGCAGTCCGTTTCTACTGCACCACATGTTGGACTATGACCCTGAGAACAACTGTGAGTCTCTGTGGGACATGGCTAGTCTATGTCCTTATTCCCTATGTAGTGCACTACTTTTGATGGGCCCTGGTCAAAAGTAGTGCAGGCTCATAGGGCTCTGGTAAAAAATGGTGCCCTACATTATATAGGGAATAGGGTTTCATTTGGGACGTACACCAAGACAGGTTTACGTATATACAGCTGAAGTCGGAAGTTTACATACACCTTAGCCAAATACATTTCAACTCAGTTTTTCACAATTCCTGACATTTAATCCTAGTAAAAATTCCCTGTTTTAGGTCAGTTAGGATCACCACTTTATTTTAAGATTGTGAAATGTCAGAATAATGGTAGAGAGAATTATTTATTTCAGCTTTTATTTCTTTCATCACATTACCAATGGGTCAGAAGTTTGCGTACACTCAATTAGTATTTGGTAGCATTGCCTTTAAATTGTTTAACTTGGGTCAAACGTTTCAGGTAGCCTTCCACAAGCTTGAATTTTGTCCCATTCCTCCTGACAGAACAGGTGTAACTGAGTCAGGTTTGTAGGCCTCTTTGCTTGCACACGCTTTTTCAGTTCTGCCTGCAAATTTTCTATAGGATTGAGGTCAGGGCTTTGTGATGGCCACTCCAATACCTTTGTTGTCCATAAGCCATTTTGCCACAACTTTGGAAGTATGCTTGGGGTCATTGTACATTTGGAAGACCCATTTGCGACCAAGCTTTAACTTCCTGACTGATGTCTTGAGATGTTGCTCTAATATATCCACATCATTTTCTTTCCTCATGATGCCATCTATTTTGTGAAGTGCACCAGTCCCTCCTGCAGCAAAGCACCCCCACAACATGATGCTGCCACCCCTGTGCTTCACGGTTGGGATGGTGTTCTTTGGCTTGCAAGCGTCCCCTTTTTTCCTCCAAACATAACAATAGTCATTATGGCCAAACAGTTCAGAGGACATTTCTCCAAAAAGTATGAACTTTGTCCCCATGTGCAGTTGCAAACCATAGCCTGGCTTTTTTGTGGCGGTTTTGGAGCAGTGGCTTCTTCCTTGCTGATCGGCCTTTCAGGTTATGTCGATATAGGACTCGTTTTACTGTGGATATAGATACTTTTGTACCTGTTTCCTCCAGCATCTTCACAAGGTCCTTTGCTGTTGTTCTGGGATTGATTTGCACTTTTCTCACCAAAGTACGTTAATCTCTAGTAGACAGAACACGTCTCCTTCCTGAGTGGTATGATGGCTGCGTGGTCCCATGGTGTTTATACTTGCGTACTATTGTTTGTACAGACGAACGTGGTACCTTCAGGCGTTTGGAAATTGCTCCCAATGAAAAACCAGACTTGTGGAGGTCTACAATTATTTTTCTGAGGTCTTGGCTGATTTCTTTAGATTTTCCCATGATGCCGAGCAAAGAGGCACTGAGTTTGAAGGTAGGCCTTGAAATACATCCACCGGTAGACCTCCAATTGACTCAAATGATGTCAATTAGCCATGACATCATTTTCTGGAATTTTCCAAGCTGTTTAAAGGCACAGTCAACTTAGTGTATGTAAACTTCTGACCCACTGGAATTGTGATATAGTGAATTATAAGTGAAATAATCTGTCTGTAAACAAATGTTAGAAGAATTACTTGTCATGCACAAAATAGATGTCCTAACCGACTTATATATATATATATATATATATATACTCAGCAAATAAAGAAACGTCCTCTCACTGTCAACTGCGTTAATTTTTCAGCAAACTTAACGTGTAAATATTGGTATGAACATAACAAGATTCAACAACTGAGACATAAACTGAACAAGTTCCACAGACATGTGACTAACAGAAATGGAATAATGTGTCCCTGAACAAAGGGGGGGTCAAAATAACAGTAACAGTCAGTATCTGGTGTGGCCACCAGCTGCATTAAGTACTGCAGTGCATCTCCTCCTCATGGACCGCACCAGATATGCCAGTTCTTGCTGTGAGCACTGATGGAGGGATTGTGCGTTCCTGGTGTAACTCAGGCAGTTGTTGTTGCCATCCTGTACCTGTCCCGCAGGTGTGATGTTTGGATGTACCAATCCTGTGCAGGCGTTGTTACACGTGGTCTGCCACTGCGAGGACGATCCTGTCTCCCTGTAGCGTTGTCTTAGGCGTCTCACAGTAAGGACATTGCAATTTATTGCCCTGGCCACATCTGCAGTCCTCATGCCTCCTTGCAGCATGCCCTAAGGCACGTTCACGCAGATGAACAGGGACCCTGGGTATCTTTCTTTTGGTGTATTTCAATCAGTAGAAAGGCCTCTTTAGTGTCCTAAGTTTTCATAACTGTGACCTTAATTGGCTACCGTCTGTAAGCTGTTAGTGTCTTAATGACCGTTCCCGTTGTGCATGTTCATTAACTGTTTATGGTTCATTAAACAAGCATGGGAAACAGTGTTTTCTAATTAAATTTGAAAGACAGGGTCCTGAAAAAGGGACGTTTGTTTTTTTCTGAATATACAGTGGGGAGAACAAGTATTTGATACACTGCTGATTTTGCAGATTTTCCCACTTACAAAGCATGTAGAAGTCTGTATTTTTTTATCATAGGTACTCTTCAACTGTGAGTGACGGAATCTAAAACAAAAATCCAGAAAATCACATTGTATGATTTTTAAGTAATTAATTTGCATTTTATTGCATGACATAAGTATTTGATACATAAGAAAAGCAGAACTTAATATTTGGTGCAGAAACCTTTGTTTGCAATTACAGAGATCATACGTTTCCTGTAGTTCTTGACCAGGTTTGCACACACTGCAGCAGGGATTTTGGCCCACTCCTCCATACAGATCCTTCAGGTTTCGGGGCTGTCGCTGGGCAATACGGACTTTCAGCTCCCTCCAAAGATTTTCTATTGGGTTCAGGTCTGGAGACCGGCTAGGCCACTCCTTAGTTGCCCTGGCTGTGTGTTTCGGGTCATTGTCATGCTGGGAGACCTAGCCACGACCCATCTTCAATGCTCTTACTGAGGGAAGGAGGTTGTTGGCCAAGATCTCGCGATACATGGCACCATCCATCCTCCCCTCAATACGGTGCAGTCATCCTGTCCCCTTTGCAGAAAAGCATCCCCAAAGAATGATGTTTCCACCTCCATGCTTCACGGTTGGGATGGTGTTCTTGGGGTTGTACTCATCCTTCTTATTCCTCCAAACACGGCGAGTGGAGTTTAGACCAAAAAGCTCTATTTTTGTCTCCTCAGACCACATGACCTTCTCCCATTCCTCCTCTGGATCATCCAGATGGTCATTGGCAAACTTCAGACGGGCCTGGACATGTGCTGGCTTGAGCAGGGGGACCTTGCGTGCGCTGCAGGACTTTAATCCATGACGGCGTAGTGTGTTACTAATGGTTTTCTTTGAGACTGTGGTCCCAGCTCTCTTCAGGTCATTGACCAGGTCCTGCCGTGTAGTTCTGGGCTGATCCCTCACCTTCCTCATGATCATTGATGCCCCACGAGGTGAGATCTTGCATGGTGCCCCAGACCGAGGGAGATTGACCGTCATCTTGAACTTCTTCCATTTTCTAATAATTGCGCCAACAGTTGTTGCCTTCTCACCAAGCTGCTTGCCTATTGTCCTGTAGCCCATCCCAGCCTTGTGCAGGTCTACAATTTTATCCCTGATGTCCTTACACAGCTCTCTGGTCTTGGCCATTGTGGAGAGGTTGGAGTCTGATTGAGTAATTGGACAGGTGTCTTTTATACAGGTAACGAGTTCAAACAGGTGCAGTTAATACAGGTAATGAGTGGAGAACAGGAGGGCTTCTTAAAGAAAAACTAACAGGTCTGTGAGAGACGGAATTCTTACTGGTTGGTAGGTGATCAAATACTTATGTCATGCAATAAAATGCAAATTAATTATTTAAAAATCATACAATGTGATTTTCTGGATTTTTGTTTTAGATTCAGTCTCGCACAGTTGAAGTGTACCAATGATAAAAATTACAGACCTCTACATGCTTTGTAAGTAGGAAAACCTGCAAAATCGGCAGTGTATCAAATACTTGTTCTCCCCACTGTATATATATTACCATCTCTCCTTATCAGATAACAACTATATTTAATACTGCCCACATACAGTATAGGCCTGTATAATGTCTTACAGTACAGATTGCCGTCGTCTTAGTGTCCACACGTTACCTCCCTTCCCCCATATTCTAATTATTCTCCATCCATCTTTTTATAGGATGAATGTGCCAAGCTGATTGAAAAGCAAAGCTAATCATGTTACTAGGCCCACAGTTGAACTTGGAACGTATTAATGCATTGTGATGTGGCTACTCATGTACAGTGTGCATGTTGTGCCGTGGCAGGCTGGCAGACAGAAGAGCTGCAGCTCTGAGATGAGCCAGCAAGACCCTGGAGAGAGAGGGCCTTCAACAAACCCTAGTTATGGCAGACAACCGGTGACCCCTCACATACACACTCATGTGTGGCACTCATATATGCTAATCTAGCACTGTAGTACACTGTAGCCTACTGCACACTGACATCCATACAACCATAATACTTCACCTTCAACACCCTCTCTAACAGATCCTGTCTACCTCCCTCTCCCAGCTCCAGATGGCCCTGTGCTCTGCGGTGGAGTTACCCAGACTGAGTGTAGCTGTCCTCTCAGTGCCCAGGGCCTATCCATACCCCACGCCCTCCTTCTGCACTGCCAGGACCCACCGTGAATTCCTCCCTGCCATCGTGGACCTGCTGCTCACCGCGACAGAAGCAGGTCAGTGGTCAAAAACCCAGCATCTCAATACTTTAAACATACTTATTTCCTCCCTTTCCTAAAGTAATCACTGCTTTGTTTTGGATTTGACTTAATATGTAGATAGTGTACACAGACGTTCAACAGAGTGAAGATACTTACAGTATTATACATAAGGAACATATGTACAAATGTATACAACGGGTTGGTCTAATCCTGAATGCTGATTGGTTAAAACCGCATTCCAGCCTGTGTCTATTCCACAAGTTACCAGCGGCTAAATCTATGACGTTGAAATGCCTATTTACTCCATTTGACTGCTGCAATCCAATGTCTCATCAGCCCAGCCAGGCAATATATAAACTTGATCTCCACTATAAAAAGTATCTAGACATTAGCTCACATTAGACTAACATTTACTTTTCAAGAGCAGATATTTGTATAAGCCTTGTCTGTCTCTCCAGACATTTGCAACATTGTTTCAATATTCAAATTCGATCTCCAGCTGTCCCATAGTAATGAACGTGTCAGAAGTCAGGGCAAGACACAGGCAGTTAACGTTTCTCAGCCAGTTGAAATTATGAATCAGCTGGCATAATTTTTATGGATATATATACAAAGAAATGTCAATTGAAAAAAGGTAAAACAAAACCAAGTGCAGCTAGTTTGCGGTCCTTTCAGTTTGAAGTGATTGTGTTAGCTGTGTTGTTGGCTAGCTCCTCATCTTAACAGAGTCCTGACGAGAGAGCACATTTTCTATGCCAGGCAAACTCGCGCCCCATTAGCTCATTGTTATGATTGTGTCCAAATAAACACCACTAGAAAACAGCTTAAATAAATGCAAATGCTGTTGTTATTCGGCTGCAATGTTTGACATGACTAAGTTAGCAGTCGTTGGCTAGCTAGCATTAAGCAAGGGGTAAGAACATTGCCAGCCAGTATGACAATAGAACTTTTAGAACAAACAATGACTGGGTCGCATCTCTGGCAACCGAACCGATAGAACGAATCCGGCTTGGGTTGCAACCCTAGATTCGTGTCAGGACTATATCTTGTGAAAGGATGAAATAGTATGAAAAAATTCATCAAAATAACTTTTTTAATGTAATCTCTCTAAAACACTTGACGCACTCAAATGTATCTGTGACAATAAAATGGAATCAGTTTTCCCTAATGCTTTCGTAGCTTTACGTGTGCTTCTTACCCTCCCTGTTTCAGTTGCTTCAGGAGAACAGAGTTTCTCAAAGTTGAAACTAATAAAAAACTACCTTCGGAGTACAATGAAACAAGAGAGACTGAATGGACTGGCAACAATCTCCATTGAACATTAGATAGATAGATAGATAGATAGATAGATAGATAGATAGATAGATAGATAGATAGATAGATAGATAGATAGATAGATAGATAGATAGATAGATAGATAGATACTTTATTGACCCCCGAGGGGGATATTTCTTAAAGCTGGCACAGATGATCAAAATGGAGGATGCAGTGAAGACCTTTGCAGCCATGAAAGCCCGCCGTGTACACTTCTGAAAGGTAAGATAAGCGTTTTTGTCTCTAGTGGTTTTAAGATGTGATTCTGCTGATGATATGTGCCTTGCTGCTCGCTTGTGTGTGTCCGTGTGTTTTACGCACAAGGTTTTGTATATAAATATTTTCAATATTATTACAGTCACTATTTAGATGAGTTGAAATTTACACTTTGTGTTGCACTTGTCTATTTGCGTGATGTGTATATTGGCGTTTGTGTTGCAGTTTTTTGCTTATGGCTTGTATTGGCTGCGTGTTGTTGGTGTATTGTACGTTGAAAATAGAGGCGCGGCACAATTGTGTTTCGCATAGAGCGGCATAAATGAACGCACCGGTACTGCTTGTCACTAACTACACCTCAGGGAATTCAGAGAGCATGTCATAAAGACAGGAACGCCCCTTTCTGCCAAAAAGTATAAAGCATGTGAGTCTTGAAGTAACTTTCTTGACGCCGAGCTACGATAAGTCACGATCCCCAAAAGACAACACAAGGTTCTAGAACAAAAGAACCTCTGAACAATCAATGCTACGGTCAAGGACTGTATCTAAGAAGGTGGATTTGAGCAGAATCACCCGTTTACTCTTTTCAAGCCGTCTCTTGTCTACACTGCTACACAGCCTTAGCTTTGTTGGAATTTCAAATGCTATCAGCAGTAAACTGGTGATTTAATCAGGGGTGACTGAGGTATAAAACAGTGCTTCATTTCTACCATAACCCCTGACCCAACAGTACCCCATGCCAGAGAGCATTATCCACAACTACATGTACCAGCTCTGCAAGTCTCTGGACCACATGCACAAGTAATCACAGGTAACCACAGATTAGCATAGGAGAGCAGGCTCATTTATGATAATTGTGTGTGTGTGTCAAGGTCAAGGGTAATTTCAGTTGATTTCTCTGACATGTTGATTCTCTTTCCACAGTCATGGGCTCTTCCACCGGGACATCAAACTAGAGAACATTCTGATTAAAGTGAGACAGATTCCCATAGACATAGATCCATTGAGTTTGGAGGAGAACTCTGCAGAACCCTCTGTGGTGGTACTAAGAAGGCCATGACAAACACTCAGAGTTACATTGTTACTATAAAGTAACAAAGGGAAGTGGCATCCCTTTGTTACTTTATAGTAACAATGTTAAAGGGAAGTGGCATCTTGTTAAAGGGAAGTGGCATCCTCTTCTTGTCCCTAGTTCCTACTTGTTGGACACAGTGTAAGCCATAGAAAAATAATGATTAAATTATCATTATAGTTCTGTGGTGTAACCTCCACCCTATTGGTTTGACCTCTGTATGACCCCCCTCTTCCTGTCCCCTGCAGCCTCTGACGTCTCTATTCCCGGATCAAACCAGCTGTTCTTCATCCATTTAATTAAGATTAAGATGAATGCAGTGTCATGTGGAGACTCATGTACAGTGTGTGTGTATGGGTGTTGTTTCATGGCAGGCTGACAGCTCTGAGACGAGCCAGCAGGATCCTGGTGAGAGGAGAGGAGAAAGGATAGAGAGGGGAGAGAGGGCCTCCAACACACCCAGTGCTGGGGAACACACCAAGCATGGTAGATGACATGTGCAATGGTTTCTGGTGAGTATGCAGGCCATTGAAGAACTGGGCCTTTTCAGCTTCCAGGAATTGTGTACAGATCCTTGTGACATGGGGCCGTGCATTATCATGCTGAAACATGAGGTGATGGCTGCGGATGAATGGCAAACAAGATTTAAAAGTGGCACAACCAACCTCTGTCTCCCGTACATGATTTGTAAGGGACTCCTATTACAACTGTGTTGTAACTTTGTCTTATCATTAAAATGGTGACTGCTATTTATCGAATTATTACCTACTAGTCTAATTATTGGATTAAATTAATCCTGCAATAATTAGCTCATTAGGATTCCTGGGACACCACGGAGAGAAATGTATTCTGCTGAGTTGCTACTCTCCGAATTTAACTCAAATGTTTGTCCTATCTTCCAATATATTGCGGCGCCTTATTTTAATGAATGTTGCCTCATCAATCTCGTCCTACAACGGTCATGAGTCCGTCAATCTGCACAAACCGCAGCGCAAACTGATCCTTCCGTATACACAAATTGGTTTAATGATTTATTTCCTAACTAAATTATAATACAGGATACACTGTAATGGTTATAGAATATTGGTTCAAATACAATGCACTTAATAGGATAAAAGGTCCCTAGCGGATCTGCTCAATATTACACGGGCTACACACACACACACACACACACACACACACACACATACACACACACAAAACGTGTCTGTTCTAACCAGTGAGTAATACTGTTTAAATCAGAGCTTCAATTTCACTGCACAAAAGTGTAGTGTTTACGGTAATAGGGCTCCAAAGTGGCGCAGTGGTCTAAGACACTGCATCTCAGTGCTAGAGGCATCACTACAGACAACGTGGTTCGAATCCAGACTGTATCACAACCGGACGTGATTTGGAGTCCCACAGGGCGGCGCACAATTGGCCCAGTGTCGTCCGAGTTTGGCCGGTGTAGGCCGTCATTGTAAATAAGAAATTGTTCTTAACTGACTTGCATAGTTAAATAAAGATTAAATTAAATACAATTTATAAATAATATTCAATGAAAGCAGTACATTAAGATACTGAAAAACAGGAAGTATGATATTTATTTTCTCAGTCTCCTTGTCCATACCAGTGACAGATGTAAAGCCTGACAGACCAGTAACATTAAGGTGCTCTCTGCACACATTAGACAGACCTAGAGCATCATATTCCCCAGGCATTAACCAAGATGTTAGTCTGAGCTGGCTGTGAGTGGATGATGCAGATTGAGGCAAGTAGTGAGCTTCAGTATGTGGTAGGCCTACCATTTGTAAAACACCAAAAAAGTTGGCTGGTCCGGACAGGACCAAAAAAAGACGTCCAAGAGACGTCAGCATCGGTCTGTGCTTACTGGGGTATAGCCTACACTTTCGGCCAACAATGGAATTTTCTGAATGCCCTTCCATGGGGTAGACCCACCGTTTGTAAAACAGGCCGTCGTATTGGCTTTATTAGTGCTGATTCCTGTGACTAATCAATTTTGCTATTTACGCTCTGAATGTCACCTACCCAACTTAGTTATCCTGAGCGTATTAGCAATGTGTTAACACAGCGGGAAATGTAGAAATATTAGATTTTTCACTATGATCAGCTCATAAACATTGACGGATACAAACTTGAAACCACTGATCATGACAATTTAGCCCACGGGGTGAAACTCCTTGACAGCAGTTGTGAGCTGCCTGATTGTCTATTCCATATTGTCCATTTGACTTTGACCTGTCCTGTTTTTAGGATATGTTGTTTGTTAACATGTCAGCGCATGTTTTATTTGATTGGGCGCCATTTAGGTTTGGCTATTTGAAGTCAAATGATGTAAAAAGTGTCCATCTCATTACATTGTCATACATTTTATCTCCAGCCTGTCGGTTATAGAAAAGACAACATACTCTCTTTTTACCATATACTATATCTGCTACATGATTCATGTTAGACAAAGTGGGCACTGCTTATCACAGTACGGCATAAGTGCTCACCTAAAAAGCCCAAATGTCACTGGTTGAGAGAAATTGTTTTTGTTTTGGGGCAGAATTATGTGAGGTTTTAAGTGTTGTTGTTGGAGGTGCGTCTTGGTCAGTTTAGCTCAGAAAATGCCAACCTCGTCAATCTGCCGCCATAGACGGCCGCCTAATCCTGCCTAATGAGTGGGCCGGCCCTGGCTGCAGAGAGACTCCAAATATCAGATCACACAGACGTCTGGCTGTGACTTCACTCTGACTGTGACACTCCAGAGGGAGGACAGAGGGAGGACACTTACATTTATATTTTTCAGGAAGTTCTGATGGAACTATTCTGATTCATGTCAGGACAAAAATCAGTACTCATCAGCAGCCTAAGACTGGTAACGTCAAAACAGCCCCACACATATTTATACATCAAAACAGCCCCACACATATTTATTCATCAAAACAGCCCCACACATATTTATACATCAAAACAGCCCCACATATATTTATAGGAACTATTGCTTGTCTAGAGAGACAAGAGTCTTTGAGAGATTACAGTGGAGGAAAACTTTACAGGCTTTTCACTGTAAAACTTTACAGAGTGAGTTAGTAAATATGTTGTGTACTGTACTGTCATACAGCTCTGGTTTCTTTTACTATCCAGGGAGTAAGGAATTAACTGCAACACCAGCTTCCCCACCTTATTCTGGCATTGTATATTGTACTATGTTCATTCTCAGTTCTATGGTTGATTGCATGAGTGGTACAGAATATGGCCAAAGTCAGATGTATTACCTTGGTCAATACACAGAGCATTTGTACAGTGCCTTCATGAATGATTCATACCCCTTGTCTTTTTTTTGTGTTACAGCCTGAATTCAAAATGGATTAAAAATAATTATAATCTACACACAATAACCCATAATGACAATGTGAAAACCTATTTTTAGAAATTTTAGCACATTTATGGCAAATGAAATACAGAAAGCATAAGTATTCACATCCCTTTGCTATGACACTCCAAATTGAGCTCAGGTGCATCCAATTTCCTTTGATCATCCTTGAGATGTCACTACAGCTTGATTGGAGTCCACTTGTGGCCAATTTAATTGTTTGGACATGATTTAGAAAGAAACACACCTGTCTAAATACGGTCCCACAGTTGACAGTGCATGTCAGAGCAGAAACTATACCATGAAGTCCAAGGAACTGTCCATAGATCGCAGAGATAGAATTGTGATGGGGCATATACTGTATCTGGGGAAGAGTATAAAACAATTTCTAGAGTGTTCAAAGTTTCCAAGAGCACAGTGGTCTCATTCATTGGGAAATTTAAAAATATGGAACTACCCAGACTCTGCCTAGAGCTGTACGTCCAACCAAACTGAGCAACTAGGCAAGAAGGACCTTGGTCAGGGAATTGACCTAGAACCCGATGACCACTCTGACATAAGTACAGAGTTCCTTACTGAGATGGGAGAACCTTCCAGAAAGACAATAGTCTCTACAGCACTTTACCAATCTGGGCGTTATTGGAGAGTGGCCAGACAGAAGCCACTACTGAAAAAAAGGCACATGACAGCATGCCTGAAAAAGATGTGAAAGACTCTACGAGCATAAGGCAAAAATATTCTGTGGTCTGATGAGACAAAAAATGTGCTATTTGGCCTGAATGCTAAGTGCTATGTCTGGAGAAAACCAGGCACACCTCATCACCCATCTAACACCATCCTACTGTGAAGCATGGTGGTGACAGCATCATGCTATGGGGAGGCTTTACAGTGGCAGGGACTGGGAGACTGGTAAGGATAGAGAGAACAATGAATGAAGCCAAATACAGGCAAATCCTTGATTAAAAACCTGCTTCAGTGCAAATGACCTTGGACTGGCGGCGTAGATTTCCATTCCAACAAAACAATGACCCCAAGCGTACAGCCTTACTGCATTTTGCACTACATTTGCACACTCTGTACATATATTCTCTATTGTGTTATTGACTGTACGTTTGTTTTATTCTCATGTGTAACTCTGTGTTGTTTTTTGTCGCACTGCTTTGCTTTGTCTTGGCCAGGTCGCAGTTGTAAATGAGAACTTGTTCTCAACTGGCCTACCTGGTTAAATAAAGGTGAAAAAAAAAAAAACGCCAAAGCAATGCTGGAATGGCTTTAGAACAAGAATGTGAAAGTCCTTAAGGGGCCCAGCCAAAGCCCAGACTTCAATCCTGTTGAAAATCTGTGGAAAGACTTGAAGATTGCTGTTCACTGCAACTCCCCATCTAACTTAATAGCGCTTGAGAAATTCTGCAAAGAGGAATGGGAGACAATTGACAAAGCTGATACAGGCATACCCAAGATGAAAGCTGTAATCACTGCCAAATGTGTTTCTATAAAGTATTGACTCAGGGGTGTGAATACATATGTAAATGAGATATGTTTGTATTTTCAATCAATTTGAAAAATAATCCTAATATTATTTTTCACTTTGTCATTATGGGGTATTGTCTGTAGATGGATGAGGGAAAAAATAATTTAATAAATTTTGAATTCAGGCTGTAACACAACAAAGGGTGGAATAAGTCAAGGGGTATAGACACTTTCTGAAGGCACTGTACATACATGCATTCATGTTAATGTTTTTAACTTTGATCTGGTGCACTTTACACTTCTCTCTTCCTGTGTGAATTTCTGCTTGTCTGGGTAACACTGATTTCTTTTCTGTGAGTATGTCAATAAACAAACACTCTGAATCCTCTCTCTGGTTCTGTCAGGCCCCCCACTAAACCAGACCCCCATCCTCTCTCTGGTTCTGTCAGGTCCTCCACTAAACCATACCCCCATCCTCTCTCTGGTTCTGTCAGATCCCCCACTAAACCAGACCCCCATCCTCTCTCTGGTTCTGTCAGGTCCCCCACTAAACCAGACCCCCATCCTCTCTCTGGTTCTGTCAGGTCCCCCACTAAACCAGACCCCCATCCTCTCTCTGGTCCTGTCAGAACCCCCACTAAACCAGACCCCCCCATCCTCTCTCTGGTCCTGTCAGGTACCCCACTAAACCAGACCCCCATCATTTTTCTTTGTGTTTAATGGAGTGCAATAATAACACAGTAATACACATGGAGACAGTTATTTGTTCTATTCAGAGAATCAAGTTCCAACTGATAACAGCATTGTGAGTAACAAAGACATGTAATTGATGCACTGTGGCTTAATAAACACAGTTAGTTATTTTACTACAACAATAATATAATACACTAAGAGGTTCCACTATAATTCTATTATTTTGAATCCATGACCTTTGTTCCTAATTGATAAAGGGTCTACATGCAATAAACCACTCCACCCCACCAACCAATGAGGACAAGGTTAGTAGATCAATATCCTAATGGAATTTGAAACGATTCATATGAAACATAATTTGACCCATTTGTTATCATGCAATGAGACTAACGCCCAGTTTAAATTATTAATGTTTCAATAACAATGCTGGTACTTGTAGAGTCACCCTGCTGACAGTATCAGCTATGTCTCCATTGACCACTTCAACCAAAACCCCCCTCAGAGAGTTGATGTGAAGTTATACTGAACATATTATAATGGTATGACTCTCCCTCCTATACACAGTTTAAAGCCTTTACTTTGGTGTGTGTTGTGTGTGTGTCTCTGTAGGTCCAGGGTGAGGATGCAGTAGTCTAGGCTGTACATGTGAGGTGAACCGCTGGACCACACAGGCCACTAAGATGTGTTTTTAATGATGATTACTAGATCATAAGGTAAAACTCTGGTGTTATGTTTTCATTTAGTATGTAGCAGTAACATATTTTAGCTTTGCTGATAACAAACAGTTTTTTTCCCCCTGCATTACTCATGTAAAACAATGATATTGACTAAAGTGACTTAATAAAATTGAAATAAAGCAGGACTTATTGTTTCATTCTGATTCACTCCAGAGAACAACAACATTGTATTGCCTATTGTGGTTTTATTCTGTCATGTACTGTCATTGTCAGTAGGAGGCAGTATAATTCTCAACTGTGAGATAGACTACCTGCTAGCTAGGCTATAGCCTAGTTCTTTCTTTCCGTATTGGCTCTCTTTCGTTTTGTTCCACTAAGAGGCATCTGTCATAATGAATCTTTGCTGCTGACTACAAGGTTGTAAATGAAATAAGGTCAATGCATTCATACTTTACCTTACATTGTGGAAGAGTGGCCTGAAAAACACCTGTAACTGATGAGTTTGGAATTTATTTTTAGTAGTTTTTTTTTTTTAATCTGAAATTATTATTTATTAATTCATTAAACAAAACCAAGGAATTTCTCCATGCTGAAAATACAAAACAAACTTATCATTCACATCAACCAAGGTTTACTGATATCTGAATCCCTATTGCATCCCAAAAAAGGTGTAAAAATATAATAATTAATAAATCTTCCACACTAAAATAGATGAACATCAATTGCAAAGACATTTATAATGTCCTCTGTCACTCAATCAATAAAACTACAGACAGTTTGAAAGTCAGTCCAGCACAGGGAGAAGAGTGAGGAACTAGTGGTCATTCCTCCAGGACCTGAAACTCAATACCAGAGGCTTCTTCTATACAGAGAACAGAACAACAACACACTCATTAGACAACATGTCTCACCATTCATTCTATAGCAGACCATTAAGATGAAATTTTTAATAGGGGATTAGATGGACAAGATGATTATGTCAAATTACTATTTATGACCTGATTCCATTTCAGTTCACACATCTGAATATCAGAATATGTGAATGTAATTTGTTGTATGCTCTACATGTTCTATGGATTGATGGAACCTAAATGGAACTGGACCAATGTCTTTGACTCTCACCTGCTTGTGGGTGCAGAGCCTTGAGTGGGCATTTCCTCCTTGTTATGTGAATAGTGACTGTGGCAACCATGATGGTCAGAGCCACAAAGAGCATGATGCGACTGATAGGGAACTTAACAGCATTACAGGTACCTGGACAATGAGACAGACGGATATTAAACACAGTCAATCATTTAGATTGATTTATATGAAAGCAATGGTTGGTATTACAACAGTCAATAGAGGATGCTGAAGACTAATATCCATCAACCAAACACCTCTACAACTTCACCTCTGTCTGAACCCCAAAGATCTAAGTTGTGCATAATGGATTACGATTGTTCACACCATCATTTTAAGGTTATATAACACCTTAAACCTGGAGTAGTGGTATTTGATATAACAGAGAAGCAGAAATTCACACAGGAAGAGAGAAGTGTGAACAGCACCGCAGCCAAGTAAAAAAGTGTAACATTAAAGTTTAGTTTCATGTACAAACGAATGCTCTGGGTATTGACCAAATGACCCTGCAAGGGGATGTCAGCATTACCAAGAGAAGCAGATATTCACACAGGAAGAGAGAAATGCACCACAGAAAATTAGGTTGAATATACAAATACAAGTACATGCTCTGTGTATTGACCAAGGTAATACATCTGACTTTGGCCCAATGCTGTACCTCTCATACAATCTACCATACAACTGAGAATGGAAATAGTATCAAATACAATACCAGTAGAAGATGGGGAGGTGGTTGACAACGATGTTCTTAAAGTAGTGGCTGTACTCCCTAGATAGTAGTTGAAAACAAACAGAATTACCACTTTTCATTGGTGAATAAGGGTACAGAATGGATCCACATCCACTAAAACACTCTGTGTTTCCTGTTGAGTTCTCTACTGCAATCTGCTAAACCTTTCTCCAATCTCTAGAGCACTAGACAAGCAGTTCTTCCTATAAATATGTTTAAGGCTGTTTTTACATTACCAGTCTCATACTGTTGCGTAGTCCAGGTGGTTGTCTTGACGAGAATTAGAGTAGTTACATCAGAACTGTCTGAAAAACACGGAATCAAGTCTCAAACCCTGACACAGCATGGGAAAACACAGTACCTACTGTAGTTTACCTGGGACAGTGGAGATGACGTCACTATCATTATCAGTGCTCTTGTCTTCAATATATAATTCAGTAGGAGAAGAACATCCTCTTTTAGTTTATTTAAATAAGTCATCATCATCAAACACAGCAGTAGGTTTCAAATCAAATCAATCATCACTAATATCAGGAGAAAGTATCAGGTTTGATATTTAACTTGAATGTTGTTACAGATCTTGTGAATTTATTCAGACTATAGGATCATTTGCATTAGATCTGTCACTGGTGAGGAGACTGAGAAAGAGAAACACTATACAGTATTGTTGGCTGTTTTCACATCGCATATGATTATAAACACTACACTTGTGCACAGTGACATTTAAGCTCTGATTTAAACAGTAATACTCACCAGTTAGAACAGACAGACGAACATTAGCATCAACTCCTTGTTGTTTTCCACCCTTTGTAAGGAACTGTCGACAGGTGTAGAGTCCAGCATCCTCAGCTCTGACATCACTAACATGTAGAGAACAGTCAGACCCTAAACTCAGTCTCTCTGCTCTCTCTGTCTTTTTAACTTGGAGCTTCCCAAATTGGAACTCTGCAATAGTAACAGTAGTTCCAGCTCTGTTAAAGTTCCATGAAGTTGAGGAACAGTTTGGATAAACCACATTGGTACACGGCAGACTGACATCACCTCCCACTCTGGAGGTCTTAGAGAGAGTTTCTCCACTGACACCTGGAAGGAGTATGACATCAGATGATTATTCACTGGTAAAACAGATGACATTATATTTCATAGGAATTCTTATTGATAGTCTTCACAGGTGTACTGAATAATAATAAAGTATTTATATATACAATAGTGAAGATAATAGTAAACAGATACACAACCAAAATGTAATCATAATATTACACAAATGTAAACTGAACTAGGTTGGCCGTGTGAAATAAATGTGTTCTATGATCTCTAATGACATATTCTTACTCTCTCTCCTCTGTCTTACCTGTTGGCAGGTACAAAACAGTCAGAAGCACTCCCAAAAATGAATGATGGATGTCAGCCATGATCCTCCTCTCTCTCTCTCTCCTCTGTTTCTGTCTCTCCTTCTTTCTCTCTCTCCTCTGTTTCGGTCTCTCCTCTGTTTCTCTCTCTCCTTCTATCTCTCTCTCCTCTGTTTCTGTCTCTCCTTCTTTCTCTCTCTCCTCTGTTTCTTTCTCTCCTCTGTTTCTGTCTCTCCTTTCTCTCTCTCTCCTCTGTTTCTGTCTCTCCTCTGTTTCTGTCTCTCCTTCTATCTCTCTCTCTGTTTCTGTCTCTCCTCTGTTTCTGTCTCTCCTCTGTTTCTGTCTCTCCTTTCTCTCTCTCTCCTCTGTTTCTGTCTCTCCTCTGTTTCTGTCTGTCCTCTGTTTCTGTCTCTCCTTCTATCTCTCTCTCCTCTGTTTCTGTCTCTCCTCTGTTTCTGTCTCTCCTTCTTTCTCTCTCTCCTCTGTTTCTCTCTCTTCACTGTTTCTGTCTCTTCTCTGTCAGAGTCTCTCTGCACTACAAGTTTATCACCATACAGCAACATCTCTATTCACCACTATCGCATCACTTCCTCAAAGTGGTCATGTTTTTTTCTCTAGTTTCTGACGCCTTGGTGAGAATGCTCCAGCTCACCAGCAGTTGAAGGCCTTCTTCACATGTAGGAGAGCATCTGTATTGGTGATGTAGTGACTTTTCATTAATACGGTCATATTCAAGTGGCGGTCGGTGCCGTTTAAGATGAGGGAGAACGATAATTGTTTTATTACATTCATATTCCATTCACCCAGCTCAATATAACATCGATAAGTTTAGGCTACTACATGATACTGGAATTTTCCCTAAATCCATCATGAGGTTGCTACAACCTAGCCTATGAATGAAAGTTTACAATGTAGGTGCACAGGTCGAGATAAACATTTGAGTAATCAAGGTGACAGATAGTGGCACATTCACTACCACTTTGCACACTCTTGCCTGCATCTAGCTGATCTAGGACGTAATCATTATTCCAACAGTTGCAAACGAGAGTTTCTATATTTATAAATGTATCTGTTTGAAATCAGGTGTTTGAGTAGGCTAAACTAGACTACTGAAACATAGAACTAAATATAACTATCTCTCTCTCTTTCCCTCTTGCTTCTACTTCATTTTTAAATAAATACATTTGTTAAAAACTGTTCAACTACTGTTTTTCTCTCTCTTTGAGTCAACTACTCACCACATTTTATGCACTGCAGTGCTAGCTAGCGGTAGCTTATGCCTTCAGTACTAGATTCTGTTAAGGTCGCGTCAATTCAAATCTGGTATTGGAACAAAAGGATTACTACGCCGTTTAAATCATCTATGTATTTTATTCTAGCAAACCCTTAAATGGTAAATATGAAGTTCGTATATACAGGCTCACTGTGACACCACGCAGGGCAAACAGAGAGAGAGAGGGGGAGAGAGAGAGGGGGAGACAGAGAGAGAGAGTGCGCAAGAGAGCGAGAGAGAGTGAGTGAGCAAACAGCGCTATAGAAGAGCGCCTAGAGAAGAGACCCGAGCCCTATCCTTTGTTCTTCCTTAAATACTCCGACAGAATAGTTACCGCTCCTTGCTGGCCTGTCAGAGTAGAGGCTGAGTGTGGTTTAAACTTACTCAGCCTATCGTTGGCGTGCAGGCTGGTCCCAGCCTCGTGACGCAATCCAGTTGACGGAAACAGTTCCTTATCTCGTGTTTACAACAAGACACAGTTCTATTGTGAAACCCTTAAGCTAGCACATTCTTTCCACATGGCTCCCCCACACACAAGCCTACAGCAGTTCTACAGTTCTATGATCACACAATACATTCAGTTAATAACTCTTGTTGTAGATTAACATATTAATTAGCTAAGCAAGTATCAGCCCTTACAATTCATTGTCTAATACTTTGATTGGGTGGACAACATGTCAGTTCATGCTGCAAGAGCTCTGATAGGTTGGCGTACATCCTCCTGAAGTTGTCATAATTACTGTGTAAGTCTGTGGAAGGGGGTGAGAACCATGAGCCTCCTAGCATTTGTATTGAAGACAATGTACCCAGAGGAGGACGGAAACTAGCTGTCCTCCAGCTACACCATTGTGCTACCCTACAGAGTGCTGTTGAGGCTACGGTAGACCTTCATTCATTCATTCATATTCATTTGATTGGTTTATCAGATTTGGTACTCCTCTGTTCCTCCAATTCTGTGTACTAGCTGCTTTTCTCTAAATAGTTTACAGGATGGAAATAAGTGGCATAGTCAACATGTCAACATGACATATCAGTGGAATCAAGTCTCTTGTCTCTCCAGGATTGGAAGACATTCAGAGACGCTGCTGCCACATCATTTGCACTTCCTACAACTTACTCCCAAGGCCTTCAAAGTGCTCCTGCACCATCACAAGTCCTCTAAACATGTTTCTAACCCCTACACAGCAACAGTATGATCTGAGTTCATTGCAACAAGCTGCACTACCAGATATCAAAGATAATTCTTGACAAGAGCTCTCAAACCATGTAAATATAATTCTCCATCACTAAAGACATTTAATATGACTATTTCTTGATTTGGTGGTGTGTCTATTTGTTGTGTGTGACTGTCCATATGTTAAGGCAGATTATATCATACGCATTTTTAGCTCCTGAAGTATTTCTCTGCTATCGACCTGTGTAGTATAGTTAACCATCCAACATCCACCAATGTATCGTGTACATATTCAGCCAACCACCCATACTATGCAATGTCTTTTTATAGCTTTTTTTTGCACTCCAGATATCTTGTATTTCTATACTTTTTCATACTGCCGCTCTATGTATCATGTACCGTGTATCTGTCTTTTGTGTACTTTCGTTGTGGCATTTTGCACCTGCCCTGTGTTTTGTTGTAGCTGCTTGACAATGAAATTTCCCCCCCGGGGGATCAATAAAGTACCTATCTATCTATCTATCTATCTACAGTATACAGCGGGTGAAATAAGTATTGAACACGTCACCATTTTTGTCAGTAAGTATATTTCCAAAGGTGCTATTGACATGAAATTTTCACCAAAACAAATAAGTTCAGAAATTAAGTTATGTGTAATAATGTGAAATGACACAGGGAAAAAGTATTGAACACACTTACTGATATTTATTTAATACTTTGTACAAAAGCCTTTGTTGGTAATGACAGCTTCAAGACGCCTCCTGTATGGAGAAACTAGTCGCATGCATTGCTCTGGTGTGATTTTGTCCCATTCTTCCACACAAACAGTCTTCAAATCTTGAAGGTTCCGTGGGCCTCTTCTATGAATCTTGATCTTCAGTTCTTTCCATAGATTTTCAATGGGATTTAAGTCAGGTGATTGGCTGGGCCATTCTAGCAGCTTTATTTTCTTTCTTTGAAACCAATTGAGAGTTTCCTTGGCTGTGTGTTTGTTTAGTTCTATGTTTCAGTAGTCTAGTTTAGCCTACTCAAACACCTGTCCACCCTCGTTTAATCTTCATCATCCTGGTATATGGCAGCAGATTTTGTCAAGAATGTCTCTGTAAATTTGCCCATTTATCCTTCCTTCAATTATGTGAAGTTTGCCAGTACCATTTGCTGAAAAGCAGCCCCACACCATGATGTTCCCACCTCCAAACTTCACTGTTGGTATGGTGTTTTTAGGGTGATGTGCAGTGCCATTTCTCATCCAAACATGGTGTGTATTATGACATCCAAACAGTTCAATTTTGCTCTCAACTGACCACACTTTATTCTCCCAGTATTTCACTGGCTTTTCCAAATGTTGTGCAGCAAACTTTAAACGAGCTTCAACATGCTTTTTTTTCAGCAATGGAGTCTTGCGTGGTGAGCGTGCATACAGGCCATGGCGGTGGAGTGCATTACTTACTGTTTTCTTTGAGACAACAGTACCTGCTAATTGCAGGTCTTTTTGAAGTGGTCCTTGGCTCTTGGACAACTCTTCTGATTATTCTTTTCACTCCTCTGTCAGAAATCTTGCGAGGAGAACCTGGTCAAGGCAAATTTATGGTGAAATGATTGTCTTTCCACTTCCGTATTATGGCCCCAACAGTGCTCACTGGAACATTCAGAAGCTTAGAAATGCACCTATAACCAATGCCATCATTATGTTTTGCAACAATTAGGTTGTGAAGGTCTTGAGACAGCTCTTTGCTTTTACCCATCATGAGATGTGTCTTGTGTGACACCTTGGCAATGAGACCTTTTTGTAGGCCATCAGTTAGGACTGAACCAGCTGATATTAATTTGCACTGACAGGGGGCTGGACTGCTTTTTAATTACTGATAGTTTTCAGCTGTTGTCTTGGAATTCCATGCCTTTTTCACCTCCCTTTCTTCATGTGTTCAATACTTTTCCCTGTGTCATTTCACATTTTTACACATAACTTACGTTCTGAACTTATTTGTTTGTATGGATTACTTGGGTTGTTACCAACATCTGGTGAAAATTTCATGTCAATAGCACCTTTGGAAATATATTTACTGAGAAAAATGGTGACGTGTTCAATACTTATTTCACCCGCTGTATTTGTACCTGTTTGTGTATGACCACATTTTATGTATTTTTATGCATATGTACCAATATGTTCAAAACCTATCAAGGGCTGAACTGGACATCCAATCCCGTTCCTGCAATAATAGGTATATTGCTCATTCAAGCTTATAGAAGCAGCGCATAACAGCTAAACAGTCTAAAAAAGTATTGATTTGAGAATTGTTATGTGTTTACAAACTAAATATGCAAAACATTTCCTCTAGGCTGATATCACACGTTGGTCATTTCAATTGTTAGAAAGGTGAATGTAACTGAAACCAATTATGTAGATACACAGAAGAATGAATAGGTATTTATGTCTGCAACTGGTCTCAGTGGTTCTTTCATTTCAGACCACTTCTGTTTTTCTGAGGCTGACCAGAGAGAGAGAAAAATGGTAATGTGTTGTCTTTTGACCACAGCGTCTGAACTCACCCAGAGCTAGTCATTTCACACCTTCAAAAGAAGATGAAGAAAAAACTGTTGAGAAATATTTCCATTTTGCAACAACAATACATAAAAATACCGTGGGAGCAGTAGCCTATACTGTTACTATGGGAATTGAGACAGAGACACTGTTATTGGTTGTGGGGTTGTGTGAATGTTAGTCTTGTGTGGCCATCCATCCAAATCTCATCTTGTTTATTTCTGTGGATTGGTGGGCATATAACTTGAATGTCTAGCAACCCAAAGCCTGTGTGTTCAAATCTCATCGTAGACAACTTGTGCTAATTAGCAACTTTGCAACTACTTAGCATGTTAGCTAACCCTTCTGCTAAACCTTTAACCAAATTCCTATCCTTAACCCCTAAGCCTAACCCCTAGCTAGCGTTAGCCAGCAATCTAACATTAGAGTTAGCCATTTAGCCACCTAGCTAACGTTAGCCACAACAAATTGCAATTCGTAACATATTGTACATAAATCCAATACACTTAATTTAGTATGATGTGTTACCTTTCGTATGGTATGTATTCATTTGTGGATGTCCATCATTCATTTCGTATGATACTATAGATTCTTACTTTCTCCTGTTCTTCTTATTTCTTATTTTTATTTATTGTTTTTTTTTTGTCCTGCCTTTGTTATTTTTTAGTACAACATTGATATTAATCACTGCATTGTTGGGTTTAGAGCTTGCAAGAAAAGGCATTTCACTGTGCTTGTGTGAAGTGGTGAGGTTGGACCCAGGAGCAGAGAAGAGACCAGACGAGGAACCAGTGGTTAAGGGTAAATAAATACTTTACTGAGAAACGGTAACGACTAAGTCTCGAAAACTCACTCAGGAGACAAACGCACACGGCAAAAAACTCAAGCTTCTGCAAAGGAACCCAGAAAACAGACCTCTTTTAAAAGGGAAATCATGAGTAATAGGACACACCTTTGCCGCCCTCTGGTGACAGATGGAACCATGACAGCTTGTTCATGTGACATTAAAACTTTAATACAGATTGATATACAGATTGTGTCTGATGACGAGTTATTTTAATTTTTTTAACTAAAAAAGAATTTTCTACTCTTTCTGATTTAGATACTGAAGACACAGTCGTTTATGATGAGTATGATTTTGATGATGGTGACGTCATCTTCATGGTGTCATGACTTCCGTCTGATCTGCTGTGTTTTGTGTTTTTTGAGCACATGTGCCTTGTTTTGACAGCTGGCCATGTGCTCCGCTGTCATTGTAGTGTCTCCCCTCCCACTCGTTATCCTTAACTATCCTTGTTCTCATCACACCTGCTGTCAATTAATCCCTCATTACCTCCCCTATTTTAGGTCTTCTTGTGTTCAGTCTTTTGTCAGACCGTTGTTGTGAGTATGCTTTCCCTGTGACCTACTTATCCTTGCCTTGCTGTTCTTCTTCAGACTCCAAGTTTTTGTTTTGGCATTTTGATTTTTGTCCTGCGTCCACTGTTTCCCTCTCGTCATGCCAGGCCTGGTTTCCTAGTCTGCCTGCCCAGGTGTTTTCTCTGTTGGGACTTGTATGTACTACCCCAGATCCTCTCTGTCTGCTCATCACCGTCCCCAGGGAACTCAGTGTAACTCGGACACTGCGTCGGGTGACGCTATAATTTGTTTCTTTTGAAGTACTCTCCTGGCCCAGAGGACATTTATTTGGACTTCCTCTTTTCTTTTGTGTTCCTGTTATTTTCTTTCCTGGGCTCATTTGAGAGCAAAATAAACACTGTTGCCTGCAACTGAATCCGTGTCTCTCCCTGACACATGGTCACAGGTAAAAAAACACTCCTATCCGTATGCTGTGTGCTGATCCCAGGAGGTTGAGGTGTCTTAATTGGGGAGGATGGGTTTGTGGTAATGGCTGGAGTGGAATTGGTGGAATGGTATCAAACACATTGTTTCCATGTGTTTTAATGTTATTCCATTTGCTCCATTCCAGACATTATTTTGAGCTGTTCTTTCACATATTCTGATATTCAGATGTGTGAACTGAAATGGAATCAGGTCATGATAGTAATTTGACATAATCATGTTCATGTAATCCCCTATGAACTATTTAATCTGTATGGTCTGATATAGAATGAATGGTGAGACATGTTGTCTGATATGTGTTAGAAGAAGCCTCTGATATTGAGCTTCAGGTCCTGGAGGAATGACCCCTTGTTACAGTTTTTTCTGTCCACTTACACAATGTATGGTAAAGCATGAATGCATTGACCTTATTTAATTTCTTACAAGCTAGTCAGCAGCACTTTTTTGATCTTCCCATTGACATTGCAAATAAAAGGACTGTAGCCTACAGCTTCCTTCGAAATGAAATCATATACTCCCTTGATCACTTTCACCTACAGTTGAGCTTCTCTCCGGATGCGGTGGGGCGTTCCTGTATCCAAGACTAGGAGGTTGAGGTTAGCAGATCGAGTGAGGGGTGCACTGGCTCAGGTAGGAAACAAAGGAAGCCAAAGCCCCCCGTGCCCTCCAGTAGTGGGAGAGTGCCTGTGAGTAGACGCTGCAGTGCAGCCTTGGCAAGACATCGCAATCTTTTATTGTTAAAATAATCTGCTTCACGGTGGGAATTGCCTCTACAAAATGTTGTTTAGCAGACCATGGTTAAGCAGATATTTCTCAGGTTACCAAAGATAATTGAGAATTTTACTGACTCCTACTGACGAAATTAGTAAATAATATATTTCTTCAGTGCCCGATGAGAGCAAAAAGACACTTGTGTTCATGAATAAACACAGGATCCTCATTTATAGCTATTTGTTACCAGGCGATGTTGTAATTAAACCTCAAATGTCATAATGAAATTGGTCATCTTTTTATGGGACCATATGTTGCTGAAATATGTAATTCAGATTATATTAGCAGTCTGAAGGATGGATAGTAAAATGTTGTGGTTTATATTCCCGACTACTATTTCTGAAATATTGAACCTTTATTACACATGATAGAGATATTACATTTTTTTTTAAATTCTCATTTATAATCACATATATATATATATATAGAGGGTTGGGGATTAACGGATTACATGTAATCCGTATGGCTACCAGCTAAAATATTGTAATCAGATTACAGATACTTTTGAAAAACTAGATGATTACTTCGAGGATTACTTTTAAATTCAGAAATGATGTTTGCGGAAAAAAATCTTTGACACTTTTCAATGACACTCAAATCAGCATTGACAAAAAGGTGATATTTGTTCCACCTGAGCGAGTCTGACCACAAGTCAGAGACCACTATGATGACACACCAAATGTGTTTGATGGATCGTGGGAAAAGAGCAGGAATAGGCTTTTGTAGGCTACAGTCCAAGCTATGTCTTCCAATGGTACGACTGCTGTCGGCATCCAAAGATTATCCAACTTGAATAGACGCTTGGCGGTAAGGATGATAGCGGTGGTGTACGTAGTCTACGGCGATACGGATATAATTTATTATTGATATCCAGTACCGGTGCGTGCATTTATGCCGCTCTAGGCGAAACACAATTGTGCCGCGCCTCTATTTTCAACCTACAATACACCAACAACACGCAGCCAATACAAGCCATGAGTAAAAAAACAGCAACACAAATGCCAAAATACACATCACGCAAATAGACAAGTGCAACACAGTGTAAATTTCAACTCATCTAAATAGTGACTGTAATAATATTGAAAATATTTATATAAAAAACCACACACACAAGCGCGCAGCAAGGCGCATATCATCAGCAGAATCACAGCTTAAAACCACTAGAGACAAAAACGCTTATCTTACCTTTCAGAAGTGTACACAGCAGGCTTTCATGGCGTTAAAGGTCTTCACTGCATCCTCCATGTTGATCATCTGTACAGCTCATGTTCAATAGAGATTGTTGCCAGTCCATTCAGTCTCTCTTGTTTCATTGTACTCCGAAGGTAGTTTTTAATTAGTTTCAACTTTGAGAAACTCCGTTCTCCTGAAGCAACTGAAACAGGGAGGGTAAGAAGCACCCGTAAAGCTACGAAAGCATTAGGGAAAACTGATTCCATCTTATTGTCACAGATACATTTGAGTGCGCCAAGTGGTTTAGTTCCAGCTGCTACGCGTCTGCTCAAAGCCGTTAACTCTGCAAAAAGTTCTTGCCCATCGACATCTCTGAAGTTATTGTGTGTCAGGGCCTGTGATGCTAGGATAGCTATAATTTCATTTTGAATGTCTTTGCCAAAATAGTGAACATGTGTTTCTTTTGAAGTTACTCTCCTTACTCTCCTTATAGGGCGGCAGGTAGCCGAGCTGACAAGGTAAAAATCTGTCGTTCTGCCCCTGAACAAGGCAGTTAACCCACTGTTCCTAGGCCGTCATTGTAAATAAGAATGTGTTCTTAACTGACTTGCGTAGTAAAATAAAGGTAAAAAAAAAAATATGTTCAGCCATAACGCTGTCAAAAAGGCTGATAATCTCCACTCAAACAATCTATCTGTGCTGCCTCTAAATGCTAGGTTTTGCATAGCCATAACTCTGATAAGATTGATCAACCGATGCAACACATCTTGCCAGTGTTTTGTCTCAGCAGTCAGTTCGTGCTGATTTTATGCATCTATCGTGTTTTGCGAGGCCAGTCTTTTATCCAACTCTTTCTATTCGTGAAAACTTTCCATATGACCAGACGATGTTTCATGGGCGCTGAGGATGCTTTACATGTTGTTCAAGTCTTTAACACCACTTTTTGCCAGCGCTGACTTTCCCTCACTTCCACAAAAAAGCTTACAACAGAATCAAAACGCTAGATCCTTACTTACTGAATAAACAAGCCAGGGCCTTTCCAGTCTTTCTCCATTCGTTATCCTCCGACTGTAATGGCACTCCGAAAATGTTCTGTGTGCTTCATCCCTGGGGAAATCAATTCCTTTTACCTGATGCGGTCCTCTCTCTGTCAACACGTCTAATAGTTCTTGCTTGATTGGTGTTGGCCATTTGCTGGGATCTTTCATTTCCTCCTCACCTTGTCCGTGTACCGGTAGTAGCGACGGTACATGTTCAGCGGCTCTTGTGGCTCCGCCGGTCTCTGGTGGTCGGTGAGGCGCGTCATCATCGCTAGCCGGGCAGGTAGCAACGGAGGTAGACCTGTTCACGTCCGTCTCCGGGGCTCTGGAAGGGCCAGCATCCTCCTTTTGCTGATTGGTGATTTTGATTGACAGACACACATTCCTCACCAATGGACTACAAGAATCGGCAAAATGGCCCTTTTGATATCATAGCGCATTGATGTGAATCACACTGCTGTTCTGTCATTTAGCTATTTGCGCCTTACGAATTGTGGTTGGTTGTTGTGGATGGCTGTTCACAAATCTAAATGTGTATTTGAACCCAATAATAGTTTAATTTAAGAAGTTTAAACTGCCTATCAATCATTGTTTTTGAAACCAGTGGACATCCAGTGACAAATGCGCTCTTGCAACAGCTGCATAGTGCAGATCCAAGCCTATGGAATAAATGTGGGGCTGTTGTTGCTCAATCTAATTAATGCTGATAAAAAAAAATCAATTTGCACACTTTTGATAGTCTTGAAAAAACTATTTTACAGAGAACTTTTTACAGCCTTACTCGCCTTGCCTTTCTTGCAGCAAACAAGTGACATAAAACAAATTATAAATAAGATTATTGCACAAAAAACTAACTATATTATGCATAATGTAGCATTGTTCTACAGCCTTATTCGCTTTGCCTTTCTTGCAGCAAAGTCATTCATGATATCATCATAAGACAGACGTTCTTGCACCATAGTAGATCTCAGGTAGGTTTTAATCAGTTTGAGCTTAGAGAAGCTCCTTAAAGCAGCAGCCACTGTAACAGGTGTGGCAGTGATTCTCGGAGCTACCCACATATTGGGGTACATTTCTGTCAGCTTCTTCTCGTGCAGGAAGGTCAAGCGTTCCATGTTTGTCATGTTTTTTGATGGCAAATGTGGAAAGTTTTGCATTTCCACAGAATGTTCCCTGACATCCCATGAGTAAACTGATGCAGTCACTCTCTATGCAGCTAGATGTGGCTGTCGACTTGCTGAAGAAAACCAGAGATTCCCTTACCTGCTACAGAAACACTGGATTTTCTGATGCACAGACAACTGCAAAGGAAATGTTCGAGGAGATGAGATGAACGTGGAGGCTGCACAAAAAGGCACTTAGGTTATGAGGCTCCAGATGAGCCTATTGGTGATGCACTTCCAAAAAAAATTGAACCTTTTTTTTTTTATGTGGTAGTGGATACAGCCCTCTCTTCACTTGATGAGAGATTTCAGAGCCTGGGAGAGGTGAATGATACATTTGGAGTGATCCTCAACTTCCCCAACATTTCAAAAGAAGAGTTGCTAGAGCACTGTCAAACCCTGATCACTGCTCTAAGCCATGACAGACAGACAGATATTGTTGGATCTTGTTGAGGATGTCATACCATATGACTGTGCAAATAGAAAAGCGGTAGGATCCAATCTCCTCAGCCAAAGACTGGGCTTCAACTTTCACCACTGCGTCTGCAGTAGTTTCCATCACCTCCAGAAGAGCCTCTCTGACTTGCCCAGCCTGGTACCTTCCTGCCTGAATGCTGTTTATCCTGCTTTCCCAGCTCTTAAGTTCTGTTGAAGCAGCCTAGCCTGAACACCTTTATTCTTTCCCTTCATGTTGGCGCCGTTGTCACAGGACTGTCCTCTGCAGTCCTCAAAATGGATGTTCAGCTCCTCCAGCCTTTAGAGGATGAGAGATGACAAACTTTCCCCTGTTGACTCCTCTGCCACAAGAAAGCCCATGAAATGATCTTTAATTTGTGGTATGTCTTCCAGTAACACAATCCTGACAATGACAGAGAGCTGTTCCTTGTGACTCAGATCAGGGGTGCAATCTAAAATAATGGAGAAATACTTTGTGTTGATCTCTTCCACTATTTTTTCCAGTATTTTTGCGCTGATGGAGTCTATCAGTTCATTTTGGATTCTTTTGCCAAGGTAATGTGTGTGACTGCCAGCTCCACTTTCCACCCTACCAACATGTTGCTTCATTACTGGACCAAATTTGGCCATAAGCTTCACCTCTTTGAGAAAATTGCCATTGTCTGGTTTGTTTAATGTGTCTGTGGATCCCCTTAAAGCCATGTTTTTTTCAGCTAAGGACTGAATTACTGCCACCAATCTGGTAAGAACATGCCACCTGTTTCTCTCAGCCTCAGCGAATGCCATCTCTTACTTATCTATTGTTAGCCCCTTTGGTAGACGGAACTCCAATACCTTCCATGTTGCCATGTGTGTATTGTGCACCTAGCTATACTCATGTATATAGTAGTGGTCAAATGAAAATGGATAAAAAATGTGCCATTTAGGCATAATGGAATGTGGAATGTCAAAACTGAAATGGAATGTCAAAACAGCCTCTGCGAACGTTAGATTCCATTCATTTGCTATGGGCTCGCGCTAATGTTCCAGCTTAGCCAACATTCTTTTGCAGTTTTTCAGCCTTGGGTGAATGTTGACTCGTTCTATTGTCCAGCCTACTAGTAGTAACACTGCTCCAACGCTGCGGGCAACACAGAAAATATGGCCTAATAAGCTATGTAGTTATGTTGTTGTGGGGGCTTTCATGTTCTAGCATTTGCCAATTCCACCTATGCCACGGGCCGGCCCTGAGTTTTACTCACACATCATTAGTGGTGTTACTCTGACCTGGGTGGATGAGACAGGTACTGATCTGCAGGGTGACTCCAGATACCGAGTCACACAACGTTCTCCCTGTGACATCACTCTGTGACACTCCAGAGGGAGGACAATGACAGGAAGTGGACATGTCAGCTGACTGAAGGTGGAAAAGTGAAGACCTCCACTGACTTCACCTTCATGTTCTCAGGTAGACCTATGTATTCTTGTTAGAATCCTATGTTAAAATGTGTTAATAAAGTTAACAAGATTTGTAATGACATTAAAGCGAATGTCAAACCTGGTCCTTTCTCCTGATATCAGTGATGAGTGAACAAGCATACTGCTCTCTACTGAATGTGTCTGTTGATGAGTTATTTAAAAATAAAAGAGGATGTTCTTCTCCTAGTATACATCTGCACTGTATGTGAGCTGATGGATATGAACATCTATGAGCTGATTAAAGGTCAGTGAATGCTTGTTTAGTCTAGATATGGCTGCATTTCATTCCAAAACATTGTTCCCTTCTTTCTTCCCTTCATAGATCTCAGACTGGTGGTCGTAAACAGTTGTTCCATCTAGTTTTCCGTCATATTTCTTCCACATATCCAATCGTACCAGAGTTAAAGAGGGCAAAAGGGAAGGGAACATATACAACTATCGGGAATTAAACACAGCCTTAGCTTTGTTGGAATTTCAAATGCTATCAGCAGTAAACTGGTGATTTAATCAGGGGTGACTGAGGTATAAAACAGTGCTTAATTTCTACCATAACCCCTGACCTCTGACCCAACAGTACCCCATGCCAGAGAGCATTATCCACGACTCTGCAAGTCTCTGGACCACATAAACAAGTAATCACAGGTAAGCACAGATTAGCATAGGAGACCAGGCTCATTTATGACAATTGCGCGTGTGTGTCAAGGTCAAGGGTCATTTCAGTTGATTTCTCTGACATGTAGATTCTCCACAGTCATGGGCTCTTCCACCGGGACATCAAACCAGAGAAAATTCTGATTAAAGTGAGACAGATTCCCATAGACATAGATCCATTGAATTTGGAGGAGAACTCCGCAGAACCCTCCGTGGTGGTACTAAGAAGGCCATGACAAACACTCAGAGTTACATTGTTACTATACTTTGTATTCAGTCACTGTTTTAGGAAAATGGGTATTCATTATGTATTAATCAGGTAATAGTTTATCTTCCACTGTAGTACAGGCGTGTCTTTGAGAGCTGTAGCCTCCGGGGTTGTGTCTTCAAGATCATAAGGAACAAAACTAATCACATTTTACGTACCAGTGAGTTTCACCACTAGGCGGTACCATGTAACTAGTTAAAGGGAAGTGACATCCTCTTCTTGTCCCTAGTTCCTACTTGTTGGACACAGTGTAAGCCTTTAACAAATAATGATTCAATGATCATTATAGTTCTGTGGTGTAACCTCCACCCTATTGGTTTGACCTCTGTATGACCCCCCTCCTCTTCCTGTCCCCTGCAGCCTCTGGCGTCTCTATTCCTGGATCAAAGCTGTATTTTCAGAATATTCTTCATCCATTTAATTAAGATTAATGTGGTGGAGACTCATGTACAGTGTGTGTGTGTGTGTGTGTGTGTGTGTAAGGGTGTTGTTTCATGGCAGGCTGACAGCTCTGAGTCGAGCCAGCAGGACCCTGGAGAGAGGAGAGGAGAAAGGATAGAGGGGAGAGAGGGGAGAGAGGGCCTCCAACACACCCAGTGCTGGGGAACACACCAAGCATAGTAGATGACATGCTCAATGGTTTCTGGTGAGTATGCAGGCCATTGAAGAACTGGGACATTTTCAGCTTCCAGGAATTGTGTACAGATCCTTGTGACATGGGGCCGTGCATTATCATGCTGAAACATGAGGTGATGGCTGCGGATGAATGGCAAACGAGTAAAAAGTGGCACAACCAACCTCGGTCTCCCGTACACGCTTTGTAAGGAACTGCTATTACAACTGTGTCGTAACTTTGTCTTATCATTAAAGTGGTGACTGCTATTTATCGAATAATTATCTACTAGTCTAATTATTGGATTAAATTAATCCTGCAATAATTAGCTCATTAGAATTCCTGGGACACCACGGAGAGAAATGTATTCTACTGAGTTGCTACTCTCCGAATTTAACTCAAATGTTTGTCCTATCTTCCAATATATAGCGGCGCCTTATTTTAATGAATGTTGCCTCATCAATCTTGTCCAAGAACGGTCATGAGTCCGTCAATCTGCACAAACCGCAGCGCAAACTGATCCTTCCGTATACACAAATTGGTTTAATGATTTATTTCCTAACTAAATGATAATACAGGATACACAGTAATGGTTATAGAATATTGGTTCAAATACAATGCACTTAATAGGATAAAAGGTCCTAGCGGATCTGCTCAATATTACACGGGCTACACACACACACAACGTGTCTGTTCTAACCAGTGAGTAATACTGTTTAAATCAGAGCTTAAATTTCACTGCACAAAATTGTAGTGTTTATGGTAATAGGGCTCCCAAGTGGCGCATTGGTTCGAATCCAGACTGTATCACAACCGGACGTGATTTGGAGTCCCACAGGGCGGCACACAATTGGCCCAGCGTCGTCCGAGTTTGGTGGGTGTAGTACGTCATTGTAAGTGTATGAGGCAGGTAGTGAGCTTCAGTATGTGGTAGGCCTACCATTTGTAAAACACCAAAAAAGACTGCTGGTCCGGACAGGACCAAATAAAGACATCCAAGAGACGTCAGCATCGGTCTGTGCTTACTGGGGTATAGCCTACTCTGTCGGCCCACAATGGAATTTTCTGAATGCCCTTCCATGGGGTAGACCCACCATTTGTTAAACAGGCCGTAGTATTGGCTTTATTAGTGCTGATTCCTGTGACTAATCTGGCTATTTACACTCTGAATGTCACCTACCCAACTTAGTTATCCTGAGCGTATTAGCAATGTGTTAACACAGCGGGAAATGCAGAAATATTTGATTTTTCACTATGATCAGCTCGTCAAACATTGACGGATACAAACTTGAAAGCACTGATCATGACAATTTAGCCCACGTGGTGAAACTCCTTGACAGCAGTTGTGAGCTGCCTGATTGTCTATTCTATATTGTCCATTTGACTTTGACCTGTCCTGTTTTTAGGATATGTTGTTTGTTAACATGTCAGCCCATGTTTTATTTGATTGGGCGCCATTTAGGTTCAGCTATTCCAAGTCAAATGATGTAAAAAGTGTCCATCTCATTATATTGTCATACATTTTATCTCCAGCCTGTCGGTTACAGAAAAGACAACATACTCTCTTTTTACCATATACTATATCTGCAACAAGATTCATGTTAGACAAAGTGGATACTGCTTATCACAGTACGGCATCAGTGCTCACCTAAAAAGCCCATATGTCACTGGTTGAGGGAAATTGTCATTGTTTTGGGGCAGAATTATGTGAGGTTTTAAGTGTTGTTGTTGGAGGTGCGTCTTGGTCAGTTTAGCTCAGAAAATGCCACCCTCGTCAATCTGCCGCTATAGACGGCCGCCTAATCCAGCCTAATGAGTGGGCCGGCCCTGGCTGCAGAGAGACTCCAAATATCAGATCACACAGATTTTTCTTCACTCTGACTGTGACACTCCAGGAATTGGAGGTGTCAGTTGACTGACAATGAGGGAGCAGTGTAAACCTTCATTGATTTCCCATTCATGGTCCCAGGTTAAATGTGCTATGCAGACATAGTACATCTTCCATGTACCATCTGGATACATAGAAATGAGTACTATTCCTGTAAGGGAGTGTTTCACAAATGTTGGGTCAGGGCTGGTCCCTCGAATGGCTTGAGACTGGGTTGTGACATAACCATACTGATGTAAAGACACTTACATTTATGTTTTTCAGAAAGTTCTGATGGAACTATTCTGATTCCTGTCAGGACAAAAATCAGTACTAATTAGCAGCCTAAGACTGGTAACGTCAAAACAGCCCCACACATATTTATACATCAAAACAGCCCCACACATATTTATATGTCAAAACAACCCCACACATATTTATAGGAACTATTGCTTGTCTAGAGAGACAAGAGTCTTTGAGACTTTACAGGCTTTTCACTGTATAACTTTACAGAGTGAGTTAGTAAATATGTTGTGTACTGTACTGTCATACAGCTCTGTTTTATTTTACTATCCAGGAAGTAAGGCATTAACTGCAACACCAGCTTCTCTACCTTATTCTGGCATTGTATATTGTACTATGTTCATTCTCAGTTCTATGGTAGATTGTATGAGTGGTACAGAATTGGGCCAAAGTCAGATGTATTACCTTGGTCAATACACAGAGCATGTATTTGTACAGTGCCTTCAGGAATGATTCATACCCCTTGTCTTTTTGTTGTGTTGCAGCCTGAATTCAAAATGAATTAACAAAAAAAGTATTCTCATCTACACACAATAACCCATAATGACAATGTGAAAACCTTTTTATTTTTTTTATTTTAGCTCATTTATGGAAAATGAAATACAGAAATCTCATTAGCGTAAATATTCACACCCCTTTGCTATGACACTCCAAATTGAGCTCAGGTGCATCCAATTTCCTTTGATCATCCTTGAGATGTCACTACAGCTTGATTGGAGTCCACTTGTGGCCAATTTAATTGTTTGGACATGATTTAGAAAGAAACACACCTGTCTAAATACGGTCCCACAGATGACAGTTCATGTCAGAGCAGAAACAATACCATGAAGTCCAAGGAACTGTCCGTAGATCGCAGAGATAGAATTGTGATGGGGCATATACTATATCTGGGAAACAGTATAAAACAATTTCTAGAGTGTTCAAAGTTTCCAAGAGCACAGTGGTCTCATTCATTGGGAAATTTTAAAATATGGAACTACCCAGACTCTGCCTAGAGCTGTACGTCCAACCAAACTGAGCAAATAGGCAAGAAGGACCTTGGTCAGGGAATTGACCTAGAACCCGATGACCTCTCTGACAGAAATACAGAGTTCCTTCCTGAGATGGGAGAACCTTCCAGAAAGACAATAGTTTCTACAGCACTTTACCAATCTGGGCTTTATTGGAGAGTGGCCAGACAGAAGCCACTACTGGAAAAAAAGGCACATGAGAGCATGGCTGAAAAAGATATGTGAAAGACTCTAGGAGCATAAGGCAAAATATTATGTGGTCTGATGCGACAAAAAATTACTATTTGGCCTGAATGCTAAGTGCTATGTCTGGAGAAAACCAGGCACACCTCATCACCCATCTAACACAATCCTACCGTGAAGCATGGTGGTGACATCATCATGCTATGGGGAGGCTTTTCAGTGGCAGGGACTGGGAGACTGGTAAGTATAGAGAGAACAATGAATGAAGCCAAATACAGGCAAATCCTTGATTAAAAACCTGCTTCAGTGCAAATGACCTTGGACTGGCGGCGTAGATTTCCATTCCAACAAAACAATGACCCCAAGCGTACAGTCAAAGCAATGCTGGAATGGCATTAAAAAAAGAATGTGAAAGTCCTTAAGGGGCCCAGACAAAGCCCAGACTTCAATCCCGTTGAAAATCTGTGGAAAGACTTGAAGATTGCTGTTCACTGCAACTCCCCATCTAACTTAACAGCGCTTGAGAAAATCTGCAAAGAATGGGAGAAAATTGACAAATCCAGATGTGCAAAGCTGATACAGGCATACCCAAGATGAAAGCTGTAATCCCTGCAAAATGTGTTTCTATAAAGTATTGACTCAGGGGTGTGAATACGTATGTAAATGAGATATTTTAATATTTTCAATCAATTTGAAAAAGAAATCCCAATAACTTTTTTCACTTTGTCATTATGGGGTATTGTCTGTAGATGGGTGAGAGTAAAAAAAGTATTTAATCCATTTTGAATTCAGGCTGTAACACAACAAAAGGTGTAATAAGTCAAGGGGTATAGACACTTTCTGAAGAATGATACATGCATTCATGTTAATGTATTTAACTTTGATGTGGTGCCCTTCACACTTCCTGTGTGAATTTCTGCTTGTCTGTGTTACACTGATGTCTTTTCTGTGAGTACGTCAGTAAACAAACACAGAGTCCTCTCTCTGGTACTGTCAGATCCCCCACTAAACCAGAACCCCATCCTCTCTCTGGTTCTGTCAGAACCCCCACTAAACCAGACCCCCATACTCTCTCTGGTTCTGTCAGGTCCCCCACTAAACCAGAACCCCATCCTCTCTCTGGTTCTGTCAGGTACCCCACTAAACCAGACCCCCATCCTCTCTCTGGTTCTGTCAGGTCCCCCACTAAACCAGACCCCCATTCTCTCTCTGGTTCTGTCAGGTCCCCCACTAAACCAGACCCCCATCATTTTTGTTTGAGTTTAATGGAGTGCAATAATAACACAGTAATACACATGGAGACAGTTATTTGTTCTTTTCAGAGAGTCAAGTTCCAACTGATAACAGCATTGTGAGTAATAGACATGTCATTGATGCACTGTGGCTTAATAAACACAGTTAGTTATTTTACTACAACAATAATATAATACACTAAGAGGTTCCACTATAATTCTATTATTTTGAATCCATGACCTTTGTTACTAATTGATAAAGGGTCTACATGCAGTAAACCACTCCACCCCACCAACCAATGAGGACAAGGTTAGTAGATCAATATCCTAATGGAATTTGAAACCATTCATATGAAACATGATTTGACCCATTTGTTATCATGCAATGAGACTAACGCCCAGTTTAAATTATTCATGTTTCAATAACAATGTTGGTACTTGTAGAGTCACCCTGCTGACAGTATCAGCTATGTCTCCATTGACCACTTCAACCAAACCCCCCCTCAAAGAGTTGATGTGAAGTTATACTGAATATATTATAATGGTATGACTCTCCCTCCTATATACAGTTTAAAGCCTTTACTTTGGTGTGTGTTGTGTGTGTGTCTCTGTAGGTCCAGGGTGAGGATGCAGTAGTCTAGGCTGTACATGTAAATGTGAACCGCTGGACCACACAGGCCACTAAGATGTGTTTTTAATGATGATTACTAGATCATAGGGTAAAACTCTGGTGTTCATTTAGTATGTAGCAGTAACATATTTTAGCTTTGCTGATAACAAACAGCTTTTTTTCCCTGCATTACTCATGTAAAAAAATTATATTGACTAAAGTGACTTAATAAAATTGAAATAAAGCAGGACTTATTGTTTCATTTTGATTCACTACAGAGAACAACAACATTGTATTGCCTATTGTGGTTTTATTCTGTCATGTATTGTCAGTAGGAGGCAGTATAATTCTCAACTGTGAGATAGACTACCTGCTAGCTAGGCTATAGCCTAGTTCTTTCTTTCCGTATTGACTCTCTTTCATTTTGTACCACTAAGAGGCAGCTGTCATAATGAATCTTTACTGCTGACTAGAAGGTTGTAAATGAAATAAGGTCAATGCATTCATGCTTTACCTTACATTGTGGAAGAGTGGCCTGAAAAACACCTGTAACTGATGAGTTTGGAACTTATTTTTAGTAGTTTATTAAATTGTATTTATTAAATAGTTTATTAAATTGTATTGTGCTCATTTTAAATCTGTTTATGATCAAAATTATTAATTAAACAAAACCAAGGAATTTCTCCATGCTGAAAATAAAACTGAAATAAAAAATAAATCATTCACATCAACCAAGGTTTACTGATACCTGAATCCCTATTGCATCACCCAAAAAGGTGTAAAAATATAATAATTAATACATCTTCCACACTAAAATATGAACATCAATTGCAAAGACATTTATAATGTCACTCAATAAATAAAGCTACAGACAGTTGGAAAGTCAGTCCAGCACAGTGAGAAGAGTGAGGAACTAGTGGTCATTCCTCCTGGACCTGAAACTCAATACCAGAGGCTTCTTCTATACAGAAAACAAAACACTCATCAGACAACATGTCTCACCATTCATTCTATAGCGGACCATAAAGATGAAATAGTTGATAGGGGATTAGATGGACAAGATGATTATGTCAAATTACTATTTATGACCTGATTCCATTTCAGTTCACACGTCTAAATATCAGAATATGTGAATGTAATTTGTTGTATGCTCTACATGTTCTATGGATTGATGGAAACATTCATAATGTTTAGGTCTATCCAGTCTTTTCAGATCTGTGAACACTGATGTAGTGGGAGCTAGATAGGAGTTAGAAACCTAAATGGAACTGGACCAATGTCTTTGACTCTCACCTGCTTGTGGGTGCAGAGCCTTGAGTGGGCAGTTCCTCCTTGTTGTGTGAATAGTGACTATGGCAGCCATGATGGTAAGACCCACAAAGAGCATGATGTGACTGATAGGGAACTTAACAGCATTACAGGTACCTGGACAATGAGACAGACAGAGATTAAACACAGTCAATCATTTAGATTGATTTATATGAAAGCAAAGTTGGTATCACATAACAGTCAATAGAGGATGCTGAAGACCAATATCCATCAACCAAACACCTCTACAACTTCACCTCTGTCTGAACCCCAAAGATCTAAGTTACGCATAATGGATTACGATTGTTCCCACCATCATTTTAAGGTTATATAAAACCTTAAACATGGAGTAGTGGTAATTGATATCACAGAGAAGCCGAAATACACACAGGAAGAGAGTGAACGTCACTGCAGCAAAGTAAAAAAGTGTAACAAAGTTTAGTTTCATGTACAAACGCATGCTCTGGGTATTGACCAATTCACCTTGCATAGTAGGTAAAAACAAACAGAATTACCACTTTTCATTGGTGAATAAGGGTGACATCACAGTACAGAATGGATCCACATCCACTAAAACACTCTGTGTTGCTTGTAGAGTTCTCTACTGCAATCTGCTAAACCTTTCTCCAATCTCTAGAGCACTAGACAAGCAGTACTTCCTATAAATATGTTAGGGGCTGTTTTTATGTTAAGAGTCTTAGACTGCTGAGTACTGGTGGTTTTCTTGACAGGATTCAGTTGTTCCATTAGAACCGTCTGACAAACAGTTATTCAAGTGTCTTGAAATTGATATATTTTTTATAACAGTGTCAATCATGAGGAACCAGCCCTGACCCAACATTTGGGAAACACTACCTTACAGGAACGGTACTTTTTGTATTTAACCTGGGACCATGAAAGGGAAATCAATTAAGGTCTTTACTGCTTCCTCATTGTCAGTCAACTGACACCTCCACAATATGTTACGAATTAGTCATTTCAATTTTTAGTTTCACTCATCATCATCAGAAATTCAGTAGACAGCATTATGCTTGTTCACTCATCACTGATATCAGGAGAAAGGATCAAGTTTGATGTTCATTTTAATGTCATTAACGTTTAGCTTTGGCAAGGGGATGTCAGCATTACCAAGAGAAATTCACACGGGAAGAGAGAAATGCACCACAGCAAATTAGGTTGAATATACAAAGACAATTACATGCTCTGTGTATTGACCAAGGTAATACATCTGACCTTGGCCCAATGCTGTACCTCTCATACAATCTACCATACAACTAAGAATGGAAATAGTATCAAATACAATACCAGCAGAAGATGGGAAGGTGGTTGAAAACGCTGGTCTTGCAGTAGAGGCTGTACTCCCTGGATAGTAGTTGAAAACAAACAGAATTACCACTTTTCATTGGTGAATAAGGGTGACATCACAGTACAGAATGGATCCACATCCATTAAAACACTCTGTGTTGCCTGTAGAGTTCTCTACTGCAATCTGCTAAACCTTTCTCCAATCTCTAGAGCACTAGACAAGCAGTACTTTCTATAAATATGTTTAAGGCTGTTTTTACATTACCAGTCTCATACTGTTGCGTAGTCCAGGTGGTTGTCTTGACGGGAATTAGAGTAGTTACATCAGAACTGTCTGAAAAACACGGAATCAAGTCTCAAACCCTGACACAGCATGGGAAAACACAGTACCTACTGTAGTTTACCTGGGACAGTGGAGGTGACGTAACTATCATTATCAGTGCTCTTGTCTTCAATATATAATTCAGTAGGAGAAGAACATCCTCTTTTAGTTTATTTAAATAACTCATCATCATCAAACACAGCAGTAGGTTTCAAATCAAATCAATCATCAATCATTAATATTGATATTTAACTTGAATGTTGTTACAGATCTTGTGAATTTATTCAGACTATAGGATCATTTGCATTAGATCTGTCACTGGTGAGGAGACTGAGAAAGAGAAACACTATACAGTATTGTTGGCTATTTTCACATTGCATATGATTATAAACACTACACTTGTGCACAGTGACATTTAAGCTCTGATTTAAACAGTAATACTCACCAGTTAGAACAGACAGACGAACATTAGCATCAACTCCTTGTTGTTTTCCACCCTTTGTAAGGAACTGTTGACAGGTGTAGAGTCCAGCATCCTCAGCTCTGACATCACAAACATGTAGAGAACAGTCAGACCCTAATCTCAGTCTCTCTGCTCTCTCTGTCTTTTTAACTTGGAGCCCAAATTGGAACTCTTCAATAGTAACAGTAGCTCCAGCTCTGTTAAAGTTCCATGAAGTTGAGGAACAGTTTGGATGAACCACATTGTTACACGGCAGACTGACATCACCTCCCACTCTGGAGGTCTTAGAGAGAGTTTCTCCACTGACACCTGGAAGGAGAATGACATCAGATGATTATTCACTGGTAATACAGATAACATTATATTTCATAGGAATTCTTATTGATAGTCTTCACAGGTGTACTGAATAATAATAAAGTATTTATATATACAATAGTGAAGATGAGAGTAAACAGATACACAACCAAAATGTAATCATAATATTACACAAATGGCAAACTGAACTAGGTTGGCCGTGTGAAATAAATGTGTTCTATGATCTCTAATGACATATTCTTACTCTCTCTCCTCTGTCTTACCTGTTGGCAGGTACAAAACAGTCAGAAGCAATCCCAAAAATGAATGATGGATGTCAGCCATGATCCACCTTCCCTCTATCTCTCCTCTGTTTCTCCTCTGTTTCTGTCTCTCCTTTGTTTCTCTCTCCTTCTCTCTCTATCTCTCTCTCTTCTGTTTCTGTCTCTCCTTCTTTCTCTCTCTCTCTCTTCTGTTTCTGTCTCTCCTCTGTTTCTGTCTCTCCTTCTCTCTCTCTTTCTCTCTCTTCTGTTTCTGTCTCTCCTCTGTTTCTGTCTCTCCTTCTCTCTCTCTCCTCTGTTTCTGTCTCTACTCTGTTTCTGTCTCTCCTCTGTCAGAGTCTCTCTGCACTACAAGTTTCTCAACATACAGCAGCTTCTCTATTCACCACTATCGCATCACTTCCTCAAAGTGGTCATGTTTTTTTCTCTAGTTTCTTACGCCTTGGTGAGAATGCTCCAGATCACCAGCAGTTGAAGGCCTTCTTCACATGTAGGAGAGCATCTGTATTGGTGATGTAGTGACTTTGCATTAATACAGTCATATTCAAGTGGCGGTCGGTGCTGTTTAAGATGAAGGATAACGCTAATTATGTTAAGAGCATGGCCTTATTACTATTACAGCATATTGGATGACTGTCATTCATATTCCATTCACCCAGTTCAGTGTAACATTGAAACATTTAGGCTACTAGATGAATTTTCCCTATAGCCATCATGAGGTTTCTACTAGATAGATAGATAGATAGATAGATAGATAGATAGATAGATAGATAGATAGATAGATACTTTATTGTTCCCCAGGGGGACATTTCTATGTCAAGCAGCAACGAAAAAACACAGGGCAGGTGCAAAATGCCAGAACGAAAATACACAAAAGACAGATACACGAAACATGATGCATAGAGCGGCAGTATGAAAAAGTATCAAAATACAAGAAGTCTGGAGTGCAAAAAAGCTATAAAAAGACATTGCATAGTATGGGTGGATGGCTGAATATGTACACTATACATTGGTGGATGGTGCATGGTTAACTATACTATACAGGTCGATGGCAGAGAAATACTTAAATAGCTAAAAGTGCGTATGATATAAGTGAGGGTAATAATAGTTTACTTAATATACAGACTGGTTAAATGAACAGGTAAGTGAATATTTTGCAAGGTTAAATTAACTGTACAGGTAAATATACAGTTCAATTTACAGGTAAGTGAACATTTGCATGGTTATATTAACTGTACAGGTAAATGAAACAAAATCAGTGGAATGAATACACCCCTAATCAAACGCAAACACAGTTCTCATTTATAGCATCCACATACAAACAGCATGATCACTTTGCTTGTTAATCCTTCTCACATCTACACACTCTCTTCCTCTCACCTTTTCCCTTCCCTTGTGGGCTTCAAAGCAAAACACATCAGCTGTCTGTGACCAGGTAAAAAAACTCTTCCAAGCCAAACCTTCTTATCATAACCGCTAACCGCTACACACAGCCTACATTGTTGTCACCATATTAGCTAAGGTCAGTCAACATAGCAACTAGAACTAACGCATTAGTAAACCCGCAACAATCATGCAGTACAATGTACAGACAGCAAGCGGGCCCCGGTGGCAAGCCATATTCAGCTAGCTAGCATAGCATTCCTCTCTGTTTGAGCCAGGTGTTTGAGTAGGCTAAACTAGACTACTGAAACATAGAACTAAATCTTTCTCTCTTGCTTCTACTTCATTTTTAAATAAATACATTTGTTCAAAACTGTTCAACTACTGTTTTTCTCTCTCTTTGAGTCTACTACTCACCACATTTTATGCATTGCAGTGCTAGCTAGCGGTAGCTTATGCCTTCAGTACTAGATTCATTGTCTAATACTTTGATTGGGTGGACAACATGTCAGTTCATGATGCAAGAGCTCTAAAATATGTAGGTGTACATCCTCCTGAAGTTGTCATAATTACTGTGTAAGTCTGTGGAAGGGGGTGAGAACCATGAGCCTAGCATTTGTATTGAAATCAATGTACCCAGAGGAGGACAGAAACTAGCTGTCCTCCAGCAACACCATTGTGCTACCCTAAAGAGTGCTGTTGAGGCTACGGTAGACCTTCATTGCAAAACAGTGTGTTTTAATCAATTAATTGGGGACGTGAATATATTTAGTATAGTTTTATCTAAAAAGGATTGCTTTGACCAATGAGGCGATTTGACGAAAATGGGGAGAAGATAAAAAAGGATTGCTTTTAATAATATATTTTGTATTAAATTCACTGAGGAGCCCTCACTATCATATTAATTTGATTGGTTAATCAGATTTGGTACTCCTCTGTTACTCCAATTCTGTGTACTAGCTGCTTTTCTCTAAATAGTTTACAGGATGGAAATAAGTGACATAGTCAACATGACAACATGACATATCAGTGGAATCAAGTCTCTTGTCTCTCCAGGATTGGAAGACATTCAGAGACGCTGCTGCCACATCATTTGCACTTCCTACAACTTACTCCCAAGGCCTTCAAAGTGCTCCTGCACCATCACAAGTCCTCTAAACATGTTTCTAACCCCTACACAGCAACAGTGTGATCTGAGTTCATTGCAACAAGCTGCACTACCAGATATCAAAGATAATTCTTGACAAGAGCTCTCAAACCATGCAAATGTAATTCTCCATCACTAAAGACATTTAATATGACTATTTATTTATTTGGTGGTGTGTCTATTTGATGTGTGTGACTGTCCATATGTTAAGGCAGATTATACAGTATATTTGTACCTGTTTGTGTGTGACCACATTTTATGTATTTTTATGCATATGTACCTACAGTGGGGAGAACAAGTATTTGCTACACTGCCGATTTTGCAGGTTTTCCTACTTGCAAAGCATGTAGAAGTCTGTAATTTTTATCATAGGTACACTTCAACTGTGAGAGACGGAATCTAAAACAAAAATCCAGAAAATCACATTGTATGATTTTTTAATAATTAATTAGCATTTTATTGCATGACATAAGTATTTGATCACCTACCAACCTGTAAGACTTCCGGCTCTCACAGACCTGTTAGTTTTTCTTTAAGAAGCCCTCCTGTTCTCCACTCATTACCTGTATTAACTGCACCTGTTTGAACTCGTTACCTGTATAAAAGACACCTGTCCACACACTCAATCAAACAGACTCCAACCTCTCCAGAATGGCCAAGACCAGAGAGCTGTGTAAGGACATCAGGGATAAAATTGTAGACCTGCACAAGGCTGGGATGGGCTACAGGACAATAGGCAAGCAGCTTGGTGAGAAGGCAACAACTGTTGGCGGAATTATTCGAAAATGGAAGAAGTTCAAGATGACGGTCAATCTCCCTCGGTCTGGGGCACCATGCAAGATCTCACCTCGTGGGGCATCAATGATCATGAGGAAGGTGAGGGATCAGCCCAGAACTACACGGCAGGACCTGGTCAATGACCTAAAGAGAGCTGGGACGACAGTCTCAAAGAAAACCACTAGTAACACACTACGCCGTCATGGATTAAAATCCTGCAGCGCACTCAAGGTCCCCCTGCTCAAGCCAGCGCATGTCCAGGCCCGTCTGAAGTTTGCCAATGACCATCTGGATGATCCAGAGGAGGAATGGGAGAAGGTCATGTGGTCTGATGAGACAAAAATAGAGCTTTTTGGTCTAAACTCCACTCGCCGTGTTTGGAGGAAGAAGAAGGATGAGTACAACCCCAAGAACACCATCTCAACCGTGAAGCATGGAGGTGGAAACATCATTCTTTGGGGATGCTTTTCTGCAAAGGGGACAGGATGACTGCACCGTATTGAGGGGAGGATGGATGGGGCCATGTATCGCAAGTTCTTGACCAACAACCTCCTTCCCTCAGTAAGAGCATTGAAGATGGGTCGTGGCTGGGTCTTCCAGCATGACAACGACCCGAAACACACAGCCAGGGCAACTAAGAAGTGGCTCTGTAAGAAGCATCTCAAGGTCCTGGAGTGGCCTAGCCAGTCTCCAGACCTGAACCCAATAGAAAATCTTTGGAGGGAGCTGAAAGTCCATATGGCCCAGCGACTGCCCCGAAACCTGAAGAATCTGGATGGAGGAGTGGGCCAAAATCCCTGCTGCAGTGTGTGCAAACCTGGTCAAGAACTACAGGAAACGTATGATCTCTGTAATTGCAAACAAAGGTTTCTGTACCAAATATTAAGTTCTACTTTTCTGATGTATCAAATGCTTATGTCATGCAATAAAATGCAAATTAATTATTTAAAAATCATACAATGTGATTTTCTGGATTTTTGTTTTAGATTCCGTCACTCACAGTTGAAGAGTACCTATGATATAAATTACAGACTTCTACATGCTTTGTAAGTGGGAAAACCTGCAAAATCGGCAGTGTATCAAATACTTGTTCTCCCCACTGTATATGTTCAAAACCTATCAAGGGCTGAACTGGACATCCAATCCCGTTCCTGTAATAATAGGTATATTGCTCATACAAGCTTATAGAAGCAGCGCATAACAGCTAAACGATCTAAAAAAAAAAGTATAGATTTGAGAATTGTTATGTGTTTACAAACTAAATATGCAAAACATTTCCTCTAGGCTGATATCACACGTTGGTAATGGAAGGAAGTTCAATTGCTAGAGAGGTGAATGTAACTGAAACCAATTATGTAGATACACAGAAGAATGAATAGGTATTTATGTCTGCAACTGGTCCTTCTCTCAGTGTTTTTTTCATTTCAGACCACTTCTGTTTTTCCGAGGCTGACCAGAGAGAGAGAAAAAGAGGTAATGGTCATGGGTTGTCTTTTGATCACAGCATCTGAACTCACCCAGAGCTAGTCATTTCACACCTTCAAAAGAAGATTAAGAAAAAAATCTTGAAGTATTTGCATTTTGCAACAACAATACATAAAGATACCGTGGGAGCAGTAGCCTATACTGTTACTATGGGAATTGAGACAGAGACACTGTTATTGGTTGTGGGGTTGTGTGAATGTTAGTCTTGTGTGGCCATCCTTCCAAATCTCATCTTGTTTAGTTATGTGGATTGGTGGGCATATAACTTTAATGTCTAGCAACCCAAAGCCTGTGTGTTCAAATCTCATTGTGGACAACTTGTGCTAATTAGCTACTTCGCAACTACTTAGCATGTTAGCTAACCCTTCCCCTAACCTTAACCCATTTAGCTAACCCTTCTACTAAACCTAATCTTAACCCTTTTACCTAACTCCTATCCTTAACTCCTATCCTTAACCCCTAGCTAGCGTTAGCCAGCAATCTAACATTACAGTTAGCCATTTAGCCACCTAGCTAACGTTAGCCACAACAAATTGCAATTCGTAACATATTGTACATAAATCCATTACACTCCATTTAGTATGATGTGTTACTTTTCGTATGGTATGTATTCATTTGTGGATGTCCATCATCCATTTTGTATGATACTATAGCTTCTTACTTTCTCCTGTTCTTCTTATTTCTTATTTTTTGAGTTTTTTTTGTTCTCTCTTTGTTCTTTTTTAGTACAACATTGATATTGATCACTGCATTGTTGGGTTTAGAGCTTGCAAGAAAAGGCATTTCACTGTGCTTGTGTGAAGTGGTGAGGTTGGGCCCAGAGAAGAGACCAGATGAGGAACCAGTGGTTAAGGGTAAATAAATACTTTACTGAGAAACAGTAACCACTAAGTCTCGAAAACTCACTCAGGAAACAAACGCACACGGCAAAAAATTCAAGCTTCTGCAAAGGAACCCAGAAAACACACCTCTTTTAAAAGGGAAATCATGAGTAATAGGACACACCTTTGCCGCCCTCTGGTGATAGATAGATAGATAGATAGATAGATAGATAGATAGATAGATAGATAGATAGATAGATAGATAGATAGATAGATAGATAGATAGATAGATAGATAGATAGATAGATAGATAGATAGATAGATAGATAGATAGATACTTTATTGATCCCCCGGGGGGGGAAATTTCATTGTCAAGCAGCTACAACAAAAACACAGGGCAGGTGCAAAATGCCACAACGAAAGTACACAAAAGACAGATACACGGTACATGATACATAGAGCGGCAGTATGAAAAGGTATAGAAATACAAGATATCTGGAGTGCCAAAAAAAAGCTATAAAAAGACATTGCATAGTATGAGTGGTTGGCTGAATATGTACACTATACATTGGTGGATGTTGGATGGTTAACTATACTATACAGGTCGATGGCAGAGAAATACTTCAGTAGCTAAAAATGCGTATGATATGAGCGAGGGTAATAATAGTTTACTTAATAGACAGACTGGGTAAATGAACAGGTAAGTGAAAATTTTGCATGGTTAAATTAGCTGTACAGTTAGGTATACAGTTATATTTACAGATAAGTGAATACTTGCATGTTTACACAAACTGTACAGGTAAATGACAGGAAGAGATACTTTAATAACTAAATGTGTGTATGATATCATTTGGGGTAATAATAGTAATTCCCTTAAAATACAGTCCATAGTGCGCAGGGTTTAATTACAGACAACTGCACGTATTGCACATTCGATATACTAAAAGCAATGAGAAAAGGTGCAACTGGCAGGATACTAATATGCATTCCTGAGTGAATGCCTACGTAGGTTAAGTCCAATAATTACTTACAATATTGCATGTGATATAATATAACAACTGTACATGACTATGTATATACAGACCTGTATGAATAAATAGGTCCTGAGTGGATGAGTGCTGACGGACCAGAGTTACTCACGGATGGATGCATAATTGTTAAACTAGGTCCTAGCACCCCAACTGTTCCAGATCTATGTTGCCGACGGCACGGCACCCCGGTGAGGCATTATATAGTCTAATAGCCGCCGGCAGGAAGGACCTCCTGTAGCGCTCTCTGGCACACCGTGGTGTTATCAGTTCCAACTGATAACAACATTGTGAGTAACAAAGACATGTCATTGATGCGCTGTGGCTTAATAAACACAGTTAGTTAATTTACTACAACAATAATATAATACACTAAGAGGTTCCACAATAATTCTATTATTTTGAATCCATGACCTTTGTTACTAATTGATAAAGGGTCTACATGCAGTAAACCACTCCACCCCACCAACCAATGAGGACAAGGTTAGTAGATCAATATCCTAATGGAATTTGAAACCATTCACATGAAACATGATTTGACCCATTTGTTATCATGCAATGAGACTAACGCCCAGTTTAAATTATTCATGTTTCAATAACAATGTTGGTACTTGTAGAGTCACCCTGCTGACAGTATCAGCTATGTCTCCATTGACCACTTCAACCAAAACCCCCCTCAGAGAGTTGATGTGAAGTTATACTGAACATATTATAATGGTATGACTCTCCCTCCTATACACAGTTTAAAGCCTTTACTTTGGTGTGTGTTGTGTGTGTGTGTGTCTCTGTAGGTCCAGGGTGAGGATGCAGTAGTCTAGGCTGTACATGTGAAGTGAACCGCTGGACCACACAGGCCACTAAGATGTGTTTTTAATGATGATTACTAGATCATAAGGTAAAACTCTGGTGTTATGTTTTCATTTAGTATGTAGCAGTAACATATTTTAGCTTTGCTGATAACAAACAGTTTTTTCCCCCTGCATTACTCATGTAAAACAATGATATTGACTAAAGTGACTTAATAAAATTGAAATAAAGCAGGACTTATTGTTTCATTCTGATTCACTCCAGAGAACAACAACATTGTATTGCCTATTGTGGTTTTATTCTGTCATGTACTGTCATTGTCAGTAGGAGGCAGTATAATTCTCAACTGTGAGATAGACTACCTGCTAGCTAGGCTATAGCCTAGTTATTTCTTTCCGTATTGGCTCTCTTTCGTTTTGTTCCACTAAGAGGCATCTGTCATAATGAATCTTTGCTGCTGACTAGAAGGTTGTAAATTAAATAAGGTCAATGCATTCATGCTTTACCTTACATTGTGGAAGAGTGGCCTGAAAAACACCTGTAACTGATGAGTTTGGAATTTATTTTTAGTAGTTTTTTTTTTTAAATCTGAAATTATTAATTATTAATTCATTAAACAAAACCAAGGAATTTCTCCATGCTGAAAATACAAAACAAACTTATCATTCACATCAACCAAGGTTTACTGATATCTGAATCCCTATTGCATCCCAAAAAAGGTGTAAAAATATAATAATTAATACATCTTCCACACTAAAATAGATGAACATCAATTGCAAAGACATTTATAATGTCCTCTGTCACTCAATCAATAAAGCTACAGACAGTTTGAAAGTCAGTCCAGCACAGGGAGAAGAGTGAGGAACTAGTGGTCATTCCTCCAGGACCTGAAACTCAATACCAGAGGCTTCTTCTATACAGAGAACAGAACAACAACACACTCATTAGACAACATGTCTCACCATTCATTCTACAGCAGACCATTAAGATGACATTTTTAATAGGGGATTAGATGGACAAGATGATTATGTCAAATTACTATTTATGACCTGATTCCATTTCAGTTCACACATCTGAATATCAGAATATGTGAATGTAATTTGTTGTATGCTCTACATGTTCTATGGATTGATGGAACCTAAATGGAACTGGACCAATGTCTTTGACTCTCACCTGCTTGTGGGTGCAGAGCCTTGAGTGGGCGGTTCCTCCTTGTTATGTGAATAGTGACTATGGCAACCATGATGGTCAGAGCCACAAAGAGCATGATGCGACTGATAGGGAACTTAACAGCATTACAGGTACCTGGACAATGAGACAGACAGAGATTAAACACAGTCAATCATTTAGATTGATTTATATGAAAGCAATGGTTGGTATTACAACAGTCAATAGAGGATGCTGAAGACTAATATCCATCAACCAAACACCTCTACAACTTCACCTCTGTCTGAACCCCAAAGATCTAAGTTGTGCATAATGGATTACGATTGTTCACACCATCATTTTAAGGTTATATAACACCTTAAACCTGGAGTAGTGGTAATTGATATAACAGAGAAGCAGAAATTCACACAGGAAGAGAGAAGTGTGAACGGCACCACACCCAAGTAAAAAAGTGTAACATTAAAGTTTAGTTTCATGTACAAACGAATGCTCTGGGTATTGACCAAATGACCCTGCAAGGGGATGTCAGCATTACCAAGAGAAGCAGATATTCACACAGGAAGAGAGAAATGCACCACAGAAAATTAGGTTGAATATACAAATACAAGTACATGCTCTGTGTATTGACCAAGGTAATACATCTGACTTTGGCCCAATGCTGTACCTCTCATACAATCTACCATACAACTGAGAATGGAAATAGTATCAAATACAATACCAGTAGAAGATGGGGAGGTGGTTGACAACGATGTTCTTAAAGTAGTGGCTGTACTCCCTAGATAGTAGTTGAAAACAAACAGAATTACCACTTTTCATTGGTGAATAAGGGTACAGAATGGATCCACATCCACTAAAACACTCTGTGTTTCCTGTTGAGTTCTCTACTGCAATCTGCTAAACCTTTCTCCAATCTCTAGAGCACTAGACAAGCAGTTCTTCCTATAAATATGTTTAAGGCTGTTTTTACATTACCAGTCTCATACTGTTGCGTAGTCCAGGTGGTTGTCTTGACGAGAATTAGAGTAGTTACATCAGAACTGTCTGAAAAACACGGAATCAAGTCTCAAACCCTGACACAGCATGGGAAAACACAGTACCTACTGTAGTTTACCTGGGACAGTGGAGGTGACGTCACTATCATTATCAGTGCTCTTGTCTTCAATATATAATTCAGTAGGAGAAGAACATCCTCTTTTAGTTTATTTAAATAACTCATCATCATCAAACACAGCAGTAGGTTTCAAATCAAATCAATCATCAATCATTAATATTGATATTTAACTTGAATGTTGTTACAGATCTTGTGAATTTATTCAGACTATAGGATCATTTGCATTAGATCTGTCACTGGTGAGGAGACTGAGAAAGAGAAACACTATACAGTATTGTTGGCTATTTTCACATTGCATATGATTATAAACACTACACTTGTGCACAGTGACATTTAAGCTCTGATTTAAACAGTAATACTCACCAGTTAGAACAGACAGACGAACATTAGCATTAACTCCTTGTTGTTTTCCACCCTTTGTAAGGAACTGTCGACAGGTGTAGAGTCCAGCATCCTCAGCTCTGACATCACAAACATGTAGAGAACAGTCAGACCCTAAACTCAGTCTCTCTGATCTCTCTGTCTTTTTAACTTGGAGCCCAAAATGGAACTCTTCAATAGTAACAGTAGTTCCAGCTCTGTTAAAGTTCCATGAAGTTGAGGAACAGTTTGGATGAACCACATTGGTACACAGCAGACTGACATCACCTCCCACTCTGGAGGTCTTAGAGAGAGTTCCTCCACTGACACCTGGAAGGAGTATGACATCAGATGATTATTCACTGGTAATACAGATGACATTATATTTCATAGGTATTCTTATTGATAGTCTTCACAGGTGTACTGAATAATAATGAAGTATTTATATATACAATAGTGTAGATAAGAGTAAACATATACACAACCAAAATGTAATCATAATATTACAAAAATGTAAACTGTACTAAGTTGGCCGTGTGAAATAAATGTGTTCTATGATCTCTAATGACATATTCTTACTCTCTCTCCTCTGTCTTACCTGTTGGCAGGTACAAAACAGTCAGAAGCAATCCCAAAAATGAATGATGGATGTCAGCCATGATCCTCCTTCTCTCTCTCTCTCCTCTGTTTCTCTCTCCTCTGTTTCTGTCTCTCCTTCTCTCTCTCTCCTCTGTTTCTGTCTCTCCTCTGTCAGAGTCTCTCTGCACTACAAGTTTCTCAACAACCAGCAGCTTCTCTATTCACCACTATAGCATCACTTCCTCAAAGTGGTCATGTTTTTTTCTCTAGTTTCTGACGCCTTGGTGAGAATGTTCCAGCTCACCAGCAGTTGAAGGCCTTCTTCACATGTAGGAGAGCATCTGTATTGGTGATGTAGTGACTTTTCATTAATACGGTCATATTCAAGTGGCGGTCGGTGCCGTTTAAGATGAGGGAGAACGATAATTGTTTTATTACATTCATATTCCATTCACCCAGCTCAATGTAACATCGATAAGTTTAGGCTACTACATGATACTGGAATTTTCCCTAAATCCATCATGAGGTTGCTACAACCTAGCCTATGAATGAAAGTTTACAATGTAGGTGCACAGGTCGAGATAAACATTTGAGTAATCAAGGTGACAGATAGTGGCACATTCACTACCACTTTGCACACTCTTGCCTGCATCTAGCTGATCTAGGACGTAATCATTATTCCAACAGTTGCAAACGAGAGTTTCTATATTTATAAATGTATCTGTTTGAAATCAGGTGTTTGAGTAGGCTAAACTAGACTACTGAAACATAGAACTAAATATAACTATCTCTCTCTCTTTCCCTCTTGCTTCTACTTCATTTTTAAATAAATACATTTGTTAAAAACTGTTCAACTACTGTTTTTCTCTCTCTTTGAGTCAACTACTCACCACATTTTATGCACTGCAGTGCTAGCTAGTGGTAGCTTATGCCTTCAGTACTAGATTCTGTTAAGGTCGCGTCAATTCAAATCTGGTATTGGAACAAAAGGATTACTACGCCGTTTAAATCATCTATGTATTTTATTCTAGCAAACCCTTAAATGGTAAATATGAAGTTCGTATATACAGGCTCACTGTGACACCACGCAGGGCAAACAGAGAGAGAGAGGGGGAGAGAGAGAGGGGGAGACAGAGAGAGAGAGTGCGCAAGAGAGCGAGAGAGAGTGAGTGAGCAAACAGCGCTATAGAAGAGCGCCTAGAGAAGAGACCCGAGCCCTATCCTTTGTTCTTCCTTAAATACTCAGACAGAAAAGTTACCGCTCCTTGCTGGCCTGTCAGAGTAGAGGCTGAGTGTGGTTTAAACTTACTCAGCCTATCGTTGGCGTGCAGGCTGGTCCCAGCCTCGTGACGCAATCCAGTTGACGGAAACAGTTCCTTATCTCGTGTTTACAACAAGACACAGTTCTATTGTGAAACCCTTAAGCTAGCACATTCTTTCCACATGGCTCCCCCACACACAAGCCTACAGCAGTTCTACAGTTCTATGATCACACAATACATTCAGTTAATAACTCTTGTTGTAGATTAACATATTAATTAGCTAAGCAAGTATCAGCCCTTACAATTCATTGTCTAATACTTTGATTGGGTGGACAACATGTCAGTTCATGCTGCAAGAGCTCTGATAGGTTGGCGTACATCCTCCTGAAGTTGTCATAATTACTGTGTAAGTCTGTGGAAGGGGGTGAGAACCATGAGCCTCCTAGCATTTGTATTGAAGACAATGTACCCAGAGGAGGACGGAAACTAGCTGTCCTCCAGCTACACCATTGTGCTACCCTACAGAGTGCTGTTGAGGCTACGGTAGACCTTCATTCATATTCATTTGATTGGTTTATCAGATTTGGTACTCCTCTGTTCCTCCAATTCTGTGTACTAGCTGCTTTTCTCTAAATAGTTTACAGGATGGAAATAAGTGGCATAGTCAACATGTCAACATGACATATCAGTGGAATCAAGTCTCTTGTCTCTCCAGGATTGGAAGACATTCAGAGACGCTGCTGCCACATCATTTGCACTTCCTACAACTTACTCCCAAGGCCTTCAAAGTGCTCCTGCACCATCACAAGTCCTCTAAACATGTTTCTAACCCCTACACAGCAACAGTATGATCTGAGTTCATTGCAACAAGCTGCACTACCAGATATCAAAGATAATTCTTGACAAGAGCTCTCAAACCATGTAAATATAATTCTCCATCACTAAAGACATTTAATATGACTATTTCTTGATTTGGTGGTGTGTCTATTTGTTGTGTGTGACTGTCCATATGTTAAGGCAGATTATATCATACGCATTTTTAGCTCCTGAAGTATTTCTCTGCTATCGACCTGTGTAGTATAGTTAACCATCCAACATCCACCAATGTATCGTGTACATATTCAGCCAACCACCCATACTATGCAATGTCTTTTTATAGCTTTTTTTTGCACTCCAGATATCTTGTATTTCTATACTTTTTCATACTGCCGCTCTATGTATCATGTACCGTGTATCTGTCTTTTGTGTACTTTCGTTGTGGCATTTTGCACCTGCCCTGTGTTTTGTTGTAGCTGCTTGACAATGAAACTTCCCCCCCGGGGGATCAATAAAGTACCTATCTATCTATCTATCTATCTATCTACAGTATACAGCGGGTGAAATAAGTATTGAACACGTCACCATTTTTGTCAGTAAGTATATTTCCAAAGGTGCTATTGACATGAAATTTTCACCAAAACAAATAAGTTCAGAAATTAAGTTATGTGTAATAATGTGAAATGACACAGGGAAAAAGTATTGAACACACTTACTGATATTTATTTAATACTTTGTACAAAAGCCTTTGTTGGTAATGACAGCTTCAAGACGCCTCCTGTATGGAGAAACTAGTCGCATGCATTGCTCTGGTGTGATTTTGTCCCATTCTTCCACACAAACAGTCTTCAAATCTTGAAGGTTCCGTGGGCCTCTTCTATGAATCTTGATCTTCAGTTCTTTCCATAGATTTTCAATGGGATTTAAGTCAGGTGATTGGCTGGGCCATTCTAGCAGCTTTATTTTCTTTCTTTGAAACCAATTGAGAGTTTCCTTGGCTGTGTGTTTGTTTAGTTCTATGTTTCAGTAGTCTAGTTTAGCCTACTCAAACACCTGTCCACCCTCGTTTAATCTTCATCATCCTGGTATATGGCAGCAGATTTTGTCAAGAATGTCTCTGTAAATTTGCCCATTTATCCTTCCTTCAATTATGTGAAGTGTGCCAGTACCATTTGCTGAAAAGCAGCCCCACACCATGATGTTCCCACCTCCAAACTTCACTGTTGGTATGGTGTTTTTAGGGTGATGTGCAGTGCCATTTCTCCTCCAAACATGGTGTGTATTATGACATCCAAACAGTTCAATTTTGCTCTCAACTGACCACACTTTATTCTCCCAGTATTTCACTGGCTTTTCCAAATGTTGTGCAGCAAACTTTAAACGAGCTTCAACATGCTTTTTTTTCAGCAATGGAGTCTTGCGTGGTGAGCGTGCATACAGGCCATGGCGGTGGAGTGCATTACTTACTGTTTTCTTTGAGACAACAGTACCTGCTAATTGCAGGTCTTTTTGAAGTGGTCCTTGGCTCTTGGACAACTCTTCTGATTATTCTTTTCACTCCTCTGTCAGAAATCTTGCGAGGAGAACCTGGTCAAGGCAAATGTATGGTGAAATGATTGTCTTTCCACTTCCGTATTATGGCCCCAACAGTGCTCACTGGAACATTCAGAAGCTTAGAAATGCACCTATAACCAATGCCATCATTATGTTTTGCAACAATTAGGTTGTGAAGGTCTTGAGACAGCTCTTTGCTTTTACCCATCATGAGATGTGTCTTGTGTGACACCTTGGCAATGAGACCTTTTTGTAGGCCATCAGTTAGGACTGAACCAGCTGATATTAATTTGCACTGACAGGGGGCTGGACTGCTTTTTAATTACTGATAGTTTTCAGCTGTTGTCTTGGAATTCCATGCCTTTTTCACCTCCCTTTCTTCATGTGTTCAATACTTTTCCCTGTGTCATTTCACATTTTTACACATAACTTACGTTCTGAACTTATTTGTTTGTATGGATTACTTGGGTTGTTACCAACATCTGGTGAAAATTTCATGTCAATAGCACCTTTGGAAATATATTTACTGAGAAAAATGGTGACGTGTTCAATACTTATTTCACCCGCTGTATTTGTACCTGTTTGTGTATGACCACATTTTATGTATTTTTATGCATATGTACCAATATGTTCAAAACCTATCAAGGGCTGAACTGGACATCCAATCCCGTTCCTGCAATAATAGGTATATTGCTCATTCAAGCTTATAGAAGCAGCGCATAACAGCTAAACAGTCTAAAAAAGTATTGATTTGAGAATTGTTATGTGTTTACAAACTAAATATGCAAAACATTTCCTCTAGGCTGATATCACACGTTGGTCATTTCAATTGTTAGAAAGGTGAATGTAACTGAAACCAATTATGTAGATACACAGAAGAATGAATAGGTATTTATGTCTGCAACTGGTCCTTCTCTCAGTGGTTCTTTCATTTCAGACCACTTCTGTTTTTCTGAGGCTGACCAGAGAGAGAGAAAAATGGTAATGTGTTGTCTTTTGACCACAGCGTCTGAACTCACCCAGAGCTAGTCATTTCACACCTTCAAAAGAAGATGAAGAAAAAACTGTTGAGAAATATTTCCATTTTGCAACAACAATACATAAAAATACCGTGGGAGCAGTAGCCTATACTGTTACTATGGGAATTGAGACAGAGACACTGTTATTGGTTGTGGGGTTGTGTGAATGTTAGTCTTGTGTGGCCATCCATCCAAATCTCATCTTGTTTATTTCTGTGGATTGGTGGGCATATAACTTGAATGTCTAGCAACCCAAAGCCTGTGTGTTCAAATCTCATCGTAGACAACTTGTGCTAATTAGCAACTTTGCAACTACTTAGCATGTTAGCTAACCCTTCTGCTAAACCTTTAACCAAATTCCTATCCTTAACCCCTAAGCCTAACCCCTAGCTAGCGTTAGCCAGCAATCTAACATTAGAGTTAGCCATTTAGCCACCTAGCTAACGTTAGCCACAACAAATTGCAATTCGTAACATATTGTACATAAATCCAATACACTTAATTTAGTATGATGTGTTACCTTTCGTATGGTATGTATTCATTTGTGGATGTCCATCATTCATTTCGTATGATACTATAGATTCTTACTTTCTCCTGTTCTTCTTATTTCTTATTTTTATTTATTGTTTTTTTTTTGTCCTGCCTTTGTTATTTTTTAGTACAACATTGATATTAATCACTGCATTGTTGGGTTTAGAGCTTGCAAGAAAAGGCATTTCACTGTGCTTGTGTGAAGTGGTGAGGTTGGACCCAGGAGCAGAGAAGAGACCAGACGAGGAACCAGTGGTTAAGGGTAAATAAATACTTTACTGAGAAACGGTAACGACTAAGTCTCGAAAACTCACTCAGGAGACAAACGCACACGGCAAAAAACTCAAGCTTCTGCAAAGGAACCCAGAAAACAGACCTCTTTTAAAAGGGAAATCATGAGTAATAGGACACACCTTTGCCGCCCTCTGGTGACAGATGGAACCATGACAGCTTGTTCATGTGACATTAAAACTTTAATACAGATTGATATACAGATTGTGTCTGATGACGAGTTATTTTAATTTTTTTAACTAAAAAAGAATTTTCTACTCTTTCTGATTTAGATACTGAAGACACAGTCGTTTATGATGAGTATGATTTTGATGATGGTGACGTCATCTTCATGGTGTCATGACTTCCGTCTGATCTGCTGTGTTTTGTGTTTTTTGAGCACATGTGCCTTGTTTTGACAGCTGGCCATGTGCTCCGCTGTCATTGTAGTGTCTCCCCTCCCACTCGTTATCCTTAACTATCCTTGTTCTCATCACACCTGCTGTCAATTAATCCCTCATTACCTCCCCTATTTTAGGTCTTCTTGTGTTCAGTCTTTTGTCAGACCGTTGTTGTGAGTATGCTTTCCCTGTGACCTACTTATCCTTGCCTTGCTGTTCTTCTTCAGACTCCAAGTTTTTGTTTTGGCATTTTGATTTTTGTCCTGCGTCCACTGTTTCCCTCTCGTCATGCCAGGCCTGGTTTCCTAGTCTGCCTGCCCAGGTGTTTTCTCTGTTGGGACTTGTATGTACTACCCCAGATCCTCTCTGTCTGCTCATCACCGTCCCCAGGGAACTCAGTGTAACTCGGACACTGCGTCGGGTGACGCTATAATTTGTTTCTTTTGAAGTACTCTCCTGGCCCAGAGGACATTTATTTGGACTTCCTCTTTTCTTTTGTGTTCCTGTTATTTTCTTTCCTGGGCTCATTTGAGAGCAAAATAAACACTGTTGCCTGCAACTGAATCCGTGTCTCTCCCTGACACATGGTCACAGGTAAAAAAACACTCCTATCCGTATGCTGTGTGCTGATCCCAGGAGGTTGAGGTGTCTTAATTGGGGAGGATGGGTTTGTGGTAATGGCTGGAGTGGAATTGGTGGAATGGTATCAAACACATTGTTTCCATGTGTTTTAATGTTATTCCATTTGCTCCATTCCAGACATTATTTTGAGCTGTTCTTTCACATATTCTGATATTCAGATGTGTGAACTGAAATGGAATCAGGTCATGATAGTAATTTGACATAATCATGTTCATGTAATCCCCTATGAACTATTTAATCTGTATGGTCTGATATAGAATGAATGGTGAGACATGTTGTCTGATATGTGTTAGAAGAAGCCTCTGATATTGAGCTTCAGGTCCTGGAGGAATGACCCCTTGTTACAGTTTTTTCTGTCCACTTACACAATGTATGGTAAAGCATGAATGCATTGACCTTATTTAATTTCTTACAAGCTAGTCAGCAGCACTTTTTTGATCTTCCCATTGACATTGCAAATAAAAGGACTGTAGCCTACAGCTTCCTTCGAAATGAAATCATATACTCCCTTGATCACTTTCACCTACAGTTGAGCTTCTCTCCGGATGCGGTGGGGCGTTCCTGTATCCAAGACTAGGAGGTTGAGGTTAGCAGATCGAGTGAGGGGTGCACTGGCTCAGGTAGGAAACAAAGGAAGCCAAAGCCCCCCGTGCCCTCCAGTAGTGGGAGAGTGCCTGTGAGTAGACGCTGCAGTGCAGCCTTGGCAAGACATCGCAATCTTTTATTGTTAAAATAATCTGCTTCACGGTGGGAATTGCCTCTACAAAATGTTGTTTAGCAGACCATGGTTAAGCAGATATTTCTCAGGTTACCAAAGATAATTGAGAATTTTACTGACTCCTACTGACGAAATTAGTAAATAATATATTTCTTCAGTGCCCGATGAGAGCAAAAAGACACTTGTGTTCATGAATAAACACAGGATCCTCATTTATAGCTATTTGTTACCAGGCGATGTTGTAATTAAACCTCAAATGTCATAATGAAATTGGTCATCTTTTTATGGGACCATATGTTGCTGAAATATGTAATTCAGATTATATTAGCAGTCTGAAGGATGGATAGTAAAATGTTGTGGTTTATATTCCCGACTACTATTTCTGAAATATTGAACCTTTATTACACATGATAGAGATATTACATTTTTTTTTAAATTCTCATTTATAATCACATATATATATATATATAGAGGGTTGGGGATTAACGGATTACATGTAATCCGTATGGCTACCAGCTAAAATATTGTAATCAGATTACAGATACTTTTGAAAAACTAGATGATTACTTCGAGGATTACTTTTAAATTCAGAAATGATGTTTGCGGAAAAAAATCTTTGACACTTTTCAATGACACTCAAATCAGCATTGACAAAAAGGTGATATTTGTTCCACCTGAGCGAGTCTGACCACAAGTCAGAGACCACTATGATGACACACCAAATGTGTTTGATGGATCGTGGGAAAAGAGCAGGAATAGGCTTTTGTAGGCTACAGTCCAAGCTATGTCTTCCAATGGTACGACTGCTGTCGGCATCCAAAGATTATCCAACTTGAATAGACGCTTGGCGGTAAGGATGATAGCGGTGGTGTACGTAGTCTACGGCGATACGGATATAATTTATTATTGATATCCAGTACCGGTGCGTGCATTTATGCCGCTCTAGGCGAAACACAATTGTGCCGCGCCTCTATTTTCAACCTACAATACACCAACAACACGCAGCCAATACAAGCCATGAGTAAAAAAACAGCAACACAAATGCCAAAATACACATCACGCAAATAGACAAGTGCAACACAGTGTAAATTTCAACTCATCTAAATAGTGACTGTAATAATATTGAAAATATTTATATAAAAAACCACACACACAAGCGCGCAGCAAGGCGCATATCATCAGCAGAATCACAGCTTAAAACCACTAGAGACAAAAACGCTTATCTTACCTTTCAGAAGTGTACACAGCAGGCTTTCATGGCGTTAAAGGTCTTCACTGCATCCTCCATGTTGATCATCTGTACAGCTCATGTTCAATAGAGATTGTTGCCAGTCCATTCAGTCTCTCTTGTTTCATTGTACTCCGAAGGTAGTTTTTAATTAGTTTCAACTTTGAGAAACTCCGTTCTCCTGAAGCAACTGAAACAGGGAGGGTAAGAAGCACCCGTAAAGCTACGAAAGCATTAGGGAAAACTGATTCCATCTTATTGTCACAGATACATTTGAGTGCGCCAAGTGGTTTAGTTCCAGCTGCTACGCGTCTGCTCAAAGCCGTTAACTCTGCAAAAAGTTCTTGCCCATCGACATCTCTGAAGTTATTGTGTGTCAGGGCCTGTGATGCTAGGATAGCTATAATTTCATTTTGAATGTCTTTGCCAAAATAGTGAACATGTGTTTCTTTTGAAGTTACTCTCCTTACTCTCCTTATAGGGCGGCAGGTAGCCGAGCTGACAAGGTAAAAATCTGTCGTTCTGCCCCTGAACAAGGCAGTTAACCCACTGTTCCTAGGCCGTCATTGTAAATAAGAATGTGTTCTTAACTGACTTGCCTAGTAAAATAAAGGTAAAAAAAAAAATATGTTCAGCCATAACGCTGTCAAAAAGGCTGATAATCTCCACTCAAACAATCTATCTGTGCTGCCTCTAAATGCTAGGTTTTGCATAGCCATAACTCTGATAAGATTGATCAACCGATGCAACACATCTTGCCAGTGTTTTGTCTCAGCAGTCAGTTCGCGCTGATTTTATGCATCTATCGTGTTTTGCGAGGCCAGTCTTTTATCCAACTCTTTCCATTCGTGAAAACTTTCCATATGACCAGACGATGTTTCATGGGCGCTGAGGATGCTTGACATGTTGTTCAAGTCTTTAACACCACTTTTTGCCAGCGCTGACTTTCCCTCACTTCCACAAAAAAGCTTACAACAGAATCAAAACGCTAGATCCTTACTTACTGAATAAACAAGCCAGGGCAATTCCAGTCTTTCTCCATTCGTTATCCTCCGACTGTAATGGCACTCCGAAAATGTTCTGTGTGCTTCATCCCTGGGGAAATCAATTCCTTTTACCTGATGCGGTCCTCTCTCTGTCAACACGTCTAATAGTTCTTGCTTGATTGGTGTTGGCCATTTGCTGGGATCTTTCATTTCCTCCTCACCTTGTCCGTGTACCGGTAGTAGCGACGGTACTGTAATAAATATTCTTGATGTTGTTTTTTACCAACGCTGTATTACACACATCTTTTAGAATAGCTAATCCTAAACACACACACAGACTTATGAGGGCTGGACTCCGAGGACAAAGAACACTGCCAAGAGCCAATGGGAAGTCTATACTGCCCGAGGAGGGACTGCCCTCCATAACAACGACCAGTCAGGAGTGTGAATCTACCAGACTCTACCTACGTCATTTTATTACTATTGCTCTGTATAAATATGTGTGCCACGTGTTTAGGAGGTCTCTTTGTTCCGGACGACTCCCTAAGAGCTGAAGGAACGAGCCCGTGCACGAGTTACCAAATATCTTTGCATCAAATAAATCGCTTGATTGAATATCAATTCCACCTGGTCCCGAGTTATGACTTGTCTCCTTCTCGAGTAATTGAATTATCAACAATTTGGTAGCAGAGGATGGTTAAATCACTTCTGATTTCGATCTATAGCTAGTTGATATGAGAGGAGACGGGTCTTTGACGAATCCACGAGGACGGGTGACCTGTTCGCAGGAGCTATCGGCAATTCTTCTCGCCCCGGGAAACTGATCAACGAGCTCGACTAAATAAGGTAAGCAGAACCTGTTTAATCGAATCTGCAATATTGTATTATAGTATTATCCAAATTTTGATCAGTAGTACTGGGCGTGAGTATGAATTGTTGTTAAAATATTTCTTATAGATGTATTACGAATGCGAAGGCTGATTGCAAAGATATTTGTGTAATATTTATATAGGAAAAAGGTAAAGGAAGAAGTGAGCCTGTGTGGCACCCTCTGTGGGTCTGTGATAGCCTGTGTGGCACCCTCTGTGGGTCTGTGATAGCCTGTGTGACACCCTGTGTGGGTTAAAGTCTGTGTGACTCCCTGGTTAAGATTAAGAGCCTGTGTGGGGCAACATTGATAGCCGTATCCACCAACTAGAGAAGGCCTTTTGGACTAGCTGACCAGAAGGGAACACTCAGTTAAGGTGGAAAATTAAAGTAATTATAACTTAAATACATCCCCTTAGATAAAGTGTGACATATCCCGTCCTATTGATTTAGAGGACAATATACGTATTAGTTTCGTCCCGGAGGTTCTAGAATTTATTCTAGCCCGGTTTGACTTTGTTTAGGGAGGGACCCGTGCGCCTCCAGTGCGTCTAATTTTAGCCACTGTTTTGAGAGTGCTTGTCTGTACGTACCTTTGAGGGTGTACGATCTGTCTGTCTAATTGGATTGAAATAGCTTCGTCCCGGAGGTTCTAGAGCTTTCTAGCCCGGTTTTGACTGTGTTTAGGCAAATTTGTGTTTGTGTGTCCCTGCTTCTGTTTGTCTTACCGCATTGTAATGTGTGATGTGTGATAATATATAACTATAATAGATAAGGTTTGGCATGCGCTGATTCCACTGACTCTGAACATATTAAATTGGCGATAACACATTGAAGAATGGCTTCTATATTGACACCTAAACCCAAATTCATTGACTACTTAGATCAGAAAATACAGGATAGAGCAGGAGGGGAGGAACAGTATAAAACAATAAGAAAGGTGTGGTACAAAGTGAAGTTGAGATGGACACAGGCAGGGTATTTTAGCGGGGGAGCACCCACTAAGGGCCAGCTAGTGATGATGGAGGACGGGCTGAAGGAAGCGGTTCAGAAAGGGAAGGAGGAAGAAAAGGAGGGCAACAGAAAACACATGTTTAAGAAGAAAGGGACAAAAATGCTAGAGAAAGCAGAGGCAGAACTAAGAATAGGAGTTTGGGCGATAGAGGAAGCCAGAAGGGCGTTGCCATATAGGAAACCAGATATGATGGGGTTTGTGGCTGCCACACCAACTGACACACACACAGACCCAACAAAAGAAGGGGAAGCTTCTCCCCCACCCTCCTCATTGTATCCAGTCCTGCCTACTGAAACACGTCCACCCCCCTATTGCCAGGACCCTTCGGCTGTGGGTAAATCACTCAACCCATTCACACCAGGACCTCCTACCCCATCCCCAGCAGTACAGGCTCCGGTATTCGTGATAAAAGGAGGAGCCATAACAGGGGGCGTCACCCTAGGAGTAGAAGGAGGACGCCTGATCTGCGAGGAAATACAAGGGGAAGAAGCAGAGGGAGGGGCTTGGGGACATGTGGCCAGCTCCACCCCTTTTTGCTCAGACCACCCCAACCCGGATCACTTCTCAAGGAGGAGTGGTCAGGGATCCCTGAGCAGCTGGACCCCCAGGGTGAGATGTGGAAGTGAAGGGGGGAACTCACTCTCCATGGGCAACAATCCAAATGAGGATGGCGAGGGAGGGACCAGACACACACCGACCAGCATGAACCTAGACAACGCACAGAGACAGGTAGATGAGTCCATTACCTTGGCTAGGTCACTGCTGGAAAAAGCAGATAGAGATGGAGGTACCTTCCATGTGGAGGGAGTAATGACAGGAAAGGTAACTGACCTAGTAGAACCGGTCAGGAGATCCGTCCGCCTGGAAGAACTAAGAGAGAGAGGAGTGACGTCAAGGGGGCATTGGGACCCTGCCATGCAGCTGCCACTCAGGCCCGCTGCAGACCCGCGCTATGAAGAATACCAGCCATGGAAGATGACTGACTTGACCACCCTGATGGAACAGCTCCCCAGCCTGCATGGAGGGGCCTCGGCGTGGCTGCTACAGCTTCAGACCCTTACCTCAGGACTACGTTTGTGTCTGGGAGACATGAAGGCGCTACTGGCCAGGGCAACGGACCATGGCACCATGACATCACTCATTAGGGAGGCAGATTTAAGCAGCACATCTTCCACTGCACCACTGGGAGACATACGACAGGTGCTGTGGGAGGTGCTGCGTAGGGCATATCCTACTGAAAGAAACCATGCCATACTGTCCTCCTTCACCATCACTCCAGAGGAAGCACCAGCTGCCTATTTGGACAGAGCAAAAACCACGTGGAGAACAGTACATGAGGAACCATATGACCACACTATAACAACACTCAGCATGTGGAAAGAGATGGTGATCAATGGATGCCCAGGAGAGGTTAAGACCAAACTTAGAAATACTGTGGGACTGATGGCACTGCCCCTTCCACAGTTCAACTCTCACACTCACCACCATCTCACCCAATACAATAAGGATAAAGGTGGAGCTGACACTCAAGTCCAGTCACTTCAAGTACAACTGCTCAAACTGCAATTAAAGGAAGCCCAGAAGGGAGACAAATCCAAGAAACAAATGCTGGCTGAACCTGTTGAAGACCTCAGCCACGCTATTAAAGACATTAAAGAAACAGTAACCCAGATGATGCAACAACAACAACAAACTCCGCCAGCACCAACAGGATTGCCACAAACAGCAATGCCTCCACCTGGGCCACTGCCTGCTTCAGATTCCTACCCATATTCATACCCACCGCAGTGGAGACCATCATTTAGAGGTGGGGGACAGAAATGCTACAATTGTGGAATCAATGGCCACATGGCACGAGATTGCAGGCGACCCCCCCGCTCTATGGGGTGCAGGGAGAGGTGGATCCCAGCAATGGGGAAGAGGAAAAGGGGGCTGGCAGCAAGGAGGACATCAACCACCACGGTATTATCAACCACCACCCCAGGGACACCCTGCATACAACCATGCATACAACCACCCCAACCCTAATAACCAACAGCAACAAACCGGATTCCAGGGCATGTCAGACGAATATGCCCCATGGCCATGAAGGGGCCCACCATCACCAGACGGGGACGGACAGGCGCTCTTCCCACTCCACACGGAACCAACTGTTCTGTGTCTAGTGGAGGGAGTGCCTCATCAATTTCTGGTAGATACGGGTTGCACCTATTCTGCTATCAGGACCCGTCAACAACTTTCTTCGGAATTCATACAGGTGGTGGGGGTGTCAGGAAACCCCGAAGTACAGCACAAAACTGTTATATTGCGTTTTGCATGGGGTAAGTCAGAACTTCAACACCAGTTCCTATATTGCCCCAACTGCCCCATTAACCTACTTGGACGGGACTTGCTATGCAAACTGCAATGTTCCATATATTTGACAAACAACGGAGTGGAAGTGTCCACTGGTCCCTTGTCCTCAACGAAAACAAACCCCGTGAAAATTCTCATGCTACCCATCCTGCCAACTCCGGTGCTCTCTGCAACACAAGAGATCTATTGGTTAAAATGCATGACTACAGGGAAAGGAACACCACAGATTCAGTTCCTCTTTAACCAGCTGAAAACACAGATATACACCTTACACCCATATAAGACTCCCCTGGCTGAAGTTCACTGCACCTTGAATGTGACTGAAAGTGACGACGTCCCATACACAGAAGATTGGGACGAAAACATGATGACACAAACACCGACCATCAGATGCTGTACAATCATATGTGGACAAGAGGGGGTAGCCGCTCCCGTCATTTTGGAGCCTCACCTGAAGTCCTGGTACCTGCTGGGGAAGGAATCCGCACCTCATGTCACTCTCACTGTGGGACATGGTTTTGAAGCCAGAAGCTTGGGGCCCATGATCAGGAGGGCCTCAAAGCTAGAATGGGAACCGACTCCTACAGCTGGGATACTGAAAGCCACCACTGAAAATATGTGGAGAATAATGGACATTGACACAGAAGAACGGTGTCAACCAGAACGACTAACCCTACCAAGACATCATGGGAAACCATACACCGACCACCCTTCTACGGCTGCCCTCATTACCACCGTGAACAATGCCATATGGACCACATCACCGTTTGATGCTGGAACTCTAGTAGTAACTCCAGTGACAATCACCTTGAACAATCCCCACCAGCCACCCATATATCGCGCACAGTATCGTCTCAAAGCTGAACAAATTGAAGGCATTAAACCGACCATAGCCGGACTGCTGGGGTCCGGTGTTATATACCCAACTGTTTCTCCATGGAACACACCCATCCTGCCTGTGCTGAAGGCAGGAGGTGAAACCTATCGAATGGTCCAAGACTTCAGACCTATTAACGATGTCACTACACCAATTGACCTACCTGTCCCTGACCCTCACATAACCTTGAGCAACCTGTCACCTAAACATCAGTATTTTACAGTGGTGGATTTGGCAAATGCTTTCTTCAGCATTCCACTGGACACAGCGTCACAACCGCTCTTTGCTTTTACCTACGAACATCAACAGTACACGTACTCGGTGCTTCCACAAGGCTACAGGTGCTCGCCAGGAATCTTCAACTACATTCTCAAAACACATCTGGCAGAAGTCCCGGTTCCCAAAGAAGTTGTTCTCATCCAATATGTAGATGACTTGCTTTTGGCCGCCCCCACCTCTGACCTGTGTCTTCAAATGACCAAGACATTGCTGGACTTCCTGGCAACAAAGGGATACAAAGTCAAGCGAAGCAAAGTCCAGTTTTGCAGGAGAACCGTACTGTTCCTTGGTCGAGAAATATCCGGAGAAGGTGCAGGCCTCTCAAAAGCCCACCGGGATTCTATTCTACACCATCCACGCCCCATCACCGTAGCAGGTATGCTCTCCTTTCTGGGACTGACAGGATACAGTCGTACACACATACCAGACTACACGGCCAGAACAGAACCCCTGAGGGAAATAGTGCGTCTGGTAGGGGCAAGAAACGTGCATGCGCCGTTGGTATGGATACCAGAGGCCTCTGAGGCGTTTGCACTGTTGAAAACTGACCTCTCTGTGGCAGCCGCTCTGACAGCACCTGACTACAAAAGCAAGTTCCATTTGGATGTTTCTGAAAAGGAGGGATTCACCTCATCCATCCTTTTCCAGAAACAAGAGGGGGGGAGAAGAGTGCTGATGTACCACTCCTCAAAATTGGACCACATTGAACAAGGACAAACAACATGTTCTAGATACGTTGCTGCAGTGGCAAAAGCAATAGAAAAAACAGCACACCTGGTGATGTGTCATCCATTGGAGATTCACACCCATCATGGAGTGGCAGCATACCTGATGAGCAAAGAATTCACATTCAGCTCTGAGAGAAAAACAAAAATACAGAACAAATGTACACAGTCACATATCACGTTTGTCAACACTGACAAGAATATGGCAGACGCACTCAACACAGAAGAAGGCCTTCCCCACTCATGTACAGAAAGAGCAGCACAAGAATTGAAGTTAAGACCAGACCTGGAGAACACTCCACATGAAGACCCTGACCTATGGCTGTACACAGATGGCTGTTGTTATAGGGGAGAAGAAGGAAACATAGCAGCTTACGCCGTAGTACAGCAACTACCGGATGGATCACATGTTACCCTGGAATCAGCCATTATTCCACAACCTGCATCTGCACAGCTGGCTGAGATCATAGGTTTAACACAAGCATTGGAAAAAGCCGAGGGCAAAATTGTAAATATCTATACCGACTCTGCCTATGCACATGGAGCAGTCCATATTGATGGACCACAGTGGTTAAGAAGAAACTTCACCACCACAGGGAACTTGCCCATTAAATACAAAGCACAAATGGAAAAACTGATCAAGGCAGTTCTACTGCCTAAAAGCGTAGCCATTATGAAATGCAAAGGACACCAACTGCCGAAAAACAACATCAGCAAGGGAAATGATGCGGCTGACCAAGCAGCAAAGAAGGCAGGAGGATACACTCCCAGGCAAATGGTAATGCGGGTAGAATCACCTCAACTTGAGTTTACCCCAAATACCATAAGAGAACTGCAATTGGCTGCCGGACCTTACGAACAGTCAGTTTGGGCACAGAAAGGAGCCACCAAAGGACCAGACGAGCTGTGGCGATGCCATGACGGCAGAGTGGTGGCCCCTGCCAACCTGTGTCCAGAACTCATAAGAGAAGCTCACGGACCCACCCATGAAGGAAAGTTGAGAACATACCAAAAGGTGTCTTACATTTGGTGGCACCCTCACATGAAAGACATGACAGATTTGCACTGTGATGAGTGCCATGTGTGTGGGAGTCACAATCCAAAGAAGCCATACCAAACGCCTATGGGAGCTTACCCAGTACCAAATGCTTGCTTTCAAGACATTAGCATAGACTACACAGACATGGGAGCAGACAATGTAGCGGGGGGAAAGAGATACCTGTTGGTAATGGTAGACAGATTTTCAAGGTGGGTAGAGGCAATACCAACGGCACGGGAAGATGCCAAGTCAGTAATAAAATGGCTACAGACAGACCTAATACCCAGGTATGGGGTCCCTCGACAAATTCGCTCTGACAATGGGTCTCATTTCAGTAACAAACATTTGAGGCAGGTGGAGGGGAGGTTGGGTATTGTGCACAAGTTTGGGTCAGTGTACAGACCACAATCTCAGGGTCTAGTGGAACGCGCAAATCAAACCTTGAAAGCTAAAATTGCAAAGGTATGTGCAGGCTCAAAATTGACCTGGGTGGAAGCCCTGCCCCTAGCCTTGATGGCTATGAGGTCCTCACCCGGGGCAGGGACCCATCTCTCTCCCCATGAGATAATGACAGGGAGGGCTATGCCTGGTCCACCAAGGGAGGGAGGTCATATGCCCGCCCTTGATGTACAACAAATTGTAATGTCTGATTATATGAGAAAACTGACGGAACTTTCTGCAGCTCTTTCCACACAGATCCACAAGGTCCAAGAGGGGGAACTGCTGGGAGACTCATCTAGTTTGCAGGTAAAAGTTGGGGACTGGGTGAGGGTTAAAGTCCACAAGAGAAAGTGGCTGGAACCCAGGTGGACTGGACCGTACGAAGTGAAGGAGGTTACTTCACACTCTGTCCAGGTCAAAGGTAAATCAGGCGCTCCTTGGCACCACCTGACACATTGCACGCCAGCCCCAACTCCTACAAGAACGTTGACAACTACGAGGGCAGATTTAAGTGCCCTCAATTCGGACTAAAATATATGATTGTTTTAATAAGGAGCATGGTGCAACCAACTCCTCTTCCGTGCCCTAGATCCACCCAGGGGGGATATCTGACGCCCTGGGGGAGACTAGGAATGTCTGCTACTGAGTTTTTTCCCCTCATGATTTTAATGGGAGGACTTCTTGGCCTTGCTATATGGGGGTTAGACACTTACCAGGGCACTCAGAGTCAGTCAACCACTCCAGTTAACTGTACACACAGCATACACACCCGCTCTAAAACCATGACCCACCCAGAATGTAAAATTGGGGAGGTAAGGAGCACCACTCTATGTATACCTAGTAACACATCTGCTTCCGCTCTGCTACTTTGGAAAATTCTAGGTAGTTCCCACCGGTTAGCAAGAAAGGGGTACTCAGCGGAATCTTATAAGGCATGGGAATGGTACATGACAATAGGGTTACCACACAGTGAATGGACGTGGAGCAATCTCGTGGCAGAGACAGGAAATGACTGGTCCAGCCATACTACCTCCCGTCCAGGCACTCTGTGGCGACCGCATCTTACACTAGCAGTCCAGCAGAATGGAATCAAGATTGGGGTCCATCCTGTGCTCATGACGGGCTGTCAAAACTTCAGGCTGGCACCTTATATCGGTTGCACCTCCACCCCTGTATTTTGGATAGTACAGATATGCGTGGTTGCCAATGCATCTAATACCCAGGCAATTACAGTAGGAGCAACCACATCAGATATAAACTACCAATCTGTTGCCATCCTTACGGCCCCCCATACACCAGATGGAGAAATTCACATTGCTACGGGTATCTCAGGCTTTGGAAATAACTGGCTCCTATTAGTAGAGGAGGCTGGCAGAGCGACCAATCACAGTTGTGTGGTATGTATGGGCCCTAGGCCGCTGCTTAAGATTGTGCCAGCAGTAATCCCTGTGGAATGTGTGCTTCCTGTGATGAAGTATGACAACCCAGGACCAACCTGTTCAGCTTGGGACAGGGTTTTCCCGTTAGTACAAGCAACTAGACGGAGTCCACTGTTTTCCTCCACTGTAGCGTCGGGTGAGTTCATGTGTGTGAAAATGACCCGAGGTTTACCTGACGTCGGCAGTGTGCCCTCTAACTGGTGTAACCACACTCACAACCCTATTACATCTTTTAAACCTGTTTCTAGGGCCGATGTGTGGTGGTGGTGTGGTGGAGCTCACCTATATGATGGATTCCCTGGGAATGCCACAGGTCTGTGTGCTCTGGTGTCTCTCATTCTTCCCATTTCAGTGTATCCTGTTGTATTGAAGGACCTGCTGTCTAGCATACAGGAGGAGGAAGGGCGGTCTCGGGACAAACGCTCCCTAGATGATTTCACGGGAGACCCGACCTATATTGACGCCATAGGAGTCCCTAGGGGGGTTCCTGATGAATACAAATTGGTTGACCAAGTTGCTGCAGGTTTTGAGTCCTCAATTTGTTGGTGGTGTACGCTTAATAAAAATGTGGACAGAATAAATTACATTCATTATAATGTTCAAAAATTGGGGAACCTCACCCTTCAAGGGTTTGCCGCTATTCACAGTCAGCTTTCTGCTACTTCTCTTATGGCCTATCAGAACCGTATAGCTGTTGATATGATTTTGGCAGAAAGTGGTAGGGTTTGCTCTATCTTTGGGGAGCAATGTTGCACGTACATTCCCAACAACACGGCGCCGGATGGGAGCTTCACCCTGGCTGTTGAGGGCCTTAGGACCCTAAATGGTAAAATGAAGCGGCACTCTGGGGTGGACACCTCAATGTGGGACTCCTGGATGGATGTTTTTGGTAAATATAAGACACTAATCTCTTCCATCCTGGTTTCTATTTCAGTTTTCATAGCTATTCTGGTGCTGTGTGGTTGTTGTTGCATTCCCTGTGCTCGCTCCTTAGCTACTAGACTTATTACTACTGCCATCACGCCTAGCCAGGCTGACACCGCCCTTATGTGCCCACTATTAGAGATTGTAGATTTTGAACCTACATTTTGGAGTCAGGACGATGCAGTGTAGTCTTTCACGTCTCTTGTGAGACGTGAAGAGGGGGATTTGTAATAAATATTCTTGATGTTGTTTTTTACCAACGCTGTATTACACACATCTTTTAGAATAGCTAATCCTAAACACACACACAGACTTATGAGGGCTGGACTCCGAGGACAAAGAACACTGCCAAGAGCCAATGGGAAGTCGATACTGCCCGAGGAGGGACTGCCCTCCATAACAACGACCAGTCAGGAGTGTGAATCTACCAGACTCTACCTACGTCACTTTATTGCTCTGTATAAATATGTGTGCCACGTGTTTAGGAGGTCTCTTTGTTCCGGACGACTCCCTAAGAGCTGAAGGAACGAGCCCGTGCACGAGTTACCAAATATCTTTGCATCAAATAAATCGCTTGATTGAATATCAATTCCACCTGGTCCCGAGTTATGACTTGTCTCCTTCTCGAGTAATTGAATTATCAACAGTACATGTTCAGCGGCTCTTGTGGCTCCGCCGGTCTCTGGTGGTCGGTGAGGCGCGTCATCATCGCTAGCCGGGCAGGTAGCAACGGAGGTAGACCTGTTCACGTCCGTCTCCGGGGCTCTGGAAGGGCCAGCATCCTCCTTTTGCTGATTGGTGATTTTGATTGACAGACACACATTCCTCACCAATGGACTACAAGAATCGGCAAAATGGCCCTTTTGATATCATAGCGCATTGATGTGAATCACACTGCTGTTCTGTCATTTAGCTATTTGCGCCTTACGAATTGTTGTTGTGGATGGCTGTTCACAAATCTAAATGTGTATTTGAACCCAATAATAGTTTAATTTAAGAAGTTTAAACTGCCTATCAATCATTGTTTTTGAAACCAGTGGACATCCAGTGACAAATGCGCTCTTGCAACAGCTGCATAGTGCGGATCCAAGCCTATGGAATAAATGTGGGGCTGTTGTTGCTCAATCTAATTCATGCTGATAAAAAAAAATCAATTTGCACACTTTTGATAGACTTAACTATTTTACAGATAACTTTTTACAGCCTTACTCGCCTTGCCTTTCTTGCAGCAAACAAGTGACATAAAACAAATGATAAATAAGAGTATTGCACAAAAAACTAACTATATTATGCATAATGTAGCATTGTTCTACAGCCTTACTCGCCTTGCCTTTCTTGCAGCAAAGTCATTCATGATATCATCATAAGACAGACGTTCTTGCACCATAGTAGATCTCAGGTAGGTTTTAATCAGTTTGAGCTTAGAGAAGCTCCTTAAAGCAGCAGCCACTGTAACAGGTGTGGCAGTGATTCTCGGAGCTACCCACATATTGGGGTACATTTCTGTCAGCTTCTTCTCGTGCAGGAAGGTCAAGCGTTCCATGTTTGTCATGTTTTTTGATGGCAAATGTGGAAAGTTTTGCATTTCCACAGAATGTTCCCTGACATCCCATGAGTAAACTGATGCAGTCACTCTCTATGCAGCTAGATGTGGCTGTCGACTTGCTGAAGAAAACCAGAGATTCCCTTACCTGCTACAGAAACACTGGATTTTCTGATGCACAGACAACTGCAAAGGAAATGTTCGAGGAGATGAGATGAACGTGGAGGCTGCACAAAAAGGCACTTAGGTTATGAGGCTCCAGATGAGCCTATTGGTGATGCACTTCCAAAAAAAACTGAACCTTTTTTTTTATGTGGTAGTGGATACAGCCCTCTCTTCATTTGATGAGAGATTTCAGAGCCTGGGAGAGGTGAATGATACATTTGGAGTGATCCTCAACTTCCCCAACATTTCAAAAGAAGAGTTGCTAGAGCACTGTCAAACCCTGATCACTGCTCTAAGCCATGACAGACAGACAGATATTGTTGGATCTTGTTGAGGATGTCATACCATATGGCTGTGCAAATAGAAAAGCGGTAGGATCCAATCTCCTCAGCCAAAGACTGGGCTTCAACTTTCACCACTGCGTCTGCAGTAGTTTCCATCACCTCCAGAAGAGCCTCTCTGACTTGCCCAGCCTGGTACCTTCCTGCCTGAATGCTGTTTATCCTGCTTTCCCAGCTCTTAAGTTCTGTTGACGCAGCCTAGCCTGAACACCTTTATTCTTTCCCTTCATGTTGGCGCCGTTGTCACAGGACTGTCCTCTGCAGTCCTCAAAGGGAATGTTCAGCTCCTCCAGCCTTTAGAGGATGAGAGATGACAAACTTTCCCCTGTTGACTCCTCTGCCACAAGAAAGCCCATGAAATGTTCTTTAATTTGTGGTATGTCTTCCAGTAACACAATCCTGACAATGACAGAGAGCTGTTCCTTATGACTCAGATCAGGGGTGCAATCTAAAATAATGGAGAAATACTTTGATGTGTTGATCTCTTCCACTATTTATTCCAGTATTTTTGCGCTGATGGAGTCTATCAGTTCATTTTGGATTCTTTTGCCAAGGTAATGTGTGTGACTGCCAGCTCCACTTTCCACCCTACCAACATGTTGCTTCATTACTGGATCAAATCTGGCCATAAGCTTCACCTCTTTGAGAAAATTGCCATTGTCTGGTTTGTTTAATGTGTCTGTGGATCCCCTTAAAGCCATGTTTTTTCAGCTAAGGACTGAATTACTGCCACCAATCTGGTAAGAACATGCCACCTGTTTCTCTCAGCCTCAGCGAATGCCATCTCTTACTTATCTATTGTTAGCCCCTTTGGTAGACGGAACTCCAATACCTTCCATGTTGCCATGTGTGTATTGTGCACCTAGCTATACTCATGTATATAGTAGTGGTCAAATGAAAATGGATAAAAAATGTGCCATTTAGGCAAAATGGAATGTGGAATGTCAAAACTGAAATGGAATGTCAAAACAGCCTCTGCGAACGTTAGATTCCATTCATTTGCTATGGGCTCGCGCTAATGTTACAGCTTAGCCAACATTCTTTTGCAGTTTTTCAGCCTTGGGTGAATGTTGACTCGTTCTATTGTCCAGCCTACTAGTAGTAACACTGCTCCAACGCTGCGGGCAACACAGAAAATATGGCCTAATAAGCTATGTAGTTATGTTGTTGTGGGGGCTTTCACGTTCTAGCATTTGCCAATTCCACCTATGCCACGGGCCGGCCCTGAGTTTTACTCACACATCATTAGTGGTGTTACTCTGACCTGGGTGGATGAGACAGGTACTGATCTGCAGGGTGACTCCAGATACCGAGTCACACAACGTTCTCGCTGTGACATCACTCTGTGACACTCCAGAGGGAGGACAATGACAGGAAGTGGACATGTCAGCTGACTGAAGGTGGAAAAGTGAAGACCTCCACTGACTTCACCTTCATGTTCTCAGGTAGACCTATGTATTCTGGTTAGAATCCTATGTTAAAATGTGTTAATAAAGTTAACAAGATTTGTAATGACATTAAAGCGAATGTCAAACCTGATCCTTTCTCCTGATATCAGTGATGAGTGAACAAGCATACTGCTCTCTACTGAATGTGTCTGTTGATGAGTTATTTAAAAAATAAAGAGGATGTTCTTCTCCTAGTATACATCTACACTGCACTGTATGTGAGCTGATGGATATGAACATCTATGAGCTGATTAAAGGTCAGTGAATGCTTGTTTAGTCTAGATATGGCTGCATTTCATTCCAAAACATTGTTCCCTTCTTTCTTCCCTTCATAGATCTCAGACTTGTGGTCGTAAACAGTTGTTCCATCTAGTTTTCCGTCATATTTCTTCCACATATCCAATCGTACCAGAGTTAAAGAGGGCAAAAGGGAAGGGAACATATACAACTATCGGGAATTAAACACAGCCTTAGCTTTGTTGGAATTTCAAATGCTATCAGCAGTAAACTGGTGATTTAATCAGCGGTGACTGAGGTATAAAAGAGTGCTTTATTTACATGTACCAGCTCTGCAAGTCTCTGGACCACATGCACAAGTAATCACAGGTAACCACAGATTAGCAAAGGAGAGCAGGCTCATTTATGATACTTGTGTGTGTGTGTGTGTCAAGGTCAAGGGTCATTTCAGTTGACCACAGTCATGGTCTCTTCCAACGGGATGTCAAACTAGAGAACATTCAGATTAAGGTGAGACAAGATCCCACAGACATAGAACTATTGAGTTAAGAAGAGAACTCCACTGAACCTTCCATCGTGGCACTAAGAATGCCATGACAAAAATTCACAGTTACATTGTTACTATACTTGGGGTGTTTTGTCACTGTTTTATGAAAATGGATGTTCAGTAAAATGTTTCTTTAACATTTAAAAGCCACACCTTCCAGCCTTCATCAACAAGCTTCATACAGTACCTGGTGGTAGTACAGTATAGCACATACAGTAGTAGTATTCTGTGTCTTCTCCCCTAAACAGAAGGACACTCTGAAGCTGTGGGACTTTGGCTCGTGTAAGAGTGTTTATAACCCGCCCTACACTGAGTAAATCTCTACACGTTGGTACAGATTCCCAGAGTGCCTCCTAACGGACGGACACTACTCTCACAAGATGGACGTCTGGAGCGCTGGCTGTGTCTTCTACAAGATCATCAGGTATTCATATTAACGGGGTAATATAATCTCATCCACTGTAGTACAGGTGTGTCTTTGAGAGCTGTAGCCCACAGGATTGTGTCTTGTACAAGATCATAAGGAACCAAACTAATCACATTTTACTCTGACAGACGTACCAGTGAGTTTCACCACTAGGTGGTGCCATATAACTAGTTGAAGGGAAGTGGATCCTCTACTTGTCCCTAGCCTTGTCCCTATTTGTTTATTGTAAGTGGCTGCGTCCCAATAATATCTCCTTTCTCCTGATGAGTGCACTCGTTCACTACTTCCCACAAATCTAAAATCATTGGATTGGTAGAGGCATGGGCTAGTGGGAGTTTCCACCACCATATTTTTTTCAAATCAGAAACCCCCTCCCTCCATCCTCTCAGTTTAATTATGCGAGACCCTCCATCTCTTCCTGATGATTTAGCTAACATATTATATTAACTACTGCTACTTTGTTATTGGTAGAAGTCACTGCTTGTGTATAGCCTAACTTTCTGACATAGTGCTATCATCAACCTCGACAACAGCAGTGATATTCTGTCAGTTTCTAAAAAAGGGACTATTTCCCCTTCAGCCAGGTCTCGTACAATACCCTTCAACTTCAAGCGGAGGAAAGATACTGGTCTGTCCCAGCTGCTCCCCCAGTGTTCTGAGAGCAGTCCGTTTCTACTGCACCACATGTTGGACTATGACCCTGAGAACAACTGTGAGTCTCTGTGGGACATGGCTAGTCTATGTCCTTATTCCCTATGTAGTGCACTACTTTTGATGGGCCCTGGTCAAAAGTAGTGCAGGCTCATAGGGCTCTGGTAAAAAATGGTGCCCTACATTATATAGGGAATAGGGTTTCATTTGGGACATACACCAAGACAGGTTTACGTATATACAGCTGAAGTCGGAAGTTTACATACACCTTAGCCAAATACATTTCAACTCAGTTTTTCACAATTCCTGACATTTAATCCTAGTAAAAATTCCCTGTTTTAGGTCAGTTAGGATCACCACTTTATTTTAAGATTGTGAAATGTCAGAATAATGGTAGAGAGAATTATTTATTTCAGCTTTTATTTCTTTCATCACATTACCAATGGGTCAGAAGTTTGCGTACACTCAATTAGTATTTGGTAGCATTGCCTTTAAATTGTTTAACTTGGGTCAAACGTTTCAGGTAGCCTTCCACAAGCTTGAATTTTGTCCCATTCCTCCTGACAGAACAGGTGTAACTGAGTCAGGTTTGTAGGCCTCTTTGCTTGCACACGCTTTTTCAGTTCTGCCTGCAAATTTTCTATAGGATTGAGGTCAGGGCTTTGTGATGGCCACTCCAATACCTTTGTTGTCCATAAGCCATTTTGCCACAACTTTGGAAGTATGCTTGGGGTCATTGTACATTTGGAAGACCCATTTGCGACCAAGCTTTAACTTCCTGACTGATGTCTTGAGATGTTGCTCTAATATATCCACATCATTTTCTTTCCTCATGATGCCATCTATTTTGTGAAGTGCACCAGTCCCTCCTGCAGCAAAGCACCCCCACAACATGATGCTGCCACCCCTGTGCTTCACGGTTGGGATGGTGTTCTTTGGCTTGCAAGCGTCCCCTTTTTTCCTCCAAACATAACAATAGTCATTATGGCCAAACAGTTCAGAGGACATTTCTCCAAAAAGTATGATCTTTGTCCCCATGTGCAGTTGCAAACCATAGCCTGGCTTTTTTGTGGCGGTTTTGGAGCAGTGGCTTCTTCCTTGCTGATCGGCCTTTCAGGTTATGTCGATATAGGACTCGTTTTACTGTGGATATAGATACTTTTGTACCTGTTTCCTCCAGCATCTTCACAAGGTCCTTTGCTGTTGTTCTGGGATTGATTTGCACTTTTCTCACCAAAGTACGTTAATCTCTAGTAGACAGAACACGTCTCCTTCCTGAGTGGTATGATGGCTGCGTGGTCCCATGGTGTTTATACTTGCGTACTATTGTTTGTACAGACGAACGTGGTACCTTCAGGCGTTTGGAAATTGCTCCCAATGAAAAACCAGACTTGTGGAGGTCTACAATTATTTTTCTGAGGTCTTGGCTGATTTCTTTAGATTTTCCCATGATGCCGAGCAAAGAGGCACTGAGTTTGAAGGTAGGCCTTGAAATACATCCACCGGTAGACCTCCAATTGACTCAAATGATGTCAATTAGCCATGACATCATTTTCTGGAATTTTCCAAGCTGTTTAAAGGCACAGTCAACTTAGTGTATGTAAACTTCTGACCCACTGGAATTGTGATATAGTGAATTATAAGTGAAATAATCTGTCTGTAAACAAATGTTAGAAGAATTACTTGTCATGCACAAAATAGATGTCCTAACCGACTTATATATATATATATATATATATATATATATATATACTCAGCAAATAAAGAAACGTCCTCTCACTGTCAACTGCGTTAATTTTTCAGCAAACTTAACGTGTAAATATTGGTATGAACATAACAAGATTCAACAACTGAGACATAAACTGAACAAGTTCCACAGACATGTGACTAACAGAAATGGAATAATGTGTCCCTGAACAAAGGGGGGGTCAAAATAACAGTAACAGTCAGTATCTGGTGTGGCCACCAGCTGCATTAAGTACTGCAGTGCATCTCCTCCTCATGGACCGCACCAGATATGCCAGTTCTTGCTGTGAGCACTGATGGAGGGATTGTGCGTTCCTGGTGTAACTCAGGCAGTTGTTGTTGCCATCCTGTACCTGTCCCGCAGGTGTGATGTTTGGATGTACCAATCCTGTGCAGGCGTTGTTACATGTGGTCTGCCACTGCGAGGACGATCCTGTCTCCCTGTAGCGTTGTCTTAGGCGTCTCACAGTAAGGACATTGCAATTTATTGCCCTGGCCACATCTGCAGTCCTCATGCCTCCTTGCAGCATGCCCTAAGGCACGTTCACGCAGATGAACAGGGACCCTGGGTATCTTTCTTTTGGTGTATTTCAATCAGTAGAAAGGCCTCTTTAGTGTCCTAAGTTTTCATAACTGTGACCTTAATTGGCTACCGTCTGTAAGCTGTTAGTGTCTTAATGACCGTTCCCGTTGTGCATGTTCATTAACTGTTTATGGTTCATTAAACAAGCATGGGAAACAGTGTTTTCTAATTAAATTTGAAAGACAGGGTCCTGAAAAAGGGGCGTTTGTTTTTTTCTGAATATACAGTGGGGAGAACAAGTATTTGATACACTGCTGATTTTGCAGATTTTCCCACTTACAAAGCATGTAGAAGTCTGTATTTTTTTATCATAGGTACTCTTCAACTGTGAGTGACGGAATCTAAAACAAAAATCCAGAAAATCACATTGTATGATTTTTAAGTAATTAATTTGCATTTTATTGCATGACATAAGTATTTGATACATAAGAAAAGCAGAACTTAATATTTGGTGCAGAAACCTTTGTTTGCAATTACAGAGATCATACGTTTCCTGTAGTTCTTGACCAGGTTTGCACACACTGCAGCAGGGATTTTGGCCCACTCCTCCATACAGATCCTTCAGGTTTCGGGGCTGTCGCTGGGCAATACGGACTTTCAGCTCCCTCCAAAGATTTTCTATTGGGTTCAGGTCTGGAGACCGGCTAGGCCACTCCTTAGTTGCCCTGGCTGTGTGTTTCGGGTCATTGTCATGCTGGGAGACCTAGCCACGACCCATCTTCAATGCTCTTACTGAGGGAAGGAGGTTGTTGGCCAAGATCTCGCGATACATGGCACCATCCATCCTCCCCTCAATACGGTGCAGTCATCCTGTCCCCTTTGCAGAAAAGCATCCCCAAAGAATGATGTTTCCACCTCCATGCTTCACGGTTGGGATGGTGTTCTTGGGGTTGTACTCATCCTTCTTATTCCTCCAAACACGGCGAGTGGAGTTTAGACCAAAAAGCTCTATTTATGTCTCATCAGACCACATGACCTTCTCCCATTCCTCCTCTGGATCATCCAGATGGTCATTGGCAAACTTCAGACGGGCCTGGACATGTGCTGGCTTGAGCAGGGGGACCTTGCGTGCGCTGCAGGACTTTAATCCATGACGGCGTAGTGTGTTACTAATGGTTTTCTTTGAGACTGTGGTCCCAGCTCTCTTCAGGTCATTGACCAGGTCCTGCCGTGTAGTTCTGGGCTGATCCCTCACCTTCCTCATGATCATTGATGCCCCACGAGGTGAGATCTTGCATGGTGCCCCAGACCGAGGGAGATTGACCGTCATCTTGAACTTCTTCCATTTTCTAATAATTGCGCCAACAGTTGTTGCCTTCTCACCAAGCTGCTTGCCTATTGTCCTGTAGCCCATCCCAGCCTTGTGCAGGTCTACAATTTTATCCCTGATGTCCTTACACAGCTCTCTGGTCTTGGCCATTGTGGAGAGGTTGGAGTCTGATTGAGTATGTGGACAGGTGTCTTTTATACAGGTAACGAGTTCAAACAGGTGCAGTTAATACAGGTAATGAGTGGAGAACAGGAGGGCTTCTTAAAGAAAAACTAACAGGTCTGTGAGAGACGGAATTCTTACTGGTTGGTAGGTGATCAAATACTTATGTCATGCAATAAAATGCAAATTAATTATTTAAAAATCATACAATGTGATTTTCTGGATTTTTGTTTTAGATTCAGTCTCGCACAGTTGAAGTGTACCAATGATAAAAATTACAGACCTCTACATGCTTTGTAAGTAGGAAAACCTGCAAAATCGGCAGTGTATCAAATACTTGTTCTCCCCACTGTATATATATTACCATCTCTCCTTATCAGATAACAACTATATTTAATACTGCCCACATACAGTATAGGCCTGTATAATGTCTTACAGTACAGATTGCCGTCGTCTTAGTGTCCACACGTTACCTCCCTTCCCCCATATTCTAATTATTCTCCATCCATCTTTTTATAGGATGAATGTGCCAAGCTGATTGAAAAGCAAAGCTAATCATGTTACTAGGCCCACAGTTGAACTTGGAACGTATTAATGCATTGTGATGTGGCTACTCATGTACAGTGTGCATGTTGTGCCGTGGCAGGCTGGCAGACAGAAGAGCTGCAGCTCTGAGATGAGCCAGCAAGACCCTGGAGAGAGAGGGCCTTCAACAAACCCTAGTTATGGCAGACAACCGGTGACCCCTCACATACACACTCATGTGTGGCACTCATATATGCTAATCTAGCACTGTAGTACACTGTAGCCTACTGCACACTGACATCCATACAACCATAATACTTCACCTTCAACACCCTCTCTAACAGATCCTGTCTACCTCCCTCTCCCAGCTCCAGATGGCCCTGTGCTCTGCGGTGGAGTTACCCAGACTGAGTGTAGCTGTCCTCTCAGTGCCCAGGGCCTATCCATACCCCACGCCCTCCTTCTGCACTGCCAGGACCCACCGTGAATTCCTCCCTGCCATCGTGGACCTGCTGCTCACCGCGACAGAAGCAGGTCAGTGGTCAAAAACCCAGCATCTCAATACTTTAAACATACTTATTTCCTCCCTTTCCTAAAGTAATCACTGCTTTGTTTTGGATTTGACTTAATATGTAGATAGTGTACACAGACGTTCAACAGAGTGAAGATACTTACAGTATTATACATAAGGAACATATGTACAAATGTATACAACGGGTTGGTCTAATCCTGAATGCTGATTGGTTAAAACCGCATTCCAGCCTGTGTCTATTCCACAAGTTACCAGCGGCTAAATCTATGACGTTGAAATGCCTATTTACTCCATTTGACTGCTGCAATCCAATGTCTCATCAGCCCAGCCAGGCAATATATAAACTTGATCTCCACTATAAAAAGTATCTAGACATTAGCTCACATTAGACTAACATTTACTTTTCAAGAGCAGATATTTGTATAAGCCTTGTCTGTCTCTCCAGACATTTGCAACATTGTTTCAATATTCAAATTCGATCTCCAGCTGTCCCATAGTAATGAACGTGTCAGAAGTCAGGGCAAGACACAGGCAGTTAACGTTTCTCAGCCAGTTGAAATTATGAATCAGCTGGCATAATTTTTATGGATATATATACAAAGAAATGTCAATTGAAAAAAGGTAAAACAAAACCAAGTGCAGCTAGTTTGCGGTCCTTTCAGTTTGAAGTGATTGTGTTAGCTGTGTTGTTGGCTAGCTCCTCATCTTAACAGAGTCCTGACGAGAGAGCACATTTTCTATGCCAGGCAAACTCGCGCCCCATTAGCTCATTGTTATGATTGTGTCCAAATAAACACCACTAGAAAACAGCTTAAATAAATGCAAATGCTGTTGTTATTCGGCTGCAATGTTTGACATGACTAAGTTAGCAGTCGTTGGCTAGCTAGCATTAAGCAAGGGGTAAGAACATTGCCAGCCAGTATGACAATAGAACTTTTAGAACAAACAATGACTGGGTCGCATCTCTGGCAACCGAACCGATAGAACGAATCCGGCTTGGGTTGCAACCCTAGATTCGTGTCAGGACTATATCTTGTGAAAGGATGAAATAGTATGAAAAAATTCATCAAAATAACTTTTTTAATGTAATCTCTCTAAAACACTTGACGCACTCAAATGTATCTGTGACAATAAAATGGAATCAGTTTTCCCTAATGCTTTCGTAGCTTTACGTGTGCTTCTTACCCTCCCTGTTTCAGTTGCTTCAGGAGAACGGAGTTTCTCAAAGTTGAAACTAATAAAAAACTACCTTCGGAGTACAATGAAACAAGAGAGACTGAATGGACTGGCAACAATCTCCATTGAACATTAGATAGATAGATAGATAGATAGATAGATAGATAGATAGATAGATAGATAGATAGATAGATAGATAGATAGATAGATAGATAGATAGATAGATAGATAGATAGATAGATAGATACTTTATTGACCCCCGAGGGGGATATTTCTTAAAGCTGGCACAGATGATCAAAATGGAGGATGCAGTGAAGACCTTTGCAGCCATGAAAGCCCGCCGTGTACACTTCTGAAAGGTAAGATAAGCGTTTTTGTCTCTAGTGGTTTTAAGATGTGATTCTGCTGATGATATGTGCCTTGCTGCTCGCTTGTGTGTGTCCGTGTGTTTTACGCACAAGGTTTTGTATATAAATATTTTCAATATTATTACAGTCACTATTTAGATGAGTTGAAATTTACACTTTGTGTTGCACTTGTCTATTTGCGTGATGTGTATATTGGCGTTTGTGTTGCAGTTTTTTGCTTATGGCTTGTATTGGCTGCGTGTTGTTGGTGTATTGTACGTTGAAAATAGAGGCGCGGCACAATTGTGTTTCGCATAGAGCGGCATAAATGAACGCACCGGTACTGCTTGTCACTAACTACACCTCAGGGAATTCAGAGAGCATGTCATAAAGACAGGAACGCCCCTTTCTGCCAAAAAGTATAAAGCATGTGAGTCTTGAAGTAACTTTCTTGACGCCGAGCTACGATAAGTCACGATCCCCAAAAGACAACACAAGGTTCTAGAACAAAAGAACCTCTGAACAATCAATGCTACGGTCAAGGACTGTATCTAAGAAGGTGGATTTGAGCAGAATCACCCGTTTACTCTTTTCAAGCCGTCTCTTGTCTACACTGCTACACAGCCTTAGCTTTGTTGGAATTTCAAATGCTATCAGCAGTAAACTGGTGATTTAATCAGGGGTGACTGAGGTATAAAACAGTGCTTCATTTCTACCATAACCCCTGACCCAACAGTACCCCATGCCAGAGAGCATTATCCACAACTACATGTACCAGCTCTGCAAGTCTCTGGACCACATGCACAAGTAATCACAGGTAACCACAGATTAGCATAGGAGAGCAGGCTCATTTATGATAATTGTGTGTGTGTGTCAAGGTCAAGGGTAATTTCAGTTGATTTCTCTGACATGTTGATTCTCTTTCCACAGTCATGGGCTCTTCCACCGGGACATCAAACTAGAGAACATTCTGATTAAAGTGAGACAGATTCCCATAGACATAGATCCATTGAGTTTGGAGGAGAACTCTGCAGAACCCTCTGTGGTGGTACTAAGAAGGCCATGACAAACACTCAGAGTTACATTGTTACTATAAAGTAACAAAGGGAAGTGGCATCCCTTTGTTACTTTATAGTAACAATGTTAAAGGGAAGTGGCATCTTGTTAAAGGGAAGTGGCATCCTCTTCTTGTCCCTAGTTCCTACTTGTTGGACACAGTGTAAGCCATAGAAAAATAATGATTAAATTATCATTATAGTTCTGTGGTGTAACCTCCACCCTATTGGTTTGACCTCTGTATGACCCCCCTCTTCCTGTCCCCTGCAGCCTCTGACGTCTCTATTCCCGGATCAAACCAGCTGTTCTTCATCCATTTAATTAAGATTAAGATGAATGCAGTGTCATGTGGAGACTCATGTACAGTGTGTGTGTATGGGTGTTGTTTCATGGCAGGCTGACAGCTCTGAGACGAGCCAGCAGGATCCTGGTGAGAGGAGAGGAGAAAGGATAGAGAGGGGAGAGAGGGCCTCCAACACACCCAGTGCTGGGGAACACACCAAGCATGGTAGATGACATGTGCAATGGTTTCTGGTGAGTATGCAGGCCATTGAAGAACTGGGCCTTTTCAGCTTCCAGGAATTGTGTACAGATCCTTGTGACATGGGGCCGTGCATTATCATGCTGAAACATGAGGTGATGGCTGCGGATGAATGGCAAACAAGATTTAAAAGTGGCACAACCAACCTCTGTCTCCCGTACATGATTTGTAAGGGACTCCTATTACAACTGTGTTGTAACTTTGTCTTATCATTAAAATGGTGACTGCTATTTATCGAATTATTACCTACTAGTCTAATTATTGGATTAAATTAATCCTGCAATAATTAGCTCATTAGGATTCCTGGGACACCACGGAGAGAAATGTATTCTGCTGAGTTGCTACTCTCCGAATTTAACTCAAATGTTTGTCCTATCTTCCAATATATTGCGGCGCCTTATTTTAATGAATGTTGCCTCATCAATCTCGTCCTACAACGGTCATGAGTCCGTCAATCTGCACAAACCGCAGCGCAAACTGATCCTTCCGTATACACAAATTGGTTTAATGATTTATTTCCTAACTAAATTATAATACAGGATACACTGTAATGGTTATAGAATATTGGTTCAAATACAATGCACTTAATAGGATAAAAGGTCCCTAGCGGATCTGCTCAATATTACACGGGCTACACACACACACACACACACACACACACACACACATACACACACACAAAACGTGTCTGTTCTAACCAGTGAGTAATACTGTTTAAATCAGAGCTTCAATTTCACTGCACAAAAGTGTAGTGTTTACGGTAATAGGGCTCCAAAGTGGCGCAGTGGTCTAAGACACTGCATCTCAGTGCTAGAGGCATCACTACAGACAACGTGGTTCGAATCCAGACTGTATCACAACCGGACGTGATTTGGAGTCCCACAGGGCGGCGCACAATTGGCCCAGTGTCGTCCGAGTTTGGCCGGTGTAGGCCGTCATTGTAAATAAGAAATTGTTCTTAACTGACTTGCATAGTTAAATAAAGATTAAATTAAATACAATTTATAAATAATATTCAATGAAAGCAGTACATTAAGATACTGAAAAACAGGAAGTATGATATTTATTTTCTCAGTCTCCTTGTCCATACCAGTGACAGATGTAAAGCCTGACAGACCAGTAACATTAAGGTGCTCTCTGCACACATTAGACAGACCTAGAGCATCATATTCCCCAGGCATTAACCAAGATGTTAGTCTGAGCTGGCTGTGAGTGGATGATGCAGATTGAGGCAAGTAGTGAGCTTCAGTATGTGGTAGGCCTACCATTTGTAAAACACCAAAAAAGTTGGCTGGTCCGGACAGGACCAAAAAAAGACGTCCAAGAGACGTCAGCATCGGTCTGTGCTTACTGGGGTATAGCCTACACTTTCGGCCAACAATGGAATTTTCTGAATGCCCTTCCATGGGGTAGACCCACCGTTTGTAAAACAGGCCGTCGTATTGGCTTTATTAGTGCTGATTCCTGTGACTAATCAATTTGGCTATTTACGCTCTGAATGTCACCTACCCAACTTAGTTATCCTGAGCGTATTAGCAATGTGTTAACACAGCGGGAAATGTAGAAATATTAGATTTTTCACTATGATCAGCTCATAAACATTGACGGATACAAACTTGAAACCACTGATCATGACAATTTAGCCCACGGGGTGAAACTCCTTGACAGCAGTTGTGAGCTGCCTGATTGTCTATTCCATATTGTCCATTTGACTTTGACCTGTCCTGTTTTTAGGATATGTTGTTTGTTAACATGTCAGCGCATGTTTTATTTGATTGGGCGCCATTTAGGTTTGGCTATTTGAAGTCAAATGATGTAAAAAGTGTCCATCTCATTACATTGTCATACATTTTATCTCCAGCCTGTCGGTTATAGAAAAGACAACATACTCTCTTTTTACCATATACTATATCTGCTACATGATTCATGTTAGACAAAGTGGGCACTGCTTATCACAGTACGGCATAAGTGCTCACCTAAAAAGCCCAAATGTCACTGGTTGAGAGAAATTGTTTTTGTTTTGGGGCAGAATTATGTGAGGTTTTAAGTGTTGTTGGAGGTGCGTCTTGGTCAGTTTAGCTCAGAAAATGCCAACCTCGTCAATCTGCCGCCATAGACGGCCGCCTAATCCTGCCTAATGAGTGGGCCGGCCCTGGCTGCAGAGAGACTCCAAATATCAGATCACACAGACGTCTGGCTGTGACTTCACTCTGACTGTGACACTCCAGAGGGAGGACAGAGGGAGGACACTTACATTTATATTTTTCAGGAAGTTCTGATGGAACTATTCTGATTCATGTCAGGACAAAAATCAGTACTCATCAGCAGCCTAAGACTGGTAACGTCAAAACAGCCCCACACATATTTATACATCAAAACAGCCCCACACATATTTATTCATCAAAACAGCCCCACACATATTTATACATCAAAACAGCCCCACATATATTTATAGGAACTATTGCTTGTCTAGAGAGACAAGAGTCTTTGAGAGATTACAGTGGAGGAAAACTTTACAGGCTTTTCACTGTAAAACTTTACAGAGTGAGTTAGTAAATATGTTGTGTACTGTACTGTCATACAGCTCTGGTTTCTTTTACTATCCAGGGAGTAAGGAATTAACTGCAACACCAGCTTCCCCACCTTATTCTGGCATTGTATATTGTACTATGTTCATTCTCAGTTCTATGGTTGATTGCATGAGTGGTACAGAATATGGCCAAAGTCAGATGTATTACCTTGGTCAATACACAGAGCATTTGTACAGTGCCTTCATGAATGATTCATACCCCTTGTCTTTTTTTTGTGTTACAGCCTGAATTCAAAATGGATTAAAAATAATTATAATCTACACACAATAACCCATAATGACAATGTGAAAACCTATTTTTAGAAATTTTAGCACATTTATGGCAAATGAAATACAGAAAGCATAAGTATTCACATCCCTTTGCTATGACACTCCAAATTGAGCTCAGGTGCATCCAATTTCCTTTGATCATCCTTGAGATGTCACTACAGCTTGATTGGAGTCCACTTGTGGCCAATTTAATTGTTTGGACATGATTTAGAAAGAAACACACCTGTCTAAATACGGTCCCACAGTTGACAGTGCATGTCAGAGCAGAAACTATACCATGAAGTCCAAGGAACTGTCCATAGATCGCAGAGATAGAATTGTGATGGGGCATATACTGTATCTGGGGAAGAGTATAAAACAATTTCTAGAGTGTTCAAAGTTTCCAAGAGCACAGTGGTCTCATTCATTGGGAAATTTAAAAATATGGAACTACCCAGACTCTGCCTAGAGCTGTACGTCCAACCAAACTGAGCAACTAGGCAAGAAGGACCTTGGTCAGGGAATTGACCTAGAACCCGATGACCACTCTGACATAAGTACAGAGTTCCTTACTGAGATGGGAGAACCTTCCAGAAAGACAATAGTCTCTACAGCACTTTACCAATCTGGGCGTTATTGGAGAGTGGCCAGACAGAAGCCACTACTGAAAAAAAGGCACATGACAGCATGCCTGAAAAAGATGTGAAAGACTCTACGAGCATAAGGCAAAAATATTCTGTGGTCTGATGAGACAAAAAATGTGCTATTTGGCCTGAATGCTAAGTGCTATGTCTGGAGAAAACCAGGCACACCTCATCACCCATCTAACACCATCCTACTGTGAAGCATGGTGGTGACAGCATCATGCTATGGGGAGGCTTTACAGTGGCAGGGACTGGGAGACTGGTAAGGATAGAGAGAACAATGAATGAAGCCAAATACAGGCAAATCCTTGATTAAAAACCTGCTTCAGTGCAAATGACCTTGGACTGGCGGCGTAGATTTCCATTCCAACAAAACAATGACCCCAAGCGTACAGCCTTACTGCATTTTGCACTACATTTGCACACTCTGTACATATATTCTCTATTGTGTTATTGACTGTACGTTTGTTTTATTCTCATGTGTAACTCTGTGTTGTTTTTTGTCGCACTGCTTTGCTTTGTCTTGGCCAGGTCGCAGTTGTAAATGAGAACTTGTTCTCAACTGGCCTACCTGGTTAAATAAAGGTGAAAAAAAAAACGCCAAAGCAATGCTGGAATGGCTTTAGAACAAGAATGTGAAAGTCCTTAAGGGGCCCAGCCAAAGCCCAGACTTCAATCCTGTTGAAAATCTGTGGAAAGACTTGAAGATTGCTGTTCACTGCAACTCCCCATCTAACTTAATAGCGCTTGAGAAATTCTGCAAAGAGGAATGGGAGACAATTGACAAAGCTGATACAGGCATACCCAAGATGAAAGCTGTAATCACTGCCAAATGTGTTTCTATAAAGTATTGACTCAGGGGTGTGAATACATATGTAAATGAGATATGTTTGTATTTTCAATCAATTTGAAAAATAATCCTAATATTATTTTTCACTTTGTCATTATGGGGTATTGTCTGTAGATGGATGAGGGAAAAAATAATTTAATAAATTTTGAATTCAGGCTGTAACACAACAAAGGGTGGAATAAGTCAAGGGGTATAGACACTTTCTGAAGGCACTGTACATACATGCATTCATGTTAATGTTTTTAACTTTGATCTGGTGCACTTTACACTTCTCTCTTCCTGTGTGAATTTCTGCTTGTCTGGGTAACACTGATTTCTTTTCTGTGAGTATGTCAATAAACAAACACTCTGAATCCTCTCTCTGGTTATGTCAGGCCCCCCACTAAACCAGACCCCCATCCTCTCTCTGGTTCTGTCAGGTCCTCCACTAAACCATACCCCCATCCTCTCTCTGGTTCTGTCAGATCCCCCACTAAACCAGACCCCCATCCTCTCTCTGGTTCTGTCAGGTCCCCCACTAAACCAGACCCCCATCCTCTCTCTGGTTCTGTCAGGTCCCCCACTAAACCAGACCCCCATCCTCTCTCTGGTCCTGTCAGAACCCCCACTAAACCAGACCCCCCCATCCTCTCTCTGGTCCTGTCAGGTACCCCACTAAACCAGACCCCCATCATTTTTCTTTGTGTTTAATGGAGTGCAATAATAACACAGTAATACACATGGAGACAGTTATTTGTTATTTTCAGAGAATCAAGTTCCAACTGATAACAGCATTGTGAGTAACAAAGACATGTAATTGATGCACTGTGGCTTAATAAACACAGTTAGTTATTTTACTACAACAATAATATAATACACTAAGAGGTTCCACTATAATTCTATTATTTTGAATCCATGACCTTTGTTCCTAATTGATAAAGGGTCTACATGCAATAAACCACTCCACCCCACCAACCAATGAGGACAAGGTTAGTAGATCAATATCCTAATGGAATTTGAAACGATTCATATGAAACATAATTTGACCCATTTGTTATCATGCAATGAGACTAACGCCCAGTTTAAATTATTAATGTTTCAATAACAATGCTGGTACTTGTAGAGTCACCCTGCTGACAGTATCAGCTATGTCTCCATTGACCACTTCAACCAAAACCCCCCTCAGAGAGTTGATGTGAAGTTATACTGAACATATTATAATGGTATGACTCTCCCTCCTATACACAGTTTAAAGCCTTTACTTTGGTGTGTGTTGTGTGTGTGTCTCTGTAGGTCCAGGGTGAGGATGCAGTAGTCTAGGCTGTACATGTGAGGTGAACCGCTGGACCACACAGGCCACTAAGATGTGTTTTTAATGATGATTACTAGATCATAAGGTAAAACTCTGGTGTTATGTTTTCATTTAGTATGTAGCAGTAACATATTTTAGCTTTGCTGATAACAAACAGTTTTTTTTCCCCCTGCATTACTCATGTAAAACAATGATATTGACTAAAGTGACTTAATAAAATTGAAATAAAGCAGGACTTATTGTTTCATTCTGATTCACTCCAGAGAACAACAACATTGTATTGCCTATTGTGGTTTTATTCTGTCATGTACTGTCATTGTCAGTAGGAGGCAGTATAATTCTCAACTGTGAGATAGACTACCTGCTAGCTAGGCTATAGCCTAGTTCTTTCTTTCCGTATTGGCTCTCTTTCGTTTTGTTCCACTAAGAGGCATCTGTCATAATGAATCTTTGCTGCTGACTACAAGGTTGTAAATGAAATAAGGTCAATGCATTCATACTTTACCTTACATTGTGGAAGAGTGGCCTGAAAAACACCTGTAACTGATGAGTTTGGAATTTATTTTTAGTAGTTTTTTTTTTTTAATCTGAAATTATTATTTATTAATTCATTAAACAAAACCAAGGAATTTCTCCATGCTGAAAATACAAAACAAACTTATCATTCACATCAACCAAGGTTTACTGATATCTGAATCCCTATTGCATCCCAAAAAAGGTGTAAAAATATAATAATTAATAAATCTTCCACACTAAAATAGATGAACATCAATTGCAAAGACATTTATAATGTCCTCTGTCACTCAATCAATAAAACTACAGACAGTTTGAAAGTCAGTCCAGCACAGGGAGAAGAGTGAGGAACTAGTGGTCATTCCTCCAGGACCTGAAACTCAATACCAGAGGCTTCTTCTATACAGAGAACAGAACAACAACACACTCATTAGACAACATGTCTCACCATTCATTCTATAGCAGACCATTAAGATGAAATTTTTAATAGGGGATTAGATGGACAAGATGATTATGTCAAATTACTATTTATGACCTGATTCCATTTCAGTTCACACATCTGAATATCAGAATATGTGAATGTAATTTGTTGTATGCTCTACATGTTCTATGGATTGATGGAACCTAAATGGAACTGGACCAATGTCTTTGACTCTCACCTGCTTGTGGGTGCAGAGCCTTGAGTGGGCATTTCCTCCTTGTTATGTGAATAGTGACTGTGGCAACCATGATGGTCAGAGCCACAAAGAGCATGATGCGACTGATAGGGAACTTAACAGCATTACAGGTACCTGGACAATGAGACAGACGGATATTAAACACAGTCAATCATTTAGATTGATTTATATGAAAGCAATGGTTGGTATTACAACAGTCAATAGAGGATGCTGAAGACTAATATCCATCAACCAAACACCTCTACAACTTCACCTCTGTCTGAACCCCAAAGATCTAAGTTGTGCATAATGGATTACGATTGTTCACACCATCATTTTAAGGTTATATAACACCTTAAACCTGGAGTAGTGGTATTTGATATAACAGAGAAGCAGAAATTCACACAGGAAGAGAGAAGTGTGAACAGCACCGCAGCCAAGTAAAAAAGTGTAACATTAAAGTTTAGTTTCATGTACAAACGAATGCTCTGGGTATTGACCAAATGACCCTGCAAGGGGATGTCAGCATTACCAAGAGAAGCAGATATTCACACAGGAAGAGAGAAATGCACCACAGAAAATTAGGTTGAATATACAAATACAAGTACATGCTCTGTGTATTGACCAAGGTAATACATCTGACTTTGGCCCAATGCTGTACCTCTCATACAATCTACCATACAACTGAGAATGGAAATAGTATCAAATACAATACCAGTAGAAGATGGGGAGGTGGTTGACAACGATGTTCTTAAAGTAGTGGCTGTACTCCCTAGATAGTAGTTGAAAACAAACAGAATTACCACTTTTCATTGGTGAATAAGGGTACAGAATGGATCCACATCCACTAAAACACTCTGTGTTTCCTGTTGAGTTCTCTACTGCAATCTGCTAAACCTTTCTCCAATCTCTAGAGCACTAGACAAGCAGTTCTTCCTATAAATATGTTTAAGGCTGTTTTTACATTACCAGTCTCATACTGTTGCGTAGTCCAGGTGGTTGTCTTGACGAGAATTAGAGTAGTTACATCAGAACTGTCTGAAAAACACGGAATCAAGTCTCAAACCCTGACACAGCATGGGAAAACACAGTACCTACTGTAGTTTACCTGGGACAGTGGAGATGACGTCACTATCATTATCAGTGCTCTTGTCTTCAATATATAATTCAGTAGGAGAAGAACATCCTCTTTTAGTTTATTTAAATAAGTCATCATCATCAAACACAGCAGTAGGTTTCAAATCAAATCAATCATCACTAATATCAGGAGAAAGTATCAGGTTTGATATTTAACTTGAATGTTGTTACAGATCTTGTGAATTTATTCAGACTATAGGATCATTTGCATTAGATCTGTCACTGGTGAGGAGACTGAGAAAGAGAAACACTATACAGTATTGTTGGCTGTTTTCACATCGCATATGATTATAAACACTACACTTGTGCACAGTGACATTTAAGCTCTGATTTAAACAGTAATACTCACCAGTTAGAACAGACAGACGAACATTAGCATCAACTCCTTGTTTTTCTCCACCCTTTGTAAGGAACTGTTGACAGGTGTAGAGTCCAGCATCCTCAGCTCTGACATCACTAACATGTAGAGAACAGTCAGACCCTAAACTCAGTCTCTCTGCTCTCTCTGTCTTTTTAACTTGGAGCTTCCCAAATTGGAACTCTGCAATAGTAACAGTAGTTCCAGCTCTGTTAAAGTTCCATGTAGTTGAGGAACAGTTTGGATAAACCACATTGGTACACGGCAGACTGACATCACCTCCCACTCTGGAGGTCTTAGAGAGAGTTTCTCCACTGACACCTGGAAGGAGTATGACATCAGATGATTATTCACTGGTAAAACAGATGACATTATATTTCATAGGAATTCTTATTGATAGTCTTCACAGGTGTACTGAATAATAATAAAGTATTTATATATACAATAGTGAAGATAATAGTAAACAGATACACAACCAAAATGTAATCATAATATTACACAAATGTAAACTGAACTAGGTTGGCCGTGTGAAATAAATGTGTTCTATGATCTCTAATGACATATTCTTACTCTCTCTCCTCTGTCTTACCTGTTGGCAGGTACAAAACAGTCAGAAGCACTCCCAAAAATGAATGATGGATGTCAGCCATGATCCTCCTCTCTCTCTCTCTCCTCTGTTTCTGTCTCTCCTTCTTTCTCTCTCTCCTCTGTTTCGGTCTCTCCTCTGTTTCTCTCTCTCCTTCTATCTCTCTCTCCTCTGTTTCTGTCTCTCCTTCTTTCTCTCTCTCCTCTGTTTCTTTCTCTCCTCTGTTTCTGTCTCTCCTTTCTCTCTCTCTCCTCTGTTTCTGTCTCTCCTCTGTTTCTGTCTCTCCTTCTATCTCTCTCTCTGTTTCTGTCTCTCCTCTGTTTCTGTCTCTCCTCTGTTTCTGTCTCTCCTTTCTCTCTCTCTCCTCTGTTTCTGTCTCTCCTCTGTTTCTGTCTGTCCTCTGTTTCTGTCTCTCCTTCTATCTCTCTCTCCTCTGTTTCTGTCTCTCCTCTGTTTCTGTCTCTCCTTCTTTCTCTCTCTCCTCTGTTTCTCTCTCTTCACTGTTTCTGTCTCTTCTCTGTCAGAGTCTCTCTGCACTACAAGTTTATCACCATACAGCAACATCTCTATTCACCACTATCGCATCACTTCCTCAAAGTGGTCATGTTTTTTTCTCTAGTTTCTGACGCCTTGGTGAGAATGCTCCAGCTCACCAGCAGTTGAAGGCCTTCTTCACATGTAGGAGAGCATCTGTATTGGTGATGTAGTGACTTTTCATTAATACGGTCATATTCAAGTGGCGGTCGGTGCCGTTTAAGATGAGGGAGAACGATAATTGTTTTATTACATTCATATTCCATTCACCCAGCTCAATATAACATCGATAAGTTTAGGCTACTACATGATACTGGAATTTTCCCTAAATCCATCATGAGGTTGCTACAACCTAGCCTATGAATGAAAGTTTACAATGTAGGTGCACAGGTCGAGATAAACATTTGAGTAATCAAGGTGACAGATAGTGGCACATTCACTACCACTTTGCACACTCTTGCCTGCATCTAGCTGATCTAGGACGTAATCATTATTCCAACAGTTGCAAACGAGAGTTTCTATATTTATAAATGTATCTGTTTGAAATCAGGTGTTTGAGTAGGCTAAACTAGACTACTGAAACATAGAACTAAATATAACTATCTCTCTCTCTTTCCCTCTTGCTTCTACTTCATTTTTAAATAAATACATTTGTTAAAAACTGTTCAACTACTGTTTTTCTCTCTCTTTGAGTCAACTACTCACCACATTTTATGCACTGCAGTGCTAGCTAGCGGTAGCTTATGCCTTCAGTACTAGATTCTGTTAAGGTCGCGTCAATTCAAATCTGGTATTGGAACAAAAGGATTACTACGCCGTTTAAATCATCTATGTATTTTATTCTAGCAAACCCTTAAATGGTAAATATGAAGTTCGTATATACAGGCTCACTGTGACACCACGCAGGGCAAACAGAGAGAGAGAGGGGGAGAGAGAGAGGGGGAGACAGAGAGAGAGAGTGCGCAAGAGAGCGAGAGAGAGTGAGTGAGCAAACAGCGCTATAGAAGAGCGCCTAGAGAAGAGACCCGAGCCCTATCCTTTGTTCTTCCTTAAATACTCCGACAGAATAGTTACCGCTCCTTGCTGGCCTGTCAGAGTAGAGGCTGAGTGTGGTTTAAACTTACTCAGCCTATCGTTGGCGTGCAGGCTGGTCCCAGCCTCGTGACGCAATCCAGTTGACGGAAACAGTTCCTTATCTCGTGTTTACAACAAGACACAGTTCTATTGTGAAACCCTTAAGCTAGCACATTCTTTCCACATGGCTCCCCCACACACAAGCCTACAGCAGTTCTACAGTTCTATGATCACACAATACATTCAGTTAATAACTCTTGTTGTAGATTAACATATTAATTAGCTAAGCAAGTATCAGCCCTTACAATTCATTGTCTAATACTTTGATTGGGTGGACAACATGTCAGTTCATGCTGCAAGAGCTCTGATAGGTTGGCGTACATCCTCCTGAAGTTGTCATAATTACTGTGTAAGTCTGTGGAAGGGGGTGAGAACCATGAGCCTCCTAGCATTTGTATTGAAGACAATGTACCCAGAGGAGGACGGAAACTAGCTGTCCTCCAGCTACACCATTGTGCTACCCTACAGAGTGCTGTTGAGGCTACGGTAGACCTTCATTCATTCATTCATATTCATTTGATTGGTTTATCAGATTTGGTACTCCTCTGTTCCTCCAATTCTGTGTACTAGCTGCTTTTCTCTAAATAGTTTACAGGATGGAAATAAGTGGCATAGTCAACATGTCAACATGACATATCAGTGGAATCAAGTCTCTTGTCTCTCCAGGATTGGAAGACATTCAGAGACGCTGCTGCCACATCATTTGCACTTCCTACAACTTACTCCCAAGGCCTTCAAAGTGCTCCTGCACCATCACAAGTCCTCTAAACATGTTTCTAACCCCTACACAGCAACAGTATGATCTGAGTTCATTGCAACAAGCTGCACTACCAGATATCAAAGATAATTCTTGACAAGAGCTCTCAAACCATGTAAATATAATTCTCCATCACTAAAGACATTTAATATGACTATTTCTTGATTTGGTGGTGTGTCTATTTGTTGTGTGTGACTGTCCATATGTTAAGGCAGATTATATCATACGCATTTTTAGCTCCTGAAGTATTTCTCTGCTATCGACCTGTGTAGTATAGTTAACCATCCAACATCCACCAATGTATCGTGTACATATTCAGCCAACCACCCATACTATGCAATGTCTTTTTATAGCTTTTTTTTGCACTCCAGATATCTTGTATTTCTATACTTTTTCATACTGCCGCTCTATGTATCATGTACCGTGTATCTGTCTTTTGTGTACTTTCGTTGTGGCATTTTGCACCTGCCCTGTGTTTTGTTGTAGCTGCTTGACAATGAAATTTCCCCCCCGGGGGATCAATAAAGTACCTATCTATCTATCTATCTATCTACAGTATACAGCGGGTGAAATAAGTATTGAACACGTCACCATTTTTGTCAGTAAGTATATTTCCAAAGGTGCTATTGACATGAAATTTTCACCAAAACAAATAAGTTCAGAAATTAAGTTATGTGTAATAATGTGAAATGACACAGGGAAAAAGTATTGAACACACTTACTGATATTTATTTAATACTTTGTACAAAAGCCTTTGTTGGTAATGACAGCTTCAAGACGCCTCCTGTATGGAGAAACTAGTCGCATGCATTGCTCTGGTGTGATTTTGTCCCATTCTTCCACACAAACAGTCTTCAAATCTTGAAGGTTCCGTGGGCCTCTTCTATGAATCTTGATCTTCAGTTCTTTCCATAGATTTTCAATGGGATTTAAGTCAGGTGATTGGCTGGGCCATTCTAGCAGCTTTATTTTCTTTCTTTGAAACCAATTGAGAGTTTCCTTGGCTGTGTGTTTGTTTAGTTCTATGTTTCAGTAGTCTAGTTTAGCCTACTCAAACACCTGTCCACCCTCGTTTAATCTTCATCATCCTGGTATATGGCAGCAGATTTTGTCAAGAATGTCTCTGTAAATTTGCCCATTTATCCTTCCTTCAATTATGTGAAGTTTGCCAGTACCATTTGCTGAAAAGCAGCCCCACACCATGATGTTCCCACCTCCAAACTTCACTGTTGGTATGGTGTTTTTAGGGTGATGTGCAGTGCCATTTCTCATCCAAACATGGTGTGTATTATGACATCCAAACAGTTCAATTTTGCTCTCAACTGACCACACTTTATTCTCCCAGTATTTCACTGGCTTTTCCAAATGTTGTGCAGCAAACTTTAAACGAGCTTCAACATGCTTTTTTTTCAGCAATGGAGTCTTGCGTGGTGAGCGTGCATACAGTCCATGGCGGTGGAGTGCATTACTTACTGTTTTCTTTGAGACAACAGTACCTGCTAATTGCAGGTCTTTTTGAAGTGGTCCTTGGCTCTTGGACAACTCTTCTGATTATTCTTTTCACTCCTCTGTCAGAAATCTTGCGAGGAGAACCTGGTCAAGGCAAATTTATGGTGAAATGATTGTCTTTCCACTTCCGTATTATGGCCCCAACAGTGCTCACTGGAACATTCAGAAGCTTAGAAATGCACCTATAACCAATGCCATCATTATGTTTTGCAACAATTAGGTTGTGAAGGTCTTGAGACAGCTCTTTGCTTTTACCCATCATGAGATGTGTCTTGTGTGACACCTTGGCAATGAGACCTTTTTGTAGGCCATCAGTTAGGACTGAACCAGCTGATATTAATTTGCACTGACAGGGGGCTGGACTGCTTTTTAATTACTGATAGTTTTCAGCTGTTGTCTTGGAATTCCATGCCTTTTTCACCTCCCTTTCTTCATGTGTTCAATACTTTTCCCTGTGTCATTTCACATTTTTACACATAACTTACGTTCTGAACTTATTTGTTTGTATGGATTACTTGGGTTGTTACCAACATCTGGTGAAAATTTCATGTCAATAGCACCTTTGGAAATATATTTACTGAGAAAAATGGTGACGTGTTCAATACTTATTTCACCCGCTGTATTTGTACCTGTTTGTGTATGACCACATTTTATGTATTTTTATGCATATGTACCAATATGTTCAAAACCTATCAAGGGCTGAACTGGACATCCAATCCCGTTCCTGCAATAATAGGTATATTGCTCATTCAAGCTTATAGAAGCAGCGCATAACAGCTAAACAGTCTAAAAAAGTATTGATTTGAGAATTGTTATGTGTTTACAAACTAAATATGCAAAACATTTCCTCTAGGCTGATATCACACGTTGGTCATTTCAATTGTTAGAAAGGTGAATGTAACTGAAACCAATTATGTAGATACACAGAAGAATGAATAGGTATTTATGTCTGCAACTGGTCCTTCTCTCAGTGGTTCTTTCATTTCAGACCACTTCTGTTTTTCTGAGGCTGACCAGAGAGAGAGAAAAATGGTAATGTGTTGTCTTTTGACCACAGCGTCTGAACTCACCCAGAGCTAGTCATTTCACACCTTCAAAAGAAGATGAAGAAAAAACTGTTGAGAAATATTTCCATTTTGCAACAACAATACATAAAAATACCGTGGGAGCAGTAGCCTATACTGTTACTATGGGAATTGAGACAGAGACACTGTTATTGGTTGTGGGGTTGTGTGAATGTTAGTCTTGTGTGGCCATCCATCCAAATCTCATCTTGTTTATTTCTGTGGATTGGTGGGCATATAACTTGAATGTCTAGCAACCCAAAGCCTGTGTGTTCAAATCTCATCGTAGACAACTTGTGCTAATTAGCAACTTTGCAACTACTTAGCATGTTAGCTAACCCTTCTGCTAAACCTTTAACCAAATTCCTATCCTTAACCCCTAAGCCTAACCCCTAGCTAGCGTTAGCCAGCAATCTAACATTAGAGTTAGCCATTTAGCCACCTAGCTAACGTTAGCCACAACAAATTGCAATTCGTAACATATTGTACATAAATCCAATACACTTAATTTAGTATGATGTGTTACCTTTCGTATGGTATGTATTCATTTGTGGATGTCCATCATTCATTTCGTATGATACTATAGATTCTTACTTTCTCCTGTTCTTCTTATTTCTTATTTTTATTTATTGTTTTTTTTTTGTCCTGCCTTTGTTATTTTTTAGTACAACATTGATATTAATCACTGCATTGTTGGGTTTAGAGCTTGCAAGAAAAGGCATTTCACTGTGCTTGTGTGAAGTGGTGAGGTTGGACCCAGGAGCAGAGAAGAGACCAGACGAGGAACCAGTGGTTAAGGGTAAATAAATACTTTACTGAGAAACGGTAACGACTAAGTCTCGAAAACTCACTCAGGAGACAAACGCACACGGCAAAAAACTCAAGCTTCTGCAAAGGAACCCAGAAAACAGACCTCTTTTAAAAGGGAAATCATGAGTAATAGGACACACCTTTGCCGCCCTCTGGTGACAGATGGAACCATGACAGCTTGTTCATGTGACATTAAAACTTTAATACAGATTGATATACAGATTGTGTCTGATGACGAGTTATTTTAATTTTTTTAACTAAAAAAGAATTTTCTACTCTTTCTGATTTAGATACTGAAGACACAGTCGTTTATGATGAGTATGATTTTGATGATGGTGACGTCATCTTCATGGTGTCATGACTTCCGTCTGATCTGCTGTGTTTTGTGTTTTTTGAGCACATGTGCCTTGTTTTGACAGCTGGCCATGTGCTCCGCTGTCATTGTAGTGTCTCCCCTCCCACTCGTTATCCTTAACTATCCTTGTTCTCATCACACCTGCTGTCAATTAATCCCTCATTACCTCCCCTATTTTAGGTCTTCTTGTGTTCAGTCTTTTGTCAGACCGTTGTTGTGAGTATGCTTTCCCTGTGACCTACTTATCCTTGCCTTGCTGTTCTTCTTCAGACTCCAAGTTTTTGTTTTGGCATTTTGATTTTTGTCCTGCGTCCACTGTTTCCCTCTCGTCATGCCAGGCCTGGTTTCCTAGTCTGCCTGCCCAGGTGTTTTCTCTGTTGGGACTTGTATGTACTACCCCAGATCCTCTCTGTCTGCTCATCACCGTCCCCAGGGAACTCAGTGTAACTCGGACACTGCGTCGGGTGACGCTATAATTTGTTTCTTTTGAAGTACTCTCCTGGCCCAGAGGACATTTATTTGGACTTCCTCTTTTCTTTTGTGTTCCTGTTATTTTCTTTCCTGGGCTCATTTGAGAGCAAAATAAACACTGTTGCCTGCAACTGAATCCGTGTCTCTCCCTGACACATGGTCACAGGTAAAAAAACACTCCTATCCGTATGCTGTGTGCTGATCCCAGGAGGTTGAGGTGTCTTAATTGGGGAGGATGGGTTTGTGGTAATGGCTGGAGTGGAATTGGTGGAATGGTATCAAACACATTGTTTCCATGTGTTTTAATGTTATTCCATTTGCTCCATTCCAGACATTATTTTGAGCTGTTCTTTCACATATTCTGATATTCAGATGTGTGAACTGAAATGGAATCAGGTCATGATAGTAATTTGACATAATCATGTTCATGTAATCCCCTATGAACTATTTAATCTGTATGGTCTGATATAGAATGAATGGTGAGACATGTTGTCTGATATGTGTTAGAAGAAGCCTCTGATATTGAGCTTCAGGTCCTGGAGGAATGACCCCTTGTTACAGTTTTTTCTGTCCACTTACACAATGTATGGTAAAGCATGAATGCATTGACCTTATTTAATTTCTTACAAGCTAGTCAGCAGCACTTTTTTGATCTTCCCATTGACATTGCAAATAAAAGGACTGTAGCCTACAGCTTCCTTCGAAATGAAATCATATACTCCCTTGATCACTTTCACCTACAGTTGAGCTTCTCTCCGGATGCGGTGGGGCGTTCCTGTATCCAAGACTAGGAGGTTGAGGTTAGCAGATCGAGTGAGGGGTGCACTGGCTCAGGTAGGAAACAAAGGAAGCCAAAGCCCCCCGTGCCCTCCAGTAGTGGGAGAGTGCCTGTGAGTAGACGCTGCAGTGCAGCCTTGGCAAGACATCGCAATCTTTTATTGTTAAAATAATCTGCTTCACGGTGGGAATTGCCTCTACAAAATGTTGTTTAGCAGACCATGGTTAAGCAGATATTTCTCAGGTTACCAAAGATAATTGAGAATTTTACTGACTCCTACTGACGAAATTAGTAAATAATATATTTCTTCAGTGCCCGATGAGAGCAAAAAGACACTTGTGTTCATGAATAAACACAGGATCCTCATTTATAGCTATTTGTTACCAGGCGATGTTGTAATTAAACCTCAAATGTCATAATGAAATTGGTCATCTTTTTATGGGACCATATGTTGCTGAAATATGTAATTCAGATTATATTAGCAGTCTGAAGGATGGATAGTAAAATGTTGTGGTTTATATTCCCGACTACTATTTCTGAAATATTGAACCTTTATTACACATGATAGAGATATTACATTTTTTTTTAAATTCTCATTTATAATCACATATATATATATATATATATAGAGGGTTGGGGATTAACGGATTACATGTAATCCGTATGGCTACCAGCTAAAATATTGTAATCAGATTACAGATACTTTTGAAAAACTAGATGATTACTTCGAGGATTACTTTTAAATTCAGAAATGATGTTTGCGGAAAAAAATCTTTGACACTTTTCAATGACACTCAAATCAGCATTGACAAAAAGGTGATATTTGTTCCACCTGAGCGAGTCTGACCACAAGTCAGAGACCACTATGATGACACACCAAATGTGTTTGATGGATCGTGGGAAAAGAGCAGGAATAGGCTTTTGTAGGCTACAGTCCAAGCTATGTCTTCCAATGGTACGACTGCTGTCGGCATCCAAAGATTATCCAACTTGAATAGACGCTTGGCGGTAAGGATGATAGCGGTGGTGTACGTAGTCTACGGCGATACGGATATAATTTATTATTGATATCCAGTACCGGTGCGTGCATTTATGCCGCTCTAGGCGAAACACAATTGTGCCGCGCCTCTATTTTCAACCTACAATACACCAACAACACGCAGCCAATACAAGCCATGAGTAAAAAAACAGCAACACAAATGCCAAAATACACATCACGCAAATAGACAAGTGCAACACAGTGTAAATTTCAACTCATCTAAATAGTGACTGTAATAATATTGAAAATATTTATATAAAAAACCACACACACAAGCGCGCAGCAAGGCGCATATCATCAGCAGAATCACAGCTTAAAACCACTAGAGACAAAAACGCTTATCTTACCTTTCAGAAGTGTACACAGCAGGCTTTCATGGCGTTAAAGGTCTTCACTGCATCCTCCATGTTGATCATCTGTACAGCTCATGTTCAATAGAGATTGTTGCCAGTCCATTCAGTCTCTCTTGTTTCATTGTACTCCGAAGGTAGTTTTTAATTAGTTTCAACTTTGAGAAACTCCGTTCTCCTGAAGCAACTGAAACAGGGAGGGTAAGAAGCACCCGTAAAGCTACGAAAGCATTAGGGAAAACTGATTCCATCTTATTGTCACAGATACATTTGAGTGCGCCAAGTGGTTTAGTTCCAGCTGCTACGCGTCTGCTCAAAGCCGTTAACTCTGCAAAAAGTTCTTGCCCATCGACATCTCTGAAGTTATTGTGTGTCAGGGCCTGTGATGCTAGGATAGCTATAATTTCATTTTGAATGTCTTTGCCAAAATAGTGAACATGTGTTTCTTTTGAAGTTACTCTCCTTACTCTCCTTATAGGGCGGCAGGTAGCCGAGCTGACAAGGTAAAAATCTGTCGTTCTGCCCCTGAACAAGGCAGTTAACCCACTGTTCCTAGGCCGTCATTGTAAATAAGAATGTGTTCTTAACTGACTTGCGTAGTAAAATAAAGGTAAAAAAAAAAATATGTTCAGCCATAACGCTGTCAAAAAGGCTGATAATCTCCACTCAAACAATCTATCTGTGCTGCCTCTAAATGCTAGGTTTTGCATAGCCATAACTCTGATAAGATTGATCAACCGATGCAACACATCTTGCCAGTGTTTTGTCTCAGCAGTCAGTTCGTGCTGATTTTATGCATCTATCGTGTTTTGCGAGGCCAGTCTTTTATCCAACTCTTTCTATTCGTGAAAACTTTCCATATGACCAGACGATGTTTCATGGGCGCTGAGGATGCTTTACATGTTGTTCAAGTCTTTAACACCACTTTTTGCCAGCGCTGACTTTCCCTCACTTCCACAAAAAAGCTTACAACAGAATCAAAACGCTAGATCCTTACTTACTGAATAAACAAGCCAGGGCCTTTCCAGTCTTTCTCCATTCGTTATCCTCCGACTGTAATGGCACTCCGAAAATGTTCTGTGTGCTTCATCCCTGGGGAAATCAATTCCTTTTACCTGATGCGGTCCTCTCTCTGTCAACACGTCTAATAGTTCTTGCTTGATTGGTGTTGGCCATTTGCTGGGATCTTTCATTTCCTCCTCACCTTGTCCGTGTACCGGTAGTAGCGACGGTACATGTTCAGCGGCTCTTGTGGCTCCGCCGGTCTCTGGTGGTCGGTGAGGCGCGTCATCATCGCTAGCCGGGCAGGTAGCAACGGAGGTAGACCTGTTCACGTCCGTCTCCGGGGCTCTGGAAGGGCCAGCATCCTCCTTTTGCTGATTGGTGATTTTGATTGACAGACACACATTCCTCACCAATGGACTACAAGAATCGGCAAAATGGCCCTTTTGATATCATAGCGCATTGATGTGAATCACACTGCTGTTCTGTCATTTAGCTATTTGCGCCTTACGAATTGTGGTTGGTTGTTGTGGATGGCTGTTCACAAATCTAAATGTGTATTTGAACCCAATAATAGTTTAATTTAAGAAGTTTAAACTGCCTATCAATCATTGTTTTTGAAACCAGTGGACATCCAGTGACAAATGCGCTCTTGCAACAGCTGCATAGTGCAGATCCAAGCCTATGGAATAAATGTGGGGCTGTTGTTGCTCAATCTAATTAATGCTGATAAAAAAAAATCAATTTGCACACTTTTGATAGTCTTGAAAAAACTATTTTACAGAGAACTTTTTACAGCCTTACTCGCCTTGCCTTTCTTGCAGCAAACAAGTGACATAAAACAAATTATAAATAAGATTATTGCACAAAAAACTAACTATATTATGCATAATGTAGCATTGTTCTACAGCCTTATTCGCTTTGCCTTTCTTGCAGCAAAGTCATTCATGATATCATCATAAGACAGACGTTCTTGCACCATAGTAGATCTCAGGTAGGTTTTAATCAGTTTGAGCTTAGAGAAGCTCCTTAAAGCAGCAGCCACTGTAACAGGTGTGGCAGTGATTCTCGGAGCTACCCACATATTGGGGTACATTTCTGTCAGCTTCTTCTCGTGCAGGAAGGTCAAGCGTTCCATGTTTGTCATGTTTTTTGATGGCAAATGTGGAAAGTTTTGCATTTCCACAGAATGTTCCCTGACATCCCATGAGTAAACTGATGCAGTCACTCTCTATGCAGCTAGATGTGGCTGTCGACTTGCTGAAGAAAACCAGAGATTCCCTTACCTGCTACAGAAACACTGGATTTTCTGATGCACAGACAACTGCAAAGGAAATGTTCGAGGAGATGAGATGAACGTGGAGGCTGCACAAAAAGGCACTTAGGTTATGAGGCTCCAGATGAGCCTATTGGTGATGCACTTCCAAAAAAAATTGAACCTTTTTTTTTTTATGTGGTAGTGGATACAGCCCTCTCTTCACTTGATGAGAGATTTCAGAGCCTGGGAGAGGTGAATGATACATTTGGAGTGATCCTCAACTTCCCCAACATTTCAAAAGAAGAGTTGCTAGAGCACTGTCAAACCCTGATCACTGCTCTAAGCCATGACAGACAGACAGATATTGTTGGATCTTGTTGAGGATGTCATACCATATGACTGTGCAAATAGAAAAGCGGTAGGATCCAATCTCCTCAGCCAAAGACTGGGCTTCAACTTTCACCACTGCGTCTGCAGTAGTTTCCATCACCTCCAGAAGAGCCTCTCTGACTTGCCCAGCCTGGTACCTTCCTGCCTGAATGCTGTTTATCCTGCTTTCCCAGCTCTTAAGTTCTGTTGAAGCAGCCTAGCCTGAACACCTTTATTCTTTCCCTTCATGTTGGCGCCGTTGTCACAGGACTGTCCTCTGCAGTCCTCAAAATGGATGTTCAGCTCCTCCAGCCTTTAGAGGATGAGAGATGACAAACTTTCCCCTGTTGACTCCTCTGCCACAAGAAAGCCCATGAAATGATCTTTAATTTGTGGTATGTCTTCCAGTAACACAATCCTGACAATGACAGAGAGCTGTTCCTTGTGACTCAGATCAGGGGTGCAATCTAAAATAATGGAGAAATACTTTGTGTTGATCTCTTCCACTATTTTTTCCAGTATTTTTGCGCTGATGGAGTCTATCAGTTCATTTTGGATTCTTTTGCCAAGGTAATGTGTGTGACTGCCAGCTCCACTTTCCACCCTACCAACATGTTGCTTCATTACTGGACCAAATTTGGCCATAAGCTTCACCTCTTTGAGAAAATTGCCATTGTCTGGTTTGTTTAATGTGTCTGTGGATCCCCTTAAAGCCATGTTTTTTTCAGCTAAGGACTGAATTACTGCCACCAATCTGGTAAGAACATGCCACCTGTTTCTCTCAGCCTCAGCGAATGCCATCTCTTACTTATCTATTGTTAGCCCCTTTGGTAGACGGAACTCCAATACCTTCCATGTTGCCATGTGTGTATTGTGCACCTAGCTATACTCATGTATATAGTAGTGGTCAAATGAAAATGGATAAAAAATGTGCCATTTAGGCATAATGGAATGTGGAATGTCAAAACTGAAATGGAATGTCAAAACAGCCTCTGCGAACGTTAGATTCCATTCATTTGCTATGGGCTCGCGCTAATGTTCCAGCTTAGCCAACATTCTTTTGCAGTTTTTCAGCCTTGGGTGAATGTTGACTCGTTCTATTGTCCAGCCTACTAGTAGTAACACTGCTCCAACGCTGCGGGCAACACAGAAAATATGGCCTAATAAGCTATGTAGTTATGTTGTTGTGGGGGCTTTCATGTTCTAGCATTTGCCAATTCCACCTATGCCACGGGCCGGCCCTGAGTTTTACTCACACATCATTAGTGGTGTTACTCTGACCTGGGTGGATGAGACAGGTACTGATCTGCAGGGTGACTCCAGATACCGAGTCACACAACGTTCTCCCTGTGACATCACTCTGTGACACTCCAGAGGGAGGACAATGACAGGAAGTGGACATGTCAGCTGACTGAAGGTGGAAAAGTGAAGACCTCCACTGACTTCACCTTCATGTTCTCAGGTAGACCTATGTATTCTTGTTAGAATCCTATGTTAAAATGTGTTAATAAAGTTAACAAGATTTGTAATGACATTAAAGCGAATGTCAAACCTGGTCCTTTCTCCTGATATCAGTGATGAGTGAACAAGCATACTGCTCTCTACTGAATGTGTCTGTTGATGAGTTATTTAAAAATAAAAGAGGATGTTCTTCTCCTAGTATACATCTGCACTGTATGTGAGCTGATGGATATGAACATCTATGAGCTGATTAAAGGTCAGTGAATGCTTGTTTAGTCTAGATATGGCTGCATTTCATTCCAAAACATTGTTCCCTTCTTTCTTCCCTTCATAGATCTCAGACTGGTGGTCGTAAACAGTTGTTCCATCTAGTTTTCCGTCATATTTCTTCCACATATCCAATCGTACCAGAGTTAAAGAGGGCAAAAGGGAAGGGAACATATACAACTATCGGGAATTAAACACAGCCTTAGCTTTGTTGGAATTTCAAATGCTATCAGCAGTAAACTGGTGATTTAATCAGGGGTGACTGAGGTATAAAACAGTGCTTAATTTCTACCATAACCCCTGACCTCTGACCCAACAGTACCCCATGCCAGAGAGCATTATCCACGACTCTGCAAGTCTCTGGACCACATAAACAAGTAATCACAGGTAAGCACAGATTAGCATAGGAGACCAGGCTCATTTATGACAATTGCGCGTGTGTGTCAAGGTCAAGGGTCATTTCAGTTGATTTCTCTGACATGTAGATTCTCCACAGTCATGGGCTCTTCCACCGGGACATCAAACCAGAGAAAATTCTGATTAAAGTGAGACAGATTCCCATAGACATAGATCCATTGAATTTGGAGGAGAACTCCGCAGAACCCTCCGTGGTGGTACTAAGAAGGCCATGACAAACACTCAGAGTTACATTGTTACTATACTTTGTATTCAGTCACTGTTTTAGGAAAATGGGTATTCATTATGTATTAATCAGGTAATAGTTTATCTTCCACTGTAGTACAGGCGTGTCTTTGAGAGCTGTAGCCTCCGGGGTTGTGTCTTCAAGATCATAAGGAACAAAACTAATCACATTTTACGTACCAGTGAGTTTCACCACTAGGCGGTACCATGTAACTAGTTAAAGGGAAGTGACATCCTCTTCTTGTCCCTAGTTCCTACTTGTTGGACACAGTGTAAGCCTTTAACAAATAATGATTCAATGATCATTATAGTTCTGTGGTGTAACCTCCACCCTATTGGTTTGACCTCTGTATGACCCCCCTCCTCTTCCTGTCCCCTGCAGCCTCTGGCGTCTCTATTCCTGGATCAAAGCTGTATTTTCAGAATATTCTTCATCCATTTAATTAAGATTAAGATTAATGCGGTGGAGACTCATGTACAGTGTGTGTGTGTGTGTGTGTGTAAGGGTGTTGTTTCATGGCAGGCTGACAGCTCTGAGTCGAGCCAGCAGGACCCTGGAGAGAGGAGAAAGGATAGAGGGGAGAGAGGGGAGAGAGGGCCTCCAACACACCCAGTGCTGGGGAACACACCAAGCATAGTAGATGACATGCTCAATGGTTTCTGGTGAGTATGCAGGCCATTGAAGAACTGGGACATTTTCAGCTTCCAGGAATTGTGTACAGATCCTTGTGACATGGGGCCGTGCATTATCATGCTGAAACATGAGGTGATGGCTGCGGATGAATGGCAAACGAGTAAAAAGTGGCACAACCAACCTCGGTCTCCCGTACACGCTTTGTAAGGAACTGCTATTACAACTGTGTCGTAACTTTGTCTTATCATTAAAGTGGTGACTGCTATTTATCGAATAATTATCTACTAGTCTAATTATTGAATTAAATTAATCCTGCAATAATTAGCTCATTAGGAATCCTGGGACACCACGGAGAGAAATGTATTCTACTGAGTTGCTACTCTCCGAATTTAACTCAAATGTTTGTCCTATCTTCCAATATATAGCGGCGCCTTATTTTAATGAATGTTGCCTCATCAATCTTGTCCAAGAACGGTCATGAGTCCGTCAATCTGCACAAACCGCAGCGCAAACTGATCCTTCCGTATACACAAATTGGTTTAATGATTTATTTCCTAACTAAATGATAATACAGGATACACAGTAATGGTTATAGAATATTGGTTCAAATACAATGCACTTAATAGGATAAAAGGTCCTAGCGGATCTGCTCAATATTACACGGGCTACACACACACACAACGTGTCTGTTCTAACCAGTGAGTAATACTGTTTAAATCAGAGCTTAAATTTCACTGCACAAAATTGTAGTGTTTATGGTAATAGGGCTCCCAAGTGGCGCATTGGTTCGAATCCAGACTGTATCACAACCGGACGTGATTTGGAGTCCCACAGGGCGGCACACAATTGGCCCAGCGTCGTCCGAGTTTGGTGGGTGTAGTACGTCATTGTAAGTGTATGAGGCAGGTAGTGAGCTTCAGTATGTGGTAGGCCTACCATTTGTAAAACACCAAAAAAGACTGCTGGTCCGGACAGGACCAAATAAAGACATCCAAGAGACGTCAGCATCGGTCTGTGCTTACTGGGGTATAGCCTACTCTGTCGGCCCACAATGGAATTTTCTGAATGCCCTTCCATGGGGTAGACCCACCATTTGTTAAACAGGCCGTAGTATTGGCTTTATTAGTGCTGATTCCTGTGACTAATCTGGCTATTTACACTCTGAATGTCACCTACCCAACTTAGTTATCCTGAGCGTATTAGCAATGTGTTAACACAGCGGGAAATGCAGAAATATTTGATTTTTCACTATGATCAGCTCGTCAAACATTGACGGATACAAACTTGAAAGCACTGATCATGACAATTTAGCCCACGTGGTGAAACTCCTTGACAGCAGTTGTGAGCTGCCTGATTGTCTATTCTATATTGTCCATTTGACTTTGACCTGTCCTGTTTTTAGGATATGTTGTTTGTTAACATGTCAGCCCATGTTTTATTTGATTGGGCGCCATTTAGGTTCAGCTATTCCAAGTCAAATGATGTAAAAAGTGTCCATCTCATTATATTGTCATACATTTTATCTCCAGCCTGTCGGTTACAGAAAAGACAACATACTCTCTTTTTACCATATACTATATCTGCAACAAGATTCATGTTAGACAAAGTGGATACTGCTTATCACAGTACGGCATCAGTGCTCACCTAAAAAGCCCATATGTCACTGGTTGAGGGAAATTGTCATTGTTTTGGGGCAGAATTATGTGAGGTTTTAAGTGTTGTTGTTGGAGGTGCGTCTTGGTCAGTTTAGCTCAGAAAATGCCACCCTCGTCAATCTGCCGCTATAGACGGCTGCCTAATCCAGCCTAATGAGTGGGCCGGCCCTGGCTGCAGAGAGACTCCAAATATCAGATCACACAGATTTTTCTTCACTCTGACTGTGACACTCCAGGAATTGGAGGTGTCAGTTGACTGACAATGAGGGAGCAGTGTAAACCTTCATTGATTTCCCATTCATGGTCCCAGGTTAAATGTGCTATGCAGACATAGTACATCTTCCATGTACCATCTGGATACATAGAAATGAGTACTATTCCTGTAAGGGAGTGTTTCACAAATGTTGGGTCAGGGCTGGTCCCTCGAATGGCTTGAGACTGGGTTGTGACATAACCATACTGATGTAAAGACACTTACATTTATGTTTTTCAGAAAGTTCTGATGGAACTATTCTGATTCCTGTCAGGACAAAAATCAGTACTAATTAGCAGCCTAAGACTGGTAACGTCAAAACAGCCCCACACATATTTATACATCAAAACAGCCCCACACATATTTATATGTCAAAACAACCCCACACATATTTATAGGAACTATTGCTTGTCTAGAGAGACAAGAGTCTTTGAGACTTTACAGGCTTTTCACTGTATAACTTTACAGAGTGAGTTAGTAAATATGTTGTGTACTGTACTGTCATACAGCTCTGTTTTATTTTACTATCCAGGAAGTAAGGCATTAACTGCAACACCAGCTTCTCTACCTTATTCTGGCATTGTATATTGTACTATGTTCATTCTCAGTTCTATGGTAGATTGTATGAGTGGTACAGAATTGGGCCAAAGTCAGATGTATTACCTTGGTCAATACACAGAGCATGTATTTGTACAGTGCCTTCAGGAATGATTCATACCCCTTGTCTTTTTGTTGTGTTGCAGCCTGAATTCAAAATGAATTAACAAAAAAAGTATTCTCATCTACACACAATAACCCATAATGACAATGTGAAAACCTTTTTATTTTTTTTATTTTAGCTCATTTATGGAAAATGAAATACAGAAATCTCATTAGCGTAAATATTCACACCCCTTTGCTATGACACTCCAAATTGAGCTCAGGTGCATCCAATTTCCTTTGATCATCCTTGAGATGTCACTACAGCTTGATTGGAGTCCACTTGTGGCCAATTTAATTGTTTGGACATGATTTAGAAAGAAACACACCTGTCTAAATACGGTCCCACAGATGACAGTTCATGTCAGAGCAGAAACAATACCATGAAGTCCAAGGAACTGTCCGTAGATCGCAGAGATAGAATTGTGATGGGGCATATACTATATCTGGGAAACAGTATAAAACAATTTCTAGAGTGTTCAAAGTTTCCAAGAGCACAGTGGTCTCATTCATTGGGAAATTTTAAAATATGGAACTACCCAGACTCTGCCTAGAGCTGTACGTCCAACCAAACTGAGCAAATAGGCAAGAAGGACCTTGGTCAGGGAATTGACCTAGAACCCGATGACCTCTCTGACAGAAATAGAGTTCCTTCCTGAGATGGGAGAACCTTCCAGAAAGACAATAGTTTCTACAGCACTTTACCAATCTGGGCTTTATTGGAGAGTGGCCAGACAGAAGCCACTACTGGAAAAAAAGGCACATGAGAGCATGGCTGAAAAAGATATGTGAAAGACTCTAGGAGCATAAGGCAAAATATTATGTGGTCTGATGCGACAAAAAATTACTATTTGGCCTGAATGCTAAGTGCTATGTCTGGAGAAAACCAGGCACACCTCATCACCCATCTAACACAATCCTACCGTGAAGCATGGTGGTGACATCATCATGCTATGGGGAGGCTTTTCAGTGGCAGGGACTGGGAGACTGGTAAGTATAGAGAGAACAATGAATGAAGCCAAATACAGGCAAATCCTTGATTAAAAACCTGCTTCAGTGCAAATGACCTTGGACTGGCGGCGTAGATTTCCATTCCAACAAAACAATGACCCCAAGCGTACAGTCAAAGCAATGCTGGAATGGCATTAAAAAAAGAATGTGAAAGTCCTTAAGGGGCCCAGACAAAGCCCAGACTTCAATCCCGTTGAAAATCTGTGGAAAGACTTGAAGATTGCTGTTCACTGCAACTCCCCATCTAACTTAACAGCGCTTGAGAAAATCTGCAAAGAATGGGAGAAAATTGACAAATCCAGATGTGCAAAGCTGATACAGGCATACCCAAGATGAAAGCTGTAATCCCTGCAAAATGTGTTTCTATAAAGTATTGACTCAGGGGTGTGAATACGTATGTAAATGAGATATTTTAATATTTTCAATCAATTTGAAAAAGAAATCCCAATAACTTTTTTCACTTTGTCATTATGGGGTATTGTCTGTAGATGGGTGAGAGTAAAAAAAGTATTTAATCCATTTTGAATTCAGGCTGTAACACAACAAAAGGTGTAATAAGTCAAGGGGTATAGACACTTTCTGAAGAATGATACATGCATTCATGTTAATGTATTTAACTTTGATGTGGTGCCCTTCACACTTCCTGTGTGAATTTCTGCTTGTCTGTGTTACACTGATGTCTTTTCTGTGAGTACGTCAGTAAACAAACACAGAGTCCTCTCTCTGGTACTGTCAGATCCCCCACTAAACCAGAACCCCATCCTCTCTCTGGTTCTGTCAGAACCCCCACTAAACCAGACCCCCATACTCTCTCTGGTTCTGTCAGGTCCCCCACTAAACCAGAACCCCATCCTCTCTCTGGTTCTGTCAGGTACCCCACTAAACCAGACCCCCATCCTCTCTCTGGTTCTGTCAGGTCCCCCACTAAACCAGACCCCCATTCTCTCTCTGGTTCTGTCAGGTCCCCCACTAAACCAGACCCCCATCATTTTTGTTTGAGTTTAATGGAGTGCAATAATAACACAGTAATACACATGGAGACAGTTATTTGTTCTTTTCAGAGAGTCAAGTTCCAACTGATAACAGCATTGTGAGTAATAGACATGTCATTGATGCACTGTGGCTTAATAAACACAGTTAGTTATTTTACTACAACAATAATATAATACACTAAGAGGTTCCACTATAATTCTATTATTTTGAATCCATGACCTTTGTTACTAATTGATAAAGGGTCTACATGCAGTAAACCACTCCACCCCACCAACCAATGAGGACAAGGTTAGTAGATCAATATCCTAATGGAATTTGAAACCATTCATATGAAACATGATTTGACCCATTTGTTATCATGCAATGAGACTAACGCCCAGTTTAAATTATTCATGTTTCAATAACAATGTTGGTACTTGTAGAGTCACCCTGCTGACAGTATCAGCTATGTCTCCATTGACCACTTCAACCAAACCCCCCCTCAAAGAGTTGATGTGAAGTTATACTGAATATATTATAATGGTATGACTCTCCCTCCTATATACAGTTTAAAGCCTTTACTTTGGTGTGTGTTGTGTGTGTGTCTCTGTAGGTCCAGGGTGAGGATGCAGTAGTCTAGGCTGTACATGTAAATGTGAACCGCTGGACCACACAGGCCACTAAGATGTGTTTTTAATGATGATTACTAGATCATAGGGTAAAACTCTGGTGTTCATTTAGTATGTAGCAGTAACATATTTTAGCTTTGCTGATAACAAACAGCTTTTTTTCCCTGCATTACTCATGTAAAAAAATTATATTGACTAAAGTGACTTAATAAAATTGAAATAAAGCAGGACTTATTGTTTCATTTTGATTCACTACAGAGAACAACAACATTGTATTGCCTATTGTGGTTTTATTCTGTCATGTATTGTCAGTAGGAGGCAGTATAATTCTCAACTGTGAGATAGACTACCTGCTAGCTAGGCTATAGCCTAGTTCTTTCTTTCCGTATTGACTCTCTTTCATTTTGTACCACTAAGAGGCAGCTGTCATAATGAATCTTTACTGCTGACTAGAAGGTTGTAAATGAAATAAGGTCAATGCATTCATGCTTTACCTTACATTGTGGAAGAGTGGCCTGAAAAACACCTGTAACTGATGAGTTTGGAACTTATTTTTAGTAGTTTATTAAATTGTATTTATTAAATAGTTTATTAAATTGTATTGTGCTCATTTTAAATCTGTTTATGATCAAAATTATTAATTAAACAAAACCAAGGAATTTCTCCATGCTGAAAATAAAACTGAAATAAAAAATAAATCATTCACATCAACCAAGGTTTACTGATACCTGAATCCCTATTGCATCACCCAAAAAGGTGTAAAAATATAATAATTAATACATCTTCCACACTAAAATATGAACATCAATTGCAAAGACATTTATAATGTCACTCAATAAATAAAGCTACAGACAGTTGGAAAGTCAGTCCAGCACAGTGAGAAGAGTGAGGAACTAGTGGTCATTCCTCCTGGACCTGAAACTCAATACCAGAGGCTTCTTCTATACAGAAAACAAAACACTCATCAGACAACATGTCTCACCATTCATTCTATAGCGGACCATAAAGATGAAATAGTTGATAGGGGATTAGATGGACAAGATGATTATGTCAAATTACTATTTATGACCTGATTCCATTTCAGTTCACACGTCTAAATATCAGAATATGTGAATGTAATTTGTTGTATGCTCTACATGTTCTATGGATTGATGGAAACATTCATAATGTTTAGGTCTATCCAGTCTTTTCAGATCTGTGAACACTGATGTAGTGGGAGCTAGATAGGAGTTAGAAACCTAAATGGAACTGGACCAATGTCTTTGACTCTCACCTGCTTGTGGGTGCAGAGCCTTGAGTGGGCAGTTCCTCCTTGTTGTGTGAATAGTGACTATGGCAGCCATGATGGTCAGACCCACAAAGAGCATGATGTGACTGATAGGGAACTTAACAGCATTACAGGTACCTGGACAATGAGACAGACAGAGATTAAACACAGTCAATCATTTAGATTGATTTATATGAAAGCAAAGTTGGTATCACATAACAGTCAATAGAGGATGCTGAAGACCAATATCCATCAACCAAACACCTCTACAACTTCACCTCTGTCTGAACCCCAAAGATCTAAGTTACGCATAATGGATTACGATTGTTCCCACCATCATTTTAAGGTTATATAAAACCTTAAACATGGAGTAGTGGTAATTGATATCACAGAGAAGCCGAAATACACACAGGAAGAGAGTGAACGTCACTGCAGCAAAGTAAAAAAGTGTAACAAAGTTTAGTTTCATGTACAAACGCATGCTCTGGGTATTGACCAATTCACCTTGCATAGTAGGTAAAAACAAACAGAATTACCACTTTTCATTGGTGAATAAGGGTGACATCACAGTACAGAATGGATCCACATCCACTAAAACACTCTGTGTTGCTTGTAGAGTTCTCTACTGCAATCTGCTAAACCTTTCTCCAATCTCTAGAGCACTAGACAAGCAGTACTTCCTATAAATATGTTAGGGGCTGTTTTTATGTTAAGAGTCTTAGACTGCTGAGTACTGGTGGTTTTCTTGACAGGATTCAGTTGTTCCATTAGAACCGTCTGACAAACAGTTATTCAAGTGTCTTGAAATTGATATATTTTTTATAACAGTGTCAATCATGAGGAACCAGCCCTGACCCAACATTTGGGAAACACTACCTTACAGGAACGGTACTTTTTGTATTTAACCTGGGACCATGAAAGGGAAATCAATTAAGGTCTTTACTGCTTCCTCATTGTCAGTCAACTGACACCTCCACAATATGTTACGAATTAGTCATTTCAATTTTTAGTTTCACTCATCATCATCAGAAATTCAGTAGACAGCATTATGCTTGTTCACTCATCACTGATATCAGGAGAAAGGATCAAGTTTGATGTTCATTTTAATGTCATTAACGTTTAGCTTTGGCAAGGGGATGTCAGCATTACCAAGAGAAATTCACACGGGAAGAGAGAAATGCACCACAGCAAATTAGGTTGAATATACAAAGACAATTACATGCTCTGTGTATTGACCAAGGTAATACATCTGACCTTGGCCCAATGCTGTACCTCTCATACAATCTACCATACAACTAAGAATGGAAATAGTATCAAATACAATACCAGCAGAAGATGGGAAGGTGGTTGAAAACGCTGGTCTTGCAGTAGAGGCTGTACTCCCTGGATAGTAGTTGAAAACAAACAGAATTACCACTTTTCATTGGTGAATAAGGGTGACATCACAGTACAGAATGGATCCACATCCATTAAAACACTCTGTGTTGCCTGTAGAGTTCTCTACTGCAATCTGCTAAACCTTTCTCCAATCTCTAGAGCACTAGACAAGCAGTACTTTCTATAAATATGTTTAAGGCTGTTTTTACATTACCAGTCTCATACTGTTGCGTAGTCCAGGTGGTTGTCTTGACGGGAATTAGAGTAGTTACATCAGAACTGTCTGAAAAACACGGAATCAAGTCTCAAACCCTGACACAGCATGGGAAAACACAGTACCTACTGTAGTTTACCTGGGACAGTGGAGGTGACGTCACTATCATTATCAGTGCTCTTGTCTTCAATATATAATTCAGTAGGAGAAGAACATCCTCTTTTAGTTTATTTAAATAACTCATCATCATCAAACACAGCAGTAGGTTTCAAATCAAATCAATCATCAATCATTAATATTGATATTTAACTTGAATGTTGTTACAGATCTTGTGAATTTATTCAGACTATAGGATCATTTGCATTAGATCTGTCACTGGTGAGGAGACTGAGAAAGAGAAACACTATACAGTATTGTTGGCTATTTTCACATTGCATATGATTATAAACACTACACTTGTGCACAGTGACATTTAAGCTCTGATTTAAACAGTAATACTCACCAGTTAGAACAGACAGACGAACATTAGCATCAACTCCTTGTTGTTTTCCACCCTTTGTAAGGAACTGTTGACAGGTGTAGAGTCCAGCATCCTCAGCTCTGACATCACAAACATGTAGAGAACAGTCAGACCCTAATCTCAGTCTCTCTGCTCTCTCTGTCTTTTTAACTTGGAGCCCAAATTGGAACTCTTCAATAGTAACAGTAGCTCCAGCTCTGTTAAAGTTCCATGAAGTTGAGGAACAGTTTGGATGAACCACATTGTTACACGGCAGACTGACATCACCTCCCACTCTGGAGGTCTTAGAGAGAGTTTCTCCACTGACACCTGGAAGGAGAATGACATCAGATGATTATTCACTGGTAATACAGATGACATTATATTTCATAGGAATTCTTATTGATAGTCTTCACAGGTGTACTGAATAATAATAAAGTATTTATATATACAATAGTGAAGATGAGAGTAAACAGATACACAACCAAAATGTAATCATAATATTACACAAATGGCAAACTGAACTAGGTTGGCCGTGTGAAATAAATGTGTTCTATGATCTCTAATGACATATTCTTACTCTCTCTCCTCTGTCTTACCTGTTGGCAGGTACAAAACAGTCAGAAGCAATCCCAAAAATGAATGATGGATGTCAGCCATGATCCACCTTCCCTCTATCTCTCCTCTGTTTCTCCTCTGTTTCTGTCTCTCCTTTGTTTCTCTCTCCTTCTCTCTCTATCTCTCTCTCTTCTGTTTCTGTCTCTCCTTCTTTCTCTCTCTCTCTCTTCTGTTTCTGTCTCTCCTCTGTTTCTGTCTCTCCTTCTCTCTCTCTTTCTCTCTCTTCTGTTTCTGTCTCTCCTCTGTTTCTGTCTCTCCTTCTCTCTCTCTCCTCTGTTTCTGTCTCTACTCTGTTTCTGTCTCTCCTCTGTCAGAGTCTCTCTGCACTACAAGTTTCTCAACATACAGCAGCTTCTCTATTCACCACTATCGCATCACTTCCTCAAAGTGGTCATGTTTTTTTCTCTAGTTTCTTACGCCTTGGTGAGAATGCTCCAGATCACCAGCAGTTGAAGGCCTTCTTCACATGTAGGAGAGCATCTGTATTGGTGATGTAGTGACTTTGCATTAATACAGTCATATTCAAGTGGCGGTCGGTGCTGTTTAAGATGAAGGATAACGCTAATTATGTTAAGAGCATGGCCTTATTACTATTACAGCATATTGGATGACTGTCATTCATATTCCATTCACCCAGTTCAGTGTAACATTGAAACATTTAGGCTACTAGATGAATTTTCCCTATAGCCATCATGAGGTTTCTACTAGATAGATAGATAGATAGATAGATAGATAGATAGATAGATAGATAGATAGATAGATAGATAGATAGATAGATAGATAGATAGATAGATACTTTATTGTTCCCCAGGGGGACATTTCTATGTCAAGCAGCAACGAAAAAACACAGGGCAGGTGCAAAATGCCAGAACGAAAATACACAAAAGACAGATACACGAAACATGATGCATAGAGCGGCAGTATGAAAAAGTATCAAAATACAAGAAGTCTGGAGTGCAAAAAAGCTATAAAAAGACATTGCATAGTATGGGTGGATGGCTGAATATGTACACTATACATTGGTGGATGGTGCATGGTTAACTATACTATACAGGTCGATGGCAGAGAAATACTTAAATAGCTAAAAGTGCGTATGATATAAGTGAGGGTAATAATAGTTTACTTAATATACAGACTGGTTAAATGAACAGGTAAGTGAATATTTTGCAAGGTTAAATTAACTGTACAGGTAAATATACAGTTCAATTTACAGGTAAGTGAACATTTGCATGGTTATATTAACTGTACAGGTAAATGAAACAAAATCAGTGGAATGAATACACCCCTAATCAAACGCAAACACAGTTCTCATTTATAGCATCCACATACAAACAGCATGATCACTTTGCTTGTTAATCCTTCTCACATCTACACACTCTCTTCCTCTCACCTTTTCCCTTCCCTTGTGGGCTTCAAAGCAAAACACATCAGCTGTCTGTGACCAGGTAAAAAAACTCTTCCAAGCCAAACCTTCTTATCATAACCGCTAACCGCTACACACAGCCTACATTGTTGTCACCATATTAGCTAAGGTCAGTCAACATAGCAACTAGAACTAACGCATTAGTAAACCCGCAACAATCATGCAGTACAATGTACAGACAGCAAGCGGGCCCCGGTGGCAAGCCATATTCAGCTAGCTAGCATAGCATTCCTCTCTGTTTGAGCCAGGTGTTTGAGTAGGCTAAACTAGACTACTGAAACATAGAACTAAATCTTTCTCTCTTGCTTCTACTTCATTTTTAAATAAATACATTTGTTCAAAACTGTTCAACTACTGTTTTTCTCTCTCTTTGAGTCTACTACTCACCACATTTTATGCATTGCAGTGCTAGCTAGCGGTAGCTTATGCCTTCAGTACTAGATTCATTGTCTAATACTTTGATTGGGTGGACAACATGTCAGTTCATGATGCAAGAGCTCTAAAATATGTAGGTGTACATCCTCCTGAAGTTGTCATAATTACTGTGTAAGTCTGTGGAAGGGGGTGAGAACCATGAGCCTAGCATTTGTATTGAAATCAATGTACCCAGAGGAGGACAGAAACTAGCTGTCCTCCAGCAACACCATTGTGCTACCCTAAAGAGTGCTGTTGAGGCTACGGTAGACCTTCATTGCAAAACAGTGTGTTTTAATCAATTAATTGGGGACGTGAATATATTTAGTATAGTTTTATCTAAAAAGGATTGCTTTGACCAATGAGGCGATTTGACGAAAATGGGGAGAAGATAAAAAAGGATTGCTTTTAATAATATATTTTGTATTAAATTCACTGAGGAGCCCTCACTATCATATTAATTTGATTGGTTAATCAGATTTGGTACTCCTCTGTTACTCCAATTCTGTGTACTAGCTGCTTTTCTCTAAATAGTTTACAGGATGGAAATAAGTGACATAGTCAACATGACAACATGACATATCAGTGGAATCAAGTCTCTTGTCTCTCCAGGATTGGAAGACATTCAGAGACGCTGCTGCCACATCATTTGCACTTCCTACAACTTACTCCCAAGGCCTTCAAAGTGCTCCTGCACCATCACAAGTCCTCTAAACATGTTTCTAACCCCTACACAGCAACAGTGTGATCTGAGTTCATTGCAACAAGCTGCACTACCAGATATCAAAGATAATTCTTGACAAGAGCTCTCAAACCATGCAAATGTAATTCTCCATCACTAAAGACATTTAATATGACTATTTATTTATTTGGTGGTGTGTCTATTTGATGTGTGTGACTGTCCATATGTTAAGGCAGATTATACAGTATATTTGTACCTGTTTGTGTGTGACCACATTTTATGTATTTTTATGCATATGTACCTACAGTGGGGAGAACAAGTATTTGCTACACTGCCGATTTTGCAGGTTTTCCTACTTGCAAAGCATGTAGAAGTCTGTAATTTTTATCATAGGTACACTTCAACTGTGAGAGACGGAATCTAAAACAAAAATCCAGAAAATCACATTGTATGATTTTTTAATAATTAATTAGCATTTTATTGCATGACATAAGTATTTGATCACCTACCAACCTGTAAGACTTCCGGCTCTCACAGACCTGTTAGTTTTTCTTTAAGAAGCCCTCCTGTTCTCCACTCATTACCTGTATTAACTGCACCTGTTTGAACTCGTTACCTGTATAAAAGACACCTGTCCACACACTCAATCAAACAGACTCCAACCTCTCCAGAATGGCCAAGACCAGAGAGCTGTGTAAGGACATCAGGGATAAAATTGTAGACCTGCACAAGGCTGGGATGGGCTACAGGACAATAGGCAAGCAGCTTGGTGAGAAGGCAACAACTGTTGGCGGAATTATTCGAAAATGGAAGAAGTTCAAGATGACGGTCAATCTCCCTCGGTCTGGGGCACCATGCAAGATCTCACCTCGTGGGGCATCAATGATCATGAGGAAGGTGAGGGATCAGCCCAGAACTACACGGCAGGACCTGGTCAATGACCTAAAGAGAGCTGGGACGACAGTCTCAAAGAAAACCACTAGTAACACACTACGCCGTCATGGATTAAAATCCTGCAGCGCACTCAAGGTCCCCCTGCTCAAGCCAGCGCATGTCCAGGCCCGTCTGAAGTTTGCCAATGACCATCTGGATGATCCAGAGGAGGAATGGGAGAAGGTCATGTGGTCTGATGAGACAAAAATAGAGCTTTTTGGTCTAAACTCCACTCGCCGTGTTTGGAGGAAGAAGAAGGATGAGTACAACCCCAAGAACACCATCTCAACCGTGAAGCATGGAGGTGGAAACATCATTCTTTGGGGATGCTTTTCTGCAAAGGGGACAGGATGACTGCACCGTATTGAGGGGAGGATGGATGGGGCCATGTATCGCAAGTTCTTGACCAACAACCTCCTTCCCTCAGTAAGAGCATTGAAGATGGGTCGTGGCTGGGTCTTCCAGCATGACAACGACCCGAAACACACAGCCAGGGCAACTAAGAAGTGGCTCTGTAAGAAGCATCTCAAGGTCCTGGAGTGGCCTAGCCAGTCTCCAGACCTGAACCCAATAGAAAATCTTTGGAGGGAGCTGAAAGTCCATATGGCCCAGCGACTGCCCCGAAACCTGAAGAATCTGGATGGAGGAGTGGGCCAAAATCCCTGCTGCAGTGTGTGCAAACCTGGTCAAGAACTACAGGAAACGTATGATCTCTGTAATTGCAAACAAAGGTTTCTGTACCAAATATTAAGTTCTACTTTTCTGATGTATCAAATGCTTATGTCATGCAATAAAATGCAAATTAATTATTTAAAAATCATACAATGTGATTTTCTGGATTTTTGTTTTAGATTCCGTCACTCACAGTTGAAGAGTACCTATGATATAAATTACAGACTTCTACATGCTTTGTAAGTGGGAAAACCTGCAAAATCGGCAGTGTATCAAATACTTGTTCTCCCCACTGTATATGTTCAAAACCTATCAAGGGCTGAACTGGACATCCAATCCCGTTCCTGTAATAATAGGTATATTGCTCATACAAGCTTATAGAAGCAGCGCATAACAGCTAAACGATCTAAAAAAAAAAGTATAGATTTGAGAATTGTTATGTGTTTACAAACTAAATATGCAAAACATTTCCTCTAGGCTGATATCACACGTTGGTAATGGAAGGAAGTTCAATTGCTAGAGAGGTGAATGTAACTGAAACCAATTATGTAGATACACAGAAGAATGAATAGGTATTTATGTCTGCAACTGGTCCTTCTCTCAGTGTTTTTTTCATTTCAGACCACTTCTGTTTTTCCGAGGCTGACCAGAGAGAGAGAAAAAGAGGTAATGGTCATGGGTTGTCTTTTGATCACAGCATCTGAACTCACCCAGAGCTAGTCATTTCACACCTTCAAAAGAAGATTAAGAAAAAAATCTTGAAGTATTTGCATTTTGCAACAACAATACATAAAGATACCGTGGGAGCAGTAGCCTATACTGTTACTATGGGAATTGAGACAGAGACACTGTTATTGGTTGTGGGGTTGTGTGAATGTTAGTCTTGTGTGGCCATCCTTCCAAATCTCATCTTGTTTAGTTATGTGGATTGGTGGGCATATAACTTTAATGTCTAGCAACCCAAAGCCTGTGTGTTCAAATCTCATTGTGGACAACTTGTGCTAATTAGCTACTTCGCAACTACTTAGCATGTTAGCTAACCCTTCCCCTAACCTTAACCCATTTAGCTAACCCTTCTACTAAACCTAATCTTAACCCTTTTACCTAACTCCTATCCTTAACTCCTATCCTTAACCCCTAGCTAGCGTTAGCCAGCAATCTAACATTACAGTTAGCCATTTAGCCACCTAGCTAACGTTAGCCACAACAAATTGCAATTCGTAACATATTGTACATAAATCCATTACACTCCATTTAGTATGATGTGTTACTTTTCGTATGGTATGTATTCATTTGTGGATGTCCATCATCCATTTTGTATGATACTATAGCTTCTTACTTTCTCCTGTTCTTCTTATTTCTTATTTTTTGAGTTTTTTTTGTTCTCTCTTTGTTCTTTTTTAGTACAACATTGATATTGATCACTGCATTGTTGGGTTTAGAGCTTGCAAGAAAAGGCATTTCACTGTGCTTGTGTGAAGTGGTGAGGTTGGGCCCAGAGAAGAGACCAGATGAGGAACCAGTGGTTAAGGGTAAATAAATACTTTACTGAGAAACAGTAACCACTAAGTCTCGAAAACTCACTCAGGAAACAAACGCACACGGCAAAAAATTCAAGCTTCTGCAAAGGAACCCAGAAAACACACCTCTTTTAAAAGGGAAATCATGAGTAATAGGACACACCTTTGCCGCCCTCTGGTGATAGATAGATAGATAGATAGATAGATAGATAGATAGATAGATAGATAGATAGATAGATAGATAGATAGATAGATAGATAGATAGATAGATAGATAGATACTTTATTGATCCCCCGGGGGGGGAAATTTCATTGTCAAGCAGCTACAACAAAAACACAGGGCAGGTGCAAAATGCCACAACGAAAGTACACAAAAGACAGATACACGGTACATGATACATAGAGCGGCAGTATGAAAAGGTATAGAAATACAAGATATCTGGAGTGCCAAAAAAAAGCTATAAAAAGACATTGCATAGTATGAGTGGTTGGCTGAATATGTACACTATACATTGGTGGATGTTGGATGGTTAACTATACTATACAGGTCGATGGCAGAGAAATACTTCAGTAGCTAAAAATGCGTATGATATGAGCGAGGGTAATAATAGTTTACTTAATAGACAGACTGGGTAAATGAACAGGTAAGTGAAAATTTTGCATGGTTAAATTAGCTGTACAGTTAGGTATACAGTTATATTTACAGATAAGTGAATACTTGCATGTTTACACAAACTGTACAGGTAAATGACAGGAAGAGATACTTTAATAACTAAATGTGTGTATGATATCATTTGGGGTAATAATAGTAATTCCCTTAAAATACAGTCCATAGTGCGCAGGGTTTAATTACAGACAACTGCACGTATTGCACATTCGATATACTAAAAGCAATGAGAAAAGGTGCAACTGGCAGGATACTAATATGCATTCCTGAGTGAATGCCTACGTAGGTTAAGTCCAATAATTACTTACAATATTGCATGTGATATAATATAACAACTGTACATGACTATGTATATACAGACCTGTATGAATAAATAGGTCCTGAGTGGATGAGTGCTGACGGACCAGAGTTACTCACGGATGGATGCATAATTGTTAAACTAGGTCCTAGCACCCCAACTGTTCCAGATCTATGTTGCCGACGGCACGGCACCCCGGTGAGGCATTATATAGTCTAATAGCCGCCGGCAGGAAGGACCTCCTGTAGCGCTCTCTGGCACACCGTGGTGTTATCAGTTCCAACTGATAACAACATTGTGAGTAACAAAGACATGTCATTGATGCGCTGTGGCTTAATAAACACAGTTAGTTAATTTACTACAACAATAATATAATACACTAAGAGGTTCCACAATAATTCTATTATTTTGAATCCATGACCTTTGTTACTAATTGATAAAGGGTCTACATGCAGTAAACCACTCCACCCCACCAACCAATGAGGACAAGGTTAGTAGATCAATATCCTAATGGAATTTGAAACCATTCACATGAAACATGATTTGACCCATTTGTTATCATGCAATGAGACTAACGCCCAGTTTAAATTATTCATGTTTCAATAACAATGTTGGTACTTGTAGAGTCACCCTGCTGACAGTATCAGCTATGTCTCCATTGACCACTTCAACCAAAACCCCCCTCAGAGAGTTGATGTGAAGTTATACTGAACATATTATAATGGTATGACTCTCCCTCCTATACACAGTTTAAAGCCTTTACTTTGGTGTGTGTTGTGTGTGTGTGTGTCTCTGTAGGTCCAGGGTGAGGATGCAGTAGTCTAGGCTGTACATGTGAAGTGAACCGCTGGACCACACAGGCCACTAAGATGTGTTTTTAATGATGATTACTAGATCATAAGGTAAAACTCTGGTGTTATGTTTTCATTTAGTATGTAGCAGTAACATATTTTAGCTTTGCTGATAACAAACAGTTTTTTCCCCCTGCATTACTCATGTAAAACAATGATATTGACTAAAGTGACTTAATAAAATTGAAATAAAGCAGGACTTATTGTTTCATTCTGATTCACTCCAGAGAACAACAACATTGTATTGCCTATTGTGGTTTTATTCTGTCATGTACTGTCATTGTCAGTAGGAGGCAGTATAATTCTCAACTGTGAGATAGACTACCTGCTAGCTAGGCTATAGCCTAGTTATTTCTTTCCGTATTGGCTCTCTTTCGTTTTGTTCCACTAAGAGGCATCTGTCATAATGAATCTTTGCTGCTGACTAGAAGGTTGTAAATTAAATAAGGTCAATGCATTCATGCTTTACCTTACATTGTGGAAGAGTGGCCTGAAAAACACCTGTAACTGATGAGTTTGGAATTTATTTTTAGTAGTTTTTTTTTTTAAATCTGAAATTATTAATTATTAATTCATTAAACAAAACCAAGGAATTTCTCCATGCTGAAAATACAAAACAAACTTATCATTCACATCAACCAAGGTTTACTGATATCTGAATCCCTATTGCATCCCAAAAAAGGTGTAAAAATATAATAATTAATACATCTTCCACACTAAAATAGATGAACATCAATTGCAAAGACATTTATAATGTCCTCTGTCACTCAATCAATAAAGCTACAGACAGTTTGAAAGTCAGTCCAGCACAGGGAGAAGAGTGAGGAACTAGTGGTCATTCCTCCAGGACCTGAAACTCAATACCAGAGGCTTCTTCTATACAGAGAACAGAACAACAACACACTCATTAGACAACATGTCTCACCATTCATTCTACAGCAGACCATTAAGATGACATTTTTAATAGGGGATTAGATGGACAAGATGATTATGTCAAATTACTATTTATGACCTGATTCCATTTCAGTTCACACATCTGAATATCAGAATATGTGAATGTAATTTGTTGTATGCTCTACATGTTCTATGGATTGATGGAACCTAAATGGAACTGGACCAATGTCTTTGACTCTCACCTGCTTGTGGGTGCAGAGCCTTGAGTGGGCGGTTCCTCCTTGTTATGTGAATAGTGACTATGGCAACCATGATGGTCAGAGCCACAAAGAGCATGATGCGACTGATAGGGAACTTAACAGCATTACAGGTACCTGGACAATGAGACAGACAGAGATTAAACACAGTCAATCATTTAGATTGATTTATATGAAAGCAATGGTTGGTATTACAACAGTCAATAGAGGATGCTGAAGACTAATATCCATCAACCAAACACCTCTACAACTTCACCTCTGTCTGAACCCCAAAGATCTAAGTTGTGCATAATGGATTACGATTGTTCACACCATCATTTTAAGGTTATATAACACCTTAAACCTGGAGTAGTGGTAATTGATATAACAGAGAAGCAGAAATTCACACAGGAAGAGAGAAGTGTGAACGGCACCACACCCAAGTAAAAAAGTGTAACATTAAAGTTTAGTTTCATGTACAAACGAATGCTCTGGGTATTGACCAAATGACCCTGCAAGGGGATGTCAGCATTACCAAGAGAAGCAGATATTCACACAGGAAGAGAGAAATGCACCACAGAAAATTAGGTTGAATATACAAATACAAGTACATGCTCTGTGTATTGACCAAGGTAATACATCTGACTTTGGCCCAATGCTGTACCTCTCATACAATCTACCATACAACTGAGAATGGAAATAGTATCAAATACAATACCAGTAGAAGATGGGGAGGTGGTTGACAACGATGTTCTTAAAGTAGTGGCTGTACTCCCTAGATAGTAGTTGAAAACAAACAGAATTACCACTTTTCATTGGTGAATAAGGGTACAGAATGGATCCACATCCACTAAAACACTCTGTGTTTCCTGTTGAGTTCTCTACTGCAATCTGCTAAACCTTTCTCCAATCTCTAGAGCACTAGACAAGCAGTTCTTCCTATAAATATGTTTAAGGCTGTTTTTACATTACCAGTCTCATACTGTTGCGTAGTCCAGGTGGTTGTCTTGACGAGAATTAGAGTAGTTACATCAGAACTGTCTGAAAAACACGGAATCAAGTCTCAAACCCTGACACAGCATGGGAAAACACAGTACCTACTGTAGTTTACCTGGGACAGTGGAGGTGACGTCACTATCATTATCAGTGCTCTTGTCTTCAATATATAATTCAGTAGGAGAAGAACATCCTCTTTTAGTTTATTTAAATAACTCATCATCATCAAACACAGCAGTAGGTTTCAAATCAAATCAATCATCAATCATTAATATTGATATTTAACTTGAATGTTGTTACAGATCTTGTGAATTTATTCAGACTATAGGATCATTTGCATTAGATCTGTCACTGGTGAGGAGACTGAGAAAGAGAAACACTATACAGTATTGTTGGCTATTTTCACATTGCATATGATTATAAACACTACACTTGTGCACAGTGACATTTAAGCTCTGATTTAAACAGTAATACTCACCAGTTAGAACAGACAGACGAACATTAGCATTAACTCCTTGTTGTTTTCCACCCTTTGTAAGGAACTGTCGACAGGTGTAGAGTCCAGCATCCTCAGCTCTGACATCACAAACATGTAGAGAACAGTCAGACCCTAAACTCAGTCTCTCTGATCTCTCTGTCTTTTTAACTTGGAGCCCAAAATGGAACTCTTCAATAGTAACAGTAGTTCCAGCTCTGTTAAAGTTCCATGAAGTTGAGGAACAGTTTGGATGAACCACATTGGTACACAGCAGACTGACATCACCTCCCACTCTGGAGGTCTTAGAGAGAGTTCCTCCACTGACACCTGGAAGGAGTATGACATCAGATGATTATTCACTGGTAATACAGATGACATTATATTTCATAGGTATTCTTATTGATAGTCTTCACAGGTGTACTGAATAATAATGAAGTATTTATATATACAATAGTGTAGATAAGAGTAAACATATACACAACCAAAATGTAATCATAATATTACAAAAATGTAAACTGTACTAAGTTGGCCGTGTGAAATAAATGTGTTCTATGATCTCTAATGACATATTCTTACTCTCTCTCCTCTGTCTTACCTGTTGGCAGGTACAAAACAGTCAGAAGCAATCCCAAAAATGAATGATGGATGTCAGCCATGATCCTCCTTCTCTCTCTCTCTCCTCTGTTTCTCTCTCCTCTGTTTCTGTCTCTCCTTCTCTCTCTCTCCTCTGTTTCTGTCTCTCCTCTGTCAGAGTCTCTCTGCACTACAAGTTTCTCAACAACCAGCAGCTTCTCTATTCACCACTATAGCATCACTTCCTCAAAGTGGTCATGTTTTTTTCTCTAGTTTCTGACGCCTTGGTGAGAATGTTCCAGCTCACCAGCAGTTGAAGGCCTTCTTCACATGTAGGAGAGCATCTGTATTGGTGATGTAGTGACTTTTCATTAATACGGTCATATTCAAGTGGCGGTCGGTGCCGTTTAAGATGAGGGAGAACGATAATTGTTTTATTACATTCATATTCCATTCACCCAGCTCAATGTAACATCGATAAGTTTAGGCTACTACATGATACTGGAATTTTCCCTAAATCCATCATGAGGTTGCTACAACCTAGCCTATGAATGAAAGTTTACAATGTAGGTGCACAGGTCGAGATAAACATTTGAGTAATCAAGGTGACAGATAGTGGCACATTCACTACCACTTTGCACACTCTTGCCTGCATCTAGCTGATCTAGGACGTAATCATTATTCCAACAGTTGCAAACGAGAGTTTCTATATTTATAAATGTATCTGTTTGAAATCAGGTGTTTGAGTAGGCTAAACTAGACTACTGAAACATAGAACTAAATATAACTATCTCTCTCTCTTTCCCTCTTGCTTCTACTTCATTTTTAAATAAATACATTTGTTAAAAACTGTTCAACTACTGTTTTTCTCTCTCTTTGAGTCAACTACTCACCACATTTTATGCACTGCAGTGCTAGCTAGTGGTAGCTTATGCCTTCAGTACTAGATTCTGTTAAGGTCGCGTCAATTCAAATCTGGTATTGGAACAAAAGGATTACTACGCCGTTTAAATCATCTATGTATTTTATTCTAGCAAACCCTTAAATGGTAAATATGAAGTTCGTATATACAGGCTCACTGTGACACCACGCAGGGCAAACAGAGAGAGAGAGGGGGAGAGAGAGAGGGGGAGACAGAGAGAGAGAGTGCGCAAGAGAGCGAGAGAGAGTGAGTGAGCAAACAGCGCTATAGAAGAGCGCCTAGAGAAGAGACCCGAGCCCTATCCTTTGTTCTTCCTTAAATACTCAGACAGAAAAGTTACCGCTCCTTGCTGGCCTGTCAGAGTAGAGGCTGAGTGTGGTTTAAACTTACTCAGCCTATCGTTGGCGTGCAGGCTGGTCCCAGCCTCGTGACGCAATCCAGTTGACGGAAACAGTTCCTTATCTCGTGTTTACAACAAGACACAGTTCTATTGTGAAACCCTTAAGCTAGCACATTCTTTCCACATGGCTCCCCCACACACAAGCCTACAGCAGTTCTACAGTTCTATGATCACACAATACATTCAGTTAATAACTCTTGTTGTAGATTAACATATTAATTAGCTAAGCAAGTATCAGCCCTTACAATTCATTGTCTAATACTTTGATTGGGTGGACAACATGTCAGTTCATGCTGCAAGAGCTCTGATAGGTTGGCGTACATCCTCCTGAAGTTGTCATAATTACTGTGTAAGTCTGTGGAAGGGGGTGAGAACCATGAGCCTCCTAGCATTTGTATTGAAGACAATGTACCCAGAGGAGGACGGAAACTAGCTGTCCTCCAGCTACACCATTGTGCTACCCTACAGAGTGCTGTTGAGGCTACGGTAGACCTTCATTCATATTCATTTGATTGGTTTATCAGATTTGGTACTCCTCTGTTCCTCCAATTCTGTGTACTAGCTGCTTTTCTCTAAATAGTTTACAGGATGGAAATAAGTGGCATAGTCAACATGTCAACATGACATATCAGTGGAATCAAGTCTCTTGTCTCTCCAGGATTGGAAGACATTCAGAGACGCTGCTGCCACATCATTTGCACTTCCTACAACTTACTCCCAAGGCCTTCAAAGTGCTCCTGCACCATCACAAGTCCTCTAAACATGTTTCTAACCCCTACACAGCAACAGTATGATCTGAGTTCATTGCAACAAGCTGCACTACCAGATATCAAAGATAATTCTTGACAAGAGCTCTCAAACCATGTAAATATAATTCTCCATCACTAAAGACATTTAATATGACTATTTCTTGATTTGGTGGTGTGTCTATTTGTTGTGTGTGACTGTCCATATGTTAAGGCAGATTATATCATACGCATTTTTAGCTCCTGAAGTATTTCTCTGCTATCGACCTGTGTAGTATAGTTAACCATCCAACATCCACCAATGTATCGTGTACATATTCAGCCAACCACCCATACTATGCAATGTCTTTTTATAGCTTTTTTTTGCACTCCAGATATCTTGTATTTCTATACTTTTTCATACTGCCGCTCTATGTATCATGTACCGTGTATCTGTCTTTTGTGTACTTTCGTTGTGGCATTTTGCACCTGCCCTGTGTTTTGTTGTAGCTGCTTGACAATGAAACTTCCCCCCCGGGGGATCAATAAAGTACCTATCTATCTATCTATCTATCTATCTACAGTATACAGCGGGTGAAATAAGTATTGAACACGTCACCATTTTTGTCAGTAAGTATATTTCCAAAGGTGCTATTGACATGAAATTTTCACCAAAACAAATAAGTTCAGAAATTAAGTTATGTGTAATAATGTGAAATGACACAGGGAAAAAGTATTGAACACACTTACTGATATTTATTTAATACTTTGTACAAAAGCCTTTGTTGGTAATGACAGCTTCAAGACGCCTCCTGTATGGAGAAACTAGTCGCATGCATTGCTCTGGTGTGATTTTGTCCCATTCTTCCACACAAACAGTCTTCAAATCTTGAAGGTTCCGTGGGCCTCTTCTATGAATCTTGATCTTCAGTTCTTTCCATAGATTTTCAATGGGATTTAAGTCAGGTGATTGGCTGGGCCATTCTAGCAGCTTTATTTTCTTTCTTTGAAACCAATTGAGAGTTTCCTTGGCTGTGTGTTTGTTTAGTTCTATGTTTCAGTAGTCTAGTTTAGCCTACTCAAACACCTGTCCACCCTCGTTTAATCTTCATCATCCTGGTATATGGCAGCAGATTTTGTCAAGAATGTCTCTGTAAATTTGCCCATTTATCCTTCCTTCAATTATGTGAAGTGTGCCAGTACCATTTGCTGAAAAGCAGCCCCACACCATGATGTTCCCACCTCCAAACTTCACTGTTGGTATGGTGTTTTTAGGGTGATGTGCAGTGCCATTTCTCCTCCAAACATGGTGTGTATTATGACATCCAAACAGTTCAATTTTGCTCTCAACTGACCACACTTTATTCTCCCAGTATTTCACTGGCTTTTCGAAATGTTGTGCAGCAAACTTTAAACGAGCTTCAACATGCTTTTTTTTCAGCAATGGAGTCTTGCGTGGTGAGCGTGCATACAGGCCATGGCGGTGGAGTGCATTACTTACTGTTTTCTTTGAGACAACAGTACCTGCTAATTGCAGGTCTTTTTGAAGTGGTCCTTGGCTCTTGGACAACTCTTCTGATTATTCTTTTCACTCCTCTGTCAGAAATCTTGCGAGGAGAACCTGGTCAAGGCAAATGTATGGTGAAATGATTGTCTTTCCACTTCCGTATTATGGCCCCAACAGTGCTCACTGGAACATTCAGAAGCTTAGAAATGCACCTATAACCAATGCCATCATTATGTTTTGCAACAATTAGGTTGTGAAGGTCTTGAGACAGCTCTTTGCTTTTACCCATCATGAGATGTGTCTTGTGTGACACCTTGGCAATGAGACCTTTTTGTAGGCCATCAGTTAGGACTGAACCAGCTGATATTAATTTGCACTGACAGGGGGCTGGACTGCTTTTTAATTACTGATAGTTTTCAGCTGTTGTCTTGGAATTCCATGCCTTTTTCACCTCCCTTTCTTCATGTGTTCAATACTTTTCCCTGTGTCATTTCACATTTTTACACATAACTTACGTTCTGAACTTATTTGTTTGTATGGATTACTTGGGTTGTTACCAACATCTGGTGAAAATTTCATGTCAATAGCACCTTTGGAAATATATTTACTGAGAAAAATGGTGACGTGTTCAATACTTATTTCACCCGCTGTATTTGTACCTGTTTGTGTATGACCACATTTTATGTATTTTTATGCATATGTACCAATATGTTCAAAACCTATCAAGGGCTGAACTGGACATCCAATCCCGTTCCTGCAATAATAGGTATATTGCTCATTCAAGCTTATAGAAGCAGCGCATAACAGCTAAACAGTCTAAAAAAGTATTGATTTGAGAATTGTTATGTGTTTACAAACTAAATATGCAAAACATTTCCTCTAGGCTGATATCACACGTTGGTCATTTCAATTGTTAGAAAGGTGAATGTAACTGAAACCAATTATGTAGATACACAGAAGAATGAATAGGTATTTATGTCTGCAACTGGTCCTTCTCTCAGTGGTTCTTTCATTTCAGACCACTTCTGTTTTTCTGAGGCTGACCAGAGAGAGAGAAAAATGGTAATGTGTTGTCTTTTGACCACAGCGTCTGAACTCTCACCCAGAGCTAGTCATTTCACACCTTCAAAAGAAGATGAAGAAAAAACTGTTGAGAAATATTTCCATTTTGCAACAACAATACATAAAAATACCGTGGGAGCAGTAGCCTATACTGTTACTATGGGAATTGAGACAGAGACACTGTTATTGGTTGTGGGGTTGTGTGAATGTTAGTCTTGTGTGGCCATCCATCCAAATCTCATCTTGTTTATTTCTGTGGATTGGTGGGCATATAACTTGAATGTCTAGCAACCCAAAGCCTGTGTGTTCAAATCTCATCGTAGACAACTTGTGCTAATTAGCAACTTTGCAACTACTTAGCATGTTAGCTAACCCTTCTGCTAAACCTTTAACCGAATTCCTATCCTTAACCCCTAAGCCTAACCCCTAGCTAGCGTTAGCCAGCAATCTAACATTAGAGTTAGCCATTTAGCCACCTAGCTAACGTTAGCCACAACAAATTGCAATTCGTAACATATTGTACATAAATCCAATACACTTAATTTAGTATGATGTGTTACCTTTCGTATGGTATGTATTCATTTGTGGATGTCCATCATTCATTTCGTATGATACTATAGATTCTTACTTTCTCCTGTTCTTCTTATTTCTTATTTTTATTTATTGTTTTTTTTTTGTCCTGCCTTTGTTATTTTTTAGTACAACATTGATATTAATCACTGCATTGTTGGGTTTAGAGCTTGCAAGAAAAGGCATTTCACTGTGCTTGTGTGAAGTGGTGAGGTTGGACCCAGGAGCAGAGAAGAGACCAGACGAGGAACCAGTGGTTAAGGGTAAATAAATACTTTACTGAGAAACGGTAACGACTAAGTCTCGAAAACTCACTCAGGAGACAAACGCACACGGCAAAAAACTCAAGCTTCTGCAAAGGAACCCAGAAAACAGACCTCTTTTAAAAGGGAAATCATGAGTAATAGGACACACCTTTGCCGCCCTCTGGTGACAGATGGAACCATGACAGCTTGTTCATGTGACATTAAAACTTTAATACAGATTGATATACAGATTGTGTCTGATGACGAGTTATTTTAATTTTTTTAACTAAAAAAGAATTTTCTACTCTTTCTGATTTAGATACTGAAGACACAGTCGTTTATGATGAGTATGATTTTGATGATGGTGACGTCATCTTCATGGTGTCATGACTTCCGTCTGATCTGCTGTGTTTTGTGTTTTTTGAGCACATGTGCCTTGTTTTGACAGCTGGCCATGTGCTCCGCTGTCATTGTAGTGTCTCCCCTCCCACTCGTTATCCTTAACTATCCTTGTTCTCATCACACCTGCTGTCAATTAATCCCTCATTACCTCCCCTATTTTAGGTCTTCTTGTGTTCAGTCTTTTGTCAGACCGTTGTTGTGAGTATGCTTTCCCTGTGACCTACTTATCCTTGCCTTGCTGTTCTTCTTCAGACTCCAAGTTTTTGTTTTGGCATTTTGATTTTTGTCCTGCGTCCACTGTTTCCCTCTCGTCATGCCAGGCCTGGTTTCCTAGTCTGCCTGCCCAGGTGTTTTCTCTGTTGGGACTTGTATGTACTACCCCAGACCCTCTCTGTCTGCTCATCACCGTCCCCAGGGAACTCAGTGTAACTCGGACACTGCGTCGGGTGACGCTATAATTTGTTTCTTTTGAAGTACTCTCCTGGCCCAGAGGACATTTATTTGGACTTCCTCTTTTCTTTTGTGTTCCTGTTATTTTCTTTCCTGGGCTCATTTGAGAGCAAAATAAACACTGTTGCCTGCAACTGAATCCGTGTCTCTCCCTGACACATGGTCACAGGTAAAAAAACACTCCTATCCGTATGCTGTGTGCTGATCCCAGGAGGTTGAGGTGTCTTAATTGGGGAGGATGGGTTTGTGGTAATGGCTGGAGCGGAATTGGTGGAATGGTATCAAACACATTGTTTCCATGTGTTTTAATGTTATTCCATTTGCTCCATTCCAGACATTATTTTGAGCTGTTCTTTCACATATTCTGATATTCAGATGTGTGAACTGAAATGGAATCAGGTCATGATAGTAATTTGACATAATCATGTTCATGTAATCCCCTATGAACTATTTAATCTGTATGGTCTGATATAGAATGAATGGTGAGACATGTTGTCTGATATGTGTTAGAAGAAGCCTCTGATATTGAGCTTCAGGTCCTGGAGGAATGACCCCTTGTTACAGTTTTTTCTGTCCACTTACACAATGTATGGTAAAGCATGAATGCATTGACCTTATTTAATTTCTTACAAGCTAGTCAGCAGCACTTTTTGATCTTCCCATTGACATTGCAAATAAAAGGACTGTAGCCTACAGCTTCCTTCGAAATGAAATCATATACTCCCTTGATCACTTTCACCTACAGTTGAGCTTCTCTCCGGATGCGGTGGGGCGTTCCTGTATCTAAGACTAGGAGGTTGAGGTTAGCAGATCGAGTGAGGGGTGCACTGGCTCAGGTAGGAAACAAAGGAAGCCAAAGCCCTCGTTCCCTCCAGTAGTGGGAGAGTGCCTGTGAGTAGACGCTGCAGTGCAGCCTTGGCAAGACATCGCAATCTTTTATTGTTAAAATAATCTGCTTCACGGTGGGAATTGCCTCTACAAAATGTTGTTTAGCAGACCATGGTTAAGCAGATATTTCTCAGGTTACCAAAGATAATTGAGAATTTTATTGACTCCTACTGACGAAATTAGTAAATAATATATTTCTTCAGTGCCCGATGAGAGCAAAAAGACACTTGTGTTCATGATTAAACACAGGATCCTCATTTATAGCTATTTGTTACCAGGCGATGTTGTAATTAAACCTCAAATGTCATAATGAAATTGGTCATCTTTTTATGGGACCATATGTTGCTGAAATATGTAATTCAGATTATATTAGCAGTCTGAAGGATGGATAGTAAAATGTTGTGGTTTATATTCCCGACTACTATTTCTGAAATATTGAACCTTTATTACACATGATAGAGATATTACATTTTTTTTTAAATTCTCATTTATAATCACATAACTATATATATATAGAGGGTTGGGGATTAACGGATTACATGTAATCCGTATGGCTACCAGCTAAAATATTGTAATCAGATTACAGATACTTTTGAAAAACTAGATGATTACTTCGAGGATTACTTTTAAATTCAGAAATGATGTTTGCGGAAAAAAATCTTTGACACTTTTCAATGACACTCAAATCAGCATTGACAAAAAGGTGATATTTGTTCCACCTGAGCGAGTCTGACCACAAGTCAGAGACCACTATGATGACACACCAAATGTGTTTGATGGATCGTGGGAAAAGAGCAGGAATAGGCTTTTGTAGGCTACAGTCCAAGCTATGTCTTCCAATGGTACGACTGCTGTCGGCATCCAAAGATTATCCAACTTGAATAGACGCTTGGCGGTAAGGATGATAGCGGTGGTGTACGTAGTCTACGGCGATACGGATATAATTTATTATTGATATCCAGTACCGGTGCGTGCATTTATGCCGCTCTAGGCGAAACACAATTGTGCCGCGCCTCTATTTTCAACCTACAATACACCAACAACACGCAGCCAATACAAGCCATGAGTAAAAAACAGCAACACAAATGCCAAAATACACATCACGCAAATAGACAAGTGCAACACAGTGTCAATTTCAACTCATCTAAATAGTGACTGTAATAATATTGAAAATATTTATATAAAAAACCACACACACAAGCGCGCAGCAAGGCGCATATCATCAGCAGAATCACAGCTTAAAACCACTAGAGACAAAAACGCTTATCTTACCTTTCAGAAGTGTACACAGCAGGCTTTCATGGCGTTAAAGGTCTTCACTGCATCCTCCATGTTGATCATCTGTACAGCTCATGTTCAATAGAGATTGTTGCCAGTCCATTCAGTCTCTCTTGTTTCATTGTACTCCGAAGGTAGTTTTTAATTAGTTTCAACTTTGAGAAACTCCGTTCTCCTGAAGCAACTGAAACAGGGAGGGTAAGAAGCACCCGTAAAGCTACGAAAGCATTAGGGAAAACTGATTCCATCTTATTGTCACAGATACATTTGAGTGCGCCAAGTGGTTTAGTTCCAGCTGCTACGCGTCTGCTCAAAGCCGTTAACTCTGCAAAAAGTTCTTGCCCATCGACATCTCTGAAGTTATTGTGTGTCAGGGCCTGTGATGCTAGGATAGCTATAATTTCATTTTGAATGTCTTTGCCAAAATAGTGAACATGTGTTTCTTTTGAAGTTACTCTCCTTACTCTCCTTATAGGGCGGCAGGTAGCCGAGCTGACAAGGTAAAAATCTGTCGTTCTGCCCCTGAACAAGGCAGTTAACCCACTGTTCCTAGGCCGTCATTGTAAATAAGAATGTGTTCTTAACTGACTTGCCTAGTAAAATAAAGGTAAAAAAAAAAATATGTTCAGCCATAACGCTGTCAAAAAGGCTGATAATCTCCACTCAAACAATCTATCTGTGCTGCCTCTAAATGCTAGGTTTTGCATAGCCATAACTCTGATAAGATTGATCAACCGATGCAACACATCTTGCCAGTGTTTTGTCTCAGCAGTCAGTTCGTGCTGATTTTATGCATCTATCGTGTTTTGCGAGGCCAGTCTTTTATCCAACTCTTTCTATTCGTGAAAACTTTCCATATGACCAGACGATGTTTCATGGGCGCTGAGGATGCTTGACATGTTGTTCAAGTCTTTAACACCACTTTTTGCCAGCGCTGACTTTCCCTCACTTCCACAAAAAAGCTTACAACAGAATCAAAACGCTAGATCCTTACTTACTGAATAAACAAGCCAGGGCCTTTCCAGTCTTTCTCCATTCGTTATCCTCCGACTGTAATGGCACTCCGAAAATGTTCTGTGTGCTTCATCCCTGGGGAAATCAATTCCTTTTACCTGATGCGGTCCTCTCTCTGTCAACACGTCTAATAGTTCTTGCTTGATTGGTGTTGGCCATTTGCTGGGATCTTTCATTTCCTCCTCACCTTGTCCGTGTACCGGTAGTAGCGACGGTACATGTTCAGCGGCTCTTGTGGCTCCGCCGGTCTCTGGTGGTCGGTGAGGCGCGTCATCATCGCTAGCCGGGCAGGTAGCAACGGAGGTAGACCTGTTCACGTCCGTCTCCGGGGCTCTGGAAGGGCCAGCATCCTCCTTTTGCTGATTGGTGATTTTGATTGACAGACACACATTCCTCACCAATGGACTACAAGAATCGGCAAAATGGCCCTTTTGATATCATAGCGCATTGATGTGAATCACACTGCTGTTCTGTCATTTAGCTATTTGCGCCTTACGAATTGTGGTTGGTTGTTGTGGATGGCTGTTCACAAATCTAAATGTGTATTTGAACCCAATAATAGTTTAATTTAAGAAGTTTAAACTGCCTATCAATCATTGTTTTTGAAACCAGTGGACATCCAGTGACAAATGCGCTCTTGCAACAGCTGCATAGTGCGGATCCAAGCCTATGGAATAAATGTGGGGCTGTTGTTGCTCAATCTAATTAATGCTGATAAAAAAAAATCAATTTGCACACTTTTGATAGTCTTGAAAAAACTATTTTACAGAGAACTTTTTACAGCCTTACTCGCCTTGCCTTTCTTGCAGCAAACAAGTGACATAAAACAAATTATAAATAAGATTATTGCACAAAAAACTAACTATATTATGCATAATGTAGCATTGTTCTACAGCCTTATTCGCTTTGCCTTTCTTGCAGCAAAGTCATTCATGATATCATCATAAGACAGACGTTCTTGCACCATAGTAGATCTCAGGTAGGTTTTAATCAGTTTGAGCTTAGAGAAGCTCCTTAAAGCAGCAGCCACTGTAACAGGTGTGGCAGTGATTCTCGGAGCTACCCACATATTGGGGTACATTTCTGTCAGCTTCTTCTCGTGCAGGAAGGTCAAGCGTTCCATGTTTGTCATGTTTTTTGATGGCAAATGTGGAAAGTTTTGCATTTCCACAGAATGTTCCCTGACATCCCATGAGTAAACTGATGCAGTCACTCTCTATGCAGCTAGATGTGGCTGTCGACTTGCTGAAGAAAACCAGAGATTCCCTTACCTGCTACAGAAACACTGGATTTTCTGATGCACAGACAACTGCAAAGGAAATGTTCGAGGAGATGAGATGAACGTGGAGGCTGCACAAAAAGGCACTTAGGTTATGAGGCTCCAGATGAGCCTATTGGTGATGCACTTCCAAAAAAAATTGAACCTTTTTTTTTTATGTGGTAGTGGATACAGCCCTCTCTTCACTTGATGAGAGATTTCAGAGCCTGGGAGAGGTGAATGATACATTTGGAGTGATCCTCAACTTCCCCAACATTTCAAAAGAAGAGTTGCTAGAGCACTGTCAAACCCTGATCACTGCTCTAAGCCATGACAGACAGACAGATATTGTTGGATCTTGTTGAGGATGTCATACCATATGACTGTGCAAATAGAAAAGCGGTAGGATCCAATCTCCTCAGCCAAAGACTGGGCTTCAACTTTCACCACTGCGTCTGCAGTAGTTTCTATCACCTCCAGAAGAGCCTCTCTGACTTGCCCAGCCTGGTACCTTCCTGCCTGAATGCTGTTTATCCTGCTTTCCCAGCTCTTAAGTTCTGTTGAAGCAGCCTAGCCTGAACACCTTTATTCTTTCCCTTCATGTTGGCGCCGTTGTCACAGGACTGTCCTCTGCAGTCCTCAAAATGGATGTTCAGCTCCTCCAGCCTTTAGAGGATGAGAGATGACAAACTTTCCCCTGTTGACTCCTCTGCCACAAGAAAGCCCATGAAATGATCTTTAATTTGTGGTATGTCTTCCAGTAACACAATCCTGACAATGACAGAGAGCTGTTCCTTGTGACTCAGATCAGGGGTGCAATCTAAAATAATGGAGAAATACTTTGTGTTGATCTCTTCCACTATTTTTTCCAGTATTTTTGCGCTGATGGAGTCTATCAGTTCATTTTGGATTCTTTTGCCAAGGTAATGTGTGTGACTGCCAGCTCCACTTTCCACCCTACCAACATGTTGCTTCATTACTGGACCAAATTTGGCCATAAGCTTCACCTCTTTGAGAAAATTGCCATTGTCTGGTTTGTTTAATGTGTCTGTGGATCCCCTTAAAGCCATGTTTTTTTCAGCTAAGGACTGAATTACTGCCACCAATCTGGTAAGAACATGCCACCTGTTTCTCTCAGCCTCAGCGAATGCCATCTCTTACTTATCTATTGTTAGCCCCTTTGGTAGACGGAACTCCAATACCTTCCATGTTGCCATGTGTGTATTGTGCACCTAGCTATACTCATGTATATAGTAGTGGTCAAATGAAAATGGATAAAAAATGTGCCATTTAGGCATAATGGAATGTGGAATGTCAAAACTGAAATGGAATGTCAAAACAGCCTCTGCGAACGTTAGATTCCATTCATTTGCTATGGGCTCGCGCTAATGTTCCAGCTTAGCCAACATTCTTTTGCAGTTTTTCAGCCTTGGGTGAATGTTGACTCGTTCTATTGTCCAGCCTACTAGTAGTAACACTGCTCCAACGCTGCGGGCAACACAGAAAATATGGCCTAATAAGCTATGTAGTTATGTTGTTGTGGGGGCTTTCATGTTCTAGCATTTGCCAATTCCACCTATGCCACGGGCCGGCCCTGAGTTTTACTCACACATCATTAGTGGTGTTACTCTGACCTGGGTGGATGAGACAGGTACTGATCTGCAGGGTGACTCCAGATACCGAGTCACACAACGTTCTCCCTGTGACATCACTCTGTGACACTCCAGAGGGAGGACAACGACAGGAAGTGGACATGTCAGCTGACTGAAGGTGGAAAAGTGAAGACCTCCACTGACTTCACCTTCATGTTCTCAGGTAGACCTATGTATTCTTGTTAGAATCCTATGTTAAAATGTGTTAATAAAGTTAACAAGATTTGTAATGACATTAAAGCGAATGTCAAACCTGATCCTTTCTCCTGATATCAGTGATGAGTGAACAAGCATACTGCTCTCTACTGAATGTGTCTGTTGATGAGTTATTTAAAAAATAAAGAGGATGTTCTTCTCCTAGTATACATCTACACTGCACTGTATGTGAGCTGATGGAGATGAACATCTATGAGCTGATTAAAGGTCAGTGAATGCTTGTTTAGTCTAGATATGGCTGCATTTCATTCCAAAACATTGTTCCCTTCTTTCTTCCCTTCATAGATCTCAGACTGGTGGTCGTAAACAGTTGTTCCATCTAGTTTTCCGTCATATTTCTTCCACATATCCAATCGTACCAGAGTTAAAGAGGGCAAAAGGGAAGGGAACATATACAACTATCGGGAATTAAACACAGCCTTAGCTTTGTTGGAATTTCAAATGCTATCAGCAGTAAACTGGTGATTTAATCAGGGGTGACTGAGGTATAAAACAGTGCTTAATTTCTACCATGACCTCTGACCCAACAGTACCCCATGCCAGAGAGCATTATCCACGACTCTGCAAGTCTCTGGACCACATAAACAAGTAATCACAGGTAAGCACAGATTAGCATAGGAGACCAGGCTCATTTATGACAATTGAGCGTGTGTGTCAAGGTCAAGGGTCATTTCAGTTGATTTCTCTGACATGTAGATTCTCCACAGTCATGGGCTCTTCCACCGGGACATCAAACCAGAGAAAATTCTGATTAAAGTGAGACAGATTCCCATAGACATAGATCCATTGAATTTGGAGGAGAACTCCGCAGAACCCTCCGTGGTGGTACTAAGAAGGCCATGACAAACACTCAGAGTTACATTGTTACTATACTTTGTATTCAGTCACTGTTTTAGGAAAATGCGTATTCATTATGTATTAATCAGGTAATAGTTTATCTTCCACTGTAGTACAGGCGTGTCTTTGAGAGCTGTAGCCTCCGGGGTTGTGTCTTCAAGATCATAAGGAACAAAACTAATCACATTTTACGTACCAGTGAGTTTCACCACTAGGCGGTACCATGTAACTAGTTAAAGGGAAGTGACATCCTCTTCTTGTCCCTAGTTCCTACTTGTTGGACACAGTGTAAGCCTTTAACAAATAATGATTCAATGATCATTATAGTTCTGTGGTGTAACCTCCACCCTATTGGTTTGACCTCTGTATGACCCCCCTCCTCTTCCTGTCCCCTGCAGCCTCTGGCGTCTCTATTCCTGGATCAAAGCTGTATTTTCAGAATATTCTTCATCCATTTAATTAAGATTAAGATTAATGCGGTGGAGACTCATGTACTGTGTGTGTGTGTGTGTGTGTGTGTGTGTGTAAGGGTGTTGTTTCATGGCAGGCTGACAGCTCTGAGTCGAGCCAGCAGGACCCTGGAGAGAGGAGAGGAGAAAGGATAGAGGGGAGAGAGGGGAGAGAGGGCCTCCAACACACCCAGTGCTGGGGAACACACCAAGCATAGTAGATGACATGCTCAATGGTTTCTGGTGAGTATGCAGGCCATTGAAGAACTGGGACATTTTCAGCTTCCAGGAATTGTGTACAGATCCTTGTGACATGGGGCCGTGCATTATCATGCTGAAACATGAGGTGATGGCTGCGGATGAATGGCAAACGAGTAAAAAGTGGCACAACCAACCTCGGTCTCCCGTACACGCTTTGTAAGGAACTGCTATTACAACTGTGTCGTAACTTTGTCTTATCATTAAAGTGGTGACTGCTATTTATCGAATAATTATCTACTAGTCTAATTATTGGATTAAATTAATCCTGCAATAATTAGCTCATTAGAATTCCTGGGACACCACGGAGAGAAATGTATTCTACTGAGTTGCTACTCTCCGAATTTAACTCAAATGTTTGTCCTATCTTCCAATATATAGCGGCGCCTTATTTTAATGAATGTTGCCTCATCAATCTTGTCCAAGAACGGTCATGAGTCCGTCAATCTGCACAAACCGCAGCGCAAACTGATCCTTCCGTATACACAAATTGGTTTAATGATTTATTTCCTAACTAAATGATAATACAGGATACACAGTAATGGTTATAGAATATTGGTTCAAATACAATGCACTTAATAGGATAAAAGGTCCTAGCGGATCTGCTCAATATTACACGGGCTACACACACACACAACGTGTCTGTTCTAACCAGTGAGTAATACTGTTTAAATCAGAGCTTAAATTTCACTGCACAAAATTGTAGTGTTTATGGTAATAGGGCTCCCAAGTGGCGCATTGGTTCGAATCCAGACTGTATCACAACCGGACGTGATTTGGAGTCCCACAGGGCGGCACACAATTGGCCCAGCGTCGTCCGAGTTTGGTGGGTGTAGTACGTCATTGTAAGTGTATGAGGCAGGTAGTGAGCTTCAGTATGTGGTAGGCCTACCATTTGTAAAACACCAAAAAAGACTGCTGGTCCGGACAGGACCAAATAAAGACATCCAAGAGACGTCAGCATCGGTCTGTGCTTACTGGGGTATAGCCTACTCTGTCGGCCCACAATGGAATTTTCTGAATGCCCTTCCATGGGGTAGACCCACCATTTGTTAAACAGGCCGTAGTATTGGCTTTATTAGTGCTGATTCCTGTGACTAATCTGGCTATTTACACTCTGAATGTCACCTACCCAACTTAGTTATCCTGAGCGTATTAGCAATGTGTTAACACAGCGGGAAATGCAGAAATATTTGATTTTTCACTATGATCAGCTCGTCAAACATTGACGGATACAAACTTGAAAGCACTGATCATGACAATTTAGCCCACGTGGTGAAACTCCTTGACAGCAGTTGTGAGCTGCCTGATTGTCTATTCTATATTGTCCATTTGACTTTGACCTGTCCTGTTTTTAGGATATGTTGTTTGTTAACATGTCAGCCCATGTTTTATTTGATTGGGCGCCATTTAGGTTCAGCTATTCCAAGTCAAATGATGTAAAAAGTGTCCATCTCATTATATTGTCATACATTTTATCTCCAGCCTGTCGGTTACAGAAAAGACAACATACTCTCTTTTTACCATATACTATATCTGCAACAAGATTCATGTTAGACAAAGTGGATACTGCTTATCACAGTACGGCATCAGTGCTCACCTAAAAAGCCCATATGTCACTGGTTGAGGGAAATTGTCATTGTTTTGGGGCAGAATTATGTGAGGTTTTAAGTGTTGTTGTTGGAGGTGCGTCTTGGTCAGTTTAGCTCAGAAAATGCCACCCTCGTCAATCTGCCGCTATAGACGGCCGCCTAATCCAGCCTAATGAGTGGGCCGGCCCTGGCTGCAGAGAGACTCCAAATATCAGATCACACAGATTTTTCTTCACTCTGACTGTGACACTCCAGGAATTGGAGGTGTCAGTTGACTGACAATGAGGGAGCAGTGTAAACCTTCATTGATTTCCCATTCATGGTCCCAGGTTAAATGTGCTATGCAGACGTAGTACATCTTCCATGTACCATCTGGATACATAGAAATGAGTACTATTCCTGTAAGGGAGTGTTTCACAAATGTTGGGTCAGGGCTGGTCCCTCGAATGGCTTGAGACTGGGTTGTGACATAACCATACTGATGTAAAGACACTTACATTTATGTTTTTCAGAAAGTTCTGATGGAACTATTCTGATTCCTGTCAGGACAAAAATCAGTACTAATTAGCAGCCTAAGACTGGTAACGTCAAAACAGCCCCACACATATTTATACATCAAAACAGCCCCACACATATTTATATGTCAAAACAACCCCACACATATTTATAGGAACTATTGCTTGTCTAGAGAGACAAGAGTCTTTGAGACTTTACAGGCTTTTCACTGTATAACTTTACAGAGTGAGTTAGTAAATATGTTGTGTACTGTACTGTCATACAGCTCTGTTTTATTTTACTATCCAGGAAGTAAGCCATTAACTGCAACACCAGCTTCTCTACCTTATTCTGGCATTGTATATTGTACTATGTTCATTCTCAGTTCTATGGTAGATTGTATGAGTGGTACAGAATTGGGCAAAAGTCAGATGTATTACCTTGGTCAATACACAGAGCATGTATTTGTACAGTGCCTTCAGGAATGATTCATACCCCTTGTCTTTTTGTTGTGTTGCAGCCTGAATTCAAAATGGATTAACAAAAAAAATACTCATCTACACACAATAACCCATTATGACAATGTGAAAACCAATTTTTATTTATGGAAAATGAAATACAGAAATCTCATTAGCGTAAATATTCACACCCCTTTGCTATGACACTCCAAATTGAGCTCAGGTGAATCCAATTTCCTTTGATCATCCTTGAGATGTCACTACAGCTTGATTGGATCCCACTTGTGGCCAATTTAATTGTTTGGACATGATTTAGAAAGAAACACACCTGTCTATATACGGTCCCACAGTTGACAGTGCATGTCAGAGCAGAAACTATACCATGAAGTCCAAGGAACTGTCCGTAGATCGCAGAGATAGAATTGTGATGGGGCATATACTGTATCTGGGGAACAGTATAAAACAATTTCTAGAGTGTTCAAAGTTTCCAAGAGCACAGTGGTCTCATTCATTGGGAAATGTTAAAATATGGAACTACCCAAACTCTGCCTAGAGCTGTACATCCAACCAAACTGAGCAACTAGGCAAGAAGGACTTTGGTCAGGGAATTGACCTAGAACCCGATGACCACTCTGACATAAGTACAGAGTTCCTTACTGAGATGGGAGAACCTTCCAGAAAGACAATAGTCTCTACAGCACTTTACCAATCTGGGCTTTATTGGAGAGTGGCCAGACAGAAGCCACTACTGAAAAAAAGGCACATGACAGCATGGCTGAAAAATATATGTGAAAGACTCTAGGAGCATAAGGCAAAATATTATGTGGTCTGATGAGACAAAAAGTACTATTTGGCCTGAATGCTAAGTGCTATGTCTGGAGAAAACCAGGCACACCTCATCACCCATCTAACACAATCCTACCGTGAAGCATGGTGGTGACAGCATCATGCTATGGGGAGGCTTTTCAGTGGCAGGGACTGGGAGACTGGTAAGGATAGAGAGAACAATGAATGAAGCCAAATACAGGCAAATCCTTGATTAAAAACCTGCTTCAGTGCAAATGACCTTGGACTGGCGGCATAGATTTCAATTCCAATAAAACAATGACCCCAAGCGTACAGCCAAAGCAATGCTGGAATGGCATTAAAACAAGAAAGCCCAGACTTCAATCCTGTTGAAAATCTGTGGAAAGACTTGAAGATTGCTGTTCACTGCAACTCCCCATCTAACTTAACAGCGCTTGAGAAATTCTGCAAAGAATGGGAGAAAATTGACAAATGTGCAAAGCTGATACAGGCATACCCAAGATGAAAGCTGTAATCCCTGCAAAATGTGTTTCTATAAAGTATTGACTCAGGGGTGTGAATAGGTATGTAAATGAGATTTTCATATTTTCAATCAATTTGAAAAAAAATCCCAATAATTTTTTTCACTATTTCATTATAAGGTATTGTCTGTAGATGGGTGAGGGTAAAAAAATTATTTAATCCATTTTGAATTCAGGCTGTAACACAACAAAAGGTGGAATAAGTCAAGGGGTATAGACACTTTCTGAAGAATGATACATGCATTCATGTTAATGTTTTTAACTTTGATGTGGTGCCCTTCACACTTCCTGTGTGAATTTCTGCTTGTCTGTGTTACACTGATGTATTTTCTGTGAGTATGTCAGTTAACAAACACTGAGTCCTCTCTCTGGTACTGTCAGATCCCCCACTAAACCAGACCCCCATCCTCTCTCTGGTTCTGTCAGAACCCCCACTAAACCAGACCCCCATCCTCTCTCTGGTTCTGTCAGAACCCCCACTAAACCAGACCCCCATCCTCTCTGGTTCTGTCAGGTACCCCACTAAACCAGACCCCCATCCTCTCTCTGGTTCTGTCAGAACCCCCACTAAACCAGACCCCCATCCTCTCTCTGGTTCTGTCAGAACCCCCACTAAACCAGACCCCCATCATTTTTCTTTGAGTTTAATGGAGTGCAATAATAACACAGTAATACACATGGAGACAGTTATTTGTTATTTTCAGAGAATCAAGTTCCAACTGATAACAGCATTGTGAGTAACAAAGACATGTCATTGATGCACTGTGGCTTAATAAACACAGTTAGTTATTTTACTACAACAATAATATAATACACTAAGAGGTTCCATGACCATTGTTACTAATTGATAAAGGGTCTACATGCAGTAAACCACTCCACCCCACCAACCAATGAGGACACGGTTAGTAGATCAATATCCTAATGGAATTTGAAACGATTCATATGAAACATGATTTGACCCATTTGTTATCATGCAATGAGACTAACGCCCAGTTTAAATTATTCATGTTTCAATAACAATGTTGGTACTTGTAGAGTCACCCTGCTGACAGTATCAGCTATGTCTCCATTGACCACTTCAACCAAAACCCCCCTCAGAGAGTTGATGTGAAGTTATATTGAACATATTATAATGGTATGACTCTCCCTCCTATACACAGTTTAAAGCCTTTACTTTGGTGTGTGTTGTGTGTGTGTGTCTCTGTAGGTCCAGGGTGAGGATGCAGTAGTCTAGGCTGTACATGTGAAGTGAACCGCTGGACCACACAGGCCACTAAGATGTGTTTTTAATGATGATTACTAGATGCATAAGGTAAAACTCTGGTGTTATGTTTTCAATTGGTATGTAGCAGTAACATATTTTAGCTTTGCTGATAACAGCTTTTTTTCCTGCATTACTCGTGTAAAAAATTATTGACTAAGGTGACTTAATAAAATTGAAATAAAGCAGGACTTATTGTTTCATTTTGATTCACTCCAGAGAACAACAACAACATTGTATTGCCTATTGTGGTTTTATTCTGTCATGTACTGTCATTGTCAGTAGGAGGCAGTATAATTCCCAACTGTGAGATAGACTACCTGCTAGCTAGGCTATAGCCTAGTTCTTTCTTTCGTTTTGTTCCACTAAGAGGCAGCTGTCATAATGAATCTTTGCTGCTGACTAGAAGGTTGTAAATGAAATAAGGTCAATGCATTCATGCTTTACCTTACATTGTGGAAGAGTGGCCTGAAAAACACCTGTAACTGAGTTCGGAATTTATTTTTGTTAGTTTATTTAAAATTGTTTCAGAAATTAATTTACGTTTTACAAAAAGCATTGTGCTCATTTTAAATCTGTTTATTATCAAAAAGAGTCATTAAACAAAACCAAGGAATTTCTCCATGCTGAAAATAAAACTTATCATTCACATCAACCAAGGTTTACTGATATCTGAATCCCTATTGCATCCCAAAAAAGGTGTAAAAAGATAATAATTAATACATCTTCCACACTAAAATAGATGAAGATGAATTGCAAATACATTTATAATGTCCTCTGTCACTCAATCAATAAAGCTACAGACAGTTTGAAAGTCAGTCCAGCACAGTGAGAAGAGTGAGGAACAAGTGGTCATTCCTTCAGGACCTGAAACTCAATACCAGAGGCTTCTTCTATACAGAGAACAGAACAACAACACACTCATCAGACAACATGTCTCACCATTCATTCTATAGCAGACCATAAAGATGAAATAGTTCATAGGGGATTAGATGGACAAGATGATTATGTCAAATTACTATTTAAGACCTGATTCCATTTCAGTTCACACATCTGAATATCAGAATATGTGAATGTAATTTGTTGTATGCTCTACATGTTCTATGGATTGATGGAACCATTCACAATGTTTAGGTCTATCCAGTCTTTTCAGATCTGTGAACACTGATGTAGTGGGAGCTAGATAGGAGGAGTTAGGAACCTAAATGGAACTGGACCAATGTCTTTGACTCTCACCTGCTTGTGGGTGCAGAACCTTGAGTGGGCAGTTCTTCCTTGTTATGTGAATAGTGACTATGGCAACCATGATGGTCAGAGCCACAAAGAGCATGATGCGACTGATAGGGAACTTAACAGCATTACAGGTACCTGGACAATGAGACAGACGGAGATTAAACACAGTCAATCATTTAGATTGATTTATATGAAAGCAAAGTTGGTATCACACAACAGTCAACAGAGGATGCTGAAGACCAATATCCATCAACCATCAACTTCACCTCTGTCTGAACCCCAAAGATCTAAGTTGTGTATAATGGATTACGATTGTTCCCACCATCATTTTAAGGTTATATAAAACCTTAAACCTGGAGTAGTGGTAATTGATATCACAGAGAAGCTGAAATTCACACAGGAAGAGAAGTGTGAACGGCACTGCAGCCAAGTAAAAAAGTGTAACATTAAAGTTTAGTTTCATGTACAAAAGAATGCTCTGGGTATTGACCAAATGACCCTGCAAGGGGATGTCAGCATTACCAAGAGAAGCAGAAATTCACACAGGAAGAGAGAAATGCACCACAGAAAATTAGGTTGAATATACAAATACAAGTACATGCTCTGTGTATTGACCAAGGTAATACATCTGACTTTGGCCCAATGCTGTACCTCTCATACAATCTACCATACAACTGAGAATGGAAATAGTATCAAATACAATACCAGTAGAAGATGGGGAGGTGGTTGACAACGCTGTTCTTAAAGTAGTGGCTGTACTCCCTAGATAGTAGTTGAAAACAAACAGAATAACCACTTTTCATTGGTGAATAAGGGTGACATCACAGTACAGAATGGATCCACATCCACTAAAACACTCTGTGTTGCCTGTAGAATTCTCTACTGCAATCTGCTAAACCTTTCTCCAATCTCTACAGCACTAGACAAGCAGTTCTTCCTATAAATATGTTTGAGGCTATTTTTTACATTACCAGTCTTAGACGGCTCCTGAGTACTGGTGGTTGTCTTGACAGGATTCAGAGGTACTCCACCAGAACCGTCTGAAAAACATAAATTGAAGTGTCTTGACTTAGAAAGATACATTTTTTATAACCCAGTGTCAAGCATGAGGGACCAACCCTGACCCAACATTTAAGAAACACTGCTTTACATGAACAGTACTAACTTCTACATATCAAGATGGAAGATGTACTATGTCTGCACCTGAGGGGAGAACGGCTCATAATAATGGCTGGAATGGAGCAAATGGAATGACAGTAAACACATGGAAACATGGAAACCATGTGTTTGATGTATTTGATACCATTCCACCAATTCCGCTCCAGCCATTATCACAAACCCATCCTCCCCAATTAAGACACCACCAACCTCCTGGGATCAGCACACAGCATACGGATAGGAGTGTTTTTTACCTGGGACCATGAAGACGTCACCATCAAAATCATACTCATCATATACGACTGTGTCTTCAGTATCTAAATCAGAAAGAGTAGAACATTATTTTTTAGTTGTTTAACAAAAAAAAGTTTACAGTTTAAAGTTTTAATGTCACTTGTCAAACAGCTCTTACACTAAAAGGGCATTATGATAATTTTCACAATTTCACAGTATTATTACAACCTTATAGTGTAAAAATATATAACACACCAGAACTTATGTTTTTGACTGCACTAGGCCTTTAACCATGCTTTGAGGCTATATAGTGTTTGTTTACATGTAGTTTTTTTTACAAACATTGGAGTAAAACAAGCTTGTATTTTTGGTTCTGATGGGGTACAACAGTTGAACTTGTTGTGGAAAATATTTCCTCTTTCTCTCAAAAATAAACCACTCTCAAAGTTTGGAAAAGTAACATAGACTTTTATTACGCAAGTAACAAAGCCGAGGAGCCTCCGGAGACCACTGATCTTCCCAGACTCATCTCGCTCTTTATACAATTCTGTTGTTACATAGCATACATAGTCCCTCCCTCACAGGTGGAATGATTAACACCTCTTAACCGCTTTTGTTTCAAAACCCTTCAATTCTGGTTTGTCTATTCTGGTTTGTTTTCAATAATTAATTTATAACCCACAAAATGTATGAAGCAACTGCAGATTGCCCCTTTAATGAACAAATAAAATTCCAACCATCATGAGTGTTCTGTGGGGCACTGATGGTTGTCCTGACAGGAATCAAAGTATTGGAACTCTCTTCTCTACAAATTCAACATTTACAACCCATACAGACACAGATCCTATTCATATAGCGTGTGTTAAGGTTATACACAATCTGTATAGTTTTAAGTTTTAATGTCACATGCACAAGCTGTTATGGTTCCATCTGTCACCAGAGGTCGGCAAAGGTGTGTCCTATTACTCATCATGAATCTTCAAAACCTTTCTCCAATCTCTAGAGCACTAGACAAGCAGTACTTCCTATAAATATGTTTGGGGCTGTTTTTACATTACCAGTCTCATACTGTTGGTTGTCAAAAAGAGGAATTAGAATAGTTACATCAGAACTGTCTGAAAAACATCAAATCAAGTGTCTTTCTCGACCCAGTCTCAATCCCTGACACAGCACGGGAAAACACATTAACCAGTCCTATGTATCCAGAGGACAGATAAAACATTTACTATATCTGCACACATCATACAGATGGGAATAGTTTATACACAGGACCGTGGAGATGACGTCACCATCATTATCGGTGCTTTTTTTCTTCAATATTGTGTTTGGCGCCGCCCTGAGTGGTCGCCTGTTAAGCAGCTCCCGTTGTTCGTGCATAAATTGTTGTTTTTAGTTCGTTTTTTAGTTAGTTTTTTTTCGACTCTTTTCTTTAGTTTTATCTTTTATTTTGCTACAGTTGAACTATAATAGTTCAGGATTATGGATTTTATCGCAGCTGAACGTCGACAGGAGTCGTCAACTGTTATTGTTTACAACAGAGCCCAGCTCCTGGATTTAGCCCACGCAGTGCTTCTGCTCCCCAGGGAAAAGTTTGATATTCCGGACGAATTGAAAAGACGACGCCGTGGACGCAGGGCGGGATTGAAATGTAAGGCAAAGCGGAGGAGGTTCAAGTACAAGCCGGCTATACCATCTATTATTATGGGCAATGTGAGGGCTCTACATAACAAGATGGATGAGTTGGAGGGACTTGTTCGTGGACAAAGGATTTATCGTGAAACGAGCCTAATGTGTTTTACTGAGACTTGGCTGAACGATAACATCCCCATACAGAATGTCACTATCGACGGTTTCCAGACCATCAGAGCGGACAGGGATCGCGTCTCTTCCGGTAAGAGTAAGGGTGGTGGGCTGGCTTTATTAGTTAACAACAGATGGTGTCATCCGAACCATATTACTCTTAAGGAAAAGTTTTGTAGCCCGGACATTGAACTGTTAGCCGTTAGCCTGAGACCCTACTATTTGCCGAGGGAATTCACGGCGGCGATTGCTGTTATTGTTTACATCCCGCCCTCTGCTGACGCAAACGCAGCGTGTGACGTCATCCACTGTTATCGCGAGGTTACAGACAGCGCATCCCAGTGCCTTCTTTGCCATTTCGGGGGATTTTAACCATGCATCTCTCTCTTCAACGCTGCCCACGTTCAAACAGTTCGTGAAGTGCCCAACCAGGAATAATAAAACTCTGGACTTGTTATATGCTAATGTGAAGGATGCATACAACTCCACTGCACTCCCTCCCCTCGGTAGATCGGATCACAACCTTGTCCACCTCACCCCACTCTTCAGGCCTTTGGTCCAACAGCAGCCTGAAACCACCAGGACTATTAGGAGATGGTCCCCGGAGGCGAATGAGGCCCTACAGGACTGTTTTGAAACAACAGACTGGGATGTGCTCTGTGAGGCTCATGGGGAGGACATCGATGGACTCACTGAATGCATAACAGACTATATTAATTTTTGTGTAGACAACACTGTACCCACCAGGAAGGTACGCTGTTTCCCAAACAATAAACCCTGGGTCACCAGCGACCTGAAGGCCCTGCTGAATGAGAAGAAGAGGGCCTTCAAGGAGAGGGACAAGGACAAGGACAAGGACAAATTGAAATGCGTCCAGAGGGAGCTGAAGTTGCGGATTGCTGAGGGGAAGAGAGTGTATAAGGAGAAGATGGAGGACAAGCTGAGGCAGAGCCAGGTGAGAGAGGTGTGGAAGGGTATGAGAAATATCACTGGCTTCAAAAAGTCAAACAGTGGGCAGACGGAGGGGACCCAGGACAGAGCCAATGAGCTGAACCAATTTTTTAACAGGTTTGATACTGGCCCTGTCCACCTCCCCTCCAGCTCCCCAGACCACACACCCTCACGGCTGTCCCACCCCCACTTTGCTCACAGCACCTCTGCTGAGACAATCAGTGACCCCACCACCGCCCCTGCTCCCCCTGGACTGATCCTCAACGGGCAGTTAGCAACACAGGGGCCCCCCAGGGTACGGTCCTGTCCCCCTTCCTGTTCACCCTCTACACCTCAGACTTCAGATATAACTCTGAAACATGCCACCTACAGAAGTTCTCGGATGACTCTGCTATTGTAGGGTGCATCAGGGGTGGGCAGGAGGAGGAGTACAGGAGCACAATCAGTGACTTTGTGTTGTGGTGTGAGCAGAACCACCTTCAGCTCAACATCAGCAAAACAAAGGAGATGGTGGTGGACTTCAGGAGAACCAAGGCACAACTGACTGCAGTCCCTATACAGGGGATGGATGTGGAAATGGTTGGGTCATACAAGTTCCTGGGAGTCCATATGGACAACAGGCTGGAATGGGCCGGTAACACCGGGGCCCTGTACAAAAAGGGCCAGAGCCGACTCTACTTTCTGAGGAGGCTCAGGTCCTTCAACGTGTGCAGTAAACTACTGCATACCTTCTACCAGTCTGTGGTGGCCAGTGCCATCTTTTTTGCAGTGGTGTGCTGGGGAGCAAACATCAAAGCCGGTGATGCCTCTCGGGTAAATAAGCTGATCAGGAAGGCTAGCTCTGTCCTGGGGATGAGCCTTGACACTCTAGAGGAGGTGGTGGAGAGACGGATCCTGGCCAAACTGCTGGCCATCATGGACAACGTCACCCACCCTCTGCACGCTATGGTTATGACGCAGAGGAGCACTTTCAGTCACAGACTGATCCCACCACGGTGTGCCAGAGAGCGCTACAGGAGGTCCTTCCTGCCGGTGGCTATCAGACTATATAATGCCTCACCGGGGTGCCGTGCCGTCGGCAACATAGATCTGGAACTGTTGGGGTTCTAGGACCTAGTTTAACAATTATACATCCATCCGTGAGTAACACTGGTCCGTCAGCACCCATCCACTCAGGACCTATTTATTCATACAGGTCTGTAAATACATACTCATGTACAGTTGTTATATTATATCACATGCAATATTGTAAGTAATTATTGGACTTAACCTACGTAGGCATTCACTCAGGAATGCATATTAGTATCCTGCCAGTTGCACCTTTTCTCATTGCTTTTAGTAAATCGAATGTGCAATACGTGCAGTCGTCTGTAATTAAACCCTGCACACTAAGGACTGTATTTTAAGGGAAATACTATTATTACCCCAAATGATATCATACACACATTTAGCTATTAAAGTATCTCTTCCTGTCATTTACCTGTACAGTTTGTGTAAAACATGCAAGTATTCACTTATCTGTAAATATAACTGTATACCTAACTGTACAGCTAATTTAACCATGCAAAAATTTTCACTTACCTGTTAATTTACCCAGTCTGTCTATTAAGTAAACTATTATTACCCTCGCTCATATCATACGCATTTTTAGCTACTGAAGTATTTCTCTGCCATCGACCTGTATAGTATAGTTAACCATCCAACATCCACCAATGTATAGTGTACATATTCAGCCAACCACCCATACTATGCTATGTCTTTTTATAGCTTTTTTTTTGCACTCCAGATATCTTGTATTTCTATACTTTTTCATACTGCCGCTCTATGTATCATGTACCGTGTATCTGTCTTTTGTGTACTTTCGTTGTGGCATTTTGCACCTGCCCTGTGTTCTGTTGTAGCTGCTTGACAAGGAAATTTCCCCCCCGGGGGATCAATAAAGTACCTATCTATCTATCTAACAGCATTGTGAGTAACAAAGACATGTCATTGATGCACTGTGGCATAATAAACACAGTTAGTTATTTTACTACAACAATAATATAATACACTAAGAGGTTCCACTATAATTCTATTATTTTGAATCCATGACCTTTGTTACTAATTGATAAAGGGTCTACATGCAGTAAACCACTCCACCCCACCAACCAATGAGGACAAGGTTAGTAGATCAATATCCTAATGGAATTTGAAACCATTCAGATGAAACATGATTTGACCCATTTATTATCATGCAATGAGACTAACGCCCAGTTTAAATTATTAATGTTTCAATAACAATGTTGGTACTTGTAGAGTCACCCTGCTGACAGTATCAGCTATGTCTCCATTGACCACTTCAACCAAAACCCCCCTCAGAGAGTTGATGTGAAGTTATACTGAATATATTATAATGGTATGACTCTCCCTCCTATACACAGTTTAAAGCCATTACTTTGGTGTGTGTTGTGTGTGTGTGTCTCTGTAGGTGTGTGTGTGTCTCTGTAGAATTTATTTTTAGTAGTTTATTAAAAATTGTTTCAGAAATTAATTTACATTTTACAAAAAGCATTGTGCTCATTTTAAATCTGTTTATGATCAAAATTATTCATTAAACAAAACCAAGTAATTTCTCCATGCTGAAAATAAAACGTATCATTCACATCAACCAAGGTTTACTGATACCTGAATCCCTATTGCATCACCCAAAAAGGTGTTAAAAAGATAATAATTAATACATCTTCCACACTAAAATAGATAAAGATGAATTGCAGGTTATCAAAACATCATGCCAGGGTAAGAATACACAAAACACAGCCCTTATTTTAAGTGTCTCTAAAATCCCCTATGTGAAAAATGAATGGTGGAAAAAACCATTGGAACCATTTCAGTGTTTGACTACTAGGTTTTATGGGTATTATGACTCATACTGTAGTACTCTATTGAATGTTGAGATTTCCCAAAAGGCCAGTCTCTTTGGCAATGACAAGGAGTGGTTAGGAGTGTAAAGTTAGCGAGACTGGTACTCAGACTATGTACTCCCTGCACAATAGTTAAAAAAAACAAACAGGGTGAAACAAGGGTGACATCACAGTACAGAATGGATCCACATCCACTAAAACACTCTGTGTTTCCTGTTGAGTTCTCTACTGCAATCTGCTAAACCTTTCTCCAATCTCTAGAGCACTAGACAAGCAGTACTTCCTATAAATATGTTAGGGGCTGTTTTTACGTTACCAGACTGCTGAGTACTGGTGGTTGTCTTGACAGGATTCAGAGTTGTTCCATCAGAACCGTCTGAAAAACAGTAATTCAAGTGTCTTGAAATTGATACATTTTTTATAACACAGTGTCAATCATGAAGAACCAGCCCTGACCCAACATTTGGGAAACACTACCTTACAGGAACAGTACTCATTTCTATGTATCCAGATGGCACATGGAAGATGTACTATATCTGCATAGCACAAATCATACAGATGGGAGTTTTTTTTATTGAACCTGGGACCATGAAAGGGAAATCAATTAAGGTCTTTACTGCTCCCTCATTGTCAGTCAACTGACACCTCCACAATATGTTACGAATTAGTAATTTAGATTTTTAGTTTCACTCATCATCATCAGAAATTCAGTAGACAGCATTATGCTTGTTCACTCATCACTGATATCAGGAGAAAGGATCAAGTTTGATGTTCATTTTAATGTCATTAAAGTTTAGCTTTGGCAAGGGGATGTCAGCATTACCAAGAGAAATTCACACAGGAAGAGAGAAATGCACCACAGCAAATTAGGTTGAATATACAAATACAAGTACATGCTCTGTGTATTGACCAAGGTAATACATCTGACTTTGGCCCAATGATGTACAGTGGGGAGAACAAGTATTTGATACACTGCCGATTTTGCAGGTTTTCCCACTTACAAAGCATGTAGAAGTCTGTAATTTTTATCATAGGTACTCTTCAACTGTGAGAGACGGAATCTAAAACAAAAATACAGAAAATCTCATTGTATGATTTTTAAGTAATTAATTTGCATTTTATTGCATGACATAAGTATTTGATACATCAGAAAAGCAGAACTTAATATTTGGTACAGAAACCTTTGTTTGCAATTACAGAGATCATACGTTTCCTGTAGTTCTTGACCAGGTTTGCACACACTGCAGCAGGGATTTTGGCCCACTCCTCCATACAGACCTTCTCCAGATCCTTCAGGTTTCGGGGCTGTCGCTGGGCAATACAGACTTTCAGCTCCCTCCAAAGATTTTCTATTGGGTTCAGGTCTGGAGACTGGCTAGGCCACTCCAGGACCTTGAGATACTTCTTACGGAGCCACTCCTTAGTTGCCCTGGCTGTGTGATTTGGGTCGTTGTCATGCTGGAAGACCCAGCCACGACCCATCTTCAATGCTCTTACTGAGGAAAGGAGGTTGTTGGCCAAGATCTCGCGATACATGGCCCCATCCATCCTCCCCTCAATACGGTGCAGTCGTCCTGTCCCCTTTGCAGAAAAGCATCCCCAAAGAATGATGTTTCCACCTCCATGCTTCAAGGTTGGGATGGTGTTCTTGGGGTTGTACTCATTCTTCTTCTTCCTCCAAACACGGCGAGTGGAGTTTAGACCAAAAAGCTATATTTTTGTCTCATCAGACCACATGACCTTCTCCCATTCCTCCTCTGGATCATCCAGATGGTCATTGGCAAACTTCAGACGGGCCTGGACATGCGCTGGCTTGAGCAGGGGGACCTTGCGTGCGCTGCAGGATTTTAATCCATCACGGTGTAGTGTGTTAATAATGGTTTTCTTTGAGACTGTGGTCCCAGCTCTCTTCAGGTCATTGACCAGGTCCTGCCGTGTAGTTCTGGGCTGATCCCTCACCTTCCTCATGATCATTGATGCCCCACGAGGTGAGATCTTGCATGGTGCCCCAGACCGAGGGAGATTGACCATCCTCTTGAACTTCTTCAATTTTCTAATAATTGCGCCAACAGTTGTTGCCTTCTCACCAAGCTGCTTGCCTATTGTCCTGTAGCCCATCCCAGCCTTGTGCAGGTCTACAATTTTATCCCTGATGTCCTTACACAGCTCTCTGGTCTTGGCCCTTGTGGAGAGGTTGGAGTCTGTTTGATTGAGTGTGTGGACAGGTGTCTTTTATACAGGTAACGAGTTCAAACAGGTGCAGTTAATACAGGTAATGAGTGGAGAACAGGAGGGCTTCTTAAAGAAAAACTAACAGGTCTGTGAGAGCCGGAATTCTTACTGGTTGGTAGGTGATCAAATACTTATGTCATGCAATAAAATGCAAATTAATTATTTAAAAATCATACAATGTGATTTTCTGGATTTTTGTTTTAGATTCCGTCTCTCACAGTTGAAGTGTACCTATGATAAAATTTACAGACCTCTACATGCTTTGTAAGTAGGAAAACCTGCAAAATCGGCAGTGTATCAAATACTTGTTCTTCCCACTGTACCTCTCATACAATCTACCATACAACTGAGAATGGAAATAGTATCAAATACAATACCAGTAGAAGATGGGAAGGTGGTTGGCAACGCTGTTCTTAAAGTAGAGGCTGTACTCCCTAGATAGTAGTTGAAAACAAACATAATTACCACTTTTCATTGGTGAATAAGGGTGACATCACAGTACAGAATGGATCCACATCCACTAAAACACTCTGTGTTGCCTGTAGAGTTCTCTACTGCAATCTGCTAAACCTTTCTCCAATCTCTAGAGCACTAGACAAGCAGTACTTCCTATAAATATGTTAGTGGCTGTTTTTACATTACCAGTCTCATACTGTTGCGGAGTCCAGGTGGTTGTCGTGATGGTAATTAGAGTAGTTACATCAGAACTGTCTGAAAAACATGGAATCAAGTCTCAAACCCTGACACAGCATGGGAAAACACAGTACCTACTGTAGTTTACCTGGGACTGTGGAGATGACGTCACTATCATTATCAGTGATCTTGTCTTCAATATATAATTCAGTAGGAGAAGAACATCCTCTTTTAGTTTATTTAAATAAGTCATCATCATCAAACACAGCAGTAGGTTTCAAATCAAATCAATCATCACTAATATCAGGAGAAAGTATCAGGTTTGATATTTAACTTGAATGTTGTTACAGATCTTGTGAATTTATTCAGACTATAGGATCATTTGCATTAGATCTGTCACTGGTGAGGAGACTGAGAAAGAGAAACACTATACAGTATTGTTGGCTGTTTTCACATCGCATATGATTATAAACACTACACTTGTGCACAGTGACATTTAAGTTCTGATTTAAACAGTAATATTCACCAGTTAGAACAGACAGACGAACACTAGCATCAACTCCTTGTTTTTCTCCACCCTTTGTAAAGAACTGTTGACAGGTGTAGAGTCCAGCATCCTCAGCTCTGACATCACTAACATGTAGAGAACAGTCAGACCCTAAACTCAGTCTCTCTGCTCTCTCTGTCTTTTTAACTTGGAGCCCAAATTGGAACTCTGCAATAGTAATAGTAGTTCCAGCTCTGTTAAAGTTCCATGTAGTTGAGGAACAGTCTGGATAAACCACATTGGTACACGGCAGACTGACATCACCTCCCACTCTGGAGGTCTTAGAGAGAGTTCCTCCACTGACACCTGGAAGGAGTAAGACATCAGATGATTATTCACTGGTAATACAGATTACATTATATTTCATAGGAATTCTTATTGATAGTCTTCACAGGTGTACTGAATAATAATAAAGTATTTATATATACAATAGTGAAGATAAGAGTAAACAGATACACAACCAAAATGTAATCATAATATTACACAAATGTAAACTGAACTAGGTTGGCCGTGTGAAATAAATGTGTTCTATGATCTCTAATGACATATTCTTACTCTCTCTCCTCTGTCTTACCTGTTGGCAGGTACAAAACAGTCAGAAGCAATCCCAAAAATGAATGATGGATGTCAGCCATGATCCTCCTCTCTCTCTCTCTCCTCTGTTTCTGTCTCTCCTTCTTTCTCTCTCTCCTCTGTTTCGGTCTCTCCTCTGTTTCTCTCTCTCCTTCTATCTCTCTCTCCTCTGTTTCTGTCTCTCCTTCTTTCTCTCTCTCCTCTGTTTCTTTCTCTCCTCTGTTTCTCTCTCTCCTTTCTCTCTCTCTCTCCTCTGTTTCTGTCTCTCCTCTGTTTCTGTCTCTCCTTCTATCTCTCTCTCTGTTTCTGTCTCTCCTCTGTTTCTGTTTCTCCTCTGTTTCTGTCTCTCCTTTCTCTCTCTCTCCTCTGTTTCTGTCTCTCCTCTGTTTCTGTCTCTCCTCTGTTTCTGTCTCTCCTTCTATCTCTCTCTCCTCTGTTTCTGTCTCTCCTCTGTTTCTGTCTCTCCTTCTTTCTCTCTCTCCTCTGTTTCTCTCTCTCCTCTGTTTCTGTCTCTTCTCTGTCAGAGTCTCTCTGCACTACAAGTTTCTCAACATACAGCAACATCTCTATTCACCACTATCGCATCACTTCCTCAAAGTGGTCATGTTTTTTTCTCTAGTTTCTGACGCCTTGGTGAGAATGCTCCAGCTCACCAGCAGTTGAAGGCCTTCTTCACATGTAGGAGAGCATCTGTATTGGTGATGTAGTGACTTTTCAATAATACGGTCATATTCAAGTGGCGGTCGGTGCCGTTTAAGATGAGGGAGAACGATAATTGTTTTATTACATTCATATTCCATTCACCCAGCTCAATGTAACATCGATAAGTTTAGGCTACATTATACTGGAATTTTCCCTAAACCCATCATGAGGTTGCTACAACCTAGCCTATGAATAAAAGTTTACAATGTAGGTGCACAGGTCGAGAGAAACATTTGAGTAATCAAGGTGACAGATAGTGGCACATTCAATACCACTTTGCACACTCTTGCCTGCATCTAGCTGATCTAGGACGTAATCATTATTCCAACAGTTGCAAACGAGAGTTTCTATTGGACAAATTCAGATATGTTTATCCCCATTTCGTTCCGTTTGCTTCAGTTTAAAAAACATTTCTCAACAGAATCAGCGGAATGAATACACCCCTAATCAAACGCAAACACTGTTCACATTTATAGCATCCACATACAAACAGCATGATCACTTTGCTTGTTAATCCTTCTCACATCTACACACTCTCCTCCTCTCACCTTTTCCCTTCACTTGTGGGCTTCAATGCAAAACACATCAGCTGTCTGTGACCAGGGAACAAAACCCTTCCAAGCCAAACCTTCATATCATAACCGCTAACCGCTAGCCTACATTGTTGTCACCATATTAGCTAAGGTCAGTCAACATAGCAACTAGAACTAACGTATTAGTAAACCCGCAACAATCATGCAGTACAGTGGCCCCGGTGGCAATAAATATACAGCTAGCTAGCAGAGCATCCCTCTCTGTTTGAGCCAGGTGTTTGAGTAGGCTAAACTAGACTACTGAAACAGAACTAAATATAACTATCTCTCTCTCTTTCTCTCTTGCTTCTACTAAATAAATACATTTGTTCAAAACTGTTCAACTATTGTTTTTCTCTCTCTTTGAGTCAACTATTCACCACATTTTATGCACTACAGTGCTAGCTAGCGGTAGCTTATGCCTTCAGTACTAGATTCATTGTCTAATACTTTGATTGCGTGGACAACAAGTCAGTTCATGCTGCAAGAGCTCTGATAGGTTGGCGTACATCCTCCTGAAGTTGTCATAATTACTGTGGAAGTCTGTGGAAGGGGGTGAGAACCATGAGCCTCCTAGGATTTGTATTGAAGTCAATGTACCCAGAGGAGGACGGAAACTAGCTGTCCTCCAGCAACACCATTGTGCTACCTACCCTACAGAGTGCTGTTGAGGCTACAGTAGACCTTCATTGCAAAACAGATCTCCCCTTCCTCCTCTGAGGAGCATCATATTCATTTGATAGGTTAATCAGATTTGGTACTCTTCTGTTCCTCCAATTCTGTGTACTAGCTGCTTTTCATTAAATAGTTTACAGGATGGAAATAAGTGACATGAAAAGTCTCTTGTCTCTCCAGGATTGGAAGACATTCAGAGATGCTGCTGCCACATCATTTGCACTTCCTACAACTTACTCCCAAGGCCTTCAAAGTGCTCCTGCACTATCACAAGTCCTCTAAACATGTTTCTAACCCCTACACAGCAACAGTGTGATCTGAGGAGTTCATTGCAACAAGCTGCACTACCAGATATCAAAGATAATTATTGACAAGAGCTCTCAAACCATGTAAATGTAATTCTCCATCACTAAAGACATTTAATATGACTATTTATTGATTCGGTGGTGTGTCTATTTGATGTGTGTGACTGTCCATATGTTAAGGCAGATTATACAGTATATTTGTACCTGTTTGTGTGTGACAACATTTTATGTATTTTTATGCATATGTACCAATATGTTCAAAACCTATCAAGGGCTGAACTGGACATCCAATCCCGTTCCTGCAATAATAGGTATATTGCTCATACAAGCTTATAGAAGCAGCGGATAACAGCTAAACAGTCTAAAAAAGTATTAATTTGAGAATTGTTATGTGTTTACAAACTAAATATGCAAAACATTTCCTCTAGGCTGATATCACACGTTGGTAATGGAAGGAATTTCAATTGTTAGAGAGGTGAATGTAACTGAAACCAATTATGTAGATACACAAAAGAATGAATCTGCAACTGGTCCTTCTCTCAGTGGTTCTTTCATTTCATTCCACTTCTGTTTTTCTGAGGCTGACCAGAGAGAGAGAGAAAAAGAGGTAATGGTCATGGGTTGTCTTTTGACCACAGCATCTGAACTCATCCTAAAAAGAACATAGCTAGTCATAGCTAGTCATCCTTCAAAAGAAGATGAAGAAAAAATTATTGAGAAATATTTCCATTTTGCAACAACAATACATAAAGATACAGTGGGAGCAGTAGCCTATACTGTTACTATGGGAATTGAGACAGAGACACTGTTATTGGTTGTGAGGTTGTGTGAATGTTAGTCTTGTGTGGCCATCCTTCCAAATCTCATCTTGTTTAGTTCTGTGGATTGGTGGGCATATAACTTGAATGTCTAGCAACCCAAAGCATGTGTGTTCAAATCTCATCGTGGACAACTTGTGCTAATTAGCAACTTTGCAACTACTTGCTACTTTGCAACTACTTAGCATGTGTTGTGTAATTTCCAATTCTTTATAGTTATTGTGTAATTTCCAATTCTTTATAGCTCCCTGAATATATTTAGCTATGTATGTTACAAGCAGAGACAAGATCTATTTTTCCTTAGCAGATGAGGGTAGGGTGTAGGCAGCGCCCTACCAGTCAGCAGCCTGACCCTTGACCAGAGAAAATGAACCAGAGTCAGGAGACTCTTCCCAGGGATAAAGGCTTCTTATGAACCTCCCATTCTTCTGACTTACATCTAGACATGTATTAAAGAACATGTGGTTATGATAAAGCCCTCAGCTATATGATGGGACCCGTGATGGGGGAAAGAATAGAACTAGTATAACCCAGTGGGTGTGGCCAAATGTGTTCTATGAATAATCATTTGAAAACTTGTACATAAGCCAAAAACTTAGAGATGTACGGGAGTGGTTCCTGCAGGTCACTCGGCTTCGTTGTCTTTTTGCAATAAAGTCTATCTCGCTTCTACAAACTCCAGGAGTGCTTTTATTTTTTAGTAAGAGGAAGAGTTTTTCCCACGACACATGTTAGCTAACCCTTCCACTAAACCTAATCTTAACCCTTTAACCTAACTCCTATCCTTAACCTTAACCCCTAACCCCTAGCTAGCGTTAGCCAGCAATCTAACGTTAGTTAGCCATTTAGCCATCTAGCTAACGTTAGCCACAACAAATTGCAATTCGTAACATATTGTACATAAATCCAATACACTCCATTTAGTATGATGTGTTACTTTTCGTATGGTATGTATTCATTTGTGAATGTCCATCATCCATTTCGTATGATACTATAGCTTCTTACTTTCTCCTGTTCTTCTTATTTCTTATTTTTATTTATAGTTTTTTTTGTGTTATAACTTTGTTATTTTTTAGTACAACATCGATATTGATCACTGCATTGTTGTGTTTAGAGCTTGCAAGACAAGGCATTTTACTGTTCTTGTGTGAAGTGGTGAGGTTGGACCCAGGAGCAGAGAAGAGACCAGACGAGGAACCAGTGGTTAAGGGTAAATAAATACTTTACTGAGAAACGGTAACCACTAAGTCTCGAAAACTCACTCAGGAGACAAACGCACACGGCAAAAAACTCAAGCTTCTGCAAAGGAACCCAGAAAACAGACCTCTTTTAAAAGGGAAATCATGAGTAATAGGACACACCTTTGCCGCCCTCTGGTGACATTAAAACTTAAAACTTTAAACTCTGATGATGAGTTATTTAATTTTTTTAACTAAAAAAGAATGTTCTACTCTTTCTGATTTAGATACTGAAGACACATGATTTTGATGATGGTGACGTCATCTTCATGGTCCCAGGTAAAAAAACACTCCTATCCGTATGCTGTGTGCTGATCCCAGGAGGTTGGTGGCGTCTTAATTGGGGAGGATGGGTTTGTGGTAATGGCTGGAGCAGAATTGGTGGAATGGTATCAAATACATCAAACACATGGTTTCCATGTTTCCATGTGTTTAATGTTATTCCATTTGCTCCATTCCAGCCATTATTATGAGCCGTTCTTTCACATATTCTGATATTCAGATGTGTGAACTGAAATGGAATCAGGTCATGATAGTAATCTGACATAATCATGTTGTTCATGTAATCCCCTATGAACTATTTAATCTGTATGGTCTGATATAGAATGAATGGTGAGACATGTTGTCTGATGTGTGTTAGAAGAAGCCTCTGGTATTGAGCTTCAGGTCCTGGAGGAATGACCCCTTGTTCCTCACTCTTCTCCCTGTGCTGGACTAAGACTTTCAAACTGTCTGTAGCTTTTTTTATTTTTATAATTGATGTTCATCTATGATTGTGCATTGTGCAGAAGATGTATTAATAGTTGTATTCTCATCTTTTAGTATATATTGAAACACCTTCATTTTCTTACATGCAGTAGGGGTGTAGATATCATTTAAGCAAAGCATGGTTGATGTGTATGATACGTTTCGTTGTATTTTTTTCTCTATTGTGAATGACGTCATCATGGAGGAGTTCCTTGGGTTCGTTTAATACATCTTTCTTGCCTAAGCAGACTTAAAACGAGCACAATGCTTTCTCTAAAATAATGTATATATTTCTGAAACTGTACACAAATACAAAATACTATATTTCAAGCTCATTGTCCGTTACAGTTGTGTTTTTTTCTGTACACTTTCACAATGTAAGGTAAAGCATGAATGCATTGACCTTATTTAATTTCTTACAAGCTAGTTAGCAGCACTTTTTTGATCTTCCCATTGACATTGTAAATAAAAGGACTATAGCCTACAGCTTCCTTCGAAATAAAATCATATACTCCCTTGATCACTTTCACCTACAGTTGAGCTTCTCTCCGGATGCGGTGCGGCGTTCCTGTAACCAAGACTAGGAGGTTGAGGTTAGCAGATCGAGTGAGTTAAGGAGTTCTGGGCTGTAGTGCGCTATGTTGAACGGTTGTCCACACTAAGTTCGGTATCAATATGGTGTCCAAGGAGGGGTGCACTGGCTCAGGTAGGAAACAAAGCAAGCCAAAGCCCCCTGTGCCCTCCAGTAGTGGGATAGTGCCTGTGAGTAGACGCTGCAGTTCAGAATTTTACTGACTCCTACTGACGAAATTAGTAAATAATATATTTATTCAGTGCCCGATGAGAGCAAAATATTCTTGCAAAAGACACTTGTGTTCATGATTTAACACAGGATCATCATTTATAGCCATTTGTTACCAGGCAATGATGTTGCAATTAAACCTCAAATGTCATAATGAAATTGGTCATCATTTTATGGGACCATATGATGCTGGAATATGTAATTCAGATTTTATTAGCAGTCTGATGGATGGATAGTAAAATGTTGTGGTTTATATTCCAGAGCACTATTTCTGAAATATTGAACCTTTATTACACATGGTAGAGATATTACATTTTTTTTGTATTCTCATTTATAATCACATAACTATATATATAGAGGGTTGGGGATTAACAGATTACATGTAATCCGTATGGCTACCAGCAAAAATATTGTAATCAGATTACATATACTTTTGAAAAACTAGATGGTTACTTCGAGGATTACTTTTAAATTCAGAAAGGATGTTTGCAGAAAAAAATATTTGACACTTCTCTGTTTTCTCAATGACACTCAAATCAGCATTGAAAAAAGGCGAAATTTGTTCCACCTGATGGAGTCTGACCACAAATCAGAGACCACTATGATGACACACCAAATGTGTTTGATGGATCGTGGCAAAAGAGCAGGAACAGGCTTTTGTAGGCTACAGTCCAAGCTATGTCTTCCAATGGTACGACTGCTGTCGGCATCCAAAGATTATCCAATTTGAATAGACGCTTGGAGGTAAGGATGATAGCGGTGGTGTACGTAGTCTACGGCGATACGGATATAATTTATTATTGATATCCAGTACCGGTGCGTGCATTTATGCCGCTCTATGCGAAGCACAATTGTGCCGCGCCTCTATTTTCAACGTACAATACACCAACAACACGCAGCCAATACAAACCATAAGCAAAAAACAGCAACACGAATGCCAATATACACATCACGCAAATAGACAAGTGCAGCACAAAGTGTCAATTTCAACTCCTCTAAATAGTGAATGTAATAATATTCAAAATATTTATATACAAAACCACACACACAAGCACGCAGCAAGGGGCATATCATCAGCAGAATCACAGCTTAAAACCACAAGAGACAAAAACGCTTATCTTACCTTTCAGAAGTGTACACAGCAGGCTTTCATGGCTTTAAATGTCTTCACTGCATCCTCCATGTTGATCATCTGTACAGCTCATGTTCAATAGAGATTGTTGTCAGTCCATTCAGTCTCTCTTGTTTCATTGTACTCCGAAGGTAGTTTTTTTTATTAGTTTCAACTTTGAGAAACTCTGTTCTCCTGAAGCAACTGAAACAGGGAGGGTAAGAAGCACCCGTAAAGCTACGAATGCATTAGGGAAAACTGATTCAATATTATTGTCACAGATACATTTGAGTGCGTCAAGTGGTTTAGTTCCAGCTGCTACGCGTCTGCTCAAAGCCGTTAACTCCGCAAAAAGTTATTGCCCATCGACATCTCTGAAGTTGTTGTGTGTCAGGGCCTGTGATGCTAGGATAGCTATAATTTCATTTTGAATGTCTTTGCCAAAATAGTGAACATGTGTTTCTTTTGAAGTTACTCTCCTTATAAGTTCAGCCATAACGCTGTCAAAAAGGCTGATCATCTCCACTAGTTTGAGAAAGTTGCCATTGTTATGCTCAAACAATCTATCTGTGCTGCCTCTAAATGCTAGGTTTTGCATAGCCATAACTCTGATAAGATTGATCAACCGATGCAACACATCTTGCCAGTGTTTTGTCTCAGCAGTCAGTTCGCGCTGATTTTGTGCATCTATCGTGTTTTGCGAGGCCAATCTTTTATCCAACTCTTTCCATTCGTGAAAACTTTACATATGACCAGACGATGTTTCATAGACGATGTTTCATGGGCGCTGAGGATGCTTGACATGTTTTTCCAGTCATTAACACCACTTTTTGCCAGCGCTGACTTTCCCTCACTTCCACAAAAAAGCTTACAACAGAATCAAAACGCTAGATCCTTACTTACTGAATAAACAAGCCAGGGCATTTCCAGTCTTTCTCCATTTGTTATCCTCTGACTGTAATGGCACTCCGAAAATGTTCTGTGTGCTTCATCCCTGGGGAAATCAATTCCTTTTACCTGATGCGGTCCTCTCTCTGTCAACACGTCTAATAGTTATTGCTTGATTGGTGTTGGCCATTTGCTGGGATCTTTCATTTCCTCCTCACCTTGTCCGTGTACCGGTAGTAGCGACGGTACATGTTCAGCGGCTTTTGTGGCTCCGCCGGTCTCTGGTGGTCGGTGAGGCGCGTCATCATCGCTAGCCGGGCAGGTAGCAACGGCGGTAGACCTGTTCACGTCCGTCTCCGGGGCTCTGGAAGGGCCAGCATCCTCCTTTTTACTCCCACTTGGTCCGTGATCAATATATTTCCAAAAATAATTATTTTGTTTTTGGAGCGCTCATTTGCTTATTTTCTTTTTTTAAACTCACAACCCGACAGTTTGGGTCGTTTAGACATAGTTTAACAGTGTACTGTTGCAGCTCGGCCAGCAGATGGCATGATTTAACAGAAAGTTCCTGTGCACCATACACCGCACGACTCCAGGAACGTCACACTTTATTATCCTCCTTCAGCTTTTGACAACGAACCTAACCTCCGGCCATGCAAGGCTCGGTTACCGTAGGCACTCTAACATTCCCCCTCCCCATAAACTGAACTCAGACAACTTAAGAACACAACCACATAAAATTAGCTGACCTCGTGAGACTGGGAGGGGGACAGGGGAGGAGGAATGGTTGTTTCTTCAATAATGAAGAAACAACCATGAAATGTTCTTTAATTTGTGGTATGTCTTCCAGTAACACAATCCTGACAATGACAGAGAGCTGTTCCTTGTGACTCATATCAGGGGTGCAATCTAAAATAATGGAGAAATACGTTGATGTGTTGATCTCTTCCAGAATTTCTTCCAGAATTTTTGCACTGATGGAGTCTATCAGTTCATTTTGGATTATTTTGCCCAGGTAATGTGTGTGACTGACAGCTCCACTTTCCACCCTACCAACATGTTGCTTCATTACTGGATCAAATTTGGCCATAAGCTTCACCTTTGAGAAAATTGCCATTGTATTTAGGACCAAACATAGCACAGAATCAGCATTATTAAAAGTTACAAATGATATTTTTTTAAGTATTGACTCTGGGAAAAATGTCGCCTTAATGATGTTAGACTTAAGTGCAGCCTTCGATACTCTAGATCACACAATTTTAATAGAACGCCTCAGAGATTATGTAGGGATCAATGGCGTGGCCCTTAAGTGGTTCTCCTCTTATTTGCATGACAGGACATGTTCTGTCAAAATTGGAAATCATGTCTCCACATCCGCGAATATTTCTTGGGGGGTTCCTCAGGGTTCAATCCTTGGTCCGACTTTGTTTTCGTTATATATGTTACCCCTTGGTTCCATCTTTAAGCAACATAATATTAAATATCACTTGTATGCTGATGATTTACAGCTGTACTTTCCTTTGGAGTGTGATGGCTGTTTATCTCTCACTAATTTTTATAAGTGCTTGACTGAGGTAAAGGGATGGCTAACAAATAATTTTTTACAATTAAATGAAGATAAGACTGAGTTTATTATGTTTGGGAACAAACAGCTTGGGAATAGTCTGGCTGGAAATTGTGGACTATTGTCCAATAATATGAGTTATGTGAATGCTCTTTATCTAGGCATAAGTGAATCACTGGTTACTCGTCTTCAGTACGTTCAAAATGCTGCAGCGAGATTTTTAACAAATACCAGAAAACGAGATCACATAACACCTGTATTGATAACCCTTCACTGGCTACCTGTCAAATTTAGAATACAATACAAGGTATTAACGTTTGTTTTTAAAGCATTACATGATCGAGCTCCTGAATATATAAAGGACATGTTAATCCCATATCAGTCTCAACGTCATCTACGTTCTTCTCAGAACATGCTTTTAACCGTCAAACGATCTCGCTTGAGGCGTAGTGGAGATCGCGCCTTTTCTGTTGCGGCCCCTGCACTTTGGAATGAGTTGCCGCTATCTTTGAAATCCTTGCCAAGCATAGATACTTTTAAAAAGGACTTGAAGACTTATTTATTTCATCAAGCTTATGACGTTTGAATGGGTCTGAGAACTGTGAGTGATTATATGTTTGATTTAATGGTGTCATGTGTCGATGTTTTTTAGTGTGTATTCTAGAGTTATTGTAATTTCTGTGTAACTTTGGAGTTATTTAATACTCATGGACAACACTTTGGTCCATTTTAATGGTTTTGAAAGAGCTTTATAAATAAAGTTGACTTGACTTGACTTGATTGTCTGGTTTGTATAATGTGTCTGTGGATCCCCTTAAAGCCATGTTTTTTTCAGCGAAGGACTGAATTACTCCCGCCAATCTGGTAAGAACATGCCAACTGTTTCTCTCAGCCTCAGCGAATGCCATCTCTTACTTATCTATTGTTAGCCCCTTTGGTAGACGGAACTCCAATACCTTCCATGTTGCCATGTGTGTATTGTGCACCTAGCTATCCTCATGTAGATTGTAGTGGTCAAAAAAAAAATATTTTGTGCCATTTAGGCAAAATGGAATGGAAAGCATCACTCCAGTCAAAACAGCCTCTGCGAACGTTAGATTCCATTCATTTGCTATGGGCTCGCGCTAATGTTCCAGCTTAGCCAACATTCTTTTGCAGTTTTTCAGCCTTGGGTGAATGTTGACTCGTTCTATTGTCCAGCCTACTAGTAGTAACACTGCTCCAACGCTGTGGGCAACACAGAAAATATGGCCTAATAAGCTATGTAGTTATGTTGTTGTGGGGGCTTTCACATTTTGAAATATTTTGAATGAATAGTATTAAAATAGTATTAGTAAAAAATACATAAATAAAAACAAATCTTCACTCATTTGGATGGACGGCGCCCCTAGCATTTGCCAATTCCGCATATGCCACGGGCCGGCCCTGAGTTTTACTCACACATCATTAGTGGTGTTACTCTGACCTGGGTGGATGAGACAGGTACTGATCTGCAGGGTGACTCCAGATACCAAGTCACACAACGTTCTCCCTGTACCATCACTCTGTGACACTCCAGAGGGAGGACAACGACAGGAAGTGGACATGTAAGCTGACTGAAGGCGGAAAAGTGAAGACCTCCACTGACTTCACCTTCATGTTCTCAGGTAGAACTATGTATTCTTGTTAGAATCCTATGTTAAAATGTGTTAACAAAGTTAACAAGATTTGTAATGACATTAAAGCGAATGTCAAACCTGATCCTTTCTCCTGATATCAGTGATGAGTGAACAAGCATACTGCTCTCTACTGAATGTGTCTGTTGATGAGTTATTTAAAAAATAAAGATGTTCTTCTCCTAGTATACATCTACACTGCACTGTATGTGAGCTGATGGAGATGAACATCTATGAGCTAATTAAAGGTTAGTGAATGCTTGTTTAGTCTAGATATGGCTGCATTTCATTCCAAAACATTGTTCCCTTCTTTCTTCCCTTCATAGATCTCAGACTGGTGGTCGTAAACAGTTGTTCCATCTAGTTTTCCATCATATTTCTTCCACATATAGATAGGTACTTTATTTATCCCCCGGGGGGGAAATTTCATTAAAAAATAAATAAATTCATATCCAATCGTACCAGAGTTAAAGAGGGCAAAAGGGAAGGGAACATATACAACTATCGGGAATTAAACACAGCCTTAGCTTTGTTGGAATTTCAAATGCTATCAGCAGTAAACTGGTGATTTAATCAGGGGTGACTGAGGTATAAAACAGTGCTTCATTTCTACCATAACCCCTGACCTCTGACCCAACAGTACCCCATGCCAGAGAGCATTATCCACAACTACATGTACCAGCTCTGCAAGTCTCTGGACCACATGCACAAGTAATCACAGGTAAGCACAGATTAGCATAGGAGAGCAGGCTCATTTCTGATAATTGTGCGTGTTTGTCAAGGTCAAGGGTCATTTCAGTTGATTTCTCTGACATGTAGATTCTCCACAGTCATGGGCTCTTCCACCGGGACATCAAACCAGAGAAAATTCAGATTAAAGTGAGACAGATTCCCATAGACATAGATCCATTGAATTTGGAGGAGAACTCCGCAGAACCCTCCGTGGTGGTACTAAGAAGGCCATGACAAACACTCAGAGTTACATTGTTACTATACTTTGTATTCAGTCACTGTTTTAGGAAAATGGGTGTTCATTATGTATTAATCAGGTAATACAGTGGGGAGAACAAGTATTTGATACACTGCCGATTTTGCAGGTTTCCCCACTTACAAAGCATGTAGAAGTCTGTAATTTTTATCATAGGTACTCTTAAACTGTGAGTGACGGAATCTAAAACAAAAATCCAGAAAATCATATTGTATGATTTTTAAGTAATTCATTTGCATTTTATTGCATGACATAAGTATTTGATACATCAGAAAAGCAGAACTTAATATTTGGTACAGAAACCTTTGTTTGCAATTACAGAGATCATATGTTTCCTGTAGTTCTTGACCAGGTTTGCACACACTGCAGCAGGGATATTGGCCCACTCCTCCATCCAGATCCTTCAGGTTTCGGGGCTGTCGCTGGGCAATACGGGCTTTCAGCTCCCTCCAAAGATTTTCTATTGGGTTCAGGTCTGGAGACTGGCTAGGCCACTCCAGGACGTTGAGATGCTTCTTACGGAGCCACTCCTTAGTTGCCCTGGCTGTGTGTTTCGGGTCGTTGTCATGCTGGAAGACCCAGCCAGGACCCATCTTCAATGCTCTTACTGAGGAAAGGAGGTTGTTGGCCAAGATCTCGCGATACATGGCCCCATCCATCCTCCCCTCAATATGGTGCAGTCGTCCTGTCCCCTTTGCAGAAAAGCATCCCCAAAGAATGATGTTTCCACCTCCATGCTTCACGGTTGGGATGGTGTTCTTGGGGTTGTACTCATCCTTCTTCTTCCTCCAAACACGGCGAGTGGAGTTTTGACCAAAAAGCTCTATTTTTGTCTCATCAGACCACATGACCTTCTCCCATTCCTCCTCTGGATCATCCAGATGGTCATTGGCAAACTTCAGACGGGCCTGGACATGCGCTGGCTTGAGCAGGGGGACCTTGCGTGCTCTGCAGGATTTTAATCCATGACGGCGTAGTGTGTTACTAATGGTTTTCATTGAGACTGTGGTCCCAGCTCTCTTCAGGTCATGGACCAGGTCCTGCCGTGTAGTTCTGGGCTGATCCCTCACCTTCCTCATGATCATTGATGCCCCACGAGGTGAGATCTTGCATGGTGCCCCAGACCGAGGGAGATTGACCGTCATCTTGAACTTCTTCCATTTTCTAATAATTGCGCCAACAGTTGTTGCCTTCTCACCAAGCGCTTGCCTATTGTCCTGTAGCCCATCCCAGCCTTGTGCAGGTCTACAATTTTATCCCTGATGTCCTTACACAGCTCTCTGGTCTTGGCCATTGTGGAGAGGTTGGAGTCTGTTTGATTGAGTGTGTGGACAGGTGTCTTTTATACAGGTAACAAGTTCAAACAGGTGCAGTTAATACAGGTAATGAGTGGAGAACAGGAGGGCTTCTTAAAGAAAAACTAACAGGTCTGTGAGAGCCGGAATTCTTACTGGTTGGTAGGTGATCAAATACTTATGTCATGCAATAAAATGCAAATTAATTATTTAAAAATCATACAATGTAATTTTCTGGATTTTTGTTTTAGATTCCGTCTCTCACAGTTGAAGAGTAACTATGATAAAAATTACAGACCTCTACATGCTTTGTAAGTAGGAAAACCTGCAAAATCGGCAGTGTATCAAATACTTGTTCTCCCCACTGTAGTTTATCTTCCACTGTAGTACAGGTGTGTCTTTCAGAGCTGTAGCCTCTGGGGTTGTGTCTTCAAGATCATAAGGAACCAAACTAATCACATTTTACATACCAGTGAGTTTCACCACTAGGGGGTACCATGTAACTAGTTAAAGGGAAGTGACATCCTCTTCTTGTCCCTAGTTCCTACTTGTTGGACACAGTGTAAGCCATAGACAAATAATGATTCAATGATCATTATAGTTCTGTGGTGTAACCTCCACCCTATTGGTTTGACCTCTGTATGACCCCCCTCCTCTTCCTGTCCCCTGCAGCCTCTGGCGTCTCTATTCCCGGATCAAAGCTGTATTTTCAGAATATTCTTCATCCATTTAATTAAGATTAATATTAATGCGGTGTCATGTGGAGACTCATGTACAGTGTGTGTGTGTGTGTGTAAGGGTGTTGTTTCATGGCAGGCTGACAGCTCTGAGACGAGCCAGCAGGACCCTGGAGAGAGGAGAGGAGAAAGGATAGAGAGGAGAGAGAGAGGGGAGAGCGGGGAGAGAGGGCCTCCAACACACCCAGTGCTGGGGAACACACCAAGCATAGTAGATGACATGCTCAATGGTTTCTGGTGAGTATGCAGGCCATTGAAGAACTGGGACATTTTCAGCTTCCAGGAATTGTGTACAGATCCTTGTCACGGTCATGAGTCCGTCAATCTGCACAAACCGCAGCGCAAACTGATCCTTCCGTATACACAAATTGGTTTAATGATTTATTTCCTAACTAAATGATAATACAGGATACACAGTAATGGTTATAGAATATTGGTTCAAATACAATGCACTTAATAGGATAAAAGGTCCTAGCGGATCTGCTCAATATTACACGGGCTACACACACACACACACACACACACACAAAACGTGCCTGTTCTAACCAGTGAGTAATACTGTTTAAATCAGAGCTTAAATTTCACTGCACAAAAGTGTAGTGTTTATGGTAATAGGGCTCCCAAGTGGCGCATTGGTCTAAGACACTGCATCTCAGTGCTAGAGGCGTCACTACAGACAACTTGGTTCGAATCCAGACTGTATCACAACCGGACGTGATTTGGAGTCCCACAGGGCGGCGCACAATTGGCCCAGCGTCGTCCGAGTTTGGTAGGTGTAGTACGTCATTGTAAGTGTATGAGGCAGGTAGTGAGCTTCAGTATGTGGTAGGCCTACCATTTGTAAAACACCAAAAAAGACTGCTGGTCCGGACAGGACCAAATAAAGACATCCAAGAGACGTCAGCATCGGTCTGTGCTTACTGGGGTATAGCCTACTCTGTCGGCCCACAATGGAATTTTCTGAATGCCCTTCCATGGGGTAGACCCACCATTTGTTAAACAGGCCGTAGTATTGGCTTTATTAGTGCTGATTCCTGTGACTAATCTGGCTATTTACGCTCTGAATGTCACCTACCCAACTTAGTTATCCTGAGCGTATTAGCAATGTGTTAACACAGCGGGAAATGCAGAAATATTTGATTTTTCACTATGATCAGCTCGTCAAACAGATACAAACTTGAAACCACTGATCATGACAATTTAGCCCACGGGGTGAGCTGCCTGATTGTCTATTCTATATTGTCCATTTGACTTTGACCTGTCCTGTTTTTAGGATATGTTGTTTGTTAACATGTCAGCCCATGTTTTATTTGATTGGGCGCCATTTAGGTTCAGCTATTTCAAGTCAAATGATGTAAAAAGTGTCCATCTCATTATATTGTCATACATTTTATCTCCAGCCTGTCGGTTACAGAAAAGACAACATACTCTCTTTTTACCATATACTATATCTGCAACAAGATTCATGTTAGACAAAGTGGGCACTGCTTATCACAGTACGGCATCAGTGCTCACCTAAAAAGCCCATATGTCACTGGTTGAGGGAAATTGTCATTGTTTTGGGGCAGAATTATTTGAGGTTTTAAGTGTTGTTGTTGGAGGTGCGTCTTGGTCAGTTTAGCTCAGAAAATGCCACCCTCGTCAATCTGCCGCCATAGACGGCCGCCTAATCCTGCCTAATGGGTGGGCCGGCCCTGGCTGCAGAGAGACTCCAAATATCAGATCACACAGATGTCTGGATTTTTCTTCACTCTGACTGTGACACTCCAGGAATTGGAGGTGTCAGTTGACTGACAATGAGGGAGCAGTGTAAACCTTCATTGATTTCCCATTCATGGTCCCAGGTTAAATGTGCTATGCAGACATAGTACATCTTCCATGTACCATCTGGATACATAGAAATTAGTACTATTCCTGTAAGGGAGTGTTTCACAAATGTTGGGTCAGGGCTGGTCCCTCGAATGGCTTGAGACTGGGTTGTGACATTACCATACTGATGTAAAGACACTTACATTTATGTTTTTCAGAAAGTTCTGATGGAACTATTCTGATTCCTGTCAGGACAAAAATCAGTACTCATCAGCAGCCTAAGACTGGTAACGTCAAAACAGCCCCACACATATTTATACATCAAAACAGCCCCACACATATTTATATGTCAAAACAACCCCACACATATTTATAGGAACTATTGCTTGTCTAGAGAGACAAGAGTCTTTGAGACTTTGCAGGCTTTTCACTGTATAACTTTACAGAGTGAGTTAGTAAATATGTTGTGTACTGTACTGTCATACAGCTCTGTTTTATTTTACTATCCAGGAAGTAAGGCATTAACTGCAACACCAGCTTCTCTACCTTATTCTGGCATTGTATATTGTACTATGTTCATTCTCAGTTCTATGGTAGATTGTATGAGTGGTACAGAATTGGGCCAAAGTCAGATGTATTACCTTGGTCAATACACAGAGCATGTATTTGTACAGTGCCTTCAGGAATGATTCATACCCCTTGTCTTTTTGTTGTGTTGCAGCCTGAATTCAAAATGGATTAACAAATAAATAATTCTCATCTACACACAATAACCCATAATGACAATGTGAAAACCTTTTTTTTTTTTTATATAATTTTAGCTCATTTATGGAAAATAAAATACAGAAATCTCATTAGCGTAAGTATTCACACCCCTTTGCTATGACACTCCAAATTGAGCTCAGGTGCATCCAATTTCCTTTGATCATCCTTGAGATATCACTACAGCTTGATTGGAGTCCACTTGTGGCCAATTTAATTGTTTGGACATGATTTAGAAAGAAACACACCTGTCTAAATACGGTCCCACAGTTGACAGTGCATGTCAGAGCAGAAACGATACCATGAAGTCCAAGCAACTGTCCGTAGATCGCAGAGATAGAATTGTGATGGGGCATATACTGTATCTGGGAAACAGTATAAAACAATTTCTAGAGTGTTCAAAGTTTCCAAGAGCACAGTGGTCTCATTCATTGGGACATTTTAAAATATGGAACTACCCAGACTCTGCCTAGAGCTGTACGTCCAACCAAACTGAGCAACTAGGCAAGAAGGACCTTGGTCAGGGAATTGACCTAGAACCCGATGACCACTCTGACAGAAATACAGAGTTCCTTCCTGAGATGGGAGAACCTTCCAGAAAGACAAGAGTCTCTACAGCACTTTACCAATCTGGGCTTTATTGGAGAGTGGCCAGACAGAAGCCACTACTGAAAAAAAGGTACATGACAGCATGGTTGAAAAAGATATGTGAAAGACTCTAGGAGCATAAGGCAAAATATGTGGTCTGATGAGACAAAAAATTACTATTTGGCCTGAATGCTAAGTGCTATGTCTGGAGAAAACCAGGCACACCTCATCACCCATCTAACACAATCCTACCGTGAAGCATGGTGGTGACAGCATCATGCTATGGGGAGGCTTTTCAGTGGCAGGGACTGGGAGACTGGTAAGTATAGAGAGAACAATGAATGAAGCCAAATACAGGCAAATCCTTGATTAAAAACCTGCTTCAGTGCAAATGACCTTGGACTGGCGGCGTAGATTTCCATTCCAACAAAACAATGACCCCAAGGGTACAGCCAAAGCTATGTTGGAATGGCATTAAAACAAGAATGTGAAAGTCCTTAAGGGGCCCAGACAAAGCCCAGACTTCAATCCCGTTGAAAATCTGTGGAAAGACTTGAAGATTGCTGTTCACTGCAACTCCCCATCTAACTTAACAGCGCTTGAGAAATTCTGCAAAGAATGGGAGAAAATTGACAAATCCAGATGTGCAAAGCTGATACAGGCATACCCAAGATTAAAGCTGTAATCCCTGCAAAATGTGTTTCTATAAAGTATTGACTGAGGGGTGTGAATACGTATCTAAATGAGATATTTCCATATTTTCAATCAATTTGAAAAAAAATCCCAATAATTATTTTCACTTTGTCATTATAAGGTATTGTCTGTGGATGGGTGAGGGTAAAAAAATTATTTAATCCATTTTGAATTCAGGCTGTAACACAACAAAAGGTGGAATAAGTCAAGGGGTATAGACACTTTCTGAAGAATGATACATGCATTCATGTTAATGTTTTTAACTTTGATGTGGTGCCCTTCACACTTCCTGTGTGAATTTCTGCTTGTCTGTGTTACACTGATGGCTTTTCTGTGAGTACGTCAGTAAACAAACACTGAGTCCTCTCTCTGGTACTGTCAGATCCCCCACTAAACCAGACCCCGATCATTTTTCTTTGAGTTTAATGGAGTGCAATAATAACATGGAGACAGTTATTTGTTCTTTTCAGAGAATCAAGTTCCAACTGATAACAGCATTGTGAGTAACAAAGACATGTCATTGATGCACAAATTCTATTTTTTTGAATCCATGACCTTTGTTACTAATTGATAAAGGGTCTACATGCAGTAAACCACTCCACCCCACCAGATAGATAGATAGATAGATAGATAGGTACTTTATTGATCCCCCGGGGGGGAAATTACATTATCAAGCAGCTACAACAAAAACACAGGGCAGGTGCAAAATGCCACAACGAAAGTACACAAAAGACAGATACACGGTACATGATACATAGAGCGGCAGTATGAAAAAGTATAGAAATACAGGATATCTGGAGTGCAAAAAAAAGCTATAAAAGGACATTGCATAGTATGAGTGGTTGGCTGAAAATGTACACTATACATTGGTGGATGTTGGATGGTTAACTATACTATACAGGTTGATGGCAGAGAAATACTTCAGTAGCTAAAAATGCGTATGATATGAGCGAGGGTAATAATAGTTTACTTAATAGACAGACTGGGTAAATGAACAGGTAAGTGAAAATTTTGCATGGTTAAATTAGCTGTACAGTTAGGTATACAGTTATATTTACAGATAAGTGAGTACTTGCATGTTTACACAAACTGTACAGGTAAATGACAGGAAGAGATACTTTAATAGCTAAATGTGTGTATGATATCATTGGGGTAATAATAGTAATTCCCTTAAAATACAGTCCTTAGTGCGCAGGGTTTAATTACAGACAACTGCACTTATAGCACATTTGATATACTAAAAGCAATGAGAAAAGGTGCAACTGGCAGGATACTAATAATATGCATTTCTGAGTGAATGCCTAGGTCCAATAATTACTTACAATATTGCATGTGATATAATATAACAACTGTACATGGGTATGTATATACAGACCTGTATGAATAAGTAGGTCCTGAGTGGATGAGTGCTGACGGAACAGAGTTACTCACGGATGGATGCATAATTGTTAAACTAGGTCCTAGCACCCCAACAGTTCCAGATCTATGTTGCCGACGGCACGGCACCCCGGTGAGGCATTATATAGTCTCATAGCCGCCGGCAGGAAGGACCTCCTGTAGCGCTCTCTGGCACACCGTGGTGGGATCAGTCTGTGACTGAAAGAGCTCCTCTGCGTCATAACCATAGCGTGCAGAGGGTGGGTGACGTTGTCCATGATGGCCAGCAGTTTGGCCAGGATCCGTCTCTCCGCCACCTCCTCTAGAGTGTCAAGGCTCATCCCCAGGACAGAGCTAGCCTTCCTGATCAGCTTATTTACCCGAGAAGCATCACCGGCTTTGATGTTAGCTCCCCAGCACACCACTGCAAAAAAGATGGCACTGGCCACCACAGACTGGTAGAAGGTATGCAGTAGTTTACTGCACACGTTGAAGGACCTGAGCCTCCTCAGAAAGTAGAGTCGGCTCTGGCCCTTTTTGTACAGGGCCCCGGTGTTACCAGCCCATTCCAGTCTGTTGTCCATATGGACACCCAAGAACTTGTACGACTCAACCATTTCCACATCCATCCCCTTTATAGGGACTGCAGTCAGTTGTTCCTTGGTTCTCCTGAAGTCCACCACCATCTCCTTAGTTTTGCTGATGTTGAGCTGAAGGTGGTTCTGCTCACACCACAACACAAAGTCACTGATTGTGCTCCTGTACTCCTCCTCCTGCCCACCCCTGATGCACCCAACAATAGCAGAGTCATCTGAGAACTTCTGTAGGTGGCATGTTTCAGAGTTATATCTGAAGTCTGAGGTGTAGAGGGTGAACAGGAAGGGGGACAGGACCGTACCCTGGGGGGCCCCTGTGTTGCTAACTGCCCGTTCTGACACACAGCTCTGTAGTCGCACAAATTGTGGCCTACCGGTCAGGTAGTCCGTGACCCAGGAGACTAAGGGTGCTTCCACTTTCATCCTCCTCATCTTCTCACCCAGTAGCAGGGGCTGAATGGTATTGAAGGCACTGGAGAAGTCAAAAAACATGACCCTCACAGTGCAACCTGCGTTGTCCAGGTGAGAGTAGGCCCTCTGCAGAAGGTAGATGATTGCATCATCCACCCCGATGTTGCGCTGGTATGCAAACTGCAGGGGGTCCATTGATGAACACACCAGAGGTCTGAGGTGAGCGAGGACTAACCTTTCCAGGGTCTTCATGATGTGGGATGTTAGCGCTACAGGTCTGAAGTCATTCAGGACAGTGGGGTGTGCCTTCTTGGGCACTGGGACGAGGCAGGATGTTTTCCACAGCACAGGGACCCTTTCTAGGCTCAGGCTAAGGTTGAAAAGACGCTGGAGTATTCCACACAGTTGGTCAGCACAGACCCTCAGCACCCTTGGGCTGATGCCATCAGGGCCCGCCGCTTTCCACTGGTGTAGTCTCTCCAGCTCTCTCTTCACTTGGTTGGTGGTGAAAGCCAGCCCAGGTAGGGAGGTGGGGGGAAGGGGGGTGTTGAGGATCAGTCCAGGGGGGGCAGGGGCGGAGGTGGGGTCACTGATTGTCTCAGCAGAGGTGCTGTGAGCAAAGTGGGGGTGGGATAGCCGTGAGGGTGTGTGGTCTGGGGAGCTGGAGGGGAGGTGGACAGGGCCAGTATCGAACCTGTTAAAAAATTGGTTCAGCTCATTGGCTCTGTCATGGGTCCCCTCCGTCTGCCCACTGTTTGACTTTTTGAAGCCAGTGATATTTCTCATACCCTTCCACACCTCTCTCACCTGGCTCTGCCTCAGCTTGTCCTCCATCTTCTCCTTATACACTTTCTTCCCCTCAGCAATCCGCAACTTCAGCTCCCTCTGGACGCATTTCAATTTGTCCTTGTCCTTCTCCTTGAAGGCCCTCTTCTTCTCATTCAGCAGGGCCTTCAGGTCGCTGGTGACCCAGGGTTTATTGTTTGGGAAACAGCGTACCTTCCTGGTGGGTACAGTGTTGTCTACACAAAAATTAATATAGTCTGTTATGCAGTCAGTGAGTCCATCAATGTCCTCCCCATGAGCCTCACAGAACACATCCCAGTCTGTTGTTTCAAAGCAGTCCTGTAGGGCCTCATTCGCCTCCGGGGACCATCTCCTAATAGTCCTGGTGGTTGCAGGCTGCTGTTGGACCATAGGCCTGTAGAGTGGGGTGAGGTGGACAAGGTTGTGATCCGATCTACCGAGGGGAGGGAGTGCAGTGGAGTTGTATGCATCCTTCACATTAGCATATAACAAGTCCAGAGTTTTATTATTCCTGGTTGGGCACTTCACGAACTGTTTGAACGTGGGCAGCGTTGAAGAGAGAGATGCATGGTTAAAATCCCCCGAAATTGCAAAGAAAGCACTGGGATGCGCTGTCTGTAACCTCGCGATAACAGAGTGGATGACGTCACACGCTGCGTTTGCGTCAGCAGAGGGCGGGATGTAAACAATAACAGCAATGGCCGCCGTGAATTCCCTAGGTAGATAGTAGGGTCTCAGGCTAACGGCTAGCAGTTCAATGTCCGGGCTACAAAACTTTTCCTTAAGAGTAATATGGTTCGGATGACACCATCTGTTGTTAACTAATAAAGCCAGCCCACCACCCTTACTCTTACCGGAAGAGACGCGATCCCTGTCCGCTCTGATGGTCTGGAAACCGTCGATAGTGACGTTCTGTGTGGGGATGTTACCGTTCAGCCAAGTCTCAGTAAAACACATTAGGCTAGCTTCCCGATAAATCCTTTGTCCACGAACAAGTCCCGCCAATTCATCCATCTTGTTATGTAGACACCTCACATTGCCCATAATAATAGATGGTATAGCCGGCTTGTACTTGAACCTCCTCCGCTTTGCCTTACATTTCAATCCCGCCCTGCGTCCACGGCGTCGTCTTTTCAATTCGTCCGGAATATCAAACTTTTCCCTGGGGAGCAGCAGCGCTGCGTGGGCTAAATCCAGGAGCTGGGCTCTGTTGTAAACAATAACAGTTGACGACTCCTGTCGACGTTCAGCTGCGATAAAATCCATAAAATCCATAATCCTGAACTGTTATAGTTCGACTGTAGCAAAATAAAGAAAAAAGCTAAAGAAAAAGACGAAAGAAAACGAACTAAAACAACAATTAAACAACAATTAATGCACGGACAACGGGAGCTGCTTAAAAAGGCGACCACTCAGGGCGGCGCCAAAATATTACCAATGAGGACAAGGTTAGTAGATCAATATCCTAATGGAATTTGAAACCATTCATATGAAACATGATTTGACCCATTTGTTATCATGCAATGAGACTAACACCCAGTTTAAATTATTCATGTTTCAATAACAATGCTGGTACTTATAGAGTCACCCTGCTGACAGTATCAGCTATGTCTCCATTGACCACTTCAACCAAAACCCCCCTCAGAGAGTTGATGTGAAGTTATACTGAACATATTATAATGGTATGACTCTCCCTCCTATACACAGTTTAAAGCCTTTACTTTGGTGTGTGTTGTGTGTGTGTCTCTGTAGGTCCAGGGTGAGGATGCAGTAGTCTAGGCTGTACATGTGAAGTGAACCGCTGGACCACACAGGCCACTAAGATGTGTTTTTAATGATGATTACTAGATGCATAAGGTAAAACTCTGGTGTTATGTTTTCAATTAGTATGTAGCAGTAACATATTTTAGCTTTGCTGATAACAAACAGTTTTTTCCCCTGCATTACTCATGTAAAACAATGATATTGACTAAAGTGACTTAATACAATTGAAATAAAGCAGGACTTATTGTTTCATTTTGATTCACTCCAGAGAACAACAACATTGTATTGCCTATTGTGGTTTTATTCTGTCATGTACTGTCATTGTCAGTAGGAGGCAGTATAATTCTCAACTGTGAGATAGACTACCTGCTAGCTAGGCTATAGCCTAGTTCTTTCTTTCGTTTTGTTCCACTAAGAGGCATCTGTCATAATGAATCTTTGCTGCTGACTAGAAGGTTGTAAATGAAATAAGGTCAATGCATTCATGCTTTACCTTACATTGTGGAAGAGTGGCCTGAAAAACACCTGTAACTGATGAGTTTGGAATTTTTTTTAGTAGTTTTTTTTTTTAAATCTGAAATTATTAATTATTAATTCATTAAACAAAACCAAGGAATTTCTCTATGCTGAAAATACAAAACAAACTTATCATTCACATCAACCAAGGTTTACTGATATCTGAATCCCTATTGCATCCCAAAAAAGGTGTAAAAATATAATAATTAATACATCTTCCACACTAAAATAGATGAAGATGAATTGCAAAGACATGTATTATGTCCTCTGTCACTCAATCAATAAAGCTACAGACAGTTTGAAAGTCAGTCCAGCACAGGGAGAAGAGTGAGGAACAAGTGGTCATTCCTCCAGGACCTGAAACTCAATACCAGATGCTTCTTCTATACAGAGAACAAAACAACAACACACTCATCAGACAACCTGTCTCACCATTCATTCTATAGCAGACCATTAAGATGAAATTTTTAATAGGGGATTAGATGGACAAGATGATTATGTCAAATTACTATTTATGACCTGATTCCATTTCAGTTCACACATCTGAATATCAGAATATGTGAATGTAATTTGTTGTATGCTCTATATGTTCTATGGATTGATGGAACCTAAATGGAACTGGACCAATGTCTTTGACTCTCACCTGCTTGTGGGTGCAGAGCCTTGAGTGGGCATTTCCTCCTTGTTATGTGAATAGTGACTATGGCAACCATGATGGTCAGAGCCACAAAGAGCATGATGCGACTGATAGGGAACTTAACAGCATTACATGTACCTGGACAATGAGACAGACGGATATTAAACACAGTCAATCATTTAGATTGATTTATATGAAAGCAATGGTTGGTATTACAACAGTCAATAGAGGATGCTGAAGACTAATATCCATCAACCAAACACCTCTACAACTTCACCTCTGTCTGAACCCCAAAGATCTAAGTTGTGCATAATGGATTACGATTGTTCACACCATCATTTTAAGGTTATATAACACCTTAAACCTGGAGTAGTGGTAATTGATATAACAGAGAAGCAGAAATTCACACAGGAAGAGAGAAGTGTGAACGGCACCACACCCAAGTAAAAAAGTGTAACATTAAAGTTTAGTTTCATGTAAAAACGAATGCTCTGGGTATTGACTGGCTGTACTGGCTGTACTCCATAGATAGTAGTTGAAAACAAACAGAATTACCACTTTTCTACTGCAATCTGCTAAACCTTTCTCCAATCTCTAGAGCACTAGACAAGCAGTTCTTCCTATAAATATGTTTAAGGCTGTTTTTACATTACCAGTCTCATACTGTTGCGTAGTCCAGGTGGTTGTCTTGACGAGAATTAGAGTAGTTACATCAGAACTCTCTGAAAAACATGGAATCAAGTCTCAAACCCTGACACAGCATGGGAAAACACAGTACCTACTGTAGTTTACCTGGGACTGTGGAGATGACGTCACTATCATTATCAGTGCTCTTGTCTTCAATATATAATTCAGTAGGAGAAGAACATCCTCTTTTAGTTTATTTAAACAACTCATCATCATCAAACACAGCAGTAGGTTTCAAATCAAATCCATCATCAATCACTAATATCAGGAGAAAGTATCAGGTTTGATATTTAACTTGAATGTCGTTACAGATCTTGTGAATTTATTCAGACTATAGGATCATTTGCATTAGATCTGTCACTGGTGAGGAGACTGAGAAAGAGAAACACTATACAGTATTGTTGGCTGTTTTCACATCGCATATGATTATAAACACTACACTTGTGCACAGTGACATTTAAGCTCTGATTTAAACAGTAATACTCACCAGTTAGAACAGACAGACGAACATTAGCATGACCTCCATATTGTGATCCATCCTTTGTAAAGAACTGTTGACAGGTGTAGAGTCCAGCATCCTCAGCTCTGACATCACTAACATGTAGAGAACAGTCAGACCCTAAACTCAGTCTCTCTGCTCTCTCTGTCTTTTTAACTGGGAACTTCCCAAATTTCAACTCTTCAATAGTAGTTTTAGTTCCAGCTCTGTTAAAGCTCCATGTAGTTGAGGAACAGTCTGGATAAATCACATTGTTACACGGCAGACTGACATCATCTCCCACTCTGGAGGTCTTAGAGAGAGTTCCTCCACTGACACCTGGAAGGAGTATGACATCAGATGATTATTCACTGGTAATACAGATGACATTATATTTCATAAGAATTCTTATTGATAGTCTTCACAGGTGTACTAAATAATAATAATAAAGTATTTATATATACAATAGTGAAGATAAGAGTAAACAGATACACAACCAAAATGTAATCATAATATTACACAAATGTAAACTGAACTAGGTTGGCCATGTGAAATAAATGTGTTCTATGATCTCTAATGACATATTCTTACTCTCTCTCCTCTGTCTTACCTGTTGGCAGGTACAAAACAGTCAGAAGCAATCCCAAATATGAATGATGGATGTCAGCCATGATCCTCTGTTTCTGTCTCTCCTCTGTCAGAGTCTCTCTGCACTACAAGTTTCTCAACATACAGCAGCTTCTCTATTCACCACTATAGCATCACTTCCTCAAAGTGTTCATGTTTTTTTCTCTAGTTTCTGACGCCTTGGTGAGAATGCTCCAGATCACCAGCAGTTGAAGGCCTTCTTCACATGTATGAGAGCATCTGTATTGGTGATGTAGTGATGTAGTGACTTTTCATTAATACGGTCATATTCAAGTGGCGGTCGGTGCCGTTTAAGATGAGTGAGAACGATAATTGTTTTATTCCATTCACCCAGCTCAATGTAACATCGATAAGTTTAGGCTACTACATTATACTGGAATTTTCCCTAAATCCATCATGAGGTTGCTACAACCTAGCCTATGAATGAAAGTTTACAATGTAGGTGCACAGGTCGAGAGAAACATTTGAGTAATCAAGGTGACAGATAGTGGCACATTCAATACCACTTTGCACACTCTTGCCTGCATCTAGCTGATCTAGGACGTAATCATTATTCCAACAGTTGCAAACGAGAGTTTCTATATTTAGAAATGTATCTGTTTGAAATCAGGTGTTTGAGTAGGCTAAACTAGACTACTGAAACATAGAACTAAATATAACTATCTCTCTCTCTCTTTCTCTCTTGCTTCTACTTCATTTTTAAATAAATACATTTGTTAAAAACTGTTCAACTATTGTTTTTCTCTCACTTTGAGTCAACTACTCACCACATTTTATGCACTGCAGTGCTAGCTAGCGGTAGCTTATGCCTTCAGTACTAGATTCATTGTCTAATACTTTGATTGGGTGACAACATGTCAGTTCATGCTGCAAGAGCTCTGATAGGTTGGCGTACATCCTCCTGAAGTTGTCATAATTACTGTGTAAGTCTGTGGAAGGGGGTGAGAACCATGAGCCTCCTAGCATTTGTATTGAAGACAATGTACCCAGAGGAAGACGGAAACTAGCTGTCCTCCAGCTACACCATTGTGCTACCCTACAGAGTGCTGTTGAGGCTACGGTAGACCTTCATTCATTCATTCATATTCATTTGATTGGTTAATCAGATTTGGTACTCCTCTGTTCCTCCAATTCTGTGTACTAGCTGCTTTTCTCTAAATAGTTTACAGGATGGAAATAAGTGACATAGTCAACATGTCAACATGACATATCAGTGGAATCAAGTCTCTTGTCTCTCCAGGATTGGAAGAGATTCAGAGACGCTACTGCCACATCATTTGCCCTTCCTACAACTTACTCCCAAGGCCTTCAAAGTGCTCCTGCACTATCACAAGTCCTCTAAACATGTTTCTAACCCCTACACAGCAACAGTGTGATCTGAGGAGTTCATTGCAACAAGCTGCACTACCAGATATCAAAGATAATTCTTGACAAGAGCTCTCAAACCATGCAAATGTAATTCTCAAATCACTAAAGACATTTAATATGACTATTTCTTGATTTGGTGGTGTGTCTATTTGTTGTGTGTGACTGTCCATATGTTAAGGCAGATTATATCATACGCATTTTTAGCTCCTGAAGTATTTCTCTGCTATCGACCTGTATAGTATAGTTAACCATCCAACATCCACCAATGTATCGTGTACATATTCAGCCAACCACCCATACTATGCAATGTCTTTTTATAGCTTTTTTTTTGCACTCCAGATATCTTGTATTTCTGTACTTTTTCATACTGCCGCTCTATGTATCATGTACCGTGTATCTGTCTTTTGTGTACTTTCGTTGTGGCATTTTGCACCTGCCCTGTGTTTTGTTGTAGCTGCTTGACAATGAAATTTCCCCCCCGGGGGATCAATAAAGTACCTATCTATCTATCTATCTACAGTATACAGCGGGTGAAATAAGTATTGAACACGTCACCATTTTTGTCAGTAAGTATATTTCCAAAGGTGCTATTGACATGAAATTTTCACCAAAACAAATAAGTTCAGAAATTAAGTTATGTGTAATAATGTGAAATGACACAGGGAAAAAGTATTGAACACACTTACTGATATTTATTTAATACTTTGTACAAAAGCCTTTGTTGGTAATGACAGCTTCAAGACGCCTCCTGTATGGAGAAAGTAGTCGCATGCATTGCTCTGGTGTGATTTTGTCCCATTCTTCCACACAAACAGTCTTCAAATCTTGAAGGTTCCGTGGGCCTCTTCTATGAATCTTGATCTTCAGTTCTTTCCATAGATTTTCAATGGGATTTAAGTCAGGTGATTGGCTGGGCCATTCTAGCAGCTTTATTTTCTTTCTTTGAAACCAATTGAGAGTTTCCTTGGCTGTGTGTTTGTTTAGTTCTATGTTTCAGTAGTCTATTTTAGCCTACTCAAACACCTGTCCACCCTCGTTTAATCTTCATCATCCTGGTATATGGCAGCAGATTTTTGTCAAGAATGTCTCTGTAAATTTGCCCATTTATCCTTCCTTCAATTATGTGAAGTTTGCCAGTACCATTTGCTGAAAAGCAGCCCCACACCATGATGTTCCCACCTCCAAACTTCACTGTTGGTATGGTGTTTTTAGGGTGATGTGCAGTGCCATTTCTCCTCCAAACATGGTGTGTATTATGACATCCAAACAGTTCAATTTTGCTCTCAACTGACCACACTATATTCTCCCAGTATTTCACTGGCTTTTCCAAATGTTGTGCAGCAAACTTTAAACGAGCTTCAACATGCTTTTTTTTCAGCAATGGAGTCTTGCGTGGTGAGCGTGCATACAGGCCATGGCGGTGGAGTGCATTACTTACTGTTTTCTTTGAGACAACAGTACCTGCTAATTGCAGGTCTTTTTGAAGTGGTCCTTGGCTCTTGGACAACTCTTCTGATTATTATTTTCACTCCTCTGTCAGAAATCTTGCAAGGAGATCCTGGTCAAGGCAAATTTATGGTGAAATGATTGTCTTTCCACTTCCGTATTATAGCCCCAACAGTGCTCACTGGAACATTCAGAAGCTTAGAAATGCACCTATAACCAATGCCATCATTATGTTTTGCAACAATTAGGTTGTGAAGGTCTTGAGACAGCTCTTTGCTTTTACCCATCATGAGATGTGTCTTGTGTGACACCTTGGCAATGAGACCTTTTTGTAGGACATCAGTTAGGACTGAACCAGCTGATATTAATTTGCACTGACAGGGGGCTGGATTGCTTTTTAATTACTGATAGTTTTCAGCTGTTGTCTTGGATTTCCATGCCTTTTTCACCTCCCTTTCTTCATGTGTCATTTCACATTATTACACATAACTTAAGTTCTGAACTTATTTGTTTGTATGGATTACTTGGGTTGTTACCAACATCTGGTGAAAATTTCATGTCAATAGCACCTTTGGAAATATATTTACTGAGAAAAATGGTGACGTGTTCAATACTTATTTCACCCGCTGTATTTGTACCTGTTTGTGTATGACCACATTTTATGTATTTTTATGCATATGTACCAATATGTTCAAAACCTATCAAGGGCTGAACTGGACATCCAATCCCGTTCCTGCAATAATAGGTATATTGCTCATTCAAGCTTATAGAAGCAGCGCATAACAGCTAAACAGTCTAAAAAAGTATTGATTTGAGAATTGTTATGTGTTTACAAACTAAATATGCAAAACATTTCCTCTAGGCTGATATCACACGTTGGTCATTTCAATTGTTAGAAAGGTGAATGTAACTGAAACCAATTATGTAGATACACAGTGTCAGGCTCTGGCCATAGAGAAGCTTTGCTTCTCTATAGTTCTATGGTCAGAGTCTGGCAGATCTATTATTTCTACTTCTGTGTGGTGTTGTGTGTGGGATCCCTAATTAGAGGCAGCTGCATTGCATTACCTCTAATTAGGGATCCTACTTAATTGTCTATGTTCCACTCCCTTGGCGTGGTTCATTGTTGTATGTTGTCTCGTGTCGTGCTACGTGTGTTTCCTGTTTATATTGTATATTTGTTATTTTGTATAGTTCGATGTTCAGTATAGTTTATTTAATATAATAAACATGTCGAACTATCGCTACGCTGCGCCTTGGTCTCTCTACACACCCGAACGTGACAGAATGAACCACCACCCGACCAAGCAGCGTAAAGAGGGAGCTAAGGAGAGAAAAGGAGGACAGCGGCGAAATCGGAGAAAAGGAGGAAACGGAGCCCGTAGTCAACCCCAGGAAAATTTCGGGGGGGGGCTATGGGGGTGGTCTGGTAAGGAAGAGGACGCACCAGTACCACTCTCCATGTGGGATGCACTGTGCCCAACATATAAATGGGGGGCGCAAAGTGAAGAAGAGGAGGATTATTTGGAGAGCCATTTTGGAGACGTTTTGGAGGAGATGTGGGAGATTGCGGAAGAGGTTGAAAGGGAAATGTCGGAGTGGAATAATCCGTGCCCAGTCGCCTACTCCACTCCCATGAAAGAGCAGTCCGCTTTACCGGTACCCAGTCGGGGTCCGGCCGTCTGCTCTACTCCAGTGCCAGAGCAGTCCGCTCCACCGGTGCCCAGTCTGGGTCCGGCCGTCTGCTACACTCCAGTGCGCCTCTCCAGTCCGGTACGTCATGTGCCTGCTCCTCGCACTCGCCCTGATGTGCGTGTTATTAGTCCTGTGCCACATGTGCCGACTTCACGCACCAGGCTTCCAGTGCGCCTTCCCAGTCAGGTACGTCCCGTGCCGACTCCCCGCACTCGACCTCCAGTGCGTGAGCCCAGCCAGGTTCCTCCAGTGCCGGCTTCACGCACCAGGCCTCCAGTGCGCCTCCCCAGTCCGGTACGTCCCGTGCCGACTCCCCGCACTCTACCTCCAGTGCGTGTGCCAAGCCAGGTTCCTCCAGTTCCGGCTTCACGCACCAGGCCTCCAGTGCGCCTCCCCAGTCCGGTACGTCCTGTGCCGACTCCCCGCACTCGACCTCCAGTGCGTGTGCCCAGCCAGGTTCCTCCAGTGCCAGCTCCACGCACCAGGCCTCCAGTGCGCCTCTACAGTCCGGTACGTCCCGTGCCGACTCCCCGCACTCGACCTCCAGTGCGTGCGCCCAGCCAGGTGCCTCCAGTGCCGGCTCCACGCACCAGGCCTCCAGTGCGCCTCTACAGTCCGGTACGTCCCGTGCCGACTCCCCGCACTCGACCTCCAGTGCGTGTGCCCAGCCAGGTGCCTCCAGTGCCGGCTCCACGCATCAGACCGTCGGTGCGCCTCAACATCCCGGAGCCTCTCGTGATGATCGACAGCCCGGAGCCTCCCGTGACGGTCGACAGCCCGGAGCCTCCCGTGACGGTCGACAGCCCGGAGCCTCCCGTGACGCTCGACAGCCCGGAGCCTCCCGTGACGCTCGACAGCCCGGAGCCTCCCGTGACGCTCGACAGCCCGGAGCCTCCCGTGACGCTCGACAGCCCGGAGCCTCCCGTGACGCTCGACAGCCCGGAGCCTCCCGTGACGCTCGACAGCCCGGAGCCTCCCGTGACGCTCGACAGCCCGGAGCCTCCCGTGATGATTATATGGCCGGAGTCGCCTGCCACACCGGTGCTCAGTCCTGGCCCGGTTATTTGCCCCGCTCCATGGCCTGAACTTATTTCCCCACCATTGTTGTTTCCAGGACCGGTGGGTTGCCCCTTTATATGGCCGGAGTCGCCTGCCACACCGGTGCTCAGTCCTGGCCCGGTTATTTGCCCCGCTCCATGGCCTGAACTTATTTCCCCACCATTGTTGTTTCCAGGACCGGTGGGTTGCCCCTTTATATGGCCGGAGTCGCCTGCCACACCGGTGTCCAGTCCTGGCCCGGTTATTTGCCCCGCTCCATGGCCTGAGCCTTTTTCTCCACCATGGTCAATTCTAGGACCGGTGGGTTGCCCCTTTATATGGCCGGAGTCGCCTGCCACACCGGTGCCTAGTCCTGGCCCGGTTATTTGCCCCGCTCCATGGCCTGAGCCTTTTGCCCCACCATGGTCATTTTCTGGACTAGTGGGTTGCCCCTTTAAATGGCCTGAGTCGCCAGCCACACCGGGGCCCAGTCCGGGCCCAGTAGAAATGGGGAGGAAGCTATCCACTTCGCCGGGGCCGGAACCGCCACCTGCGATGGTGTGATGTTTTTCCCTCCCTGACCCTTCCCTCATGGTTTTTGTGTTTGTTTTTCTTGCGGCCGGGAGTCCGCGCCTTTGGGGGGGGGGTACTGTCAGGCTCTGGCCATAGAGAAGCTTTGCTTCTCTATAGTTCTATGGTCAGAGTCTGGCAGATCTATTATTTCTACTTCTGTGTGGTGTTGTGTGTGGGATCCCTAATTAGAGGCAGCTGCATTGCATTACCTCTAATTAGGGATCCTACTTAATTGTCTATGTTCCACTCCCTTGGCGTGGTTCATTGTTGTATGTTGTCTCGTGTCGTGCTACGTGTGTTTCCTGTTTATATTGTATATTTGTTATTTTGTATAGTTCGATGTTCAGTATAGTTTATTTAATATAATAAACATGTCGAACTATCGCTACGCTGCGCCTTGGTCTCTCTACACACCCGAACGTGACACACAGAAGAATGAATAGGTATTTATGTCTGCAACTGGTCCTTCTCTCAGTGGTTCTTTCATTTCAGACCACTTCTGTTTTTCTGAGGCTGACCAGAGAGAGAGAAAAATATGTAATGGTCATGTGTTGTCTTTTGACCACAGCGTCTGAACTCACCCAGAGCTAGTCATTTCACACCTTCAAAAGAAGATGAAGAAAAAACTGTTGAGAAATATTTCCATTTTGCAACAACAATACATAAAAATACCGTGGGAGCAGTAGCCTATACTGTTACTATGGGAATTGAGACAGAGACACTGTTATTGGTTGTGGGGTTGTGTGAATGTTAGTCTTGTGTGGCCATCCATCCAAATCTCATCTTGTTTATTTCTGTGGATTGGTGGGCATATAACTTGAATGTCTAGCAACCCAAAGCCTGTGTGTTCAAATCTCATCGTAGACAACTTGTGCTAATTAGCAACTTTGCAACTACTTGCTACTTTGCAACTACTTAGCATGTTAGCTAACCCTTCTGCTAAACCTTTAACCGAATTCCTATCCTTAACCCCTAAGCCTAACCCCTAGCTAGCGTTAGCCAGCAATCTAACATTAGAGTTAGCCATTTAGCCACCTAGCTAACGTTAGCCACAACAAATTGCAATTCGTAACATATTGTACATAAATCCAATACACTTAATTTAGTATGATGTGTTACCTTTCGTATGGTATGTATTCATTTGTGGATGTCCATCATTCATTTCGTATGATACTATAGCTTCTTACTTTCTCCTGTTCTTATTTCTTATTTTTATTTATTGTTTTTTTGTTGTCCTGCCTTTGTTATTTTTTAGTACAACATTGATATTAATCACTGCATTGTTGGGTTTAGAGCTTGCAAGAAAAGGCATTTCACTGTGCTTGTGTGAAGTGGTGAGGTTGGACCCAGGAGCAGAGAAGAGACCAGACGAGGAACCAGTGGTTAAGGGTAAATAAATACTTTACTGAGAAACGGTAACCACTAAGTCTCGAAAACTCACTCAGGAGACAAACGCACACGGCAAAAAACTCAAGCTTCTGCAATGGAACCCAGAAAACAGACCTCTTTTAAAAGGGAAATCATGAGTAATAGGACACACCTTTGCCGCCCTCTCGTAACAGATGGAACCATGACAGCTTGTGCATGTGACATTAAAACCTTTAACTTTAAACTGTATTATACAGATTGTGTCTGATGACGAGTTATTTTTTTTTTTTTAAACTAAAAAAGAATGTTCTACTCTTTCTGATTTAGATACTGAAGACACAGTCGTTTATGATAGGTATGATTTTGATGATGGTGACGTCATCTTCATGGTCCCAGGTAAAAAACACTCCTATCCGTATGCTGTGTGCTGATCCCAGGAGGTTGGAGGCGTCTTAATTGGGGTGGATGGGTTTGTGATAATGGCTGGAGCGGAATTGGTGGAATGGTATCAAATACATCAAACACATGGTTTCCATGTGTTTAATGTTATTCCATTTGCTTCATTCCAGCCATTATTATGAGCCGTTCTTTCACATATTCTGATATTCAGATGTGTGAACTGAAATGGACGAGTTATTTTTTTTTTTTAAACTAAAAAAGAATGTTCTACTCTTTCTGATTTAGATACTGAAGACACAGTCGTTTATGATGAGTATGATTTTGATGATGGTGACGTCATCTTCATGGTGTCATGACTTCCGTCTGATCTGCTGTGTTTTGTGTTTTTTGAGCACATGTGCCTTGTTTTGACAGCTGGCCATGTGCTCCGCTGTCATTGTAGTGTCTCCCCTCCCACTCGTTATCCTTAACTATCCTTGTTCTCATCACACCTGCTGTCAATTAATCCCTCATTACCTCCCCTATTTTAGGTCTTCTTGTGTTCAGTCTTTTGTCAGACCGTTGTTGTGAGTATGCTTTTCCTGTGACCTACTTATCCTTGCCTTGCTGTTCTTCTTCAGACTCCAAGTGTTGTTTTGTTTTTGTTTTGGCATTTTGATTTTTGTCCTGCGTCCACTGTTTCCCTCTCGTCCTGCCAGGCCTGGTTTCCTAGTCTGCCTGCCCAGGTGTTTTCTCTGTTGGGACTTGGATGTACTACCCCAGACCCTCTGTCTGCTCATCACCGTCCCCAGGGAACTCAGTGTAACTCGGACACTGCGTCGGGTAACGCTATAATTTGTTTCTTTTGAAGTACTCTCCTGGCCCAGAGGACATTTATTTGGACTTCCTCTTTTCTTTTGTGTTCCTGTTATTTTCTTTCCTGGGCTCATTTGAGAGCAAAATAAACACTGTTGCCTGCAACTGAATCCGTGTCTCTCACTGACACATGGTCACAGGTAAAAAAAAACACTCCTATCCGTGTGCTGATCCCAGGAGGTTGGAGGTGTCTTAATTGGGGAGGATGGGTTTGTGGTAATGGCAGGAGCGGAATGGTATCAAATACATGGTTTCCATGTGTTTAATGTTATTCCATTTGCTTCATTCCAGCCATTATTATGAGCCGTTCTTTCACATATTCTGATATTCAGATGTGTGAACTGAAATGGAATCAGGTCATGATAGTAATCTGACATAATCATGTTGTTCATGTAATCCCCTATGAACTATTTAATCTGTATGGTCTGCTATAGAATGAATGGTGAGACATGTTGTCTGATGTGTTAGAAGAAGCCTCTGATATTGAGCTTCAGGTCCTGGAGGAATGACCCCTTGTTACAGTTTTTTCTGTCCACTTACACAATGTATGGTAAAGCATGAATGCATTGACCTTATTTCATTTCTTACAAGCTAGTCAGCAGCACTTTTTTGATCTTCCCATTGACATTGCAAATAAAAGGACTGTTGCCTACAGCTTCCTTCAAAATGAAATCATATACTCCCTTGATCACGTTCACCTACAGTTAAGCTTCTCTCCGGATGCGGTGGGGCGTTCCTGTATCCAAGACTAGGAGTTTGAGGTTAGCAGATCGAGTGAGGGGTGCACTGGCTCATTTAGGAAACAAAGGAAGCTAAAGCCCCCCGTGCCCTCCAGTAGTGGGATAGTGCCTGTGAGTAGACGCTGCAGTGCAGCCTTGGCAAGACATCGCAATCTTTTATTGTTAAAATAATCTGCTTCTACAAAATGTTGTTTGCCTCTACAAAATGTTGTTTATCAGACCATGGTTAAGCAGATATTTCTCAGGTTACCAAAGATAATTGAGAATTTTACTGATTCCTACTGACGAAATGAGTAAATACTATATTTCTTCAGTGCCCGATGAGAGCAAAATATTCTTGCAAAAAGACGCTTGTTCATGATTAAACACAGGATCATCATTTATAGCCATTTGTTACCAGGCGATGATGTTGTAATTAAACCTCAAATGTCATAATGAAATTGGTCATCTTTTTATGAGACCATATGTTGCTGAAATATGTAATTCAGATTTTATTAGCAGTCTGAAGGATGGATAGTAAAATAGAGGGTTGGGGATTAACGTATTACATGTAATCCGTATGGCTACCAGCTAAAATATTGTAATCAGATTACAGATACTTTTGAAAAACTAGATGATTACTTCGAGGATTACTTTTAAATTCAGAAATGATGTTTGCGGAAAAAAATCTTTGACACTTCTCTGTTTTCTCAATGACACTCAAATCAGCAATGAAAAAAGGCGATATTTGTTCCACCTGAGCGAGTCTGTCCACAAGTCAGAGACCACTATGATGACACACCAAATGTGTTTGATGGATCGTGGGAAAATAGCAGGAATAGGCTTTTGTAGGCTACAGTCCAAGCTATGTCTTCCAATGGTACGACTGCTGTCGGCATCCAAAGATTATCCAACTTGAATAGACGCTTGGAGGTAAGGATGATAGCGGTGGTGTACGTAGTCTACGGCGATACAGATATAATGTATTATTGATATCCAGTACCGTTGCGTGCATTTATGCCGCTCTATGGGAAGCACAATTGTGCCGCGCTCTATTTTCAACGTACAATACACCAACAACACGCAGCCAATACAAGCCATAAGCAAAAAACAGCAACACAAACGCCAATATACACATCACGCAAATAGACAAGTGCAACACAGTGTCAATTTCAACTCATCTAAATAGTGACTGTAATAATATTGAAAATATTTATATACAAAACCACACACACAAGCACGCAGCAAGGCGCATATCATCAGCAGAATCACAGCTTAAAACCACTAGAGACAAAAACGCTTATCTTACCTTTCAGAAGTGTACACAGCAGGCTTTCATGGCTTTAAAGGTCTTCACTGCATCCTCCATGTTGATCATCTGTACAGCTCATGTACAATAGAGATTGTTGCCAGTCCATTCAGTCTCTCTTGTTTCATTGTACTCCGAAGGTAGTTTTTTATTAGTTTCAACTTTGAGAAACTCCGTTCTCCTGAAGCAACTGAAACAGGGAGGGTAAGAAGCACCAGTAAAGCTATGAAAGCATTAGGGAAAACTGATTCCATATTATTGTCACTGATACATTTGAGTGCGTCAAGTGGTTTAGTTCGAGCTGCTACGCATCTGCTCAAAGCCGTTAACTCTGCAAAAAGTTCTTGCCCATCGACATCTCTGAAGTTGTTGTTTGTCAGGGCCTGTGATGCTAGGATAGCTATAATTTCATTTTGAATGTCTTTGCCAAAATAGTGAACATGTGTTTCTTTTGAAGTTACTCTCCTTATAAGTTCAGCCATAACGCTGTCAAAAACGCTGATCATCTCCACTAGTTTGAGAAAGTTGCCATTGTTATGCTCAAACAATCTATCTGTGCTGCCTCTAAATGCTAGGTTTTGCATAGCCATAACTCTGATAAGATTGATCAACCGATGCAACACATCTTGCCAGTGTTTTGTCTCAGCAGTCAGTTCGCGCTGATTTTATGCATCTATCGTGTTTTGGACGGGGCGCTGATTGGTGATTTTGATTGACAGACACATTCCTCACCAATGGACTACAAGAATCGGCAAAATGGCTCTTTTGATATCATAGCGCATTGATGTGAATCACACTGCTGTTCTCTCATTTAGCTATTTGCGCCTTACGAATTGTGGTTGGTTGTTGTGGATGGCTGTCCACAAATCTAAATGTGTATTTGAACCCAATAATAGTTTAATTTAAGAAGTTTAAACTGCCTATCAACCATTGTTTTTGAAACCAGTGGACATCCAGTGACAAATGCGCTCTTGCAACAGCTGCATAGTGCGGATCCAAGCCTATGGAATAAATGTGGGGCTGTTGTTGCTCAATCTAATTCATGCTGATAAAAAAAAATCAATTTGCACACTTTTGATAGACTTGAAAAAACTATTTTACAGAGAACTTTTTACAGCCTTACTCGCCTTGCCTTTCTTGCAGCAAACAAGTGACATAAAACAAATGATAAATAAGAGTATTGCACAAAAAACTAATGCATAATGTAGCATTGTTCTACAGCCTTACTCGCCTTGCCTTTCTTGCAGCAAAGTCATTCATGATATCATCATAAGACAGACGTTCTTGCACCATAGTAGATCTCAGGTAGGTTTTAATCAGTTTGAGCTTAGAGAAGCTCCTTAAAGCAGTAGCCACTGTAACAGGTGTGGCAGTGATTCTCGGAGCTACCCACATATTGGGGTACATTTCTGTCAGCTTCTTCTCGTGCAGGAAGGTCAAGCGTTCCATGTTTGTCATGTTTTTTGATGGCAAATGTGGAAAGTTTTGCATTTCCACAGAAAGTTCCCTGACATCCCATGAGTAAACTGATGCAGTCACCCTCTATGCAGCTAGATGTGGCTGTCGACTTGCTGAAGAAAACCAGAGATTCCCTTACCTGCTACAGAAACACTGGATTTTCTGATGCACAGACAACTGCAAAGGAAATGTTAGAGGAGATGAGATGAACGTGGAGGCCGCACAAAAAGGCACTTAGGTTATGAGGCTCCAGATGAGCCTATTGGTGATGCACTTCCAAAAAAAATTGAACCTTTTTTTTTTTTTATGTGGTAGTGGATACATCCCTCTCTTCACTTGATGAGAGATTTCAGAGCCTGGGAGAGGTGAATGATACATTTGGAGTGATCCTCAACTTCCCCAACATTTCAAAAGAAGAGTTGCTAGAGCACTGTCAAACCCTGAGCACTGCTCTAAGCCATGACAGACAGACAGATATTGCTGGATCTTGTTGAGGATGTCATACCATATGACTGTGCAAATAGAAAAGCGGTAGGATCCAATCTCCTCAGCCAAAGACTGGGCTTCAACTTTCACCACTGCGTCTGCAGTAGTTTCCATCACCTCCAGAAGAGCCTCTCTGACTTGCCCAGCCTGGTATCTTCCTGCCTGAATGCTGTTTATCCTGCTTTCCCAGCTCTTGAGTTCTGTTGAAGCAGCCTAGCCTGAACACCTTTATTCTTTCCCTTCATGTTGGCGCCGTTGTCACAGGACTGTCCTCTGCAGTCCTCAAAGGGGATGTTCAGCTCCTCCAGCCTTTAGAGGATGAGAGATGACAAACTTTCCCCTGTTGACTCCTCTGCCACAAGAAAGCCCATGAAATGTTCTTTAATTTGTGGTATGTCTTCCAGTAACACAATCCTGACAATGACAGAGAGCTGTTCCTTGTGACTCTGATCAGGGGTGCAATCTAAAATAATGGAAAAATACGTTGGTGTTGATCTCTTCCACTATTTTTTCCAGTATTTTTGCGCTGATGGAGTCTATCAGTTCATTTTGGATTCTTTTGCCCAGGTAATGTGTGTGACTGCCAGCTCCACTTTCCACCCTACCAACATGTTGCTTCATTACTGGATCAAATTTGGCCATAAGCTTCACCTCTTTGAGAAAATTGCCATTGTCTGGTTTGTTTAATGTGTCTGTGGATCCCCTTAAAGCCATGTTTTTTCAGCTAAGGACTGAATTACTGCCACCAATCTGGTAAGAACATGCCACCTGTTTCTCTCAGCCTCAGCGAATGCCATCTCTTACTTATCTATTGTTAGCCCCTTTGGTAGACGGAACTCCAATACCTTCCATGTTGCCATGTGTGTATTGTGCACCTAGCTATACTCATGTATATTGTAGTGGTCAAATGAAAATGGAAAAAAAATGTTGTGCCATTTAGTCAAAACTGAAATGGAATGTCAAAACAGCCTCTGCGAACGTTAGATTCCATTCATTTGCTATGGGCTCGCGCTAATGTTCCAGCTTAGCCAACATTCTTTTGCAGTTTTTCAGCCTTGGGTGAATTTTGACTCGTTCTATTGTCCAGCCTACTAGTAGTAACACTGCTCCAATGCTGTGGGCAACACAGAAAATATGGCCTAATAAGCTATGTAGTTATGTTGTTGTGGGGGCTTTCACGTTCTAGCATTTGCCAATTCCACCTATGCCACGGGCCGGCCCTGAGTTTTACTCACACATCATTAGTGGTGTTACTCTGACCTGGGTGGATGAGACAGGTACTGATCTGCAGGGTGACTCCAGATACCAAGTCACACAACGTTCTCCCTGTACCATCACTCTGTGACACTCCAGAGGGAGGACAATGACAGGAAGTGGACATGTCAGCTGACTGAAGGTGGAAAAGTGAAGACCTCCACTGACTTCATGTTCTCAGGTAGACGTATGTATTCTTGTTAGAATCCTATGTTAAAATGTGTTAATAAAGTTAACAAGATTTGTAATGACATTAAAGCGAATGTCAAACCTGGTCCTTTCTCCTGATATCAGTGATGAGTGAACAAGCATACTGCTCTCTACTGAATGTGTCTGTTGATGAGTTATTTAAAAAATAAAGAGGATGTTCTTCTCCTAGTATACATCTGCACTGTATGTGAGCTGATGGAGATGAACATCTATGAGCTGATTAAAGGTCAGTGAATGCTTGTTTAGTCTAGATATGGCTGCATTTCATTCCAAAACATTGTTCCCTTCTTTCTTCCCTTCATAGATCTCAGACTTGTGGTCGTAAACAGTTGTTTCATCTAGTTTTCTGTCATATTTCTTCCACATATCCAATCGTACCAGAGTTAAAGAGGGCAAAAGGTTAAGGGAACATATACAACTATCGGGAATTAAACACAGCCTTAGCTTTGTTGGAATTTCAAATGCTATCAGCAGTAAACTGGTGATTTAATCAGGGGTGACTGAGGTATAAAACAGTGCATCATTTCTACCATAACCCCTGACCTCTGACCCAACAGTACCCCATGCCAGACAGCAGGATCCACAACTACATGTACCAGCTCTGCAAGTCTCTGGACCACATGCACAAGTAATCACAGGTAACCACAGATTAGCATAGGAGAGCAGGCTCATTTATGATACTTGTGTGTGTCAAGGTCAAGGGTCATTTCAGTTGACCACAGTCATGGTCTCTTCCAACGGGATGTCAAACTAGAGAACATTCAGATTAAGGTGAGACAAGATCCCACAGACATAGAACTATTGAGTTAAGAAGAGAACTCCACTGAACCTTCCATCGTGGCACTAAGAATGCCATGACAAAAATTCACAGTTACATTGTTACTATACTTGGGGTTTTTTGTCACTGTTTTATGAAAATGGATGTTCAGTAAAATGTTTCTTTAACATTTAAAAGCCACACCTTCCAGCCTTCATCAACAAGCTTCATACAGTACCTGGTGGTAGTACAGTATAGCACATACAGTAGTAGTATTCTGTGTCTTCTCCCCTAAACAGAAGGACACTCTGAAGCTGTGGGACTTTGGCTCGTGTAAGAGTATTTATAACCCGCCCTACACTGAGTAAATCTCTACACGTTGGTACAGAGCCCCAGAGTGCCTCCTAACGGACGGACACTACTCTCACAAGATGGACGTCTGGAGCGCTGGCTGTGTCTTCTACAAGATCATCAGGTATTCATATTAACGGGGTAATATAATCTCATCCACTGTAGTACAGGTGTGTCTTTGAGAGCTGTAGCCCAGAGGATTGTGTCTTGTACAAGATCATAAGGAACCAAACTAATCACATTTTACTCTTGACAGACGTACCAGTGAGTTTCACCACTAGGTGGTGCCATATAACTAGTTGAAGGGAAGTGGATCCTCTACTTGTCCCTAGCCTTGTCCCTATTTGTTTATTGTAAGTGGCTGCGTCCCAATAATATCTCCTTTCTCCTGATGAGTGCACTCGTTCACTACTTCCCACAAATCTAAAATCATTGGATTGGTAGAGGCATGGGCTAGTGGGAGTTTCCACCACCATATTTTTTTCACATCAGAAACCCCTCCCTCCATCCTCTCAGTTTAATTATGTGAGACCCTCTACATCTTCCTGATGATTTAGCTTTCATATTATATTAACTACTGCTACTTTGTTATTGGTAGAAGTCACTGCTTGTGTATAGCCTAACTTTCTGACATAGTGCTATCATCAACCTCGACAACAGCAGTGATATTCTGTCAGTTTCTAAAAAAGGGACTATTTCCCCTTCAGCCAGGTCTCGTACAATACCCTTCAACTTCAAACGGAGGAAAGATACTGGTCTGTCCCAGCTGCTCCCCCAGTGTTCTGAGAGCAGTCCGTTTCTACTGCACCACATGTTGGACTATGACCCTGAGAACAACTGTGAGTCTCTGTGGGACATGGCTAGTCTATGTCCTTATTCCCTATGTAGTGCACTACTTTTGATGGGCCCTGGTCAAAAGTAGTGCAGGCTCATAGGGCTCTGGTAAAAAATGGTGCCCTACATTATATAGGGAATAGGGTTTCATTTGGGACGTACACCAAGACAGGTTTACGTATATACAGCTGAAGTCGGAAGTTTACATACACCTTAGCCAAATACATTTCAACTCAGTTTTTCACAATTCCTGACATTTAATCCTAGTAAAAATTCCCTGTTTTAGGTCAGTTAGGATCACCACTTTATTTTAAGATTGTGAAATGTCAGAATAATAGTAGAGAGAATTATTTATTTCAGCTTTTATTTCTTTCATCACATTACCAATTGGTCAGAAGTTTGCGTACACTCAATTAGTATTTGGTAGCATTGCCTTTAAATTGTTTAACTTGGGTCAAACGTTTCAGGTAGCCTTCCACAAGCTTGAATTTTGTCCCATTCCTCCTGACAGAACAGGTGTAACTGAGTCAGGTTTGTAGGCCTCTTTGCTTGCACACGCTTTTTCAGTTCTGCATGCAAATTTTCTATAGGATTGAGGTCAGGGCTTTGTGATGGCCACTCCAATACCTTTGTTGTCCATAAGCCATTTTGCCACAACTTTGGAAGTATGCTTGGGGTCATTGTACATTTGGAAGACCCATTTGCGACCAAGCTTTAACTTCCTGACTGATGTCTTGAGATGTTGCTCTAATATATCCACATCATTTTCTTTCCTCATGATGCCATCTATTTTGTGAAGTGCACCAGTCCCTCCTGCAGCAAAGCACCCCCACAACATGATGCTGCCACCCTGTGCTTCACGGTTGGGATGGTGTTCTTCGGCTTGCAAGCGTCCCCTTTTTTCCTCCAAACATAACAATGGTCATTATGGCCAAACAGTTCTATTTTTGTTTCATCAGACCAGAGGACATTTCTCCAAAAAGTACGATCTTTGTCCCCATGTGCAGTTGCAAACCATAGCCTGGCTTTTTTGTGGCGGTTTTGGAGCAGTGGCTTCTTCCTTGCTGATCGGCCTTTCAGGTTATGTCGATATAGGACTCGTTTTACTGTGGATATCGATACTTTTGTACCTGTTTCCTCCAGCATCTTCACAAGGTCCTTTGCTGTTGTTCTGGGATTGATTTGCACTTTTCTCACCAAAGTACGTTAATCTCTAGTAGACAGAACACGTCTCCTTCCTGAGTGGTATGATTGCTGCGTGGTCCCATGGTGTTTATACTTGCGTACTATTGTTTGTACAGATGAACGTGGTACCTTCAGGCGTTTGGAAATTGCTCCCAATGATAAACCAGACTTGTGGAGGTATACAATTATTTTTCTGAGGTCTTGGCTGATTTCTTTAGATTTTCCCATGATGCCGAGCAAAGAGGCACTGAGTTTGAAGGTAGGCCTTGAAATACATCCACCGGTAGACCTCCAATTGACTCAAATGATGTAAATTAGCCATGACATCATTTTCTGGAATTTTCCAAGCTGTTTAAAAGCACAGTCAACTTAGTGTATGTAAACTTCTGACCCACTGGAATTGTGATATAGTGAATTATAAGTGAAATAATCTGTCTGTAAACAAATGTTGGAAGAATTACTTGTCATGCACAAAATAGATGTCCTAACCGACATATATATATATATATACTCAGCAAATAAAGAAACGTCCTCTCACTGTCAACTGCGTAAATTTTTCAGCAAACTTAACGTGTAAATATTGGTATGAACATAACAAGATTCAACAACTGAGACATAAACTGAACAAGTTCCACAGACATGTGACTAACAGAAATGGAATAATGTGTCCCTGAACAAAGGGGGGGTCAAAATAACAGTAACAGTCAGTATCTGGTGTGGCCATCAGCTGCATTAAGTACTGCAGTGCATCTCCTCCTCATGGACCGCACCAGATATGCCAGTTCTTGCTGTGAGCACTGATGGAGGGATTGTGCGTTCCTGGTGTAACTCAGGCAGTTGTTGTTGCCATCCTGTACCTGTCCCGCAGGTGTGATGTTTGGATGTACCAATCCTGTGCAGGCGTTGTTACACGTGGTCTGCCACTGCGAGGACGATCCTGTCTCCCTGTAGCGTTGTCTTAGGCGTCTCACAGTAAGGACATTGCAATTTATTGCCCTGGCCACATCTGCAGTCCTCATGCCTCCTTGCAGCATGCCCTAAGGCACGTTCACGCAGATGAGCAGGGACCCTGGGTATCTTTCTTTTGGTGTATTTCAGTCAGTAGAAAGGCCTCTTTAGTGTCCTAAGTTTTCATAACTGTGACCTTAATTGCCTACCGTCTGTAAGCTGTTAGTGTCTTAATGACCGTTCCAGATGTGCATGTTCATTAATTGTTTATGGTTCATTAAACAAGCATAGGAAACAGTGTTTAATGAAGATCTGTGAAGTTATTTGGATTTTTACTAATTAAATTTGAAAGACAGGGTCCTGAAAAAGGGACGTTTGTTTTTTCTGAATATACAGTGGGGAGAACAAGTATTTGATACACTGCCGATTTTGCAGGTTTTCCCACTTACAAAGCATGTAGAAGTCTGTAATTTTTTATCATAGGTACTCTTCAACTGTGAGTGACGGAATCTAAAACAAAAATCCAGAAAATCACATTGTATGATTTTTAAGTAATTAATTTGCATTTTATTGCATGACATAAGTATTTGATACATCAGAAAACCAGAACGTAATATTTGGTACAGAAACCTTTGTTTGCAATTACAGAGATCATACGTTTCCTGTAGTTCTTGACCAGGTTTGCACACACTGCAGCAGGGATTTTGGCCCACTCCTCCATACAGATCCTTCAGGTTTCGGGGCTGTTGCTGGGCAATACGGACTTTCAGCTCCCTCCAAAGATTTTCTATTGGGTTCAGGTCTGGAGACTGGCTAGGCCACTCCAGGACCTTGAGATGCTTCTTACGGAGCCACTCCTTAGTTGCCCTGGCTGTGTGTTTCGGGTCGTTGTCATGCTGGGAGACCTAGCCACGACCCATCTTCAATGCTCTTACTGAGGGAAGGAGGTTGTTGGCCAAGATCTCTCGATACATGGCACCATCCATCCTCCCCTCAATACGGTGCAGTCATCCTGTCCCCTTTGCAGAAAAGCATCCCCAAAGAATGATGTTTCCACCTCCATGCTTCACGGTTGGGATGGTGTTCGTGGGGTTGTACTCATCCTTCTTCTTCCTCCAAACACGGCGAGTGGAGTTTAGACCAAAAAGCTCTATTTTTGTCTCCTCAGACCACATGACCTTCTCCCATTCCTCCTCTGGATCATCCAGATGGTCATTGGCAAACTTCAGACGGGCCTGGACATGTGCTGGCTTGAGCAGGGGGACCTTGCGTGCGCTGCAGGATTTTAATCCATGACGGCGTAGTGTGTTACTAATGGTTTTCTTTGAGACTGTGGTCCCAGCTCTCTTCAGGTCATTGACCAGGTCCTGCCGTGTAGTTCTGGCCTGATCCCTCACCTTCCTCATGATCATTGATGCCCCACGAGGTGAGATCTTGCATGGTGCCCCAGACCGAGGGAGATTGACCTTCATCTTGAACTTCTTCCATTTTCTAATAATTGCGGCAACAGTTGTTGCCTTCTCACCAAGCTGCTTGCCCATTGTCCTGTAGCCCATCCCAGCCTTGTGCAGGTCTACAATTTTATCCCTGATGTCCTTACACAGCTCTCTGGTCTTGGCCATTGTGGAGAGGTTGGAGTCTGTTTGATTGAGTATGTGGACAGGTGTCTTTTATGCAGGTAACGAGTTCAAACAGGTGCAGTTAATACAGGTAATGAGTGGAGAACAGGAGGGCTTCTTAAAGAAAAACTAACAGGTCTGTGAGAGCCGGAATTCTTACTGGTTGGTAGGTGATCAAATACTTATGTCATGCAATAAAATGCAAATTAATTATTAAAAAATCATAATGTGATTTTCTGGATTTTTGTTTTAGGTTCAGTCTCTCACAGTTGAAGTGTACCTATGATAGAAATTACAGACCTCTACATGCTTTGTAAGTAGGAAAACCTGCAAAATCGGCAGTGTATCAAATACTTGTTCTCCCCACTGTATATATATATATATATATATATATATATATATATATATATATATATATATTACCATCTCTTCTTATCAGATAACAACTATATTTAATACTGCCCACATACAGTATAGGCCTGTATAATATCTTACAGTACAGATTGCCGTCGTCTTAGTGTCCACACGTTACCTCCCTTCCCCCATCTTCTAATTATTCTCCATCCATCTTTTTATAGGATGAATGTGCCAAGCTGATTGAAAAGCAAAGCTAATCATGTTACTAGGCCCACAGTTGAACTTGGAACGTATTAATGCAGTGTGATGTGGCTACTCATGTACAGTGTGCATGTTGTGCCGTGGCAGGCTGGCAGACAGAAGAGCTGCAGATCTGAGACGAGCCAGCATGACCCTGGAGAGAGGGCCTCCAACAAACCCTAGTTATGGCAGACAACCGGTGATCCCTCACATACACACCCATGTGTGGCACTCATATATGCTAATCTAGCACTGTAGTACACTGTAGCCTACTGCACACTGACATCCATACAACCATAATACTTCACCTTCAACACCCTCTCTAACAGATCCTGTCTACCTCCCTCTCCCAGCTCCAGATGGCCCTGTGCTCTGCGGTGGAGTTACCCAGACTGAGTGTAGCTGTCCTCTGTGCCCAGGGCCTATCCATACCCCACACCCTCCTTCTGCACTGCCAGGACCCACCGTGAATGCCTCCCTGCCATCGTGGACCTGCTGCTCACCGCGACAGAAGCAGGTCAGTGGTCAAAAACCCAGCATCTCAATACTTTAAACATACATATTTCCTCCCTTTCCTAAAGTAATCACTGCTTTGTTTTGGATTTGACTTAATATGTAGATAGTGTACACAGACGTTCAACAGAGTGAAGATACTTACAGTATTATACATAAAGAACATATGCAAATGTATACAACGGGTTGGTCTAATCCTGAATGCTGATTGGTTAAAACCGCATTCCAGCCTGTGTCTATTCCACAAGTTACCAGCGGCTAAATCTGCCGTTGAGATGCCTATTTACTCCATTTGACTGCTGCAATCCAATGTCTCATCAGCCCAGCCAGGCAATATATAAACTTGATCTCCACTATAAAAAGTATCTAGACATTAGCTCAACATTTACTTTTCAAGAGCAGAGATTTGTATAAGCCTTGTCTGTCTCTCCAGACATTTGCAACATCGTTTCAATATTCAAATTCGATCTCCAGCTGTCCCATAGTAATGAACGTGTCAGAAGTCAGGGCAAGACACAGGCAGGTAACGTTTCTCAGCCAGTCGAAATTATGAATCAGCTGGCATCATTGCCAGCTACTGTTGTTATTCAGCTGCACTGTTTGACATGACTGTAAGTTAGCAGTCGTTGGCTAGCTAGCATTAAGCAAGGGGTAAGAACGTTGCCAGCCAGTATGACAATAGAACTTTTAGAACAAACAATGACTGGGTCGCATCTCTGGCAACCGAACCGATAGAACGAATGACCAGCCGGCTTGAGTTGCAACCCTAGATTCGTGTCAGGACTATATCTTGTGAAAGGATGAAATAGTATGAATAAATTAATCAAAATAACTTTTTTTTTAATGAATATGTCAATCATTATTTGAATGTTGGTAACCTATTGTATAAAAGTGATAATGCCCTCAAAGCCGGTGTTTGGAGGATATATTGGCACGGTTTGCTCCAACAACACCTGTGCCAATATATCCTCCAAACACTGACTTCGAGGGCATTATCACTTAAATGGTGTACTTGTTATGTGACACCAGATGCATATTTCTATCTCTGTATGGACATATATAACAAGTTATATTCTACCCTATTCTGATAAAGATGATTATAGATTCTGTCTTGTCCCTCTAGCCCAGAGAGGAGTCCCATCGCCAGGCTTTGGACAGCTGTACCATGCCCCCCCCCCCTGGATAGGACCAGTGGAGGGGGACAGAGACCCAAAACACTGATGGCCTCACTACTCACAGGCCCATAATGCTTAAGCTGGAGAAACAATGTGGTGGTTTAATACAGGTTCCAAGAAACCATCATTTCAGCTCTTTTACAGCTAGGCTATTAAACAGTTGGTCAAACTGACTTGTGTTCAGACGCGACTGATTTCATTTGAATTAACTACTAGGTCTCATTTGCCCATACAATACTACTAAAACAAACAGTGCTATAGCCAGACAATTTTGTTTTATTCAAGTGAGAAACATTTAGAGAAAACTCCTCTGGTGACTGACAGTCCATTCAGCCCACTAGTAAAGACTGGAGGTCAGAGACAACAAGGTCTGTCAAAGCTGTTTAATAGGAGTCACATGGAGGAAAAAAAAAACACTCCCACGGTTAGACCTTGGATAAACCTTCCACTGCCTAACTGTGTGCTTCACACACTCCCTTGTCTCCTGGGGTGGCTTCAGGGAGATGAAACGTTCAGGGGAGAACTTCTCGGAAGTGTTGTAGCTCTAAGATCATCCTTATAGAAGTCCATTGTAGGCAATGGTTGAAAGATGACCTTAGTTCTACAACGCTTTTAGAAATGTAATGAATAGACAATTCGATTCCCTATTCTACATGACAGATATTCCCATATCTTTTTAACACAATACATTTCTATGTGAACGTTTCGCAAGGTTTCACTCCAGAGCTAGCCCCAGCCCTCATACTGCCATCAAGTATTGACGTTTATAAACAGTGTCAGTTGTCTGGTTCACATACATTCGACATGAGTCCTGTCGTCATAACTCATGAAGCGCCATAGTCCACACACAACCATAACACCGGTTCAGTCAGATTTGTTATATACTAGGTAGGTAAGTGAATTCACACAGATGTTTAGTGTACTGGTGCCTATTAATGGGTGAGAGAACTGTCAGCAGTAGTCTTCCGTGTTTTACCTGAGCTCTGAGTGATGGCTGAATTAGACGGCTCCTATCTTAGCCTAAGGCCCGGTCCTAAATCAACCTCTAACACCTACGACCTGTGCAGATCTGAGAGGATTAGATAGGTATATAAGCAATATGGTGAAAATTGAATCAAGTCTTTCAGGGAAAGTTGGAGCTATTTCTACATTGCCCATACCTACTTAATCCGAGTCTCTGCAAGTGCATAGGGTGCAGGGGTGGTTTTGGGACTTGACATACCTGTCTACATAGAGTGGTCTGCAGCGACAGGCTAGCTTTCAGCACTATCTATTAGATAAAAAGGTTTCCATGGAGACAACTTTTCATTAAGAAAAATACACCTGAATTCTCTTTATGTACAACAGAAAAGAAAAAAAACAACCTGCATATTCAAGATTAACTTTTAATATTATGTATATATTTTTCTGCATTAGAAATATCACTATTTTCTGAAATGAAGAACTTCCAACTGGTGTAATAATGATTATTTTACCCATAAATCATTGAAGTACAATATTTACATATAATACAGAGACCATTTTTTTTTCCTGAAATAATATTAAAATAAATGTTCAATAGATATAAAAGATTTTAATTATATTTATATTTTTAACAACCTTGTCGGGGGAGTCCTTGCACACTCCAAAACTGTAAAGCCATTATCTTCTAACTATTAAGTGCAAACAAATATTTTTTTCCTTCTTTAAAACCCTATGATTGAAGCGTCCAGACAGAGAGGGATGCCTCGCCACAACCCAAGCGCATCCAAAGGCTGTCATCAAACATCTTGTTTTGTCCCATTATAATTATGAATTAAAAATTTACAGAAAACAGAAACAAGAAGAAAAAAAAAAATCTGTGCAAAATACTCTGATTTAAATTAAAAACATTTTTCCCCCCCTTGTAGTTAAAGGAAGCGAACTGCTCCGGTCTCCCTTTGCTGTGAACATGAGATCAAACTGCACCAGGGTTAGTGAGAAGAGAGCACCTGTCCCAAAACAGGCCCTAACCCCTAGGCACTCAGGTAGATCTGAGGACTGGATAGGGGAAGAAATGTGGCAACTACCATATTGATTAAACCTATCCAAGTCTTTCAGATCTACAAAAAGTGTCTTGGAGGTAGTAGTGGCTAGGGGTTGTTTCTGGACAAGGCTGAGCTATTAAAGACAAGCCCAAGCTCTTACAGGGTTTTTTTTCTGGACCGGGCTAGAGAGGAAGTTTTAATGCTCCTGGACGATTTCAAGCTTTCTGCATGATCCTTTACAACCATTTCAGACTGTGGGCTTCTTCATCCCCCCCCTCACTGGCCCACGTTTGCTATCTATCTAAAGACGAACAGAACGAAAAGAGACCTTCAGTGGTGGTAAAGGTGTGAGACGGTGAAGAACAGCGCTACTGGGCTGTGGCGAGGTGTGACCAGGTCATCCTGTCCCATCATGTCTTGTCTGTCTGTGGTCTGGTGGAGCTTGTTTTAGATTAGAAGCACTAGAACCTGGGCTATACTACAGTCCCACTAGGAGAGTTGGTCGGGTTCTGAGATGGCAGTAAGCCCTGCAGAGGAGGAGAAGAGAGGGGGATGAGTTAGAGACTTTTTGGACACTCAGAAAATAAAAGCTATTTGAATTGAAACTTGTGCCATCAATGGGAAAAGGTAGGTTTCATAATCATCATAAACAAATTACAGTTTTTAGCAACAAAACAAATCCACACCAACATTTCTAAAAGGCCAATTAAGATTGATAACCAGCCGTGTAAGGAGATCACAGTGGTCAAAAGAGGACACTGTATAGCAAGCCTAAACTACCAATCACAATCAATCAATCATTTTCAGAGATCTATGGGAAGTGTCTAGTCTAGGTGCTGATGTCAAACTATCGTGTCTAGGGGAAGATCTCAACTGCATACTAACCGCGTCCTCTCTCCTCATCTCCTCCTCAAAACCCATTGGAGGAGAAGGTCAGAGGGGAGGCACCTCTGGATTTCTCATCCAATGGGGTTTGAGAGGAGGCGAGGAGTATGCAATTGAGATCTTCCCTAGGGGTTGGAAGTGTCTAGACTCCCCATTCTCCCCATTTTCCTGGGCCTGTCCCATGTGTCTAGGGGGAGGGTGGGGCAGGTGTTAGGTTTTAGGGTTGGACGTGTAACATACTCACAACTTTCCCAGGCCTGGCATAGTGTTGAAAGGGGCTAGGGGTTTAGACTCACCACTTTCCCGGGCCTGGCCCATGTGCAAATGAAGCCCTCCTGGCAGGCTGTGACCAGACAGTCCTCCAGGAAGATTAACACAGTGAGTCTTTCGTGAGCGACCTTCTTACACACCAGCGGCTCCAGCAGAGGAATCTCCTCCATGCGCGGGCACAGCAGTGTGCCCAGAGTCTTAGCGGCGTCCGCCTTGGCCGTCCGCGCCGCAGAGCTCAGCTGGTTGAGCTTGTCGCTGCTCTTGCTGCTGATGTGGCCCATGCTGTGGTTGCGTTTGTGGTCCTTCTCGTGGCGCTCCTTGCGTGTGTCGTGCAGCGACAGCGTGGCAAACTTGCTGACACCCGTGGCGATGAAGGAGCTGTCGATGATGCTGCTTCCTTTGCTGCTCGTGTGGCTGTTAGGCGTGGTGCTGCCACCTGCGGGGCCGGAGGAGTGTGGCAGGCTGTTGGAGCGCGGCAGGGGGGCGGGGAGCGAGTTACCGGGGGTGCCACTGCTACCACTACTACTGCTCACCGTGTTGGCGCCATTGGTGCCAGGTGGGTTAGTAGTATCAGTAGTAGTAGTAGTAGTAGTAATAGTAGTAGTAGTAGTAGTAGTAGAGGCCGCCCCAGTAGCTGGGGGGCTGGAGGCACTCATGACGTTAGTGTGAGTCCTGGTACGTGACAGGGGCAGGTGGGGGAACAAGATGTCCTCAGTCAGGTCCCACAGACACAGCTGGGTGTCCTGGCCCACAGAGCCGAAGCGATAGGTCACGCTGACCGGCCTGCCGTCTGTAGAGTTCCTCTTGGAGAGATGTGATTGGGAGCTGTTGGCCCGGTCCCGCCCCCCTGCAAAATGAATCTGCTCGTGGAACTCCTCGTCGCTCCCGCTGAACTCGGCGGGCGGGTCGCTGTCTTCCACGCTGGTCGTACAGTGGTCAAACGCCACTACGCTCACCCACGACTTGTGGCCGTGGCCTCTGGCAATCACCCTGCAGTCTGAGAAGGACCAGACCGTCACCAGGTCGTCCTCCCCCCCGGCCACTATGTAGCGTCCGTCCGGACTCCAGCACACACACAGCAACCCGCCGAAGTAGCTCTTCATGGTGCCGTGCAGCTCGGCCGCGTCGAAGCCGAACACGCGCAGGAAGCCGTCCTGACTGGCACACGCCAGGAACTTCCCGTCGGGGGAGAAGGCGAACTCGTTGAGCGCCCCCTCACCCACCGTCCAGCGCAGTAGGGGGTTGCGGGCCGACTTGCTCTTGCAGGTGTGCACGGCGTAGCCCTCGCCCTGTTTGAGGAGCTGGTAGTGGGGCGGCGTGGTGCCACAGGTGTGCTCTACATTGTACAGGTACAGGCTGCCGCTGGAGTGAGCCACCAGGAAGAGGCTCTCTGAGCCAGGGACCCACCGCACACACGTCACGCGAGACTTGTCGATCAGTCGCTGAGGGTTAGAGAGGGAAAGAAAAGCTTGTCAGGGAAAGACGTAGGCGTGAGTGTTGTCGGACATGCATTCAAAAGAAAACATTTCTAAACAGAGGACATGCTACCTGAACCTCTAATAGCAACACTACGGCTACGTTCCAATAACCACACTACCAGAACACGTAAATGGATGCCCAACACGTGTGGATATGGGAACGGAACCATAATATTCTAATTTTGCATTTGAAAACAGTTCCCTCCCAGGAGAGGAAAGTCAACCACATACATTGATATTCAACCACAGGACAGCCTACTTAGCCAGTCTGGCTGAAGTGAACTCTGCTGAACCCACCTCCTCATTGAAGAGCTTGCTGGTCTCCTTCTTGATAGGGTCGATGAGCTGCACCTGGCCAGCCGAGAAGCCCACCAGCAGGGAGACGCTCTCCGCCGTGGCCGTGAGCGGGTTGAAGTCATGACATGTGGGCTGTGTTCCTTTGTAGATCCTCTTGTCTATGGGCTTGCTCAGGTCAGCAGCCTTGTGGAGAAACACAAGACACACAGTCGGACTCACGCATAGCAATTATCTTAGTTCAACGTACACCTCAGTGACTTTACATGGCCACCCCTGTCACTATAGCAACTGCAGATAAAGCACTGACTAATGAGAAACATTGGTATTGCAACAATACAGGCCTACTAGCCAACTGAAATAGAGACATGAAAGCATTGGACCTCAAGTAGCCTCACCCCCACCGCTCCCCTTACTTCTCTCCAGGGACTTCCAGCATCCTTCACGCAACCTAAAAAAAACACCATCCCGGTGACCTATAAATCATGACCTAGCAAGTAGCAACATTCTGTCAAACTTGCCCAAGGACAATGATGTCAAGGGCATTTATTAGGCTACCTCAGAGGCACCAGCCGCTGGTCCTGCCGCCTATCTGATGCTCGGACAATCATTAGCCACTGCAGAGAGTGAGAGAGGCAGAGATAGAGAGAGACAGAGCTGTCTACTCCAGTGGCAGAATGTAGGTTACCTTGCAGTGCCAGTGTCTACCAACAGTTGTCTAGGGCACTGTGAGGGGGCTCATTTGTTAATGTCGGTATTTGAACAGCTGTAGTCAAATTCGTGGATGTAAAACATCTAAGGGCACTGGGTTTGTGGACAGCTGGTCGGTACTAGGCAGTTGCTCTTTGATTATTGTTTTTATTTACTTATCTATTTTTTACTTAACACTTATTTTTCTTTAAACTGCATTGTTGGTTAAGGGCTTGTAGGTAAGCATTTCACAGTAAGGTCTACACCTGTTGTATTCGGTGCATGTGACAAACACAATTTAATTTGGTACAGTAGGACGCATCAGATGGATTTGAGCCCTCCGGAAAGTACAGACTAGGTTATCACTAGTAATATGAGTTGCTATATTGATGATGATGAGGGACAATAGTTTTTCCTGTCAGCGTGAGCTGACAGGCCCTAGATTTATACCTGGGTTCCAGACTTCAAGTGTTTCTTAGGAAATCCAGCAAACCTCCTGGCCCAAGGTTTTATACTGTAGGATCCTGTCTGTGACTGGTGGTCTAAATCAGGGTTTACCAAACTAGATCCTAGGGCCCTAGCACTACACAGCTGATTGATAATGAGTCGGTTATTTGAATCATCTGTGTAGGGCAAAAAAACAAAAACGTGCACCCAGGGGATCCCCAGGAACGAGTTTGAGAAACCCTGGTCTAACTGAGTGGGGGACCACTGGAGGCAGTGAGGGAGATTATAAGGATATGTCATAAGACTGTTGACAGATCTGTCAGACCAGGGGCAGCACTAATGAAATTAGCATCTTTAACCCACTCCGATATCCCAAGAATCCATGCTGCTCCAAAGCCCAGGACAAACCCAATAGCCCGATTCTATCCACGGGACTAGAACTTTTACTCATGTGAAACTCATAAGAGACAATTTATTTAGCCTAGCCTATGTCTCAGAGTTCCATCCAGTACCATATCTTGCTGATCTGTGTACCATCATCAGATGAATAATACCATGACAAATTCAAATCACACACCAAGGGCCACAACAGGGGGCCACAGATATGCTCCCTAACAGACCTGCTAACTATGAGCTCCAGCATATGAGAGATGACAGTGAGTGACTGACTGCACACCAGCGTCAGTGGCAACAAAGAGCCATTTTGCCAATTAGGCTTCTGCCTCCTTGTCATCAACTGAGAAATGTTCTCACAGACACTGCTAAAATATAATCCAAGGCCACAATCAAACTAATCAGGAGATTTCAACACAGACTAGTCTATGTCCTAACTCTTTGGTAATGAGCGAGGGACTGTAGGCCTATTCACAAAACCGACCCACTGGGCTCGCTGACATCTCAGCTGTTTGCTCGGTTTTCTAGCCAGGCAGTAGCTCGGCTGTCATATACCTGAGGGGTTTTCTACAAAGCAGGACCAATGAGTTAGCCAGCAAACTTAAAAAAAAAAAAAAACAGAAATTACTAGTGATTTTCTGGTTCATTAAGAAAATTAGATGCGTTTTTGAGACGATTTGGCCATGCCCATTTCCAGCTTATCTTTAAAAGAATACCAGAATAGTTAGGCAAGATAGCTGGCTAACTCATTTATCCTGCTTTGTAGAATATCCCTCTGGTCTTCTTTATTGATTACAGGAAGGACTACATAGAGACCTCAGTTCAGTCCAGTCCCGTGGCTATTGCCAAATACCCCAGTGTACAGTATACCGCATACAGCCCATGCCTAGTGGTTAGCTTCTTCCAAAATCAAACTTCTGTTGGTAACAGCAGATAACCCCCTCCTGGATCAAGAGCCTTCCTGTCTAATGGTTGTTTTGAGAGTGCAACAAACTGAGTAGCATTTTAGTTACTGGGATGTCTGTCCTGCAAATAGTTCAGGTCAGAGACTATCAAATGTTTGCATTCTCTCTGGGATGTTACATGTACGTGTTAGCATTGCTAACATTTGTATTATAGAGGCTCAGTGGGGTTTGAAATAAGCAGCCCTTGTGCCAGTATTACCGAATTTCCAAGGATGGCACAAGGTCAGTATGAAGGTACAACAATCTGGATACCGTCCAAGCCTCCTAATTACTTTGCAGAGCATTTACCACATTTTAGACAGTTAACTTAGTAGTTACAAGATATCTATCTGGCAAACATTTAGATGTGAATTCCATACTGTATCAAATCAAATTTTATTGGTCACATACACGTGTTCAGCAGATGTTATTGCGGGTGTAGCGAAATATCACCTGGCGCGTGCTGCACAACAGTGAGTGACTCACGAGGCTCTGGTCTCTCGTTGTTGTGTGCTTGTAAACAAACACCACGTGACTGGGGACTACTGGTAAGCTTCATAATGAAACCTTATGTGACAGGTGAAATTATTAACATATTGCAAGTTGACTGCAGGTATTTACTTCAAAAGTGGCTACAAATATTCAAATGTATTAAAAGGTATTGAAAAATAACCCAATATACAGTATACCACCCAAAACTACATCCATTAGTGTTATAATCTCCCACACAGATCTACTCCATCCTAGAAGTGTCCCATAAGTCCCCCATGTTAAAACCAACTAGGCCAACACAGCAAGTCCTGGAAGCAGTCCAACATATTCCTCATCATGACAATAGAAAGACCCTAGTAGCCACAACACAAGAGGAGTTACTGGTGTCTTGACAATGTAGTGTAAGTTTCACTTGTTTTACGGTTTGAACAGGTTTAGAAATACGAAATGTGAGGACACAAACAATAGGACATATGATCATCATCGTCATTATCACTAGATGCCTTAAACAAACACCTCGATGCAGTGACATCATCCCCGCCACGATCAGACCGCCTGCATGACATAATCATCCCGAAACACAACTCACTTCCAACCAAACACACTTTCACAATAAACAGTACAAAGCTGTCTTTGGGGCCTTGAAGGACCAGCATAGGACACATAACTCGTTTTCTATACAGTAGTTGACTATTCTATGATTGGAAAGAAACTGTGCAGAGTCAATAAAAACAAGTGCGCTTAAAACACACCACTGTTGTCCGTTATCACTCCAACCTCAAAATAGTCAATTACTTCACGTGTCGCATTTAACGAACTCCGCAACTGCAGAAGATGTCAATCAACATGTCAGACCTGAAGACGGGCACGAGCTTTTGCCCACGCTCCAAGGTTAAAGCGTGCATATCCACACAGCTAGAGAAAAGAGCATCACACAAGAGTAACAAACAGTCCACTATACCAGGGCCCTTTACTTGAATCGTTGGCTAACTAGGTGGGTGACATGCACATACCAGCACATCTCCACAAGGTGCGGGCAAAACAAACTGTGGCGATGCTATTAACTAGCTAGTTAGCCACCATAGCTAAGTGGCCTAGTCTGGATAGCTATCTGCGCACGTCAGTGAAACTACCAAACTGGACAGCACATTGCTATGCGTTTGTAAACGCATATTAACTTGTTAATAATACACGCTTTGTCATCGTTGAGTGCTATTTACCTTTCTTACGCCTTTGTAGATGTAAAAGTACAGTTCTCGGCCCACATTGAAGCAGATTCTGTCGCCGTTGCCCGACTGGTCGTTCACGTTTACGAAGGATACTTTCACCGGATTTGAGCCCTGTGAATTAAAAGGTACCCTGTTAGGGCGGCTATATTCGGAGTGAGTGAGGAGTTTATAGACACCTTCCCGAGTGGTGAACTGAGTTTTAATTTCGTTCATCTCCTTCCCTCCTCCCTCCGCCGCCATCTTGGAAATTGGCGTTCATCCTGTCCAAAACCCGGATCTTACCAATGGTGTGTATAAACCCTGGATGATTCTAGGGGGCGCTGTATTGAAGCCGCCGCGCAGCCATCTTGGTACTCCGTTTTTGGCACGTTTATTCTATTACAGACACCGTATTGCATACTTTTAAATTATATTATTTGAGCTAAACATAAATATATATATATATATATATACACTACCAGTCAAAAGTTTGGACACACCTACTCATTCAAGGGTTTTTCTTTATTTTTTACTATTTTCTACATTGTAGAATAATAGTGACGACATCAAAACTATGAAATAACACATATGGAATCATGTAGTAACCACAGCATTCTGCAGCGATACGCCATCCCATCTGGTTTGTGCTAAGTAGGACAATCATTTGTTTTTTAACAGGACAATGACCCAAAACACTCCTCCAGGTTGTGTAAGGGCTATTTGACCAAGAAGGAGAGTGATGGAGTGCTGCATCAGATGACCTGGCCTCCACAATCACCTGACATCAACCCAATTGACAAGTGCTCAGCATATGTGGGAACTTTTAAGTTCCTTTAAGACTGTTGGAAAAGCATTACTCATGAAGCTGGTTGAGAGAATGCCAAGAGTGTGCAAAGCTGTCATCAAGGCAAAGGGTGGCTACTTTGAAGAATCTAAAATATAAAATATATTTTGATTTGTTTAACACTTTTTTGGTTACTACATGATTCCATATGTGTTATTTCATAGTTTTGATGTCTTCACTATTATGTAGAAAATAGTACAAATAAAGAAAAACCACTGAATGAGTAGGTGTGTCAACTTTTGACTGGTACAGTAATATATATATATATATATATATATATATATATATATATATATATATATATATATATATACATATATATATACAATTCCTTCGAGTATTATTTTTTTGTACTAATGTTAATGTCCCACTACAACAAAAATACATGTACTTTTGTCCTTGAAACATTTAATGAAATACTGTGGAATTACAATAATGCCTACTGGGAAGTGCCAATATGGCCGACCGGTGGCTTCAAAGCCTCTCAATAGCAATACATAGCGTCAGCAATCAAGTTTTATATACAAGATTAGATCTTATTGACAGAGCATGCGCTCCGGAGTTGAGTCCACAACCCATGCTAAAAGCTTCAAATAAGTAATGCTTCAGTTTAGCGAGAGCATTGAGGAATTTGATTAGGCAAAATACATTTATAAACCCTCGACAATATGCATGTACTAGTTTGTCTAGCTAGCAACACGTTTGTGTGGAATTGCATGGACGTACTCTACCTTTCAAAAGTTTGGGGTCACTTAGAAATGTCCTTGTTTTAGAAAGAAAAGCTGTTTTTTGTCCATTAAAATAACATTAAATTCATCAGAAATACAGTGCAGACATTGTTAATGTTGTAAATGACTATTGTAGCTGGAAATGGCTGATTTTTAATGGAATATCTACATTGGCGTATAGAGGTCCATTATCAGCAACCATCACTCCTGTGTTCCAGTAGCATGTTGTGTTAGCTAATCCAAGTTTATCATTTTAAAAGGCTAATTGATCATTAGAAAACCCTTGCAGTTATGTTAGCACAGCTGAAAACTGTTGTGCCGATTAAAGAAGCATTCAACCTGGCCTTCTTTAGACTAGTTGAGTATCTGGAGCATCAGCATTTTAAAGGGGTGGCAGGTAGCCTAATGGTTAGGGCGTTGGGTAACCAGTAACCGAAAGTACATTAGAGTGTCTAATTTGAGCTCAGTTGTGTACCGGGCCCTCCAACTCCTCTTTCTATTCTGGTTAGAGACAGTTTGCGCTGTTCTGTGAAGGGAGTAGTTCACAGCGTTGTATGAGATCTTCAGTTTCTTGTCAATTTCTCGCATGGAATAGCCTTCATTTCTCAGAACAAGAATAGACTGGCGAGTTTCAGAAGAAAGTTATTTGTTTCTGGCCATTTTGAGCCTGTAATCAAACCCACAAATGCTGATGCTCCAGATACTCAACTAGTCTAAAGAAGGCCAGTTTTATTGCTTCTTTAATCAGCACAACAGTTTTCAGCTGTGCTAACATAATTGCAAAAGGGTTTTCTAATGATCAATTAGCCTTTTAAAATTATAAACTTGGATTAGCTAACACAACGTGCCATTGGAACACAGGAGTGATGGTTGCTGATAATGGGCCTCTGTACGCCTATGTAGATATTACATAAAACATTTCCAGCTACAACATTAACAATGTCTAAACTGTATTTTTGATCAATTTGATGTTATTTTAATGGACAAAAAATTGCTTTTCTTTCAAAAACAAGGACATTTCTAAGTGACCCTAAAATAAATTCTATACTTTCTTGTTGTGGAGAATGCCGTCCTTGAATCATGGTTTACCTTAGCCCAAGGGCTAGCCGTTCCATAAAAGGCCGCCAGATGGCGATAATGAAACGAGTCGTTTCATTTTACCGTCCAAAGGCAGTTTATGAAAGCGTGTATGAAATGAAACCGTCCAAAGGTAAGATGAAACGGCTCAAATCTCGCCATCTTTTGGCCTTTGGGCTAGGTAGACCTTCATGCTAAAATAATAATGCAAAAAACGTTCACAAAGGCTGCATATTTGGAAGTCGTTCTAAAAAAGTAGTCCTTCAATTTGGATATGACCATTTTACAATTGTGAAATGTATATTCGTGTTGTGAATATTCGTATTTAATGAATTTGATCGAGCCTACTACTTTATTTATCTTCTGTAGCCCACTCTGCATCCATGCAACATCAGATGTCTATTTTATCTGATCACAATTTCTCTGTATTGAAAAGAACTCGTAAACAGAAAACACATCTAACCCAAATCTAAGGACACGCTTGAATTAATTACATACGTTTATTGCCACTCAAATTGCATACTCGAGTCATCCAGTCCTAATCATCAGAGTTGCAAGCGATTAAATGTATTCCTTATTGTTCATTATTTGTCCCGTCCATAAGTTCCCCATATCATGATCTGAGTCCAAATCTATTTGTCCTGTCCTGTCTCCCCTCGATGTTTCCAGCCATTAGTGGAGATACAACTTCTCCAAACAACTAGATGCGTCGCCTGTTGCTAATACTGCCATCCTCTGGGCAGTCTCGTCAAACACACATGCCTGAGAATTCTGGTCTTTTCCATAATTTTCTGTGTGTTTCGTGATTTGACATTAGTCTTACCATGTTGACTTCTACAAATTGAGACATGAGTTACATTGTACTTCATTCTCCACTATAAACATTATCTAATTTCAAAACAATCAAATCACATTTGATTCGTCATGCTTTCGTAAACAACATGTGTAGACTTTTTTATTTTTTTATTTCACCTTTATTTAACTGCGACCTGGCCAAGACAAAGCAAAGCAGTGCGACAAATAACAACACAGAGTTACACATTAAACAAACAGTCAAAAACACAATAGAAAAATCTATATACAGAGTGCAAAATGTAGTGCAAAAATGCAGTATGGTTAGGAGGTAGGACAATAGACTATAGTGGTGAAATAAATTACAGAATTATCATCATTAACACAGGAATGAAGGATGTGCAAATTATGATGTGCAAATAGAGATACTGGAGTGCAAGATTAGTGAAAATAAACAAAAATAAATATGGGGATGAGGTAGTAGTGTGGGCTATTTACAGAAGGGCTATATACAGGTGCAGTGATCGATAAGCAGCTTTGACAACTGATGCTTAAAGTTATTGAGGGAGATAGGAACCTCTAGTTTCAATCTCTGTATTTCACTGGTCCTAATCCTCTATGGATTCAAGTAAATGTCCTCTCACTCGCTGTATCTATCTGAGGACCCCTGGGCCTACTCCTGTCTTTTAATACAAGGGGCAGCTTTCTCGAAACTTCCATTCAGAATCTTCCAGAAGAAGGCTAACAGTGAACGGATCACTTATGGCCCCTTTCCAACAAGGCAGAGAAAATAGCCTACTTATGTTGCACTCACAAAATCAGCATATTGCACATCATGTTTATATCATCATTATAACTAAATCAGCAGTAGTGTCACCATTAGGACACAAAAAATGCCCTCTTGTTGGGATACAACCACGCAGAAGGCTGTCTTTCTATAGATCTGCATGTGTATTAAAGATACAGTTAAATAAAGGTTAACTTAAAAAAATAAATAATAATAGACAGGATCAAAGACTGTAGAAGTAAACTCTGTAGCCAATCTCTCAACACAGTTGATGTGGCCTGGAACTGAACCATTACTCTAACACATCAGCTATTCTTTCCCAATCTCACCGGCCAAAAAAAGACTTGTGGCCTGTTATCTTTTCGGAGGCCTTCTGCCCTGCCTCTGTCTGTCCGGAGGGTTCTGGTGGGAGCAGGTGGTTGGAAAGGCTATGCTGACAGGCCATGGGGGTGTATGGTGGGGCCTGGTGGGCCAGGCCTGACAGACGCTATCAAGACGCCTCTGGCCCCTGATTGACAGGCACCCCTTGTGACTGTGCTGCCCTATAAGGACACATGCGGTTTATGGCGATGGACCCCTCTCTATCACCCCCCCCCCCCACTCCCCCCGCTTACTCTGTACTGTAGTGGGACTGGGCATTCCTTCTGGAAGATTCTGAATGGAAGTTTCGAGAAAGCTGCCCCTTGTATAAAAAGACAGGAGTAGGCCCAGGGGTCCTCAGATAGATACAGCGAGTGAGAGGACATTCACTTGAATCCATAGAGGATTAGGACCAGTGAAATACAGAGATTCAAATACTATATTAATCTGCAGAGGAACAGCAGAGACGCTCTGAGATTCAATCTACAGCGATCAGCAAACGCGAAGTGAAGTACAGGAGCACATTCTTATCTATACAAGGTAAGAGGGAGATGCAAACCAAATGAATAGCTACTTGCAACTCAGGGATGCAAGGAAGGTCAATAGACAATATTCTGGAAATACATTATGCATTCATATAATAAAGGTGAAACACCAGCAGGAAGCAAGCAGCCTATAGTATGTTGGTACTCTATACGGAAGAATTGCACTGTATTAATCTGAAATTAAATCAGTGGGGAGACTTTAACAGAGAGTTTTCCTGGGTCTAGTAGAACCCTTTGTGAGAGCATGGCAGGAGATGAGCACATGGCATGGAATATGACCCTGGTTAGAGGGAGAGAGAGACATGGCAGCTGAAGAGAAGGAAGAGAAGTTACAATCATTTACAATCAAGTTATCAAAGAATGCAATTGTCAGACCTGAAAGTGTCTTAGACCAGAACCTATCTAGTTCATATAGTCAGTTTGAAGTCAAGGGCAAGGATGGATTCATAGATTCATTGATCTGGAAAAAGTAGTTTTATGAAGCCTTGATATTTTTTATGGATAAGCAGCTGCTTTAGGAAAAGGTGTCTTCAATGGGGAAGAGTGTTATTGGCATTTGATGAATACATCTCAGTATATCAGTGCTTTAAAATAACCAGGACTTTTAAGAAATGTAATAACACACAAAACCCTATAGTAGAGAGGACAATTCCATCCTGAAGACATAATAAACTCTACATTTCTCTATTCAAGACAAAAGTCTTACTTCATCTTAATCCTCCATTTCAAAGAAAGGTTATCACATTCACATGGCACCCCACTACAGCTGTTGGCAAGGGGGTGTGAAGTTTCTGTAAACTCCACCCTCTTTTCAAATGGCAGAGCCTTGATTGACAGATGGGGGCCTGTGCAAGGGTTGTAACAGCTGCCTTTCTTCTTCAGCACTTATATCCCTCATTGCTCATTGGCTGACTAGACTTGAGGCTTTCTAGAAAAAAGTCAACATTTCCTGCAATGACTAGTTGTAAGATACTTTGAGTTTGCAAAATGCAGCAAAAAGCTGTAAGTACTTTTTTAAAAAAGAACATGTCTTCTGAACAGCCTTAATACAAGGATATTCAGCCATTCTTAGGATAATAAAAGTACAATTAAAGGTCTTTCAATGTCTGCCATTTTGTTTCTCCAGATGCCAGAGAAAGCCGGCCACACCATGGAGGAGGAAGTGGAGACCTTTGCCTTCCAGGCTGAGATCGCCCAGCTGATGTCGCTGATCATCAACACCTTCTACTCCAACAAAGAGATCTTCCTTAGGGAGCTCATCTCCAACTCCTCAGATGTGAGTAGATTAATCATAATGCTGAAATGTCCCATGTAACATTTTACCTTAGTAACCAACCACTCATACACTGCTCTCTGAGCCAGTACAGAAAACAAGTTATAGCTCAGAGTTAACCGCCTTGTTAAATTAGCTCAAGCTATCAACCACGACTTTTGACCGCTGTGACCTATTTTTTCATGTTCTGACAGGCTTTGGACAAGATCAGATACGAGAGCTTGACAGACCCCTCCAAATTGGATTCCTGCAAGGACCTGAAGATCGAGGTCACCCCTGACCTTCGCACTCGCACCCTTACCCTGGTTGACACTGGCATTGGCATGACCAAGGCCGACCTGATCAACAACCTGGGAACCATCGCCAAGTCTGGCACCAAGGCCTTCATGGAGGCGCTGCAGGCTGGAGCCGACATCTCCATGATCGGGCAGTTCGGTGTGGGTTTCTACTCCGCCTACCTGGTGGCTGAGAGGGTGACCGTCATCACCAAGCACAACGATGATGAGCAGTACATCTGGGAGTCTGCAGCTGGTGGCTCTTTCACTGTCAAAGTTGACACTGGTAAGCCTTTTCAACAGTATTGATTAATATGCTACTACAAACACATTTCTCCAATACAACACTATAACCCCTCTTCCTGCAGAAGTTGAATCTGCTGTACAACAAAGGTATTAAGCCTAGATCCAATGTGTGAGTCTGATTTGTCCGATTTGAAGGTGAGTCCATTGGCCGTGGCACCAAAGTGATCCTGCACATGAAGGAGGACCAGTTTGAATACTGTGAGGAGAAGCGTGTCAAAGAGGTCGTGAAGAAGCACTCCCAGTTCATTGGCTACCCCATCACACTCTACGTAAGTTCTAATAGAGCTCTATATTTGTTTGGTCGTGACAATGTAACAAAATAATAGGGGAGATTAACTGAAATCTACTGTATAAACTTGGAAAGTAACCTGTTGATAACAGTGGACCCAAACATTGCTCCCCATAGTGGGCAAATCCTAAACGTTTTTTAAATAAAATGTTTGTCAAGGTGGAGAAGTCTAGAGAGAAGGAGGTGGACCTTGAGGAGGGAGAAAAGGACGAGGAGGCTGATAAAGACGCTTCAGCTGAGGACAAAGACAAGCCCAAGATCGAGGACGTCGGCTCTGATGAGGACGAGGACACCAAGGACAGCAAGAACAAGAGGAAGAAGAAGGTCAAGGAGAAGTACATTGACGCCGAGGAGCTGAACAAGACCAAGCCCATCTGGACCCGTAACCCTGATGATATCACCAATGAGGAGTACGGCGAGTTCTACAAGAGTCTGACCAACGACTGGGAGGACCACCTGGCTATCAAGGTGGGTCTATGATGGCAACCCGAAAACTCAACCCTTATGGGTTTATCTTGATCCAACCTATGAATTCATATATTATTATGACTGTGTGAGTCAACGTTTATCTCTTTATTTCCACAGCACTTCTCAGTGGAGGGCCAGCTGGAGTTCCGCGCTCTGCTCTTCGTGCCCAGGAGGGCTTCCTTCGACCTCTTTGAGAACAAGAAGAAGAAGAACAACATCAAGCTGTACGTCAGGAGGGTCTTCATCATGGACAACTGTGACGAGCTGATGCCAGAGTATCTCAGTGAGTACTGTTCCTTGAACCTTTCATGCATACTTCCTGATCACCTCATTCAACCAGGACTTTAAGTTAAGCTGTATGTAAGATGTCTAATTGTCTGTCTTTCTCTTCAGACTTCATCAAGGGTGTGGTAGACTCTGAGGATCTGCCCCTGAACATCTCCAGAGAGATGCTGCAGCAGAGCAAGATCCTCAAGGTGATCCGCAAGAACCTGGTCAAGAAGTGCATAGAGCTTTTCATCGAGCTCTCAGAAGACAAGGACAATTACAAGAAGTTCTACGAGCAGTTCTCCAAGAACATCAAGGTAAGATCTTCCTCCCTTTAAAATGTATTTTCCTTCCAGAACTTCTCCTTCTCTTTATGAGGGACCTTTAGCTTTAACATCTTCCATCTTTGTGTGCCCTTTAGCTGGGAATCCATGAGGACTCTCAGAACCGCAAGAAATTGTCAGACATGCTGCGCTACTACACCTCCAACTCCGGTGACGAAATGGTCTCCCTGAAGGACTACGTTTCCCGCATGAAGGACACCCAGAAACACATCTACTACATTACTGGTGAGCTGCCCTCTATTTTCTCTCTCCATTCTTCTTCAAATCCGTGTGACATTTCAAAATTGAGAAAGAAACAGGGCAATCTAACTGTTAATAACTGTGTATTCTCTTCTAGGTGAGACCAAGGAACAGGTTGCCAACTCTTCCTTTGTGGAGCGCCTCCGCAAGGCCGGCCTGGAAGTGATCTACATGATTGAGCCCATTGATGAGTATTGCGTCCAGCAGCTGAAGGAGTATGATGGCAAGAACCTGGTCTCTGTGACCAAGGAGGGTCTGGAGCTTCCTGAGGATGAGGATGAGAAGAAGAAACAAGAGGAGCTGAATTCTAAATTTGAGAACCTCTGCAAGATCATGAAGGACATCCTGGACAAGAAAATTGAGAAGGTACAAGCACAATTTACCTGAACCTAATCCCTTTGCAATGCGTCTTCACCTTTTAATATCAGACCACTTACAACAACCGTCACTACGACTACTAATCATCTGTTTTCAATATTTACAGGTTTCAGTGTCCAACCGCCTAGTCTCCTCCCCCTGCTGCATTGTGACCAGCACCTATGGCTGGACAGCCAACATGGAGAGGATCATGAAATCTCAAGCTCTCCGAGACAACTCCACCATGGGCTACATGACAGCCAAGAAGCACCTGGAGATCAACCCAACCCACCCTATTGTGGAGACCCTGAGAGAGAAAGCTGAGGCCGACAAGAACGACAAAGCCGTGAAGGACCTGGTCATCTTGCTGTTCGAGACTGCTCTGATGTCTTCTGGATTCACACTGGACGACCCTCAGACCCACGCAAACCGCATCTACAGGATGATCAAGCTTGGCCTGGGTGAGTTGACCAAGCTTATTCGCCCTCAACCTTTGTCTTGGTTGATGGGGTTCAAAGGCTCCTCCTAGAGCAATATATAGACAGGGCTGCAAACACCAAGTAACAAGTAATGGTAAGGACTATGGCTTTTGCTTTTTCCCACACTTTGGCTGTCTGAATAGCAGTTTGTACACCGATTGAAGATGGTTTTCTAACGTGGGCTATTTCTTCCTCTCTACAGGCATCGATGATGATGACTCAGCAGTGGAGGACATCCTCCAGCCCAGTGAGGATGACATGCCTGTCCTGGAGGGAGATGATGACACCTCTAGAATGGAGGAAGTTGACTAAAGATATTACAGAAGTACATAATTTTTTCCCCCTTTTGAATCTTTATTTTGTAAGTAATTATTTTTTTGGTCCCAAATAGACTTTCTAATTGACATTTTCCATGACTGTCGAGCTGTGGGGAAAGTATTAATTTTAATCAATTATAATTAATCAACATCATAATCGTATAGTATATCGGCTGCTTTCAACCCTATTCAACTGTACTTTAATAGTAGGCTATTTAATATCAAGTCAATAGGGATTTGACTTGTATCTTTTTGTAACTGTGAGCTATTTTCTATGAAAAACGACAAGATTTATAATAAAGATGTATTCAGAAACATATCTTACATTTTCTCTTTCTGATCGATGAATCCTCTTTATCAAATAGTCTGGATTATTGTGATGTCAGGCATGTTTATAATTCAACACAATTTAATATCTCAGAGAAGGATGAATACTGGACTATTTCTATTGCATTTTCATTCATACTTATGCAATCCCCTATACCCTCTCCTAAGTGCTCCCTGTAACGACAGTAAATTTCTAGACCTTAGGTAAAAGTTTCGTTCCTTGTGAATTCATGATGAATATGCCATGTAATGTACCAGTGATTTATATTGGTATATATTGTGGCGAGCTCGGCCAGAAGAAGATGGCAAGAGACAGAGACTGACTTTACCGGAGAGTTCCTGTGCCCCATACACCGCACGACTCCAGGAACGTCACATTTTATTCCCCTCCTTCAACTATTAACAATGAACACATCCTCCGGCCATGCAAGGCTCGGTCACGGTAGGGATTTTAACATTCCCCCCTAACCCCATAACCTGAACTAAGACAACGTAAGGAAACATAAACACATAACATTAGCTTAACTACTAAAACGTAAAGACATAACACAACCGTTTTAATCATAGAACAACAACTACCCACAATCCACTTGCTCCCTTCAGTTACCACGCAACGTGTGGCTAGCGTATGCCGGCCAGATCGCTACAATATGAAGGTATGGTTGTATATATGAAGGTATGAACCCACTTTATTAACTTGATATCGCCACGCCCATAAACCCGCCTTCACAAGAGTTGAACGCAAGAGGCGCCTGGACAGCGTTCTAGCGTTTGATTGACATTCCATCGCTCCTCTCAGTGCACACACTCATCCCAGACACAGTAGAAACACAGTTTAGGAAGAGTCCAGACGGTTCTAGAAGCTGAGGATTTCTCGAAGACTCAGCTGGTATAAAACCTTGCCAGTTGTCCTCTCCCAATCTCTGCTGTTAGCTGGCTAGGTTGTGTTTGGTTGGGGACCAACTTCTGAAGAAGAGTACAGGGACATTTCCATCCACAGTAAGGTAAGACATGAAATAACATTCATATTCCAACACTAAGATGAGTGTCACTCTCCAATTCATACAGTCAGTGGTAGTCCAGTCTATTAGCAAAATATATTGATAATATTTTTATTTTTTTATTTTACCATCAGAATAATCCACCCAAAACATTATTTTGTTGCAATGAATTCCATTGTACTTTTCCTACTTTCCTTACGTTATTTCAGCATAGGCCATCATCCACACATTAACATTCATTATATTATGAAGCTGACCTATAAAACCTGCAATATATCCGAACTTGGGTCTTGACTGTCTGTCTGCCACACTTTGATAATCATTTTCCGAAAAGGATTTTCATTCACATTTGCTTCACGGTCGACACGACAAATATTCACCATTTCTAAGAATAGGAAATTCATAAATATTCAGATGAAACTCGTTATGGTACACAGTCGCGAGGAGGAGATTGCATATGATAAACTGATTATGCGCCGGTAGGTTCTAGAATCTTGTTATTTACCGCGCGAACCGGCAGGTGGAGTATGTTTGTCCGCTGCACTTCAAGCCACGTGCTTTCGGTCAGATTACACTGAGATTTGACAAATAAATGAATAAAAAACTATTATATATGTCCGTCCCTCTAAAAACAGAGTATAAGCGCATAATCACTATGGCTGGTACTTACATAGCCTACCGGCAATGTGGAATGTAGAATATTCTATTATAGTGTCCCTGTTCAGTGTTCATAGTAGAAAATGATCCATTGATGTGCCATCAATTTCCTTACAATTAATTTATTTCAGTTTATTTTGAATACTTTGCTCTGAAATAATCTAAAATATAAAAGTAAAAATGAACTTCTACATTTGAGGGAAAATGTAGGATTGTATTTACGACAGTGATATGCGGTAGTCCCACCTAGCTCTTTAGATTAATGCACTAACTGTCATTCTGGATAAGAGCTTCTGCTAAATGACTAAAACGTAAATGTAAAAATAAAAGCAGTAAGCTCACCACATGGCAAGGACCTGTGGCTTCCCTGCTGATGGTTTGCACTTGGTGGATTACAGTAAGTCAATGCAGCAGTAAGGAACAGAGGACAGTCTGTTACACACCATCTGTCTGTTTTAGCTATAAATCCCTCACAGGAACTTGATGCAGGTGGAAGAGCTAGTGCTTCTACATTAAATGCCCAGTGCATGATTTTCTTGTGTTTTATATATATATCCACACTAAGGTTGGAATAATACTGTAAAATGTTGAGAATAATGTTAATTCCCTTTTAGTCTAAGAGTGGTTTGAAAATACTGCCTGACATTTCAGGCTGTTTTGGTGGGATGGCGTTTTGGCCTGCCTGGTGACATCACCAGGTGGTAAATTAGTTAAAGCTGCAATATGTCACTTTTTGGGTGACCTGACCAAATTCACATAGAAATGTGAGTTATAGATCTGCATTATCATTGAAAGTAAGTCTAAGAAGTGGTAGTTCTGTTCTATATGTGCTATTTCTATGCATCCCGTTTTAAGTTTTGTTTTTGCCTTTTACTTTCAGTTTTGTACAGCAGCTTCAAAGAGCAGAAAATTGTTATAGAAAATATATTCCACAGCGGTTTAGATGGTATTATGATTCTCTACACACTATACTTGCTTTTTTTGTCACATAAACTGAAATTAGGCAAACTATTCACATTTTTTTAAACCAGGAAATGGTGGAGGGATTTATGCTAGTACACCTTTAATAGACCAATAAGAAAGATACTTCCAAACCTCTCTGCCAATAACAGCTAGTTTTCAGTTTCCCACTCAGACCACACATACAGTCCTAGCTAAATTCTTGCTTGAGAAATGGCTCTTTGCTAAGAAGATATTTTTGTTTTCAATTAAAATGGTCAAAAAGAAACAATCACAGTAAGGTACTTAATTGTTACCCAGAAATTATTTGATATTGAGATTAAAAACGTCTGCATTGGACCTTTTTAAGTCTGAAACTGACTTCCCAAATGTCAGATTCAGCATTGACTTATGGTTTTAAGAAAACTAGTATTGTGCCAGTGACATCCCTACTAGCCACTCACTGACTGCCGTTGACCTGATTGAGCCGCTTGGACAGTCATGACCATACTGTGACTAAAATACTGATGCACAGTGGTTCATTTGGGGATTGAGTTGAAAAATATGTTTTTGATGGTGATGTCAGATTGCATAACTTCGGCTGCACTGACAGTCCAAGGAGTGATGCAACCCGTCAGAAGACAATCCGGTGTGTTGCGTTGTCTCCTTCTCAGTGTGTGTGTGTTGTCTCCACAGATGCCGGAAGCCCATGATGCTCCGATGGAGGAGGAGGCGGAGACCTTTGCCTTCCAGGCTGAGATCGCCCAGCTGATGTCGCTGATCATCAACACCTTCTACTCCAACAAAGAGATCTTCCTTAGGGAGCTCATCTCCAACTCCTCAGATGTGAGTACTTCAGACACCACAGGCACTTAAACTACTTGGTAGTATTATTTGATGATTCATAAAATACACACAGGCATTTTATATTTCTTGTTTATTGTACCACTATTAATATTTTATTACATAACTATAGATTATTTTGATTTATTCATATTTTATTACATTACACACAATTAAATATGGATGTAACCTGCAGGATACATTTACATATAATTAAGAGTTTTGTTAATCTCATGCTGAGGCCAGTGTGAAGTCAAAAGTCAGATTTATTTAGACCTATTTACCTTCAATCGACTACTAGGCTCTGGACAAAATCCGCTATGAGAGCCTGACAGACCCTACCAAGATGGACTCTGGCAAAGACCTGAAGATCGAGGTCATTCCCAACAAGGAGGAGCGCACCCTGACCCTGGTTGACACCGGTATTGGCATGACCAAGGCCGACCTGATCAACAACCTGGGAACCATCGCCAAGTCTGGCACCAAGGCCTTCATGGAGGCGCTGCAGGCTGGAGCCGACATCTCCATGATCGGGCAGTTCGGTGTGGGTTTCTACTCCGCCTACCTGGTGGCTGAGAGGGTGACCGTCATCACCAAGCACAACGATGATGAGCAGTATATCTGGGAATCCTCCGCTGGCGGATCCTTCACCGTCAAAGTCGACACATCAGGTAAAGACAGATTCTAGTTTTACAGTGAACTGTACCACTTAACTATATGTTATGATATTAATCAGTGTGAACTGGAAATATATGTAGGCCTGCAGTATAGAATGTAAGCCTACAGTTGCAATGTAGGATGTAAGCCTACAGTTGCAATGTAGGATGCAAGCCTACAGTATTTACAGTATTATTCCTGGTATGGTCTGTTCTAAACGCTGACTTGACTCCCATGTCTCTCTCTTATAGCTGAGTCTATTGGTCGTGGCACCAAGGTGATTCTGTACCTGAAGGATGACCAGACAGAATATTGTGAGGAGAAACGGGTCAAAGAAATTGTGAAGAAGCACTCTCAGTTCATCGGATACCCCATCACACTCTTTGTAAGAACTAGTAGGCATGAGTGGGTGAAATTATGTAACCAGTGTGAAATCAACCCCTAGATATAGTGGAAACTCCACTGAGTGATTACTAAGTTGTTGAAGTACATCTCAAGGATCCTTTCAGATTTGCAAAAATAGGTGTCAGGGGAGGGGGTAGGAGGAGATTTCAGATTGGACAAGTTATTGACAATTTTATATTGAATGTAAAACAGGCACAGTGAAATAAATATTTCTGCCAACTAAAAGTCTAAAAGTGACTTACTGTACATCAACTCCATGAATACGTTCCTATGATCCTCTGTTCAGGTGGAGAAGGAGCGTGACAAGGAAGTGAGCGACGATGAGGAGGAGGAGGAGAAGAAGGATGGTGAAGAAGGAGAGAAGGGAGAGGAGGACAAACCTGATATCGAGGACGTAGGCTCGGACGAGGAGGATGACCATGATCATGGCCACGACGGCGCATGTGGGGACAAGAAGAAGAAGAAGAAGAAGAAGATCAAGGAGAAGTACATTGACCAAGAGGAGCTGAACAAGACCAAGCCCCTGTGGACCCGTAACCCTGACGACATCACCAACGAGGAGTACGGAGAGTTCTACAAGAGCCTGACCAACGACTGGGAGGAACACCTGGCTGTCAAGGTGAGGATATTCTATCTATATTGGCCAACAGAATACATTTTCACTCTGATTTTGTAACGTCATAGGTAGTACCAGTATTGTCAGTTAATAATGCTTGAGCTAATGTCATAATGTCAAATAAGGTATACATGTACATGAAGGTTTTTGAATTCAGTTGTTGACCTTCTGTTTTTCTTCCACAGCACTTCTCAGTGGAGGGTCAGTTGGAGTTCCGTGCCCTACTCTTTGTGCCTCGCCGCGCGCCCTTTGACCTCTTTGAGAACAAGAAGAAGAAGAACAACATCAAGCTGTACGTCAGGAGGGTCTTCATCATGGACAACTGTGACGATCTCATCCCCGAGTACCTCAGTAAGTCAGACAGAACTGAAGTAGATGCTCTCATACAGTAGGTCTGGGAATGATTAACACAGCTATAATCTCACCTGACCAATATTTTCTCTGTCGTTCTCTCCAGACTTCATCAAGGGTGTGGTGGACTCTGAGGATCTTCCCCTGAACATCTCCAGAGAGATGCTGCAGCAGAGCAAGATCCTCAAGGTGATCCGCAAGAACCTGGTCAAGAAGTGTATAGAGCTTTTCACAGAGCTCTCAGAGGACAGAGAAAACTACAAGAAGTACTATGAGCAGTTCTCCAAGAACATCAAGGTCAGTTTCATGCTCTCAGTTTCATACTAATGTGACACTGTAAACATAGGAATAATGGATTGTATTATTTATACAGAGCTTCTCACTTGTTCTCTGACAATTGATGTATAACAGCAGCACCCACCACATGGGTGATACATGGAAACCATTTTGTGCCAGCATGCTCAACACGCATCAGCTATCATCATTATGTAACATTATCTTCAAGGTCAGCCTGAATTGAACCTAGGTTGCGACAGTCACCTTGTATTTAGTGGTATAATAGGATGTGGAAGACAATCTAGGTGGATACTATGTCATATCACCACCTGTTCTTTGAAGAATCCTTGGGGAACATTCTGAAAGCTGTAGAATTTTCCACTAGCCTTTAACTGGTTGCCACCTGTCTGATCCCCTCGCCATCTTGTCTCCTCTAAACCTGATATAAGCTGCTTAGGGCCCTGTCGTTCAGAGGGCTCCTTACCGCCATCTTCTGTCTGGCTGGAGTGGGTTTGCATGACTAGGGTCAGGCTCTATGGCATATTGTTAAAGTTATTGCATAAATCATAAGGTAAGCCTTGGATTCCATGTTAAAACCGTTCTCATGTCCTCTGAAATTATGTTAAATCTTAAAGGGGATGTTTACCCACCTTGTTTTACATTTTTTTTTTACATAGTTAGAAAAAGCTTCCTGACTTAAGGCAACATACAAGCCCCTTCTTGATATAATATTTGTCAGAACTTTCGGTTACTTCCTGGAAAATGTAAAAGTCTCGTAACGCATCAAGATACTTTATAGGTGAATTGTTATTTAACTGATCTCTCTTGTGTTTTCTTTCCCAGCTTGGTATCCATGAGGACTCTCAGAACCGTAAGAGGCTGTCAGACATGCTGCGCTACTACACCTCGGCCTCAGGGGACGAAATGGTCTCCCTGAAGGACTACGTCACACGCATGAAGGACACCCAAAAACATATCTACTACATCACGGGTGAGGAAATTCAACCCTCTCTGCACAGCCCAGTTCATAGGTTGTAAGATGGTAAGAACCTGTTTGCTCAAGTTGCTTTAACTACTGCATGTTTCAGGCGAGACCAAAGACCAGGTGGCCAACTCTGCGTTCGTAGAGCGCCTTCGCAAGGCCGGCCTGGAGGTGATCTACATGATTGAGCCCATTGATGAGTACTGTGTCCAGCAGCTGAAGGAGTACGATGGCAAGAACCTGGTCTCCGTGACCAAGGAGGGCCTGGAGCTGCCTGAGGATGAGGACATGAAGAAGAGACAGGAAGAGCAGAAGTCTCAGTTTGAGAACCTCTGCAAGATCATGAAGGACATACTGGAAAAGAAAGTTGAGAAGGTGAGATGACGCTGAATCACACACTGCTTACAGATATCAGGTTGCTGAAGGGGTCCGTTATGTTAAGGCAGATGTCGGGAGGCCACCAATAAACCCCACTGTATTTACAGGCTCACTGACAGTACAACGATTTCCTGATTCAATGCTGTTCTGATCATCTCCCTAATAACCAACCGCTCCTATCATTACCCGCCCCCCTTTAGGTGACAGTGTCCAACCGCCTGGTCTCCTCCCCCTGCTGCATTGTGACCAGCACCTACGGCTGGACGGCCAACATGGAGAGGATCATGAAGGCCCAGGCCCTGAGGGACAACTCTACGATGGGCTACATGGCTGCCAAGAAGCACCTGGAGATCAACCCAGACCACCCCATCGTGGAGACCCTGAGGCAGAAGGCAGAGGCTGATAAGAATGACAAGTCTGTGAAGGACCTGGTGATTCTGCTGTTTGAGACGGCTCTGCTGTCCTCTGGGTTCACCTTGGATGACCCTCAGACACACTCCAACCGCATCTATCGGATGATCAAGCTAGGCCTGGGTGAGTTGGTTTGCTCAAACAAGGACTATGTTTGCAATTAATGGTAGCCCCTTTGCCTGTAGTCCTTTGGTGAAGGACCCATGTTGGTGTAATCAATGAGGTCATAATGGCTCCATCTAGCCCTCCAGTATACTTGACTCAATATTCAGTGGCCTAGATATGAGAGAGAACCTTGTTAAAGCTTCAGTAACTGACCGTGACTCATTCCTCTCTCCCTTCCCCTGTCTAGGAATTGACGAGGATGAGTTGACCCCTGAGGAGCCGAACTCAGCTCCCGTTGAGGACATGCCTCCACTGGAGGGGGACGAGGACACATCCAGGATGGAGGAGGTCGACTAGACCAGCCTGCTCAGCTGCTGTGTTACTGTAACTATGCCAGTTAGCTTTGGCTCTAGTAGTGTTGACAGGATGACTTTGATGTTTGTTCATAAGCCTGGAATGTCCCCCCTTGCCCTCCTACTCAGTCCAAAATCCCTTGACCCTCATTGACTACATGCAGATCAGATTAATTCCCCTAAACGTTAGTTTACTTTTTTCTTTTGGAGAAAAACAAGAGCCTGTTGAAACTTTTTTTTCTTTAATTGTATCAATGCATTTTTGTATTTATTGACATTCCAATGTTATTTTGTGTGTTGACTGTATGACTTGACTGTAAATATCTTCTCTAATTGATACTGTGACTTCAAATGGTGGGTCCCAAAAAATAAAGTTTACCACATTAACCAATTGCATTGCTTAATTTTGCTATTTATGTTGTCGAATGAAATTAGCTCTTCAAGAGGATTAGTTGGATACTGTACAAATACGCCAAAGTTAGAGGTGCTTAGAGACATAATGGTATACAGTCTGACAGCTCAGAAATTGAACCTGACGAGAGTGAGGATGAATTACCTATGGTGGCAGATGTGAAGTCCTCCGAGTCCGAGCCTCGCCCCGATGGTCATGCAAAGGATGATTCAGGCCCAGTGGGAGTGGCATTTTTGGAGAAAGTAGATCCCTGCCGTTTGGCTGATCCATATGTAGTCTCAGGCTGGGTAGAACATAAGTTGTGTAGCTCGAAGTTGACTTGTGAATTCTGTCCAGAGGGAGCGGGCGCTTCTCATCACACGCCAAGGAATAAGACCTGTGACTTGCTTTTCTCTCCAGAGCAGGGCGCCTTTGAAAGGAGTGATTACTGGGGTGGCACTAAGTGTTGAGGTGGAGCAACTGAAATTGATGATTCCCTGTGTCTGTGACACCCGCTGTTTGGTGTGACGCAGACCCGGTAGCGAGCGTAGTGAAACTGAGAAGACGTCTATCCTTTTGAGTTTTGAAGCAGTGTCTTAAACTGATAAAGTAATGTTAGGATGTCAGTTATCCCGTGAGAGATTTTGTGCCGAACCCACTAAGGTGTTTCAGATGCCAAGCTTATGGTCATGTTGCAGGAGTGTGTGTTCAGCAGGAGGGCGATTCTGAGATGTGAGAAGTGCAGGAGGGCATGGAACAAAGGATTGTGTAGTATCGATAGAAAAACTGTCAATTGTGGGAGTGCCGATGTTGCAGGGGATCAGAAGTGCCCAGTGCAAGAGAGACAGGTTGAGGTTGCCAGGGTCAGAGGAGAAGAGAAGGTGTCAAATGCTGAGGCAGTGAAGAGAGTGCAGGATGATTGGTCAAGGGTGAGTAGTAGGCCTAGGCCAATACAGATTGCTATGAATATGTGCTTCAGTAAGGTTGGCTTCTTAGCATTCATTGCCTACTTTCTGTGCTGGAGGGGCAGCCAGCAGGAAATACAGAGCGTAGGGGTTGGTAATCTCTTTGCGCCGTGATTAGCTCAGTGTTCTGTCATTCATGGGGACACTACATCACTGCAAAATCTACAGGGAGAACTTGAAAGTTCAAGCCCCCTTGGGTGCTGCCATAGATTTACATTAGAAGTGCCCATCGAAGAAGGCGCAAGATCATTGGCAATAGATATATCTACCGTAGCTTTGATTGGACTGATCATGTCAACATCGTATTTTCAAAATCGTAGCTAGCAAGCTAGATAAGCAGTCATCATCATGAATCACCTACAATCTACTGGAAAATCATTTTCAAACCTTGTCATATCAAGAGAAATTATAGATAAAACGTATCGGTGCCCATCGGCACAGCCTTTTTCAAGCTTAAAATGATAAACATTCAAATGCAACACCATGGGCCAGAAAAGGCTGTGTTCAAAACAACTGGAAACTCTGAACTTGGAAATCTCTGACTTTAGTGAGTTCAAGACAACTGGGAACTCTGAAAAAAATTAGCTCTGACTGGGAAAATACGTTTTGCACGGTCATCCAACTTGGAATTCCAAGTCGACATGTTCTGAATTCTATTGCAGTACATTTCAAAAGTGCTGAACAAATAGTTATATTGACTATGCACGTCCTAGCTTGCTCATTAATGTCTTCATCGGAATTACGGATTGCCTCTTATCCGCTCATTGTTCCCTTATGCCATAGTTTGTACATCTCTATTGTCAGTAGAAACCACGTTTGTTTAAGCAAGTCAGCTATATCAGCTAATGCTATGTTTATTTTTTTTGAAAGGCAGTAAATTAGGCTCCATAGTGCTTAAAAGTACTCTGCTGTTGGGACAGCTTTATGTAGGCCCTAAAAGTTTGTGGGCACCGTTTGTCACCTTTCTATATTTTTCTTATTTTTTTATTTAACTTTTATTTTACTAGGCAAGTCAGTTAAGAACAAATTCTTATTTACAATAAAGTCCTACCAAAAGGCAAAATAACTCCTGTGGGGACAGGGCTGGTATTAAAAATAAATACAAATAAATAAAATATAAATATAGGACCCTACAAATAAATAAAATATTAATATAGGACCAAACACAAGAGAGACAAAACAACACTACCAAAAGACATACCTAAGACAACAACATAGTAAGGCAGCAACACATGACAACACAGCATGGTAGCAACACAACATGGTAGCAGTACAAAACATAGTACCATGAATGTATTGTTTAGTGTTGTGTAGTGGCTTTGCTGGCATGCATAAAACATACGTTTTTTGTAGTTTGCCCCACCAAGATTTACATGCTAAAATCGCCACTGGGTGTACGAGGTTTTACTGCAGAATAATTACGAAAGAGTCTCGTTCCAGGCCGTCAGCCTGGTATAGGATCGGTAAGGGCGAAGTAGTGGAATGGGGTGGTGATTTTGATTAAATAGTGGTCGGCTATATAGGTGTAGGGTTTGTTGGAGGTGACATTGTTTTCCTTCCATGAAATTTTTGAATCACAAAATATAACGTGATCGACCACACACTACCGCCCAGTAGGTGGCGGCATAGACAAACTAAATGTGCGAACGGCACGATACCAAAGAAGAAGAACCGCTACGAGTTGTCAGGATTTCGCTTCTGGAAGGGTCAGAAAGGGAACGAGGGCGGCTATATTTGCGCAATGCCGAATAAAGCGAAAAAAGAGAAGGTGAGTTTGCTTACAAACCCGTTGATACGAGCAGTAGAGTGTACAACAAAACTAGTTTGTGATGTTTTAAACTACGAACAGGCTGTCGTCGACTCGACATTTGAATGTCCCACATTATAACTAGCTTACGTTAGCTAGCTATGCTAACATGAATAGCTAACGTTAGCTGGCTAGTTGCGTGCAGCTAGTAAGATTTTAACGAAAAGTACAGTACGATTTGAGGGACAAATTCACAGCTATCGTTTGCTACAATTAAAGTTAACTTCTTAAAGTTACTAAATAACTTGTTCAACTTCAACCACAAACATTAGGTTAGCTTGGGAAGGTAAACATGAAGTGCTAGTATATGAAATTAGTCTACTTGGCCCTGTCCCTACACATTAGTTATCTGACTTGTGAACAATGCATGCCTAAAATATTTGTTTTGTCTACAGGAGTCTGGAAAAGTTGGCAAAACTGGAGGACAAGAAAATGAACATGAGGTAACTAAGCTAGTTCTCGAGAACCCGTCTGTGAATGGGCAAAAATTGGTTTTGAAGTTCAATGTCAATGCCTTTTCGTTCTATCAATCAGCTGATATGAACATGATTCACATATAGGAAGAGACTACCCGTCAGTGTTAAAAACATGATAGCCACTCCCTTTATTTAGTCCGAATATAAATAATGTTTGCATAACATTAGCTACTAACATTGTGATCCGAGACTACTTTAAATGGCTAGCTATGTCAGTTCAAATCAGATGTACTGAAGACGTAGATAAGGCCTTGAATCCACAGGAACATAGAAACCTTTTGCCCCCACCCCCCTCTCACTCTGGGGTTGTAATCAGGGGTTTTATATCTGTACTGTGCTGTGTCATCAGCCATGCAGCCGACCTGCTAATGCGCTAACCTTGTGTCAAATTGAAGTCGCTGTATTACTCCCTCAACCCAATCCAACCCTTATCTGCATACAGCCAGGATCTTCTCCTCTGTGATTCTTGTGGCTACTGGGGGCGCTAAGCTTTCGACGTCACTGGGATGATGACAACGAAAACATGGGAGTCGTATACAGGCCGGTTCAGTCTTGGTAATGCCCTGTGTTTGCTGGCACGACCTTCTCATTGTTTGAGTGGTTAAACAGACTGCTAGATGCAAGCAGAGATGTCTGTTGATATTTATTCTACGGGTTTCTGAACCAACATTTCTTCCTCTTGTTAATGTAGCTAGACCTATTCTCCTGTGTTTTTGGATGTGAGAACCACTTTCTTACCTGAGGGTCTGACCAGCTGCAGTATGAAGCTAATACAGTACATGAGCCCACTCTGCTATGACTCTAACACACATTGGGTTAAATAAATCTGCGGTAGAGAAGACCTGTTGTGTCATGATGAGTCCGTAATCCTGGCCCATCATGGGTTCAAGCAGCTTTATTCCTCCCATTACTAGACAGTCAGCGTGCCGGCGGCTCACTAAGGCCTAAAACCCTAAACCCCAGTCTTGTAGTGTGAAAGACAACATTACTTGAGTTAAGTGAATTTGACCCCCCCCCCCATACACCTGACATGGCTGAGAGACAGCCATGTCAGGTGTATGTGTGGTGATTAATGGATCCCAGCAGGGTTGTGTTCAGTACAGGAAAAGTAATTTTTGAAATTACATGAAAATGAATAGTCCCTCCATTTCATTTTTTTTTTTTTCATTTGGTGTTTAATGAACAAACTCAGGTGCATGCTCTGATCCTCTAGCTCTCGCCTCCCCTTCTCCACACAGCATGGTTCCAATAGGAAAGGCAGTAACAGCGTCCCTCCCACCACTCAGCTGCTCAAGGGCAAGCAGCCGGGTTCCCAGACGCCTGTCAAAAAGGACAAGAGGCAGAGCTCGTCCCGCTTCAGCCTGAGCAACAACCGAGAACTGCAGAAGCTGCCTGCCTTCAAAGGTACGACTGGACCTAATCTAGCCTATTCCTAACATAGCCCATTCTCTTGTCTCATGCCTTCAAATGTACGACTGCACAGTAAGCCACCCCTAGTATAGGCTTGCCCTAACTCAGCCTATTCAAACACATATTTTGTCTCTGTTCACTCCATAAGGGAAAGTAAATCTAGTTATCTAAGCTTTGGACACACACAATACTTTTGATTGGTCTGAATCCTGTATTGGCTTGGTTTCCCAGCCCTCCCTACTGATGTATGTGCTATCCCCTGTCCCGTTACCCCTAGCTCTGGCTTAGCCTCTACATTTAGCCCTGGTAAGCTTTAGCATAGCTGCCTGCCATCTCCAAAAGCCCTTTCGTATTCTTATCTGATGTAAATCACAACGACATCACCATCGCTCTCTCTCACTCTCTGCCAGTCTCTGTACCTCTCCACTGCTCTGCCGTGCTAGAGAATGTACCTCCGACAGCGTTGCACAAGACATGGAAGCAAACAGTGGACGTAAAGGGCTTTGACTTCGCGCTGGATTTAACCCAAGGGTCTATATTTAGGGAGTAATCCAGAGAAGGTTTTAATGCTGCCAGGTCCTTCTGTTTCAGGATGCTGCCAGTGCCCAGATAAGCGGGTGGCTGGCAGGGAGCTACATTACAACCCGCCTACCCTCCCCTGCATTTCTCATGGACAATATCAGCACTGGCACATGCATATCCAACGCAGTGTTATAATGTTACTACTGTGAGTGATTGGCATTCAGTTGGAATGTGCACAGTATGCACATCCAGCAGATTTCATAAGTACATAAGCTATGCTACACCACGTAATAAGAAAAGAGACTACCCATGCATTACTTGGGCCTAGATGCAGGATCTAGAATAACATTGGACATTAGTGTCTAGGATCCGGGGCAAAGTGGAGAGCTGCTCGAGTTTCTGTTAACTTTGTCTAGTGGTTCTTTGGAGACAATCCAGTCACGCCCACACGCCACAGTTGCCTTGTTACAGTAACCACGCAAGCCAACTGCTTCAGCATGGAAGTGTCCTGTATTCAACTTTCGTTCTTCCTCGTCTTGTCAGACAGCCTACATTCAGGCAGACACAAAGGACTGTTATCTCTGATCATGCAATACCTTTGTTTCCTTTATCTAGCATTACTATGTTCTTTACAACGCCTTCGATAAGCTCTGATTCGTGATAACAGCTGGTCACGTCCAGGGGCCCAACAAGAGGGCTTTTGATAAGGTTGTTCTCCAAATATTGTCCCACGGGCCATGATCTTGTGGGTGTTATCAGTGGTCCTGTCCTGTAAGGCAACTAGCAAGGCCTGCTTTCACTCCACACGCTCTCCTCTGGATGGAGACTGACTGTTCGTCTGCAGCAGTCAGGCTACACCAAGCTTTAGTGGTGCTGCTTTTGAATGGCTAGACTATTGCAGACTAGACCGCTACGTAGAGCTTTACCAAAGGGCTGGCTCTGGAGACCTGGACCACACAAAGCGGTAGAGTGCTGCTTTTGGAGAGTTAGTGCTGTGTAGCAAAAGAGGTGATTTCCGAGAGCTACAAAAAAACTTTAGGGATGGTTTCAGAGCTTTAGTAGGTGCCTCTTTTGGACAGCAGACTGACCAGGCAGGGAAAGCTGCAGCCTGAGACCACCTCACATTGTTGCTTGGTGGAATATGCAGTATGCACCATGTTCACATGGTGGTAATGCCTGAAAAAAGCTGTAGCAGGATAATGTTTTACCTTTTCCACAGTTTGAGAAACTTGCTACTTTGGGGGAAAAGCAACGCCACAGTGTTTCAGATGGGTGTCTGTTTTTAGTTCTCCCCCACTCAACTCTCCCACCACTGCAAGGGTTTGCCGAAGGGGGTTGATGAGGAAACGAAAGAACAACAGCTGGTGTTTTGTGTGAGATCGAGTGACGGAGCTGTCCTGGGAGGGATACAGTTTCTCTCGCTCTTTGTCGGAAACTGTTGTCTCAGGGAACTGTCGTTTCAGAGTGACTGTTCACTCTGTGTCTGAACTCAAGTGGGCTCCCAAGTGGCGCTGCGGTCTAAGACACGGCATCTCAGTGCTAGAGGCGTCACTACAGACCCTGGTCCGATTCCAGGCTGTATCATAATCCGGCTGTGATTGGGAGTCCCATAGGGCGGTGCACAATTGGCCCAGCGTCGTCCGGGTTTGGCCGGTGTAGGCCGCCATTGTAAATAAGAATCTGTTCTTAACTGACTTGCCTAGTTAAATAAAGGTTTAAAAAAATTAAGTAATTGGCTGGATGATGTACGTCTTCAGTAGTAGCTAGAGGTCAATAGAACGTGGTGCTGCAGTGTCAGCTGACGCATAAAAGTAGTCTTCCATTCCTTACATTGTCACATCTTTCAAATCACTACAAAACACACTTTGTTGTTGATAGCCAGAGTAGCCCGACGCGTCCCAGGTTGAACCCGGTCGTTCTGCATGAATGTAGAGGCTAGCGGGAGAGTTTAAATGGCTTGAGCCCGGTGGCCTGTGCCAAAGGAGAGTTTGGAAGATAATCAGTGAGTGCGTGCAGTCTGTATCAGAATAACAGCTCTTCCGGCAGAATGCCCCATGACTAAGTAGGTCAGAAAGAGCTCTTTATCTTTCTCTCACACACACACACACACACACACACACTTGTTTTTCTATCCTTGTGGGGACCTAAAATAGATTTCCATTCAAAATCCTATTTTCTCTAACGTTAACCCTTAACGCCAAACCCTAAACCTAACCCCTAAGCTTTAAAATAGCCTTTGTCCTCGTGGTGACATGACAAAAGTCCCAATGAGGGTGAATTTCTTGTTTTACTATCCTTGTGGGGATTCCAGGTCCCAATGAGGATTGAAGAACAAGACCACACACAGAGATGGGCAGTATTTCTCTTTACTTACTTACTTCTGAGTATTTTGTACGATGTATTGAACTACACTCCAATGTACATTATTTTGTAACGAATACTTTCGATAGCTGTATCATTTCTTTATAGCGGTTCAACATTTTGTGGCCCCCTTTAACTCTACATTGCTATCAAAAGTCTGACAGCACTATATGGTGTGATCGGAGCATCTGATAAATGAACTATATGTAATGTAAAATGTTACAATTGCGACGCATGCTGAGTATTACTATGAACTCTGCCCTGAAACGAGGCCAATGGCAAAACCCAGTGTGCTTTGCAGCTGTTCATTTTCACATATTTACATTTTGGTCATTTAACAGATGCTCTTATCCAGTGAGTGCGTTCAACTAAGATGGATAAACAAAAATATATCACAGTCATAGAAGACGTTTCTGTAACTGCTACTGACAATGTTGTTGCTGTTCGGTCGGCTACTTTCAAATGTATTTTAAAATACAATATACATGTATTTAATGAAATACAATAATATACACTGGTCTTCAGGGTTTTTTGTAATTTATGCCCGTCCCTACACACACACACACACACACACACTTTAAATACTTTATTTGAATCACATTACATGAATTATTCAAAAATGTCAAAGGTCTTGGATACAAGGACACATAAGGATACAAAAAGCTTATCTTCTCCACACAGCTAGGCTGCCCATAACAGCTGAAACAGAGCATTTCTTCAATTGTGCGCCACCCTATGAGACTCCCAAGCAAGGTCTGGATTCGAACCAGGTTGTCTGTAGTGACGCCTCTAGCACTGAGATGCAGTGTCTGAGACCAAAAAGGCATTGCATAGTATGAGTGAATGACTGAATATGTGCACTATACGTTGTTACAGAGTGTTAGGTGAAGAAATTATACAAATATTTTAAGTTGATATAAATAAATATTTGCATGGTTAACTATACTATACAGGTCGATGGCAGAGAAAGATACTTAAATAGCTAAATGTGAGTATGATATAAGTCAGGGTAATAATAGTATACTTAATATACAGTCTGGTTAAATGTACAGTTAAGTGAATATTTGCATGGTTAAATTAACTGTAGGTAAATGACAGGAAGATATACTTAAATAGCTAAATGTGCGTATGATATAAATTATGGTAATTCCCTTAAAATACAGTCCTTAGTACAGTGTTTAATTACAGAAATGCACTTATTGCACATTCGATATCCTAAATGCAATGAAAAAATATACTAATATACATTCTTGAGTGAATGACTATGTAAGTTCAGTCCAAGAATTACTTACAATATTACACATGATATAACAACTGTACATGAATATGTATATACAGTCCTGAGTGAATGAGTGATTACAGACCAGAGCGTTACTCACGGATGGATGGATGCCTAATTGTTAAACTAGGTCCTAACACCCCAACAGTTCCAGGTCTAAGTTGCCAATGGCACGGCACCCCAGTGAGGCATTAAATAGTCTAATAGGCACGGGCAGGAAGGACCTCCTGTAGCGCTCTGGCACACCGTGGTGGGATCAGTCTGTGACTGAAGGTGCTCCTCTGCATCATAACCATGGCATGCATAGGGTGGGTGACGTTGTCCATGATGGCCAGCGATTTGGCCAGGATCCTTCTCTCCCCCGCCACCTCTAGTGTCAAGGTTAATCCCCAGAACAGAGCTAGCCTTCCTGATCAGCTTATTTACCCGAGAAGCATCACCAGCCTTTATATTGGCGCCCCAGCACACCACTGCAAAAAAGATGGCCACAGACTAGTAGAAAGTTTTCAGTAGTTTACTGCACACGTTGAAGGACCTGAGCCTCCTCAGAAAGTAGAGTCGGCTCTGGCCCTTTTTGTACAGGGCCACGGTGTTACCAGCCCATTCCAGCCTGCTGTCCATATGGGCTCCCAAGAACTTGTATGAACCAACCATTTCCACATCCATCCCCTGTATAGGGACTGCAGTCGGTTGGGCCTTTGTTCTCCTGAAGTCCACCACCATCTCCTTTGTTTTGCTGATGTTGAGCTGTAGGTGGTTTTGCTCACACCACACCACAAAGTCATTGATTGTGCTCCTTCTCCTGCCCACCCCTAATGCTCCCTACAATTGCAGAGTCATCTGAGAACTTCAGCAGGTGGCATGTTTCAGAGTTATATCTGAAGTCCGAGGTGTAGAGGGTGAACAGGAAGGGGGACAGGACCTTTCCCTGGAGGGCCCTTGTATTGCTCACTGCCCGTTCTGACACAAATGTCTGTAGCCGCACATTGTGGCATACCGGTCAGGTAGTCTGTAACCCAGGAGACTAAGGGTGCTTCCACTTTCATCCTCCTCATCTTCTCACCCAGTAGCAGGGGCTGAATGGTGTTGAAGGCACTAGAGAAGTAAAAAAAACATAACCCTCACAGTGCTACCTGCGTTGTCCAACATCAATGCTTACACCATACCTTACTATAGTGACCCTGGACACAGTGCGTCCAGACCAAACACACGCAGCAGCTAACCTGACTGGTCAAGATAAGTTTGACCTGCTACAAACAAAGGAATCCTGCTTACAGTTGGAACATTTTCTGAAAATGCAGTTGAGTTCACTAGTTGCGCTATGACTAACTTCACCTATTGATTTAGGTCTGAAACCACAGTAGGGGAAGACATGACTCTTAAGCATGAAACACGCAGAGCATCTCACTGCCGATAGGTATTTATCACAGTGGGAGGCTGTTCCTTCACTTGCTAGACAGAAGGCGGTACCTGCTGTGGGCCGACCCGGTAGCGACGAACCTGCCGTTTCTACATGTAGACTCTGCCAACAGCTAGCTAGCTAAACATTTGGCTATGGGCAGTCACTGGCAGTATGGGATTATGGAGAGTGAGTTAAATTTGCTGGATATTAAAAAGGGCTTTCTACAAAATAGCAACATTAGCACGTCTAGCTAGCTAACTAAAAATGGAATCTAGACCATAAACTAAGCAACACAAACGGACATGCATTGCCAAACAATGCTACTGCCACCTCTTGGTTTGGAGTATTTTAACAAGGCTTTGTGGCTGTCTTTGCTGTGTGAACAAAAGAGCTCGACTGCGACACTGTTCAGAGGTGCTAATTACTCTTGGCTGGTGAACGGTAGACAATGCAATGTGTGTCCTTGCTCTTACAATGAACATGGTTAGTCAGTCTACACTCCTGTCAATGTCTTATCAAGCACAAAGGGCTGACACACACACACACACACACACACACACACCTGACTAAGAGCAAGAGAAGGATGTGAGCCATTGTCGCTCTGTGTGCACTCTGTTGCAGATGGGGGCATTGTGCTGGTATTAGTGCTGTAACTGCTCACTCTGAGAACAGCTGTGGCAGAGAACTTGCTTCCTGTGTTAAAACTGGCTTCCTGTTTCTTACACCTGGGCCCTATGTACGTGCCTGCGCACACGCACGGGTCCTCTGTGACCACAGTGTTTAACACTTTTTACTTTTCAGTGTTTTGTTATTTTTCACTTCTTGGATCAATCACTGTCATTGTGTCATCTCTTTATCGTGTTTGAGGGGAAATCAACTTGTGGGCCAGAGAAGATGCAGCCTAACAATAATTGTTGGTGTATAGAACTGACCTACTTTGTACACCTTATCAATGGACTATCTGCTTTTCCTAGAGGGAAGATAAGGGGGGTGTAGCCTTTTAGGCCTACCCTACACTGTTTTTTGTTTATAGTGGATTACTCTGAGAGAGTCTTGATTTATTATTTCTTCATTGCTCTTTTTGATGGGAATGTAATTTATTGTAATAGTTGCGGGGGCAGGGTAGATTAATTTGTTTTGTTAGAGAGACTGACAGAGAAAAGAGATGAGGGGGAAAGGTTAGCAGATCTTCAGTCTTTCCCCCTGAGGTTGTTAGCCAGACCTCCTGCATCTGCTCCAATCACAGCAAAGGTCCCGCCCCTTCCCCAGCCCACCAGCAAATCCCCTCGACCTGCCTCATGCTTATGCATTCTGACAGCCTGCCCCATGTGACCCAGGTTGGCCAATCAGACTCCTTCCTAGAGGGATGACATCACTAACTAGCCTGTTCCCTCCAACTGCAGCAGAGTTTCATTTTCTGCTCTGAGTGTTTGGTGCTAAAATGGAGTCTGGCTCCTCGCCTTAGCCTGCGCTACCCACTCCTCTACCCCAGCCCCTAGATGTCATGCACTAGAGCTACCAGCGTCATGGTTCTGGATGCACCGAACTCAAATGGGCCTTTCCAGCCTGTGGCCCTCATGCATTTCAGAGGTGAGCAATGCTAACTGGCTGGCTTTTTCTGTCTCGTATCTGGGTCTCTCTCTCTCTCTCTCTCGGTGTGTGTGTGTTAAGGGGAGGTAGGCAAAAATGTTGCCATTTACCATCTATAGCTGTTTAATGGGCTTTGGTTTGAGACTAAAGCCTGCTCTAGGAAGGAAGGGAGCCTGTTATCCTCTGTCTGGGCACCTGGGGAGTTTTTGGAGAAAGAAAAGGTTGATGTATGCAAACGAAGGTTTTTGCTAGGGCATTGCATAGCTCTGTGTGAGAAAGGGAGGGGGGCTGGTTTTACTGCCTTCAGCCTCTACCATCCCCCACCAAGACTGCTGATGTCAAAGGGAGGGGAAGGGGGCTGGTTTTACTGCCTTCAGCCTCTACCATCCCCCACCAAGACTGCTGATGTCAAAGGGAGGGGAAGGGGGCTGGTTTTACTGCCATCAGCCTCTACCATCCCTCACCAAGACTGCTGATGTCAAAGGGAGGGGAAGGGGGCTGGTTTTACTGCCATCAGCCTCTACCATCCCTCACCAAGACTGCTGATGTCAAAGGGAGGGGAAGGGGGCTGGTTTTACTGCCATCAGCCTCTACCATCCCCCACCAAGACTGCTGATGTCAAAGGGAGGGGAAGGGGGCTGGTTTTACTGCCTTCAGCCTCTACCATCCCCCACCAAGACTGCTGATGTCAAAGGGAGGGGAAGGGGGCTGGTTTTACTGCCATCAGCCTCTACCATCCCCCACCAAGACTGCTGATGTCAAAGGGAGGGGAAGGGGGCTGGTTTTACTGCCATCAGCTTCTACCATCCTCCACCAAGACTGCTGATGTCAAAGGGAGGGGAAGGGGGCTGGTTTTACTGCCATCAGCCTCTACCATCCCCCACCAAGACTGCTGATGTCAAAGGGAGGGGAAGGGGGCTGGTTTTACTGCCATCAGCTTCTACCATCCCCCACCAAGACTGCTGATGTCAAAGGGAGGGGAAGGGGGCTGGTTTTACTGCCATCAGCCTCTACCATCCCCCACAAGACTGCTGATGTCAAAGGGAGGGGAAGGGGGCTGGTTTTACTGCCATCAGCCTCTACCATCCCCCACAAGACTGCTGATGTCAAAGGATGTGAGGTCACAGCAGTTTGTTTCTGTCTGTGTGTGTGTGTGTTTGGTGTCACCCTAGAGCCCTTTTACTATTCTCTGTCCCTTGCTCTGTCCCTCGCATTGGAGATGGCTGTGTTTTCCTTATATTCATTTAGTTGCCAGCGTATTTTCGGAATGGTAAAATGTTTTCAGTGTAAACTTTAACGAGTGTGTGTGTGTGTGTGTAGAACAGATAATGGAGCTATATATTTTTTACATGGGATCATCTTCAGAACTAACAATCACCATTATAAAAAATAAAAATTCACTTAACAGTCAGCTATGTTTGAGTCATTCAGATTGCTTATGCTGTGTTCTTATGCTATGGCAAAATGTGTAGAATTGCAGGAAATTAGCTTCAAAACAGCAAAATGTCTGTGCCCCCGCATAATTTGCAACCACTACTGAAGAAAATCTGTTTCATACATCCGCCTCAGTTACACAGTAGCTTTAAGGACAACAGTTAGTACAACCGTAGCAGTCATTGAAAATACAGTGTTTGGTGTTCTGTTTTTACTAATAGTGAATAAACCAGGGTTTTGTGATTGCAATATGAGTACAGTTTTATAGAAACGGTACTGTACTGTCCCCATCAGCACAATCTCGTTTTATGCACATCGATTTTGCCAAAACACCTGCTGCATGTTGTCGTGAATTATTTTCTGGCAATGCATTTTGCATCAGCTGTCGTTCAAATCTCCCTAAAGCTAATGGCCTCTAGCACTGTTCTTGTGAGTAGTCTACTGAGACACTGTAGGAGAGACACTGACATTACCCAATGTGACACTACCATTTTGGCTTAGAGGTGGAGACTTGAGTTCAGTGTTTCCACTATATTCATTTAGCTCGCACGTCATTACGAGAGACAACACTACCTAAAGAGATACAACAGCATAGCAAGGCAGCAACACATGACAACACAGCATGGTAGCAAAGTAACATGACAACATGGTAGCAGCACAAAACATGTTACAAACATTGTTGGGCATTATTGGACACAGACAACAGCACGAAGGGCAAGAAGGTAGAGACAACAATACATCACACAAAGCAGCCACAACTGTCAGTAAGCGTGTCCATGATTGAGTCTTTGAATGAAGAGATTGAGAGAACTGTCCAGTTAGTGTTTTTTGCAGCTCGTTCCAGTCGCTAGCTGCAGCGAACTGAAAAGACGAGCGACCCAGGGATGCTTTGGGGAACTTTAACAGAACGTGACTGGCAGAATGGGTGTTGTATGTGGAGGATGAGGGCTGCAGTAGATATATCAGATAGGGGGGAGTGAGGCCTAAGAGGGTTTTATAAATAAGCATTAACCAATGGGTCTTGCGACGGGTATACAGAGATGACCAGTTTACAGAGGAGTATAGAGTGCATAACTAGAGACTGTCAATGAATACAATAGAGCTGCTGTTTGAGTGAGTTCATGTTTACGTCAACACTTTTATAAGTCATAAAATGCTTGTTCTCCCAATTTCCACTTGTGCTACAACCAGCACTGCAGATGCAGTGAATGATTAAGAAAGTGTATTGATAGGTGTTATCGGTGGCTTCAATATCAAGGAATATTTCACACTCTCTGGTCGTAGGAGTAACAACATGAATTTGTGCATGAAGCGCAAATAATGCTGTGCAACTCGAGTTTCGCCATCAGCTTGAAGACAATGTCCCCTTTTTAGGTCGGTCCCTTTGAACAGGGTATGGCAGTAGGTGCCAGGCGCACCGGTTTGTGCCAAGAACGGCAACGCTGCTGTGTTTTTCACACAACAGTTTCCCGTGTATCAAGAATAGTCCACCACCCAAAGGACATTCAGCCAACTTAACACTGTCAGATGTAGATGTGTGTGTGTGTGTGTGGCACACTTCCTTTAATACTTTAGGCATGATGAGAAATCCTAGGGCTGTTGGATAGGGTAGGCATGGAAGAGTGGATAATGTGACACGCATATTAGAGCAACAGACGTGTTCCGCAACAGGGGATCATGAAAAGAAGACTGGGACGTGTTACCACTGGGCTGCCAAGTCAGGTAGTTTTACTTGTTTTTTTTTTATTCATTTGCCTAATATAGAATTTTACAGATTGGACAATCAGCAGGCTTGGTGCAATAGGCCTATTTCATATGCAAATTATTCAGTTGATTTGAAACGCTCGATCAACAGCCCTCGTCCCTGTTTCCTCAACCATTTGTTAAAATGGATAAGAAAAAACACTAATCATAAATGAACAGAAACCATGTATTAGGGCTCATCTAGTGTCTGTATAGATACCTTCCTCAGCACCAATGTACCTGACCAGGTAAGGTGTTATACTCCAAGACCACAATATCTCTGAGCTAAAGCCAAGGATTTAGTTTTGCGAACTAAAATTAATCTTTAAGTCTCAGCTAGCCAGGTGTGGTTAGGGTACCCATCAAACTATGCTCGCATTTCTGCCAACTTTGAGAAACTAGATTATATCGCAATTGTGCATGTTGTTCACATGCAAATCTGATGACTCATTGGCCAGAATGTTCCCTTAGGTCTTTTGTGGATATTTAACCCCATTGTTAGAGCGACTCCAGTATCTTCTCAGTATAAACCACCGTCTTTGTCAGTTGCTTTGTGTATATGGCCCCTGGTACAAAGTCCTCTCTCCTGCTTCAGTGGTGAACTAGTTTGCAGGTGTTAGTAGTAGGTTAGTTCAGCGCTAAGATTTCAGAAAGTATTAAGACCATTCCCTTTTTCCACATTTTGATACGTTACGGTCTTATTGTAAAATGTATTTAAAATTTGTTTTACTCGATCTACACACAATACCCTATGACAAAGCAAAAACAGGTTTTTAGATTTTTCTGCAAATGTATAAAAACAAGTTATCACATTTTAGGCCTTTTACTCAATACTTTGTTGAAGCACCTTTGGCAGCTATTACAGCATCGGGTTTTCTTGTGTATGACGCTACAAGCGTGGCACACCTGTTTTTGGGGAGTTTCTCCCATTCTTCTCTGTAGAGCCTCTCAAATTCTGTCAGGTTGGATGGGGAGTGTCGCTGAATACTTTCCGAATGCACTGTACACCAACAAATTTGCAACAAAAATATTCAAGGCACTAATTTCATTGTAATTTTTATTTTTTTATTATAATAGTGTTTCTGTACTTAACAAAGGTTAAAAGAGCAACATTCTGAATTGGTTTACCAAAATGCACTATCTGAGGCCACGGGAGAACCATGTTAAACCCTCTGTCTCTTCAGATTTTCATGTAGGCCTAGTCTATGAATCTGGTTGCTTTTAAATATTGATTTCTGTCAGGCTGTGTTGTGGTCAGTCATTGCAAGGACATTGAGTGTGCGTTGTGCAATAGCTAGCTAGCTACACTATATATATATATACACAAAAGTATGTGGATATCCCTTCAAATTAGTGGATTTAGCTATTTCAGCCACACCCGTTGCATAAAATCAAGCACACAGCCATGCAATCTCCATAGACAAACATTGGCAGTAGAATGGTCTTACTGATTAACTCAGTGACTTTCAATGTGGCACAGTCATAGGATGCCACCTTTCCAACAAGTCACATTTCTGCCCTGCTAGTGACTAAGTGCTCTTATTGTGAATTGGACATGTCTAAGAGTAACAACTGCTCAGCCGCAAAGTAGTATGCCACACAAGCTCATGGCACGGGACCACCGAGTGCTGAACCGCGTAAAATAAAATCAATGTTTATTTGTCACGTGCTGAATACAACAGCTGTAGACCTTACCTTGAAAAGCTTACTTACAAGCTATTAACCAACAATGCAGTGTTAAGAAAAGAAAAATAAATGTTAAAGTATTTACTAAAATAAAATAAATTCTGTCCTCTGTTGCAACACTCACTATTGAGTTTCATACTGCCTCTGGAAGCAATGTCATCACCAGAACTGTTCCTGGGGAGCTTAATTAAATGGGTTTTCATGGCAGAGTAGCCGCACACAAGCCTAAGATCACCATGCACAATGCCAAGCGTTGGTTGGAGTGGTGTAAAGCTCGCCACCATTGGACTCTGGAGTAGTGGATACGCGCGTTCTCTGGAGTGATGAATCACGCTTAACCATCTGGCAGTCCGACGGACGAATCTGGTTTTGGCCGATGCCAGGAGAATGCTACCTGCCCAAATACATAGTGCCAACTGTAAAGTTTGGTGGAGGAATAATGGTCTTGGGCTGTTGTTTGGACTAGGCCCCTTAGTTCCAGAAGGGACATCCTAACACTACAGCATACAATTTACATTCTAGATGATTCTGTGCTTCCAACTCTGGCAACAGATATTGGAAGTTAATGGTTCTTTGGTGGCTGCCGCACAATGTGCTCCTGGAGCCTGATTGAAAGGGTTTATATTTACGTTTGAATTCGTTCAGCAGGCTCTGTAATCAGGAGCGTTACACAGTATCTGTGACTAGTTTAGAGACTTTCACTCACTCATTCTCTAGTTAAGTGCCTGTTTTTTTTTATTTTACCTACAGCGAATTTGTCTTTGTTCTGCATATTTTGTCAAGCAGTGAAAATGAATTTCCTCTCTCTCCCCACTCTCTCCTCTCTCCCAGATGTCCCTACGGCGGACCAGGAAAAGTTGTTTGTCCAGAAGCTGCGTCAGTGCTGCGTCCTGTTTGACTTTTTATCGGATCCTCTGAGCGACCTGAAATGGAAGGAGGTGAAGCGGGCGGCGCTCAGCGAGATGGTGGAGTACATCACCCACAACAGGAACGTCATCACAGAGCCCATCTACCCAGAGGTGGTGCACGTGGTCAGTAGACGCGGTGAAGAATGCCTTGGTCGTATTCATTAGTCCACACTGTACCAAAACGTTTTGGAAAGGGAAAGAAAAGCATTTTGCTTCTGTTTGGTTCCTAGTTTATACAACCCTAACCTTCTACACTATCACGCTGTTTGTTTATCCTTCTGTTGATTGTGTGGTGCACATAGGCTTAGTCAGTGGAGAATTTAACTAGGCAAGTCATTTAAGAACAAATTCTTATTTCCAATGAGGGCCTACACCGGCCAAACCCGGACAACGCTGGGCCAATTGTGTGCTGCCCTATGGGATTCCCAATCACGGCCGGATTGTTATACAACCTGGATTCGAACCAGGGTCTGTCGTGACACCTCTAGCACCGAAATGCAGTGCTGTAGACTTAGAAGACCCTCTGGTGAGATTGATGTATTGTCCTTAGGGGTGTGAACCTTTTTAAAAGATAAAACGTTTAAATGAAGTTGGGATCCTTAACGTTAAGATAAATCCCTAACTGAATAAGTATTATTATTTTATAGCAGTTCAGTTATAACATATATAATTTTCTGTTTTATTACCGTCTAAAGCCCTAGGGAAGTGTGTAATTCAAATAAAGCCTCAGAGGAAGAGGCTAACTTTAGGCTACTTGGTGAATTTTTAAGGCATGCGAGAGACAGATTACCAAAACGCTTCTGCCTTTTCCTGCCTCTCTCGTGTGCTGACCTGCCTACGGTCTCTTCCCTAGTGCGTGTTCAGACTTCGGTCTGTTGCAAGTATAATATCCTAGCACCAATGCCTTTGGGCCAGTCATGCGAGCACAGGGTAGCCTACTCTAGGGTTCGGCAGCATCCAGATTTTCATACCTTTGGAGTGAGCCTACTCTTTGTTTTTGCCTCATATGAAATTACAATAGGCTACCGGTAGCCTGTATCGATTTATGCTTTTCAGAGAAAATGTAATGTGGCCCCATGAAAGCGCTGCGGCACGTTTCTGTTAGGCTAGGCTACACTACGGTTTTAAAAAATGCCGACAGGAAACTTTCTCTTGTGAGATGAACTGACATTCTACTTGTCTTTAAAGGAATACCGCTTCTGAAGCGGGACTAAAGTCATCACTAGGCAACCAGAACTGTCAATCAAATAATCTCGAGCTCGCCTGCTCGCAGACCACTCTGTCCTAAAAAAGTACTTTAAAGGTTTGTTCAATACAGTGACTTACCAATACATTTGGTAGAAATAAAACACATCTAGCTACCGTACCATTAAACGGCACAAACAACACAGCAGCGTTTATTGTTGTCAGGGAGAAAATACAGAACATTTTACGCTGGAGCAGAATTCTATTGTCTGAAAAGGTACAGACCTGATTGCGCACTTTTTTTTTTTTTTTAATTGTCTGAAAAGTTATCAATGGTTGCTATCAACAGGTTACTGTAGCAGCGTTCTATGTCGTTAGGGTTGTGCTTGATAGAACTTCATTGCCCTGCTTTAGTGGTTATACATGCGTAATAGAACCATTATTCTGCATTGTAAATTGATGTGAAATTTTCTGATTTGTTTCTTATCGTTAACAGAAACCCGATAAACAAATGGTTTAGAAGTTAAGCAAAATTTTCCATTTGTCACATCCCTAATTGCCCTCAAACTTGCTATTAATGGTCACCGAAGACCACCTTCAGTGATGTTTGTTGCGAACACGTTTAGTATCCGTGTCCATAGGCCCCACACAAACAACCATTTTGTGCAGGGTCCTCTGACTTGAGTGACCCTGCTATCCTCAAGTGGTCATGAAAGCTATACGCCATTTAAATCAATTAAGCTGTCACACAGAGGCTTTCAAATGGCATATTCCACATACCGAAAAGTTTACTCATTTCTCACGTTTTTTTTTTTTGTCGAGGTTACCTTTGGCATAAATACTTCAGGTTATTTCAGTTCTAGATAGGCTCGATGTTGTCTTTTTAGTTCCTGAGGCATAGGTGCGTCCCATTCCCTACCAGATGAACTGTCTGAACCCAGGGCATGGCAGAGAATGGAACTGCTTTACACTCACTGAACTTGAATCTGTTACCCAGAGTCAGGGGCGGGGCCTAGTTTGTTATTCTTGCTAGTACAGCTAGCAGTAGGTCTATGGTCTACCTAGCTAGCCACATATGACTAAAATCTAATTTGTGTGAAAGTCCAAACTCATCCTTTGTGGATTTGTCATCATGGGCTCACCTACCTCTTTAACAGGAATATGTGTTGCCGCTTTAGTTCAGCCCTGGTTTAGCAGGCCAGGCCTACTAGCTGTAGTGGAGTGAATTAAATACCTGGTCTGTGTATTAACCTAAATGTAAATGGGTCCATTAAGGATATGGCTGGGATGTGTCGTGGTGCTGCCTGCCTGGCAGCCAGCCAGGTCTGAATTAAAACCGCCTTTGATGTTCATCAAAGCCGTCTTCAATGTCACGCAGGAAACCAAGGATGATCAAGGTGCAAATGTCCCCCCATTCTCCTGATCCTGCCTCTATTTGATCAGTTGAGCAGAAAATGCAAGGCCGCTGCCAAATCAGCATAAGAATATACTCTTGGTTTACTTTAATTCGCCCCTTCCTGAATCCTTTACTTTGATGTTTTCACTGCTTTTAACATCAAAGTGTGGACGATGCGGACTCTAAAGGGTGTTTTCTTTATGGTTAAATAGACCATAACCGATGGCTCTTTTGAGAGGGCTCCCTATTGGTAACTGCACTATTGTTACAGACCATATCAGCGTCAGATTGTTAAAGCCCCTGTATTTGACTTGGTGGTCTATTAGACATCCACACACTGTCGGGGGAAGAAAATTGAATATTGACAAGTCACTCAAAGTACTTTACATTGTGAGGGGGGAAACTCACCTCATCCACCACCAATGTGATGCACGGCGATCATTTTGGTGCCAGAACGCTCACTTCACATCAGGTGGAGATAGGGTTTTTAATGATCAGAGTCAGGATATCCATTTAACGTCCCATCTGAAAGACTGCATCCTATGCAGGACAATGTCCCCTTCACTGCCCAGAGGCATTGGGATCTCCTTAGACCAGAGGGAAGAGTGGCCCGCATCTGGTCTCCCATCCAAGGACCAACCAGGACCTAGCCTGCTTAGCTTCAGAGGCAAGCCAACAGTTTGATGCAGGGTGGGGTGCTGCTGGCTTGGAGAGGTGAACAAAAAGAGTAGCCTAAGCTTTGGCTGGTAAAAAAAAAAAGATTGCTGCTGCTCATTGGTTGAGGGAGATGGCGCGATAGGGGGTCCTATAAATGTCATCTTAAAGGTCCTGAGATTGTCGTCATATGTTCTCTATTTCGCAGTAGTACTGGTTTGTGCTTGGTGTTGTGGCTGCATTGATTTTAAAAGGTTTTTCAAAGGGAAAATGATCAAGTAGATACAGGCTGATGGATGACGAGGTCAGATGAGTCTCTACTGTTCTCTTCTGTCTAGTTATATTCATAATACACATGAAACAAAGGGTGTTTCTCAATATGCGTACTACTGTGCTCCACACTCCCATCCTCCGAGTGCGTTCTCCGAGGACATTTTCTTAAGTATGTTCTTATTAGGACGAGAGTGTGGAGAACGCATACATTTTACATTTTGAGAAGCACTACGCGCTCTCGTGCTAATGCATTACCTTTGGCCTTTTAGAGTAAATTGCGTCAACATGTCGGCTGCTCATCTATGCTGGACTTTCCTGGATCACGACTACCTTCTGTAACTGTTATACGTCAAGCATTTGTAAATTTAAACATCTGATTTTGTATAATATTGCGTTATTGTCAGAAAAGCAAATTGACTGTTAATCCATTTGTGTTATGCATTATTTAGCTACATAGATTGTGTTGCCCGGTATACCGGTACCAGGGTAACGTCATGGTACTTATGATACCAACACTTTAGAATACTGTAGTACTGTTTCATACGATACTACTAAATTTTTCGTCCTTATCGGCCTAAAGAACCCGCTGGCGCCTGTTTAAAAAAAAATATATATATATAATAATAATATCTTTGTCAGTTTTTTTGTTTAGAAATTCAGTTGAATTGAAGCAACAGCGACTAGTCTCTTGTATGTGCCTGTCCAATAATGTCTGCTTCACTTTCATGCACCTATCATGTGGCAGCTGTAATCAGCCAGCCGGCAGCTGCATCCCCTTCGTCATCACTCACCTGCATCTCTGTCTGGTCTTCCTGCGCGTTTATTCCTCCATAAATTGTTTTAATATAGCCGTGATGGCGAGCGGGGATGCAGTCCCTTAAGTCTTCTGTTACATTTGATACATTGGAGCAGTGTGCAGAGCAAGTAAAGTTGATACATTGTATAATTTCATCCCTGGTTTAACCAAGAGCACAGGCCAGTCTTGAGTAGTTCGCTGTCACACAGCATTGTGAATGACAGCTTACAGCAAGGAAAATGGCTTGTCTCTAGCTCAAACTGTAAAAAATAATTTTACAAACCATATCACTGGCCTTTTGAAACGAATCCTGAGTCTCTAATTATTGGCTTGATAGTGATGTGATGTTACCTAGCTAACAACCTGCTAGCTTGACAGTAGGTCTTGGCTAATCTGATTGCCACAGGAAGAAATGTAAAGGGTCTGCTTCGCTACTCATGAGATGTTTCAAAGGTAGGATTCATTTATATTTGCCCAATGGAAGCCTAAACTATCTTCTTCTACCTTAAATTCTGTTTGGTGCCTAACGTTTTTAAAGTTGGTGTGTGTATTTAGAGAGCGAGTGAGACTGAGGGAGGAAGAGCATGTGGGCATGTTTACTGAAGAGTAAAGGTTTCATGCAGTGTTCTCCCTGTACTGCCGCAATGACATGCAGATCATTATGCATGTATATTCCTGCAGACAAATCACAGGTAGGCCTTTGCAAATATGAGTTATCAGCAGTTCTATGCAGTATTCTATTATATAGTGTGAAGTTAAATTCAATATGTGTTGTATTGAGTAGAAGTGTGAATATCAGTGACAGTTTTTCTTTGTTTCAGCGGGACGAACAGGCCGCTGAATTTTCCCCTCGGGGTATTGCGATGCATGGCCTGGTATCATTAGTAAAATGTTGGTATCGTGACAACACTAACATAGACGTTTGTTTAACGCAAGTAACTAGCTAGCTAACTTTAGCAAGAGAACTCGTGTTTACTTTGTGTATTCGCTTGCAACATACTTTAACGTTAATATAGAACATTAGCATAGACAATGGCCCTACTTGTCTACAAGCAAAAAGGTTACTTTCTAGTGCTGTAGCTATAGGTTAACCCTCATCATGATCCAGGGTTAGCAAGCTGCCCAAATTAGCTGGCTAGCTAAGCTATCACTCGTCATGATCCATGGTTAGCAAGCTGCCCAAATTAGCTGGCTAGCTAAGCTATCACTCGTCATGATCCATGGTTAGCAAGCTGCCCAAATTAGCTGGCTAGCTAAGCTATCACTCGTCATGACCTTTGGTTAGCAAGCTGCCCAAATTAGCTGGCTAGCTAAGCTATCACTTGTCATGATCCATGGTTAGCATTGGCTACTTCACGGTACTCTGTGAACCCTACGAAAACATGCCAATATAACCTGCTACTAGCTACGCTACAAATACTTACACGAGTCGGGAGACGAGAGATGTGGTGCGTGCCTCAGTCACCTCAACCCAACTATGACCTATAATGCGATACTGCCTGTAACACTCAATCTGCTGCGAGCCACCTGCCTGGGATAGTTCTTCCAATAGCCCTGATTGTAATAAAATGATGTGCGGTTCTGTGTAGTGACCTGTTTGCCGGTCTCTGTCCCTCAGTTTGCAGTGAACATGTTCAGGACGTTGCCTCCATCGTCCAACCCCACAGGGGCTGAGTTTGACCCGGAGGAGGATGAGCCCACCTTAGAGGCCGCGTGGCCACACCTCCAGGTATATGCGCGCGCACACACACAAACACGCGCACACACACAAACACGTGCACACAAACAAGCAAATTAACACTGGCACCGTTTCATACCACTGTGTACACCTCTGCTCCTCTTTCTTCAGCTCGTCTACGAGTTCTTCCTCCGGTTTCTAGAGTCTCCAGACTTTCAACCAAATGTCGCCAAGAAGTATATCGACCAGAAATTTGTAATGCAGGTAGCTAAGCACTGGTTCTTTCTCACTGGAAGTAGAGAAACAGGATGTGAGATTATGTGAGTGGGTCTCTGAGTGGGTCTCTGAGTTGGTCTCTGAGTGGGTCTCTGAGTGTGTGGGTTTGTGTGTGGGTTTTTCTCTCTTTGTGTGAGAACAGGTGATCTAAGGTCACTACTTGCGTTGTCTCCACAGCTATTGGACCTGTTTGACAGTGAAGACCCCAGGGAAAGAGACTTTCTAAAGACCACGCTGCATCGCATCTACGGCAAGTTCCTGGGCCTGAGAGCATACATCAGGAAACAGATAAATAACATATTCTATAAGTGAGTAAATGGTCCTAATACTGCAATATGAAATTGTATTGTCATACATTTGAGTGTACAAAGCATCAAGAACATCTGCTCTTTCCATGAATTAGACTGACCAGGTGAATCCAGGTAAAAGCTACAGTAATCCCTTTATTGATGTCACTTGCTAAAGCCACTTCAACTAGTGTAGATGAAGCAGAGGAGACGGGTTAAAGAAGGATTTTATAGCCTTGAAACAATTGAGACATGGATTGTGTATGTGTGCCATTCAGAGGGTGAATGGGCAAGACAAAAGATTTAATTGCCTTTGAGCGGGGTATGGTGGTAGGTGCCAGGCGGATCGGATTGTGTCAAGAACTGCAACGCTGCTGGGTTTTTCACACAACAGCTTCCCGTGTATATCAAGAATGGTCGACCACCCGAAGGACATCCAGCCAACTTGGGAAGCACCTGCGGGAAGCATTGGAGTCAACATGGGCCAGCATCCCTGTGGCGCGCTTTCAACCCCTTGTAGTGAGAAAAGAGAAACCTGCACGCTGCTCTTGCTAGTATCACTTATTTATTAAGCTTCACGACACCTTGTAGAGTCCAAGCCCTGACAAATTGAGGCTGTTTTGGGTGCAGAAGAGGGTGGGGAGGGTGCAGCTCCATATTAGGAATGTGTTCTTAATGTTTTGTACACTGAGTCGTGTCATCATTGGAGAAACTTGACATGGCGAATGCCAATGTTTAAATTACCATTTATTTAACTGCTCTGTTTTTGCTTTTGTGATTTTTAAATGACATAACTGTCACTTCTTCTTTCCAGGTTCATTTATGAAACCGAACATCATAACGGAATAGCAGAGTTATTGGAAATATTAGGAAGGTGTGTGTGATTCTCTAATAGTTTTTGTGCCTACTGTTTTGTTGTATTGATCAGAAGTATAATATTGCTGATCACAACCTTTTCTCCTCTCCGTTTGCAGCATAATCAATGGCTTTGCCTTACCGTTGAAAGAGGAGCACAAGATTTTCCTCTTGAAAGTGTTGCTTCCTTTACATAAAGTCAAGTCCCTTAGTGTCTATCACCCACAGGTAGCTATCCCTAACTACATTTGGTTTTCAAACACATTACTGTTAATGACTGTACAAAAAAAATGTAGGCCTGCTATAACAATAAACCTTTTGATTTAGGCCTATTTGCGTTATAGGTTGTAATAAGCGTTCGTTACAGTTGTGTTAAGTTGTGTTAAGCTGTGTTGACATGATGGCTATAGTTAATCTGCTGTTTTGGGTTTTCTGTTTGTCTTTCTAGCTGGCGTACTGCGTGGTACAGTTTCTAGAGAAGGACAGCACCCTCACAGAACCGGTAAGACATTGTTCTGTTCGCTGGGCAAAAATCACCAGTCCCCAATGGACTGCGTGAGATCAGTACTTTGCTCTAATGGTGACTTGGTGTTTAATATCTGAATCTTCTTCATAGACCGTGATGGCTATGAAGTACTGAATAGTTAGTGGCTAGTTAGACCCACAGCTCTGTGTGTGGCTAGTTAGTTCAGTATTAATGTATGGGTCTAATCTTCTCTCCTATAGACGGTGATGGCTCTGTTGAAGTACTGGCCAAAGACCCACAGTCCAAAGGAGGTAATGTTCCTCAATGAGCTGGAGGAAATCCTGGATGTCATCGAACCCTCTGAGTTCGTCAAGGTCATGGAGCCTCTCTTCAGACAGCTGGCCAAGTGTGTGTCCAGTCCTCACTTCCAGGTGTGTTTGCTCTGGTGGAACTCAAGCAGAGTGTGTGTGTGTTGTGCAAGTCCATGTTTTTGTGTGTGTGTGTGGTTATCTGTGCTATGGTGTAACCTGACCAGGCATCCCTCTCTCTGTGTTTGTGTATGTCAGGTGGCAGAGAGAGCGCTGTACTACTGGAACAACGAGTACATCATGAGTCTGATCAGTGACAATGCTGCCAGGATCCTCCCCATCATGTTCCCTTCTCTCTACCTCAACTCCAAGACCCACTGGAACAAGTGAGCCGCTCTGCTACCAACTACCTACCACGATGGGGCAGACTCTCTTTCTCCGTCTCTCTGTGATAGAACACGTATGTTTTGTTGTTATGCACTCCTGGGTCCATATGTATCGTTAATGTGTGTGTGTGCAGAACGATCCACGGTCTGATATACAACGCCCTGAAGCTCTTCATGGAGATGAACCAGAAGCTGTTTGATGATTGCACACAGCAGTTCAGAACAGAGAAGAACAAGTAAGACTCCTTTACCTACGCACACACACACACGCACACACACTGAATAGAACCTTTGTCATAACAGTTCATTCATTCTCAACGTCCACCCACAGTTTCATTCTATGTCTGTCGCCCTTAGCAGATTTTAATCTTGAAATTACTCTGAAATGACTTCCTCTGTCATTGTGATGTCTGTTCCCCTGTATCACCCTAAACCTGGCGTTGTGTTTGTGCAGAGAGAAGGCCAAGTGGAAAGAGCGAGAGGAGGCGTGGGTGAAGATTGAGAATCTGGCCAAGTCCAACCCTCATGTGAGCACTAAGCATCCCTCTTTGTGTGTGTTACTCCAGCCTGGTTGTCTCTTGCTCTCTCAACCATCTGACTTTTTAGTCATATAGCAGACGCTCTTACCAACCAACTGAGCCACAAGGGACCAACCCAGTAGTATTGCCTCTAGTCCTCCAACACAGGTCAGAACAGCCCAAGCAGCGCCAGATAGGTGGTTATATTCTATGGCTGTTCTGTTTCTTGGCTCAGAGCTCAACAATAACCTCCCAGCAGAACCTGACACACAGCCAAGGCAGGAAATCATCTCCAGCTAATTATCATGGATTTTACCAAATTATCTAAAATGGTCTATATAATTGTTTTTGGTTCTGGGAGTCCCTCACTTTTCTCTCTGGCTGGGTTTACTTCCTGGTGTCTCATTTTAATCCACCCCCCTTTCTCTCTCTCTCGCTCGCTGTTAGTTCCTGGTGTATGTGGACCCGTCAGACATGGGTAGTCCTATGGAGACAGACGTACCAATGATGGAGGACGTTAACATCTTGAAGAAGACTATAGAGGAAGAAGCTACACAGGTACTGTGTGTTGGTGGTACAGGGTGTGTAAGGTGTGTGTCTGTGGACAGGCGGGCTAGCATGCTCATCCCTCTGTCGTCCTCCATGCTGTCAGTCAGTGCATTGCATTAGACTGTGTTCATGTGAACGTCCAGAGCACAGCGTATCTCGCGCTGTATGAAATGTAGCACCAGAATCTTGTGGGTCCTGTCTCACCTTGTTGCAGTTTTAACAGTCTAGAGCAGTGTTTCCCAAACTCTGTCCTAGAACTAACTACACAGCTGATTTTAAAATAATGTAGTGCTATTGTAAACGTTCACCCCTTGGGGACCCAGAACATAGTTTGGGAAACCCTGCTCTAGAGTCTAAGCCCTGTCAAGGGGAGGGGAGGGGGGGGGGGGGGTTCTAAGCTAACATAGAATTGTTTTAAGATGGTCATACATATAGATATTTTATTTTTAAGGCCCCTGAAGGTATAAAAAATATTTTTGTATGAAACATTGAATTTGGCATTACTGTTATTAGCCAATAGAAACGCTTTGAATAACAGATTCACTATATGGCACAACAGATGGTAAACATTATTTTTTTACATGTATTTATCCCCATATTTTAAGCACTAAACTATACATATTTAATTCCATACATTTTTTTTTAACTGGTACCGGGGACATTCTGACGTGAGTCTCAGCTGTCAACAGATTGGTCATATTAGTGTTACAGACGCTACAGAGAAGTTGACAGAAGAGGCTGTACCGACTTCAGACGAGGTTTGTGGGCGTCCTAGAGCGAAACGGGAAAGCCATCGTGTTCGTGAGAGTCATCTTTCAGTAGAGTGGTCGTAATACTGACGTTAGACGTTTTGGTCTGACAAACCCTGCTCGGTATTTTGAGACATAGCCCATGCAAAAAAACATATATAGTATAAACAGACGGATTGTTTTATTATGTGTATTAGATTTCCACGGGGGTGCAGAAATTGTAGACTAAGGGTTAAGAGGGGTCGAGACAGACATGTACGAACAGGAGCAGTGTAGCATGGGTAGGAGTAGAAGTGTGTCACCCACAACCCTCTCCCTCACCCTGTCCCTCTCCCCTCACCTACTGCCCAGGTTGTGTCATAAATGGCACCATATCCCTGATATAGTGCACTACTTTCACCAGAGCCCTATGGGTCCTGGTCCAAAGTAGTGCACTACATGGGGAATAGGATGCCGTTTGGGACGCTGACTAGGCAGTAGGTTGTACTTGGGAGGAGAGGGACGTACTTAATGACAGGCTCACATTTCTAAGGCAGGGGAGAGCTGACTAACGAATACTACACTGTACACTTTAGTGTACACCCTACAGCATAGTGTATACTTCATACAGGACTACTACATGTCTAGGACATGATGGATTGGGCTGAGTTGGCTATATAGTTGAAATCTAGTCATAGTTAAACATGCTATTTGAATTCTAGTGGCACTGAGGACTCAAGGACTAGAGAACATTTGTTTAGGGGGATGAACAGTCTAATGCCTGTACTTCCTGTTCACCCACGACTGCGTGGCCAAGCACGACTCCATCATAAAGTTTGCTGACGACACAACAGTGGTAGGCCTGATCACTGACAACAATGAGACGGCCTATAGGGAGGGGCTCAGACCTGGCGGTGTAGTGTCAGGACAACAACCTCTCCCTCAACGTGAGCAAGACAAAAGGAGCTGATCGTGGACTACAAGAAAAGGAGGGCCGAACACGCCCCACATCGACAGGGCTGTAGTGGAGCGGGTTGACATCACCAACAAACTATCATGGTCCAAACACACCAAGACAGTCGTGAAGAGGGCAAGACAATGCCTTTTCCCCCTCAGGAGACTGAAAAGATTAGGCATGGGTCCCCAGATCCTCAAAGTTCTACAGCTGCACCACCGAGAGCATCTTGACTGGTTGCATCACCGCCTGGTATGGCAACTGCTCGGCATCCGACTGTAAGGCGCTACAGAGGGTAGTGCGGACAGCCCAGTACATCACTGGGGCCAAGCTTCCTGCCTTCCAGGACCTATATACTAGGCGGTCAGAGGAAGGCTAAAAAAGTTGTCAGACTCCAGTCACCCAAGTCATACTGTTCTCTCTGTTACCGCATGGCAAGCGGTACCGGAGCGCCAAGTCTAGGTCCAAAAGGCTCCTTAACAGCTTCTACCCACAAGCAATAAGACTGCTGAACTATTTAATCAAATGTCGTAGTCCTACATGTACAAATTACCTCAACTAACCTGTACCCCCGCACATTGACTAGGTACCGGTACCCCCTATACATAGCCTCGTTATTTTTTTATTACATTTCTTTACTCTAGTTTTAGTAAATATTTTTCTCAACTCTTGAACTGCATTGTTGGTTAAGGGCTTGTAAGTAAGCGTTTCACGTTAAGGTCTACACCTGTTGTATTCGGCAAATGTGACAAATACAATTTTATTTTATTTAGCTGGGTTCCTTAATGGTAAAGCAATTGTCAGTTTGGAGTATTACAACAGAAGTTACTGCAAACAAAGTACCAGTAGTTTATTTTCACTGCATGTGCAATAGAACAGCAGAATAAGTACTGCATATTTTTTTTTTTACCACAAACACTCTTGGACAGACCCTAATGTTTACGAGTCTGACGTCTATGCAAATTAGCTGAATAGGCTAACAGCAAACGTGACGTTGTGCATGCTGTTTGGAGAATACATACACATATTGAGATCTCTGCGATTCCTTACTACTTTGTAGCTTTTGGTATGACTGGAGCATAACTGTTCTTCCTCTCTCTCACCCCCCCCCCCCCCCCCCCGATAGCTCCAGAGGAACGAGCGTAAGGAGCGTCCGCTGGTCAGGAGGAAGTCTGAGCTACCTCAGGACATCTCCACTGTCAAGGCCCTGGAGACGCACCGGAGGGCCGAGGACATGGTCACACCACACGACGGACACTAGAGACCACACACACAGTACAGACAGACATATACACACACACAGTCAGACACATACTGACACAGACCAGCCCCCAGAGGCCCAGCACAGACAAGGTCCATACCAGAATAGAACAAAACAGAATGGCCTGGCTGAAAGAAGCAGTCCACTCCAGCCCTGCCCTGAGATGTCAATGACACAGGACAGTATGGCACGACCACCAAATATTACATTGTTCCCCTCGTCCCTCTCCCTCTCTCTCTCTCTCTCTCCGTCTTGTAAAAGCTTTCTAGAGTGCAGTGCTGCCCCCTTCTGGTCATTTCTCTCAGGTCTTCTGTTCTTGTATAAATGTGTTGGTTTCGTTCTGATATTTTTCTCTCATTCTAGATGTCATGTGCTCTGGCAATAGGACTGGCAGACAGATGTATTATAGATGCATACTGTACGTAACGAGCGAAGGAAGAAGCCGTTTAGTCTTCTCTCTCTCAGCATAGAGGGGGAAAGCACAGTACTCCTGTCACCTGTTTATTCTTCGTTGCCTAGATACAGCTTCTATTGCTGTAAGCTTTATCTTTCTCTTTTGTTTCTTGTATTCTGCTAGGATTGATTTGAAGGCAACTATTGGGGACCGTCAACAGACGTTGTTGTATTAAAGTTGTGTGGCTCTAAACGTGCTGTCCTCCGCTGGATGACGGCTGGTCTGTACAAACTTAGTTTGGTGCCAACCTCAGTTCTGTTTTTCTTTTCTTTCTTTCTTTTTTTACTTATCCACCCTTTTTTAGCTATATGATATTGTTGGCAATAAGTTGGTCCCATGTTGCAGTGTGTTTGGTTGGTTCAAGCAATGGTTCATGGTTTCTATGACTTGAGGGCACAGCACATCAACGGTTATCTGGATCCATTGGAGTTCACTGTCCTTGTGAACACTTCAGTCCCATTCCCTATCAGTCTGTTTTTGTCTTTGTTCGTAATCATTATTGATCAATCTATCCAAGTCATGTTAGTGTTGTGACAACTCTGTTCTAGTTCAGTGTTTAGACTCCCATTGAGCTGCAGTGTGGGAGGAGACGAGAGGGACTGGACTGGGCTACACACAGATAAATACCTACTCCTCACCAGTTTTTTTCTACTCTTCATAACCAACACCCCTCTCTTTCTGATGTTGCTTTTATACATTAGTAAGTAGTAGTCTAGTTCAGTCATATAAAGACCATTTTGTCTGTAGTCGGAGTCAATTGAACACAAGCCTTTCCTTTCATAGTGCCTTTATTGTACAAGCGGCTGAACTGAGAATAGAATAGCAGCGCTATGTGAATGCCCAACCATGTTCAATTTAGCATTAGCTTCCCAACAGACCAGAGAGACACACGTAGAAACAACACACACACGTCAACACAGAGTATTCAGTATGTATTTAGGTCTGTGTCGAGTGTAAAACGCATATTAGCTGTTTTTGTTAAATCTACAAAGCAGATCGATGATTGTGATCAAACTAGAGAGGAATGGAGAAGCCCCAAAGACTTAACATAGAAGCACTTCCTGATTAAACTTGAATAATAAAAACACAAGATCCAAAATGAGTTAATCATTTGTGCTGTCTGGTCTGTTTAGTTCTCAGTTCCTCTGTGTGCCTGATGAAAAACGTGTAGAGAAGGATGCTTCCCATTTCAAACCTGATCTTATTCCCCCTCACCCTGTTCCTTTTAGGATGTATCCCAAATGGTATCTTATTCCCCTAGAGCCCTATGGACCATGGTCAAAAGAAGTACACTATATAGGACATGGTGTGCCATTTGAGATGCAGACAAAATATTGATGTGATACAACACCATTGTTTGAGCCCCCAGACAGACATGCACTCTGGCTGTATCCCTGTTGAGAAGCTCACTGTGTGTGCGCGGAACACTGCTTCTGGACACTTCTTCTCGATGCTTCTGAACTCTGTTCAGATTGAATGTGCAAATTGTAAATATACTACTATTACTACCACGATCACATTGTTTTGCAGTCTCTTTCTAGATTACTTTCTTTGTCTTAAAGAATAACGTTCACCATTAATATATGCCACCACTTCCCAATAATTATTAGTGTGCTTTATAGATGGCACAAACAACTGGATGGCACCAGGGTTGGGGTCAATTTAGGAAGTAAACTGAAATACCATTTTTCCTCATTGCTTCTGAGGAGAATTGGAATTTCAGTTGACTGAATGTAAATGGAACCCTGAATGTAAATGAATCACTGGCTGTTCCCAGTGTCTTGAGAGCAGAGAGGACTCTGTTGGTGACTGTTGTTTATCAAATTGCTTTAATGTTATGCTTATTTGGCGCTCTTCATTTTACGTATGGCTTTGTTTTAAGAGAATGATTCTGTGTCTTTTGGTATACACCCTGTATTATAATTGGCCTCTAATATTGTACATATAATGTTACATGGTAGATTTGAATATTTTGTACAAATGCCCACAGTGTACAGAAAACAAAGGTTATTAGCTACTACAGTTAATGTGGCACAGACTTCAACACAACACGTTACCTATATGCGTTGGATTCTACTTTTTTAATCTATTTGTAATTCAATATTTTGTTTGTTTCAGCATTTAAAAGTATGTGATGAGATCCTACATACATTAGCATTGTGTGCTTTTATCCAAAATCTCGGGTAATGTACGTCTATCTAGCTGTATATGGTAAATAAAGAGAACATCCGAGTTGTTATATTTTTATCCTAGAACAGGCATAGTGCTTTTATTTTTTGCCGCCTCATTCCTCCTCGACTGCCCTGGGAAGCCCATTGACTAGATTTGGAAGGATGGCAACGTTAGACTTCTCTTTGACTAACTGCATCTCCTACCCTTATTTAGTTCTGTATCCATGGACACGGATGATCACTTATCAAGGTTGCAGACTCCTCTCCATCACTTAGAATCCCATTCAACCAGTAAAAGGTTTAAACTGACTAAAACGTTTTCGGGTACGAGAGGTGTGTTAACGGCAGAGCTGTTTTATTGACTGTTCCAATATCTAGCTACAATTTAGAACGAACCTATGGTTAACATTATACTGTAGGTGAAGTCAACGGGTATGATGCATTATGTTTTGTATGGATAAAAATGTGGTTTAAGGTGTTGGACAAAAAAGTAAAAATAAACCGCAGCCGATCATCGATCATGTTACCATAATAAGACCCTCGATATGTATTGGAAAATAGCATCAAGCTAATCACCTTGCTCTTTCACAACCATTGTATTTAATGTGTAGTCTAATAAACTGCATGCATTCACACGATTCGTAGTGGAAGGACCATACAACATGTCATCGAATAACTCCCAAGTTTCCTTTGATATGATGGTTTTTTATGTCAATCGCATAATTAATTTTACTTACAAAAAATCCACCTTGTCTAACGTATTTAGTTTTGTCGACAATAGGGAAGTTGACCGAAAAATGTTCTGTTTCCACCAGGCCTGTAATGACATTGTCTTTTTTTTGTCCAACATGTATTTTTGCCAGCAGCATAACCCTGCATCCCACTGCCGGCGTACCTCCAAAAGCTAAGCACGGTTGGCCTTAGTCGGTCCCTGGGTGGGAGACTAAATGCTGCTGGAAGTAGTGTTGGAGAGCTAGTAGGAGGCACTCTTTCCTCTGGTCTAAAGAAATATTCCAATGCTGCAAGGCAGTGATTGGAAACATTGCCCTGTGATTGGTGCTGTCTTTCGGATGAGACGTTAAATGGTTGTTCTGACTCTGGTCACTAAAGGTCCCATGCCACTTATTGTAAGAGTAGGGCGGTTAACCCCGCTGTCCTGCTGAATTCCCAATCTTGCCCTCCTACTGTGGTGATTTTAGCATGTACATCTTGGTGGGGCTAAACAATTTTGTTTGTGATGCATGCCAGAAAAGGCACTAAACAATACATTAATTGCCGTTTAACAGTGACAAACGGTGCCCACAAACTGTTAGGGCCTATATAAAGCTGTCCAAACACCTTACCACTGCTACACCTGGCTATCAGCTGAGCTTTGACTGGCACTGAAACGGTTCATTCAGCCTCATTTACTGCCTTAAATTTAAAAAAAAGATATCTGACTTGCTTAAACATGGTTTCTACTGACAGTTGAGATGTACAAACTATGGCATAAGGGGACGACAGGCGCATGAGGCAATCTGCTATTTCGATGAAGACATTAATGAGCGAGCTAGGACGGACGTAGTCAATAGCTTTTTGTTCAGTACTTTAGAAATGTACAGCAACAGAATTTAGAACATGGACAGTGTTCTCACTGTACACCAAGTTAGAACCTTAGGATAAATAAAGGGGGCATATAAGCAGACAATGAAAGCTCTTACAATATTTGATTATTACATTTCTCAAAAACGGGTACATGTGCACCACCAAGTCAGAACAGTAGGTGAAATTAAGAAGTGGAAATAGACCAAAATATTAGTGTGATGCAAATGGGCTACTAACAGCTTACTACACAACATGCACTTAGTATTACTTTCTTAGCTACGATATACATATCCCCCTCGCATATTACATGCATTACAATACATTTTTGGACCCACCTTGTGCTGTGCTCACTTGAACAGGAAGGTGGCATGGCGGTCCTTTGTCATCAAACTGTCATCAAAGTCTGGCATTCTCTGGATTTATGGTGCTTTCAAGACAACTGGGAACTCTGGGGGGAAAAGGTAGAATCATGATGATGTCAGTGATCTTCAGGTTGTAGCTCTAGAAAGAGGCCTGTTCTGGATTTAGAATAGTTTTTTTTTTTTTTGTTCAAAAAAGTTTGATTCTCCCTGACTGTCTAGCTCTTATTTCGGTGATTGTTTGTTTTCAAAGATGATCTTATAAAAATATGTGTGTCTTATCTTTTCTACATACTTTATATCTGAGTTTACACTGAAAACATTTTTTCATCCTGAAGAAAAACTTCTATGCATAAAAATATACTCATTGTATGACTTTTTAAGAGCATGTATGACCCCCTTTATGTTTTGTCTCATTGTCATGCATACTGGTGTACTAATGAGTATATTGGAACTTTTGTCGCCTGTCTTTCAAAAACGAATAATTACAACACCTACAATGTCCAAAATGAAGGAAGCAACAAGCATTTTCCAAGCAGTGAAACCTGGACCCAGCAACAAGCGCTGAATAGATTATCCTATTCTAACCCTCTACTACCATCTTGTGGTTTAAATGGATACTTCTTTATTCACACAGCACCATAAATCAAATAAATAGATAGATAGATAGATAGATAGGTAGGTACTTTATTGATCCCCCGGGGGGGAAATTTCATGTAATACAAGTAACAAGGACAGATGAGGACCTAGGCAAAGTCTGGGGGCTTAGTTTACACATTTGAACCAGACCAGGGTCAAAATCTCCAATGTTGAGAGTAGTCCAGATTCAAGTCTGTTCACTGACACATTGGGGAAGACTTCTCTTGCAGGTTAGTTACAGCATATATATTTAATTTATTATTGTTTTTTTTATTCAACTAGGTGAGTCTCAGTTAAGAACAAATTCTTATTTACAATGATGGCCTACACCGGCCAAACTCAGAAGATGCCGGGCCAATTGTGCGAATCCCTATGGGACTCCCAATCACAGTGGGTTGTGATACAGTCTGGATTCGAACCAGGTTCTCTGTAGTGACGCCTCTGGCACTGAGATGCAGTGTCTTAGCCACTTGGGAGCCCAATAAGTCATATATCATTAATAATAATTTGGTGGGCGCTTATCTGTCCTGTTTCACACATGTACAGGTGTGTATTACACATATATGAATTAGAAATGTTTTGCATATCACAAAATTGCACCCCCTACATCTGCTTTAGGGAGCGATGATTCTAGTGTGAATATTGGACCAGAGCCTCACAGTACCAAGTCATAACCTTTGAGGCCAAACCTCTAACTTTATTTGTTGTTATCTACCAATATAAACTTCAAGGGCTGCGTCCCAATTGGCATCCTATTCCTATTTAGTGCACTATCTTTGACCAGGGTCCATAGGGCTCTGGGCAAAACGGGTGCCATTTGGGACGCACACCTAGATGAGGTAAGTGTATTTCTGGGCTGTGCTGTCTAGATGGTGGTGTGGTGGGCCAATTGGCCACACAGTGCCAGCCCCTGACTGTTGATAGGTTGTTCCGGGGTCATTCAGTTCTCCAGCAACGTAGAGAGCAGACGGGGCTGACTGTCGCGTGGTGGCCGCCCCTCCTAGGCACACTGCTGAGCCCTGCTCTGCTCTAGTCCCACACCATCCATTCATCCATCCAGCCAACGGACCGATACGCTCAGCCACTCAGGGAATCATGTCTATAATGAACATGCTCACTTAACGCCATGATGAACACTTAACGCCATAATGAACACTTAACGCCATGATGAACACTTAACGCCATGATCCTTATCAGGGTGGTTATAATGATTATTGTTATGATGATGATACATACAGTAATTCTTAATTTTGTTGTCTGGTGATAACCTAGTCAGAATATGCTTCCATATTGTGTTGTAATAGAGAGTGTGGATCACTCCCAGTTAGAACAACATTAGCCGCAGGCTAACCTCAGTCTGTGTCATAATCATTCCTTTATGTAAGTGAAAAGTGTCCGCATTTGACCCTTTGTAGGTGTTTATTAAAAACAAATCATTAGCTTTATCATCGACACATTTCTTCCCATTTATCCCAAAACAAATGTTCTCTTTGAGGAATCTGAGACGTAGAAAATATGTCAACGGCTGGTTGTCTAAATGAGAATCTTCTCTCTCTCTCTCTCTCTGGCTCCCTCTTTCTCTCTCTCCCCCCTTTATAGTTACCCTCCCTATTTCCTCTTTCTAGCTTTCTCTCTGTCTCAGATGAGGTCATTGAATTTCGTTGTTTTTGCAGACAGCTAAAGCATCTTGCTTTGTGTAGGCTACCAGAGAGTTTGAGAGAGGATATGCTAGTCGTGTGCCTGTTGTCCTGTTTACCCCATCTATCTCCAGTGTTAAATCTTGCTGCTGCGGCACTACCCCAGGTCTCTGTATCCAATAACATCTTGTCACGACAGGATGGTGTCGGCTACTATTGCCATGGAAACACGGCTCTGAACTTTTAAGGGACCCCATTGTGATTGCGTCCAATCATATTTTAGGAAAAGCATTCGACAGTGAGCGTTACTTGCAATGTCTGTGTGTGTGGGAGGGTTCTTCCCCACCACTCCATGACCCAGCACCTCTCTCCAGTAGCTTGTGGATGAACTGGAGACAGACGGAAGATGGAGGGGAGCAGCTACCCAGGAAAGAGCTACTGGGTCTGGAGCAGTATGTCTATCTATCTCAATGTCTATCTCTGTCTTTGTCTCTCTCTCTTTTCATGTATCTGTCTCTCTCTCTCTCTCTCTCGACCTGCCGAGGGACTGCGGTTGAAAATTATCCTTCCCACCTCTCTATCTTGTAGAGCCAGAACTCAGTATAGAAGCAGCGAGTGATTCCATCATAAAGAGATCAGGCCCTCAGCTGTGCTGCTTCGTAGAGAGGGATAAGTTTGTTTTTCCTGACCTATTTTTTTCTTTCTGTTCCCTTAGTCATGGGACCATGCGACTCACTCACTCACCACCAATACAGCTCTCTCTGTGGTCAGTAGACTGACTGGAGTGGTGTGCCAGAGAGGCAGGGCCAGGGAGGCCGAGAGACAGGCGGACAGACAGGAGGAGAGGTGGAGAAAGAAAGAGAGAGGGATGGAGAAAGAGTGAGAAGGAGAGAAAGCGGGAGAGTGAGAAAAGAGAGCGAGTGCCTGAATGAGTGGCTTTAAGGGACAGACCTAGTTTAGGATACTGTACTTCACCCGGTGCTGCTCTCATACTTTAATAATTAACCACATTTTGTCAGAGAACAAAAAAGTTAGCCGGAAAAGAAAGGAAAGAATATAATATATTCTTATACTTGCAGGACCAAGTGTGTGCTTCTCTCAGCTGTGTGTGCTTCTCTCAGCTGTGTGTGCTTCTCTCAGCTGTGTGTGCTTCTCTCAGCTGTGTGTGCTTCACTTAGCTGTGTGTGCTTCTCTCAGCTGTGTGTGCTTCTCTCAGCTGTGTGTGCTTCACTCAGCTGTGTGTGCTTCACTCAACTGTGTGTGCTTCTCTCAGCTGTGTGTGCTTCACTCAGCTGTGTGTGCTTCTCTCAGCTGTGTGTGCTTCTCTCAGCTGTGTGTGCTTCTCTCAGCTGTGTGTGCTTCTCTCAGCTGTGTGTGCTTCTCTCAGCGGTGTGTGCTTCTCTCAGCTGTGTGTGCTTCTCTCAGCTGTGTGTGCTTCTCTCAGCTGTGTGTGCTTCACTCAGCTGTGTGTGCTTCACTCAACGGTGTGTGCTTCTCTCAGCTGTGTGTGCTTCTCTCAGCTGTGTGTGCTTCACTCAGCTGTGTGTGCTTCACTCAACTGTGTGTGCTTCACTCAGCTGTGTGTGCTTCTCTCAGTTGTGTGTGCTTCTCTCAGCTCAGGGGTTATGTAGCCTCCACTTCAAGTTAAATTGACCCTGAGGAGGGTGGAGAGGGATGCAGAAATAAACTGAGGCAGGGAGGAAGGGAGGGAGGGAGGGAGGCAGGGAGAGAGGGAGGCAGGGAGGTAAAGCGAGAGATGGTGATAGAACGACAGAGAGGTAAAGAGAGAGATGGTGATAGAACGACAGGGAGGTAAAGCGAGAGATGGTGATAGAACGACAGGGAGGTAAAGCGAGAGATGGCGATAGAACGACAGAGAGGTAAAGAGAGAGATGGTGATAGAACGACAGACATGGACAAAAACTGAAAAAAAGAGAGAGGGGGAGTGGCCAGCATTGACTTAATATGAGTGGCGTCAACAGAGCGGGTGGAGTCGAGCCAACATCCCTCTCTCACCCTGTCCGAGGGCACAACAAGACAAGAACCTTGAGACCGGCTGACTGTTTTTACCGTCTGCTTTTGGTCCAGCCTAGAACCATAATACAAGATGTCTGCCAAAGCTGCTGGAGTCCGTCACACTTTACCAAAGCTTCTTTGTCTCCATATTGAATAAAATAGGCGGTAAATTCAGAAACAGGCATCAAAGGGTTATTCAGACTCGGACATCGGTAGCCTACCGTATTTCAATTAACTATGCCTTTAACAAATATGTATTAAACAGAAACAAACATTTCTGTCAGCTACGGTATGCATTTAGCATCTTAAAGAGGTTATAGTTGGTGATGTTCTGTTCTGTCCTGAAGGGAGGGTTACATACTGTAGCTACTAATCGGCCATGAATGAGGATGTTGTGAAGGCCACACAGGGAAAGGACAATGGATAAAAAGCAGACAGCAGATAGGGATTGGAGTCGCTGGCACAGTTAATTGGTTTGTGAATCTACCGTTAGGTGTTTGTATTGTGCTCTATGAACTCGGTTTAAACTCACTCAGAGTTCACCCTAGACAAATAGAAAGCTGCCTGAGATAGGCTAGACTTACACCTGGCCTTTTCCCTTTAGAAATAGAGTGCCACTTAGACCTGAAAATAAAAATGATGGCTCAGAAATTTCCTAGTCTAGTTCTTGAAAATAGAATGGATCATTTCCTCCTAATTTCCTTGGAAATTTTCTATGGGAAATGTTTATTGGTCAGAGCTAACTGGGTTAATGAATGTTTGTAGTATTACATCAAGCTCATTGTCTTTAACTGCTCTGTGACTTTGATACACTGTAATTACAAAGTAATAGGACATAACCTTGAGAAAGTACAGTTTTTAGTGACCACCCACTGGGCAAAAACTGGTTGAATCAGCATTGTGTCCATGTGATTTCAACCAAAAACAAATCAATAAATCCAATTACTCAGTGAAATGTTCTGTTGATTTCACATTGAATTCACGTTAGTTGACAACTCAACCTAATGTAAATCATAACTAGATTTTGAACTGTCTGTGCCCAGTGGGTATCTTGTTTTAATTGGAACCCTCTTGATTCTTAATAGGAGAAGATGCAACTTCCAGGAACTCCGCTATCTTGATTGGCACTCATGTGTCTTCCAGGAGCAGAGATCACTTCTGTTATTGGTGGGTATTTTCTGGCTGAACTCTTGCCCAGGAACCATCTTAAAGATTGATTTCGATTTTCCGCCTTTGCCCCATTATGATATCTGCACTAACGTACCACTTAGAATAAAGCTACACTACCATTCAAAAGTTTGGGGTCACTTAGAAATGTCCTATTTTCTTTAAGAAAAGCACATTTTTTGTCCATTAAAATAACATCAAATTGATCAGAAATTCAGTGTAGACATTGTTAATGTTGTAAATGACTATTGTAGCTGGAAACTGCAGATTTTTTTATGGAATATCTACATATGCGTAGGCCCATTATCAGCAACCATCATTCCTGTGTTCCAATGGCACGTTGTGTTAGCTAATCCAAGTTTATAATTTTAAAAGGCTAATTGATCATTTGAAAACCCTTTTGCAATTATATTAGCTCAGCTGAAAACTGTTGTGCTGATTAAAGAAGCAATAACACTGGCCATCTTTAGACTAGTTGAGTATCTGGAGCATCAGCATTTGTGGGTTCGATTACAGGCTCAAAATGGCCAGAAACAAATAACTTTCTTCTGACACTCGTCAGTCTACTCTTGTTCTGAGAAATTAAGGCTATTCCATGCAAGAAATTAACAAGAAACTGAAGATCTCATACAACGATGTGTACTACTCCCTTCACAGAACAGCGCTCTAACTAGAATAGAAAGAGGAGTGGGAGGCCCCGGTGCACAACTGAGCAAGAGGACAAGTGCATTAGAGTGTCTAGTTTGAGAAACAGACGCCTCACAATTCCTCAACTGGCAGTACCAGCAAAACACCAATCTCAACGTCAACAGTTAAGAGGCGACTACGGGATGCTGGCCTTCTAGGCAGAGTTGCAAAGAAAAAGCCTCAGACTGGCCATTAAAAAGAAAAGATTAAGATGGGCAAAAGAACACAGACACTGGACAGAAGAAGATATGGCTTTTTCTTTGAAACTCTGCATCCCGGAGTCGCCTCTTCACTGTTGATGTTGATAATGATAATGAAGCTGCTAGTGTGGATATTGGAACCTTGCCATGGTTCCTACACTCTTATAAATAAATGTGCTACTGGAACCATAAAGGACCCTTTTTACAGAGGGTTCTACATGGAACCCAAAAGGGCTCTTCCTCGAACAAAAAAGTGTTCTACCTGGAACTAAAAAGGGTTCTCCCATGGGGACAGCTGAAAAACCCTTTTGGAACCCTTTTTTCTAAAAGTGTAAGAGAAGAGACGAGAAGAGAAGAGAGAGAAAATATGATGATATATTTAGAAGACGGGCCGACAGTGTTAGAATCTGAACGATGAGCAATCAGTCCAGGCGAGCTGAGAGTTAGCAACCAAGATCCAATTGGCTGAAGAGGAGAGAGAAGGAGGGGAGGAGAGATGTATTTTGTGCGAGGGTGGGGGGAGGATGTATAAAACTGGGGTGCTGAGAGTTCGTCTGAGGTAAGGCGAGGTGAGAGGAGGAGAGCCGCCGTGATCTCAGTTCAGTTGATAAGGGACAGGCAGGGGTGTGGGTGTGTGGGGTGTGTGTGTGTGTGTGTGTGTGTGTGTGTGTGTGTGTGTGTGTGTGTGTGTGTGTCAAGTGGATAAAGCTGTGTCGGTCTCCTCAGCAGTAATCCAATCAACAGGGAAGCTGGGACGGCTGACTGTCAGGAAACCACAGAGTTACACCAGGACACGCTCCCGCTGTCACCGTCTGAAGTAACACACACACACACACACACACACACACACACACACACACACACACACACACACACACAGGGACTATGCTATTGTTTACCAGAGTCAAATGGGAACAACAACACCCTGTCTGTGTGAGAGTCTGGTGGATAGGTTATTGTGTGTCTGGCTACAGCTGCAGCTGTACTGTATGTGGGCCAAAGGTACAGTACATTCAGACAACACTGGAAAACCACAGGTAGCCAAGACCACACTCTGACTGTCAGGAACAGGAGTAGGCAATCTTACCCTGCCAGTATGTGTGTGTGCACCCAGGCTTTTTTTTTCAGACAAGCTGTAACACACAAGCCTTGATTAGAGAATATGATTAGATTTGTAGATAAGGTGTGTTTCTACTTGGAGCATTTGTACATTCAAGTACATTGGGCTCCAGAGTGGCGCAGCAGTCTAAGGCACTGCATCTCAGCACTAGAGGCATCACTACAAACACCCTGGTTAGATTCCAGGCTGTATCACAACCGACCGTGATTGGGAGTCCCACAGTGCGGCACACAATTGGCCCAGTGTTGTCCGGGTTTGGCCGGGGTAGGCCTTAATTGTGAATAAGAATTTGTTCTTTACTGACTTGCCTAGTTAAATAAAGGTTAAATAATAAATACAAAAAGAAAAATAAGAATGACGTGTACTGATGTGTATTTGTACACCAGATCAAAGGTGCATTGAAAAATATATTTCTGACATGATAATGAGCTAATTATCAAAAAATCATGCATGGGGTGGAACGAGATTGAAAAGACAGCCCAGAACAGAGTGTGATGGACGGGAGTCGTCAATGGCCTATGGCCCCTGGGGAACAGAGTGTGATGGAGGGGAGTCGTCGATGGCCTATGGCCCCTGGGGAACAGAGTGTGATGGAGGGGAGTCGTCAATGGCCTATGGTCCTGGGGAACAATGAGCCTGAGTAAGTAAGTAAAGACGTCATATCACAATTTTTACAGTCCAACTGCTCAACATGATCACGCTATTGGTAGAATTAGTGTAAAATACAGCATAATAATATACTATTTTAAAAGTTAAATTCGGCACTCTTTTATTTTTTATGAACTGCCATCAGACCATTTAAACAGAAAAAACGGCTTCATTTGTTCAGCTGTTTGAGCAGACAATGAACTTGACAGATCTTCCATAATGAATGTCTTTGATGTGCTAAATAAAGAGAATTATGGATTAATGACTATTTCACCACGCTCACATAAAACTGCTTTTAATTACTCATTGCTCTTAGACGTACTGCATTCAATGCAATTAATTTTGCTCTCATCTCTGTAAGTTCATTTATATAATTTATTAATAGCCTAAAATAAAAGTTGTTTTATTATGGAAAATATAGAAAACGTCTTAAACCTCTGAGTACCACTGACTGCAGCAATCGGTCAATCCGAGGGTGTTTCTTCCATGTTGTACAGAACAGAACATATCCTGCTAATTAATATTGCAACAAGTGATCTCTCCAACTCACTCCTGGGGTGATGCAGTCAAAAGGTTGAGTGGCCACATGACATCAGGAGGGCTAAGTGTAACCTCTGGTGATAGGGAGAGATATGTTCAGATGTCCAGCTGTGAGTCATGGTTATATCATAAACACCAGACAGGGGGAGGTTATAGGGTCCATGATTAGCTATTGGAACAGACAGTAACTTTCATATTGATTTTGTGATATTCTCTGATTGATCCTTGCGTTATCACTTCTCTGTGGTTGAAACTTTGAAGAGAAAAGCCAACCAGATAAGCAGTTCCTGCATAATGTCTTAGAGACCTGGCTCCTATGCCTCCCTATTGCACTCACAATCACAATTCTGACACCAACCTCCTTCAGATTGGGATGGTGACTGGCTGCATTATGCGTGGAAAACCAGTCACTTTACTGAAAAAGTCAAACAGTGTGTGTGCTTCCCATTTCCCAGTTTGGAACCTGGACCAGGGGCACTGCACTGGGGCTGACCATCACATTTGACCCCTGACCCTGTGTGTCTCTGAGTGTGTGTGTGTGTCCAATTTATGTTGTGTGTTCAATTTCCAATATCCGGTGTGTGTGTGTGTGTGTGTGGGTACCAGTTTCCGTTGTGACATGATTAATAACGTAGTATTGTATTGTACTGTACTGTACTGTAGACTCTGCCAACAGCTGTTGCTCTGATTTATATCTCCCTGTACAAGGCCAGAGGCTCTAACATCCATGTAACATGAGGCTGTCTATCGAGACCCTCAACAGGCCCATGCGTAACACAAAGCCTTGACATAGAACTCTCTCAACCCTACCTCCCTCCTACACACACACACACACCCCCCACCATCCATACTGTCTGTAATATGTGCTCTCTCTCTGATGAGAAGGAAAGTGATAATCCTCGACACTAGTAGAGGAAGTGCAGATGGTGGAGAGAAATCAACCAGAAGTTCAGGTATCCGAGGTCACAGGGGAAATAAGCTGATTGGTGGTATTAGGAAGTTGAGTCTACTGTATGTTGTTAGCCAGGGCTCTGCCAGTGCTCCACGTCAGAGGTACTGGGCCATGCGTCATACAGGGACACCATGTTGCGTAGGAGAGTCCCTGGGATACGCAGGGAAGGGGGTAGAGAGGGAGGGAAAGGGGGGAGGAAGGGGGAGGGACATGCTACTCTCAAGACGCACTTGCAGATGGTCAGACAGACAAGGTATTGTCTAGAAGGTATACAGCTTTCGTCAAAATTGACTTTTCGTAGCAGATTTAGAAGAATTTACACAGCAGATTCAACGTAGCATGTTAGGAGAATAGAGTAAAGGTTAGGAAAATGGTTAAAAAAATCAAATTTTGACGTAACATTTGACAAAAGCCGTATTCCATCTAAACATGACCGACAGACAGGCCTTAGTTGTGTAGTGAAAGGTTTTATTTGTATTTATTTATTTAACTAGTCAGTTAAGAACTAATTCTTTTTTACAATGAAGGCCAACTTGTTAAGCCCCCTCGGCCAAACGATGCTGGGCCAATTGTGCTCCACCTCGTGGAACTGTTTATTTTGGTATGAATAATGTTGTTGTCGAAACATGTCCTATTGATTGTTTTTACCTGGAAACTGTGGAGAGTAGTTCTATACTGGAGTTTTTCACTGACCTCAGTGGTTAGAGGATCTGTAACAGTCCATCTTACATTAAACACACTCTCCAGTAAGATAAATGCTTATGGAGAATCAATCAGTCGTAAGTTCTTTCTCATTCCAGCATGAGCATTATCTCCTATTAAGGCTATCGATTCTACATTTAGAAAGATATGTATTTTCTAAATCTTTCTGATAAGGTGATATGATTATGTTTCAGTGACAAGCCAGAGTGTAAAAGCTAGGAGTAAAGAGTTTCAACGGCGTGCAACTGAGTCTGTTTTGAGCAGAGAACTGAGTCTGATTTCTGCCAGCCACTGTGTGATCTACAGATGGATTGATCTCATAGCAACCACATCGCCATGGCAACCCAGGATACAGATGCCACGCTGAGCTAACCTGACGAGTGATGATCTCCCCCCCCCGCCCCCCCCCCCCCAAATATATAACTGCCAGCTTCATCTCGTCTTGTTGTCACCTTTCTTCTCTCCATTGCTACATTCACTCCATCCCCATACAGCTCTCTAATAGACTACGATTAGATCCCATCCACTTTAGGACCGTTGTGTAATTATCATGTGTATAATTGTCCTGTGTGTAACTATCATGTGTGTAATGACACATACTTTAACTGACATTAACTGTTAACTATTTTTGTATCGTTACAAATATTTAAAATTCCCCAGAATGGGTAGAGAATAGATATCCACCTAACGATGCATTACAGCTTTCATAACAGCATAACTTCCTGTATCCAATCAGAACACTGTTCCTGTGTTTTACAGACAGAGTCTGACGCACTGAGGGACTAGCAGGAACAACACTTATAGCCACCCAGGCTTTCATCTATCTCTAAGTCTCCCTGGAGGAGAGGAGTGTTTGATCAAATGAAATATTATCATAAAAGGTCATCAGATTATCGAGTGAAATGTCATCCCAGCAGAACACTGCTCCTCTCTTTGCTCCTCTCTCTCCTCTGTAGTCTGTCTGCCATTTGTGAGTGAGTGAGTGTGTGTGTGTGTGTGTGTGTATGTACTTACTGTTTATGACTGCTAAGTTTGAGTCCCATACAGTACATGTCTTTGTGCCACAAGTGGAGTGTCTTGTGTACTCCTGTTCTGTAACATGCAGATATGTTTTACCATTTGGATACATATAGAGACATATGTAAAACAGTGGCCATATATATTTAAAGGAAGATGTACTTTAATCGTAAACACTAACCGAAGCCCCAGTGTCCCTCGCTCTACCTAACAACAACCACTCCCTCTGATTCAACAGACCTTCATTGTACGTCACTTAAAGTCTGCTGTGGCTAGGCTGTGGTTCTATCAAATTGCTTGTTTGTCCATCCTCTCAAACAGGGCCAGCTCTTCAGAGGCCCCTTGTAAATTACAGTTACATTGTTGACTTGATTCTGAAGTAAAACAATGTTTTTATCAGTTTGTTGGTATTTACTCAGTTGGTCAGTGTTCATTCCTGCACAGATGGCTCGTGCACACTGTCCCGTGCACACTGTCCCTTGCACACTGTCCTGTGCACACTGTCCTGGCGTGCTCTGAGATGCCCCAGATCTGTGAGCACCACTCTGTTATGACTCCAGTCACCTGATGTTCAGCCTCTGGTTCTGTTCTACCAGCAGATAGTGATGCTGTCACTGCCTCTGGTGGGTCATGGTGGAGGGAGAGGAGAGGAGAGGAGAGGAGAGGATGTCTATAAGCTTGTCAGACTAGACTACACATTTTACCCTGCCTCTCCAGGGGGGAGGGGGGGGGGGGGGGGGCGTTCGGAGTGTTGAAAGGAGTTGATTTGAGTTCACCCTCTCAGCTGAGACCATGGGAATGTGGTTTTCTAGAAACTCAGAGACAGATACAAATGGAGCCACTGTTCACCAGGAGGATGTTTTAAATACATTTTATGACTTAAATTATCGGATATAGATGTGTTGTAATGATGGTTCTTTTGAAACAGTTACAAAGGGGTGAAAGTTGATTGACAGACAGACAGACAGACAGACAGACAGACAGACAGACAGACAGACAGACAGACAGACAGACAGACAGACAGACAGACAGACAGACAGACAGACAGACAGACAGACAGACAGACAGACAGACAGACAGACAGACAGACACAGATGTCAGTCATGGTTCACAACAGTTTCTCAGTGGATTCCATATAAAAATGATTCTGTGGAAAGCCCCTTAATCTAAGCTAAGTAACGCTCATCAAGTGAGTTGACACGTTTACCAAAACCAATAATGTAACCTTTTGATGCTATGTGAGGATCACGAGCTAAATAAAACTGCAACTACAACTCTGGCTGGTGGGTATAGTAGGTCAGCCATGTTCTCCATGGCACTAGAGAAGAAGAGGGAACCCAACACAGCCTGGTAATCTGCTCAGAGCTCATTAAAGGTATGCTCACTGTAGTCTCTGCTGTGCTGGTCTACAGTGTACTAAAGTAGTAAGGAGAAAATTAATAATTTTCTATAAATTAAATTTCCCCCTCTATCAATAGATTTTCATAACAATGAATCTTTTTTATATATATATATCATTATATGTAATCATAGCTTACATCATTCAGTGTTTTTTAAGAAACTGCAAAAGTACTGAATGATTGATAAACTAATAAACAACCAAAGTACTGCTATTACTTTCATGTTTTAACTGTATGTTTTAAATCAATCAATAAATCACGAGAGTTAGAATATTATAATACACAAGGTGCAATTTCAAAATGTTGTTGTGCATTAGCATCCCATGTCAGCTAAATAAAATGGTCAACTTTGTAGAATTGCATAAAATCTGTTATAAAATTGCTAAATCTTCTCTCCGCCCCATGACAAAATGTGTAGAATTGCAGGAAATTAACTTTTAAAAGTAATTGTTTCTCTTCTCCGTCAAGAGGAGGGCCTCCAAAACGTTAGGGCCGGCTCTGTTGGTACACTTGGCACCACAAAAGGCAGTTCTGTTTTAACAACTGCATGGGTCAAGCAGATTCGCATTTTGAAAGGGTTAAAAGCCCCAGGAGAATCGGGTGTCAAGGGTCAGGTCAAATAGTGTCAATACAACAACAACAAAAAACATTGGGTCAATAAATGATCAATGATTGGGAGCCACTGTGTGAATGGAGTGGAGTGAGTTTACAGATGATATGGGGTGAATAATCACTTTGTGTGTGTGTGTATGTGTATGTGTATGTGTGTGTGTGTGTGTGTCTGGTTTTTAGGACTTTTGGACCCCACAAGGATAGCAAGACTAGGAACAAGTGGGGACAATTTGCCGATCACCACCAAGGGTTAGGGTTAGGGTTAGAATTAGGGTTAGGGTTAGGTGTTTGAGATCAAGGTTAGGGTTAAGGTTGGGGTTAGGTTAAGGGTTGTCTTAGGAAACAGCGAAACAACAGTAATGTATCCTGTGAGTGAAAAGACTGTTTAAAAAAGTAACGCCCATCCCCTGTTCCAATTTCTCTCCAACTTTCCCCTACCTCTTTTGGGACAAGTGGTCTATTCACTTGCTGGTTAACAGGGAGCCATTTAGGATCAAGACCTGTCAATTGATCACTGGCAGGACTGAGTTCCTAACATAAGGTTCATAGACCACAATGTGAAAGATTGTACAAGTGATGATGTATGTCTTTAAACAGCAGACATTTTCCATCACCATGTAATTTCTAGAAAAATGATGTCTGGAGCATCAGTGGATAGAATTATGTTCATATGTGCAAGAGATCTTCAATGATCTTACAAATGTAGTTTAATAATATTTTACATGTTACATACAAGTAACTGCCAAAATAATGGAAACATCAACATAAAAGTGTCTTAAAAAGGAGTTGGGCCTCCATAAACCAGAACAGATTCAATACTCCTTGGCATAGATTCTATAAGTGTCTGGAACTCTATTGGAGGGATGTGACACCAATCTTTCATGAGAAATTCAAAATGTGTTGTTTTGTTGATATAGGTGGAAACCTCGGTCTCAGGCCGCTCCAGAATCTCCCATAAGTGTTGAATTGAGTTGAGATCTGGTGACTGAGACACCCATGGCGTATGGTTTACATAGTCATGGTAGCCAAAATCATGTCCAATATAATGGCCTGCCCAGCATTTTTAGACATGACCCTAAGCATGATGGGATGTTAATTGCTTAATTAACTCAGGAACTACACCTGTGTGGAAGCACCTGCTTTCAATATACATTTTATCCCTCATTTACTCCATTATTTTGGCAGTTACTTGTATGTTCATATGTGTAAGAGATCATATATAATCTACAAAATACTGGTGATATAATAATACTCATAATAATTGCAAGTACACACTCCATTCTATAGAAATCTGTGTTCATCATTTTTTGGTTGCCATGGCACCTTTGTGGAAGCCTAGGCTGATTGCTCAGCTATTTTATTTTGAATTTATTGTGTTAAGTGTTTTGTTTTTGTTTTTGAGTAGCTAATCAAGTACTGATCATTTTAATCTAGTAATGTTGACTCTCAATGTTGAAATAGATTAAGAAATTGGACTTTCCTGCCATCAACAAAGTTGTTCGTTTTCTTTTGAATATACCTGCATTGAATACCTGAATTTAATACCTGCATTGAAATGTTTCACCTACTATCTCCGGGAGGACCACAAAGTACAGAAATGGTTTACTTGTTTTACTCAGGAGGATTCTTTCATAGTTTCAAGAGTATTAAACAGTAAGCTCAAAAAGGGACTTTTCCAAATTGGAATCCTACAGAAAAAGCTCAAACATAGAAGACGGTTCCACACAGAACCACACGTCTCTCTTCCGCCTCTATGCAGCACCGCAGATTCTGACTCTCTGCGGCCAGTTAAAGTCCACGTATCACCTCTTAATCAGGCCCCCTTAAGACTGGCACTGTTTAATGCAGAGTCTCTAACAAACAAGTCTCTACTAATACAAGAATTCACTAATATACTCAATGAAACATCTCTACCTGGTTATAAATATCGGAAAAAGGATCGTGCCCATGGGCTTGTTGATTTTTACTGTGACTGTGGTCAGTATTTGTGATCTCCTTATATGTATTCTGGACATGTGTTCAGTGCCCAACTCGCTAATGACCGTCAGGTTGCAAATGGCCTGGTACTCAGCGCTCTACTGTCCCTCTAACCGCTCCGACATCAATGCAAATGCCATCGAAGATCACATCAAACACTCATCAAAACAGGATCCTGCTTTTATCGATCACTGTGATGATCGATCTGAAGAAAAAAGTTCAACAGCAGGTTGAAACTGAGTGGGAAACATGGTCGTTGTGGATGTTGTTTCAAAGCCTAACACAAGGAAATGGACAGTGCTTTCTAAGGTGATGATTAATTCAAAACACCCATAAGAATATTAGAGCGTATGCATACGCATAGGCCCATATATGAGCTCAGGCCTGAAAAAAATGAATTAAAATAATGATTGTGCCGTTATAGCCTACCGCATATTACGCATGACAGAAAAACATGTTTTAAAAACCATAGATTTAAAATGTGGTTGGTACATAGTTGGTCTAGCCTATACTCAAAAATGAAACAAATTCTAGTAATCACCTTTGAGTGTGGACTGTATTATTATGCATATTGGATGGACTGGTTACCTTATGCTATGCTCCAAACTTTCTATCCATTATTTTGAGAGAACGTATAGGCCTAGGCGATGTTGGTTCATTTATTGTGTTGTTGGTTTATTGATTGTGTTGTTGGTTCATTGATTGTGTTGTTGGTTCATTAATTGTGTTGTTTGTTCATTGATTGTGCTGTTGGTTCATTTATTGTGCTGTTGGTTCATTGATTGTGCTGTTGGTTTATTGATTGTGCTGCTGGTTCATTGATTGTGCTGTTGGTTCATTGATTGTGTTGTTGGTTCATTGATTGTGCTGTTGGTTTATTGATTGTGCTGTTGGTTTATTGATTGTGCTGTTGGTTCATTGATTGTGCTGTTGGTTTATTGATTGTGCTGCTGGTTCATTGATTGTGCTGTTGGTTCATTGATTGTGTTGTTGGTTCATTGATTGTGCTGTTGGTTTATTGATTGTGCTGTTGGTTTATTGATTGTGCTGTTGGTTTATTGATTGTGCTGTTGGTTTATTGATTGTGCTGTTGGTTTATTGATTGTGCTGTTGGTTCATTGATTGTGCTGTTGGTTTATTGATTGTGCTGTTGGTTTATTGATTGTGCTGTTGGTTCATTGATTGTGCTGTTGGTTTATTGATTGTGCTGTTGGTTTATTGATTGCTACTATATTTATTTATCAGCTGCATTTAAGCACATGCTCCACTATAAAACTAGAGTAGCCTACCCAGCATGATTGAAAAACAGGAAAGCGGCCTTCATTCGCTATTCCAGTGTGTACGGACGACATGTATTTTTTCCCCTGTTCCTGCCCATTTCATAATGGGCCATTCTACATCAAAACTCATTTTACATTTTAGTAAAGACAAGATTAAATTGAGAATAGTCGTATGGGTGAAAATATGATCAGAAGATAACAGCGTGGGTAGCCTGAGGTAAGGAACTTGTTGAAATCATCAATAGCCTATAGTAGCTCAGGTCCATCCTGTTTCCATTGATCATCCTTCAGATGTTTCTAGAACTTGATTGGAGTCCACCTGTGGTCCATTCAATTGATTGGAAATTATTTGAAAAGGCACACACCTGTCTATATACGTTCCCACAGTTGACAGTGCACGTCAGAGCAAAATCATGTTTGCAGTACATCTAATCATGCTTGCAGTACATCTAATCCTGCTTGCAGTACATCTAATCATGTTTGCAGTATACCTAACCATGTTTGCAGTACATCTAATCCTGTTTGCAGTACATCTAATCCTGTTTGCAGTACATCTAATCCTGTTTGCAGTATGTCTAATCCTGTTTGCAGTATGTCTAATCCTGTTTGCAGTACATCTAATCCTGTTTGCAGTGCATCTAATCATGTTTGCAGTACGTCTAATCCTATTTGCAGTACGTCTAATCCTATTTGCAATACATTTAATCCTGTTTGCAGTGCATCTAATCATGTTTGCAGTACATCTAACTATGTTTGCAGTGCATCTAATCATGTTTGCAGTGCATCTAATCATGTTTGCAGTGCATCTAATCATGTTTGCAGTACATCTAATCCTGTTTGCAGTACATCTTGTCATGTTTGCAGTACATCTAATCATGTTTGCTGTGCATCTAATCTTGTTTGCAGTACATGTAATTATGTTTGCAACACATCTAATCATGTAAATCGTTTGTTGAAACTGGGAGAACTATTGATACTTTTTTTTGTATATCTAATCATCGCAGCTTAATCAATAATAGGCCTAACTATTGAATGTGCACATGAAGTAGGAAATTAGCATTGAAAAGATTTGAATGACATAACATCAGCGTTTAATAATGAACAAATAGGCCTAGACCTATGTGTCAGTAAGACGCTTTCAGGAGTCACACAATCAATGTGTTCTAACATTTATTAAAAATATTTGTTCAATAAAATATACACAATTTACAGCACGGTTCGTTGAGGACATTGCTAGTCGCCAAGTACTCTAGTATCAAATAACATCAGTATCAGTTTTCTGGTTTAAAACCATTTAAAAACCGAACTTCACAACAACACTAGAGTAAAAGGTGTTAGCCTTTAAGACACGCGCGCGCACACACACACGCACACGCAGACACGCGCGCGCGCACACACACACACACACACACACACACACACACACACACACACACACACACACACACACACACCTTCAAGGTAGAGCCATATAAAAATAAAGTGATCATAATCAAATGATGCTCAAACTGAAAAAAGTAAAAATGTTGCAGAGGTTCAAATCTACAGGACATATCCTTACAAAACCAAAGAACCAAACAAAAAAATCAGGGACAAGACAGCAGAACTGCAAAGCCTATCATGCGTTTAACATCATAATAAACATGACCAATATCTGTCTGCGTCCTGTTATAATGCTTCTGAACCAAAACAACATTTATAGGCATATGTGCAGTGTGTCAAGAGTTTGTAGCAGCATCTGAATACTTCTTTGATGTGGGGACACTTTACGCGCCGCAGGTAATGGTTATCTTAAGTTAAACGTGGACCACCACTGTTCTGGAATTCTCCAAATTGTTCCTGTATTGCTCGAGCCAGTTCCTCAACTCTGATATCCGGTAGCCCTCTGGTCCCCTGGCCCCCTGATACACGACCCGCTCATCCCTCAGGATATAAAGTCTCTCAAAATAGGCTCCATACGCCGCGTTAGATGAGTTGTCCATATTATCCACCACCACGTTGCTGCCGGGCACCTCCGAGTGCATCAGCTGAGCGGCTTTCAGTCTGTCCTCTAGACAACAGTGCTTGGGGATCTGGTACGGCGCGTCGGAGCTCACCCAGCCGTCAGAGGGATGCGCCTCTTCGATGTATACAAGCAGAGAGTCGGCGATGTCCGAGTACTGGCTCGCGACGCGCTGAAACGCGGCCAAGCGCGTCATGAACGGTGGTCAGGAGCAACTGCCGAAGTTGAGGATGAGAGGTCTCCTCCCTTTCACATAGTCCAGGACCCTGACCCTGCGCCGGTCCTTCACCTGCACCACCTCTGTGTTGGGCGCGATAAGTCCAAGGTGCGCTGATTTGAAAAAGTCTAATTTCTGTCCGTACCACACGGCTCTGAGCGACTCCAGGGTGAACATCTTGTTGGAGTCGGAGACGCAGATGGGCGGGTCGTCGCGGCTGCTGCCCTCCTGCTCCCTCATCTTCATCAGCACCTTCCTCCTGATACACAGGAAGTCCAGGAGCCACAACATCAGCGCTGCCATGAGGAACCGGGGCAGCAGAACCAGACAGAGGGCTGCGTGTTTCAGGGCCCGCACCGTCAGGACACCTGCAGACTCCTGCATCTCGCCCTGCCGATAATATCCGTCCGGCAAGGAAGGCAGGCAGACAGATAGAGACAATGGTATCAGTCACCTTTTCCCATCTGTTTTCAGCCTCTGCCTATCAGAGTTGTGCTTTTTATAGGAGCAGCAGGATTTGAATGAAAAAACAAACCGCCTCCACAGCTCGTGCCGCCCTCTCACATGGCGGGGATTACCTCCAGTCAACTCTCTCCGGTGATCCTGGGAGAGGGGGAGATAGAGAAGGAGAGATAGAGGGAGGTAGAGATACACACACACACACTGAGAGAGAGAGAGATAGAGAGAGAGAGAGAGAGAGAGAGAGAGAGAGAGAGGTGGGGGGACACGGCCACGAGTCCGTTTTCTTGCAGACTCTTAACGTCATAACGGATACTTCTTTAGGGGTGAATCACTGTAGTTACCGGTAAATGAACTCCAAATGAAGAAATAGCATGATTTACAGGATGTCAAATGACCAAGGTGAATTTAAATATGACATAAATGTTCTCAAAATAGGCCTACAATTTATGATTAAGATAAATTAGACTGTTGTGAATCTTTTCAGAAGAAATGCATATTCCATGTTCATGCTCTTGAATCGGGGACATATTGAAGAGAACTTAAGTGGGCCTAAAGCAATTCATTATTTTTGTTGACAAATTGAAACGCCTGCCCAATCTTGAAATGTATTCAAGGCCCGTGTATTGCTTGTCTCACGAACCTAGATGAATTAAAATAATACGAAAAGTCTTCAAAGCTTTTTTTCTCTGTGTATTTCAGACCATGGGTTTTAAATTCACCAAATATTTTCACACTAGACGGCGCTCTCGCATACCAATGATGTGCAGTGCGCATTGGGCACCTTCAAAAAAGCATCGGTTATTTGAGGTCAGTCTCTCTCTCTCTCTCTCTCTCTCTCTCTCTCTCTCTCTCTCTCTCTCTCTCTCTCTCTCTCTCTCTCTCTCTCTCGCTCTCTCGCTCTCTCTCTCTCTCTCACCTGATTCCTTCTCAGAGAAATAAGATTACTCACCCCTATAGGACTGGGCTAATCAATAATATCCGATTAGTGGTGTTACAGACAAGGGAATGGATACTCCAGTTATTGCGCTGAGGAACTAATCAATCATACGTGTCTGGTTACAAGAGGTGTTAAATAATCGGACCAAATAATTTAGGTAACCTATAAGCCTACATTAAAAAAATACTGATTTTTATATTTCCATGAACTGATTCAGACTCGCGTAGACTAATTAGGGCTAGAATGTGCTGATTCGTGTCGAGGTAAAAACTCTCCTGCACTCAGTATGTACGGTATGATAACATGCTTTATTGCTAATCAACAATGGTTGATATAACTTTGTTATAAAGGTCATGACATTTTGATTAGACAAAAATTGGTGAGATAGAGATACAGTCTGTTGCTGCTGTGGATAGTCAGTGACCTCGGCTTTGCATGCGTCATTACGCGCTGGCTGCGTTTACACCGACCAGATGTACAGGCCTATAATACTCTCTATTAAATTGTAGGGAATCAGGATCTCCATTTCAAACAGCTGTTTTAAATTCTAGCCAAATTCGATATACCTAATGTATGTAAGGTTCCTCAGTCAAGTATTGCATTTCAAGCACAGGTTCAACTTCAAAGACCAGGGAGCTTTTTCGACAGCCTCATAAAGAAGGGCAGTGATTGGTAGATGGGTAACAATAACAAATCAAACATTGAATATCTCTTTGCATTGTCAAATTAATAAATATGCTGTGGATCATGTATTAAACCACCCAGACACAACAAAGATACAGTCAACCTTCTGAACTGAACTGCAGGACAAGAATGAAACTGCTCAGGGATGTTACCATGAGGCCATTGGTGATTAAAACCGTTACAGAGTTCAATAACTGTATGTAGTCCCATGTAGCTCAGATGGTAGAGCATGGCGCTTGCAACGCCAGGGTGGTGGGGTACCAGTACGAAAAAAGTATGAACATGTATGCACTAACTAACTGTAAGTTGCTCTGGATAAGAGTGTCTGCTAAATTACTAAAATACTCCACACTGACTAAGCAAAAACAGGTTTTTAGAAATGTTTGCTAATTTGAACTGAAATATCACACTTACATAAGTATTCTGACCCTTAAATCAGTACTTTGTTGAAGCACCTTTGGGAGCGATTACGGCCTCGACTCTTCTTGGGTATGATGCTACAAGCTTGGTACACCTGTACTTGGGTAGATTCTCCCAGTCTTCTCTGCATATCCTTTCAAGCTCTGTCAGATTGGATGGGAAGCGTCGCTGCACAGCTATTTTCAGATCTCTCCAGAGATGTTCGATCGGGTTCTAGTCCGGGCTCTAGCTGGGCCACTCAAGGACATTCAGAGACTTGTCCCGTGCAGGCTTTCATCAAGGATCTCTCTGTACTTTGCTCCATTCATCTTTCCCTCAATCCTGACTAGTCTCTCAGTCCCTGTCGCTGACAAACATCTCTACAGCATGATGCTGCCACAACCATGCTTCACCGTAGGGATGGTGCCTGGTTTCCTCCAGACGTGTCGCTTGGCATTCAGGCCAAACTGTTCAGTCTTGGTTTCTCATGGTCTGAGAGTCCTTAGGTACCTTTTGGTAAACTCCAAGCAGGCTGTTGTTCCTTTTACTGAGGAGTGGCTTCCGTCTGGCCCCTCTACCATAAGGCCTTTCTCCCCTGATTGCTCAGTTTGGCCGGGCAGCCAGCTCTAGGAAGAGTCTTGGTGGTTCCAAACTTCTTACGTTTAACAATGATGGAGGCCTTCAATGCTGCAGAAATTATTTTGTACCCTTCCCCAGATCTGTTCCTCGACACAATCCTGTCTCGGAGCTCTATGGGCAATAATTTCGACCTCATGGCAGGTGTGTGCCTTTCCAAATCGTGTCCAATCAATTGAATTGACCACAGCTGGACTCCAATCAAGTTGTAGAAACAAATTAAGGATGATCAATGGAAACCGGATGCACCTGAGCTAAAATGTAGAGTCTCATAGCAAAGAGTCTGAATACTTATGTAAATAAGGTATTTCTGTTTTTTTTTATATTTAATACGTTTGCTAAAATGTCTAAAAACCTGTTTTTGCTTCGTCATTATGGGGTATTGTGTTAAGATTCAGGAAAAATAATAATTTTTATCAATTTTAGAATAAGGCTGTAACATATCAAAATGTGGAAAAATTGAAGGGGTCTGAATACTTTCTGAATGCACTATACATACACATACTGTATATACGGAGTGTACAAAACATTAAAAACATCTTCCTAATATTGAGTTGCAACCCACCTTTTGCCCTCGGAACAGCTTCAATTCGTTGGGGCATGGACATCCCACAGTTGTGTCAAGTTGGCTGGATGTCCCTTTTGAGGTGGAACATTCTTGACACCCATGGGAAACTGTTGCGCGTGAAAAACCCAGCAGCGTTGCAGTTCTTGACACAAACTGGTGCGCTTTTCGCCTACTACCATATTGTCTATCAACAGTGACAAGCCACCGTGGTCTGACAACCTAGATGGAAAATTAAAGCATTGTATTTGGGACAAATCATTCACTAATCCTTAAACCTCAACTAAATATTTGAATGAATAACGTGCAAATTTAACAAGTTGAGGTGACTGAACTGCTTGGAGTAACGCTTTATTGTAAACCAACATGGTCAAAACATTTTGATACAACAGTAGCCAATATGGGGAGAAGTCTTTCCATAATAAGGAGCTGCTCTGCCTTCTTAACAACACTAACAACAAGCCAGGTCCTACAGGCCCTAGTTTTGTCCCATCTGGACTACTGTTAAGTAGTGTGGTCAGGTGCCACAAAGAGGGACTTATTAAAATTACAATTGGCTCAGAACAGAGCAGCACGGCTGGCCCTTAAAAGTACACAGGGAGCACTTCTTATAAAAATCACTACTTGTTTTTGTAAGAAGTGTTGACAAGCTGAATGCACCGATACATATCCCACAAGACATGCCACCAGAGGTCTCTTCATAATCCCCAAGTCCAGAACAGACTATGGTAGGCGCACAGTACTGCATAGAGCCATGACTACATAGAACTCTATTCCACATCAGGTAACTGATGCAAGCAGAAGAATCAGATTTAAAAAAACAGGTAAAAATACATCTTATGGAACAGCGTGGACTGTGAAGAGACACACACAAAGGTACAGACACAAGCATACGCACACAAGTGCTAGCACACCTACTCTACACACACATACATTGTAATATTGTTGTATGGTGGTATTATACATGTTGTATTGTAGATATGTAGTGGTGTAATAATGTTATATGATGTACTGTTTTATCTTGTGTTTAATATGTAATGTAAGTGCCTTAATGTGTTTGGACTCCAGGGGATCCCTAATAAATACAAATACCCCTTTCAAAGGCACTTACACCTTTTGTCTTGCCCGTTCATCCTCTGAATGGATCAGATACACAGTCCATGTCTCAATTGTCTCAAGATTTAAAAATCCTTCTTAAACCTGTCTCCTCCCCTTCATCTAGACTGACTGAAGTGGATTTAACAAGTGACAACAACAAGGGATTGTAGCTTTCACCTGGATTCACCTGGTCCGTCTATGTCATGGAAAGAGCAGGTGTTCTTAACGTTTTGTATACTCAGTGTACATATACATAGGCTAATTAGTTCAACATCCCGTTGTTTTCAGCCCCAGAATAATTTATGCCAATAGAGTTAACCTCGTAATAATACATTGTTATGTAATTTTAGAGTTGGATATTGATACATCTGCATTTTCCATTCTTCAAAACAATGATTTATTTAAATTTGAGGTTTTTGGAGGTTTTATGCATAATCTCGTCCACCAGCCGGCTCTCTCTTGAGCCTGGAGATGAGGTTAGCCTATACCTAAAATTTGTAGATATTTTTTATCAATGACTCTACACACAGGCCTGTTATATAATTATTTAATAGTATAACATAATCAAATATAAACCTTCCAAGTTGTTTGTTTGGTTAACAGAGGGGATGTTGGTGATCTTTACACCACCTGGTGATTGATCTGTAAATCAAATCAAATCAAATTGTATTTGTCACATGCGCCGAATACAACAGGTATAGACCTTACGGTGAAATACTTACTTACAAGCCCTTAACCAACAATTCAGTTTTAAGAAAGAGTTAAGAAAATGTTTACTAAATAAACTTAAGTAAAAAATCTAATAAAAAGTAAAACAACAAAATAACAATAACGAGGCTATATACAGGTGGTACCGATACCGAGTCAATGTGTGTGTGTGTGTGATTGATCTTGTTAATTGATCTCATGTACTGTAGCAGATGTGTTTTTACAAACAATTATGGGTGACCAATCACATGAGACTGTGTACTAACAAGAGCTATAATCCTAGGTTACAGCTCAGACTAAAGAGGTCTTGCCTTCTGAAGACGACCCGTGTCCCATGCACCAGTCTGCTACATTGATACCCGTGATCCGTATTATACAGTTATGTATATCAAACAGATGCTAGGTTTACTGTTGAGAGAGAAGGACGAGGTGTTTCCTTGAACCACAGCGCCTTCAGAAATGATTCATACCCCTCCACATTTTGTTGTGTTACAGCCTGAATTAAAAAATGATTAAATATATATATTTTTTAATCTACACACAATATCCCGTAATGACAAAGTGAAAACTTATACCTAGTGTACATATACAGTGCCTATGGAAGGTCTACACCCTCCACACACACACGCTTCCTAGAACTGTTTGAGTCCATGGAAAGCAGAGGTCAGTAGACGGTCAACCTGTGAATATACCAACAGGATCAAGTGGCCTAAGGGATGATCCTATAGTCTTTTAAGCTCTGCTAAACATTTTTACACAGCAATTATAATCACCCACTCATCCTGTTTACACCACAGCTTAAATGGCAGATTAGTTTCAATGTACATCCTATCTCTTTGTGTCACGATCGTGGAATAAGGCAGACCAAGGCGCAGCGCAGTTGTAGTTCGACATCATTTATTTAAGATTGAATTGAAAACAATAAACAAAGGCTTACACAGACCGCCGCGTGAGTGAGTGAGTGAGTGAGTGAGTGAGTGAGTGAGTGAGTGAGTGAGTGAGTGAGTGAGTGAGTGAGTGAATGAATGAATGAATGAATGTGAGTGCTCAAACCTGAACAACACTACAAACAATAATCCACAACGCAGGTGGAAAAGGTTACAACATAAATAGCTTCCCCAATTAGAGACAAAGCTAAACAGCTGCCTCTAATTGGGGACCAAACACAAAACCACATAGACTTAGCTAGATAACCCTGTCAGGCCCTGACCAGAACTTCCCTATGGTCAGAGCCTGACACTTTGGCCAAAGGAAATTCTATCTCTTTGGTCAAAGAACATCCTATCTCTTTGGTCAAAGAACATCCTATCTCTTTGGTCAAAGAACATCCTATCTCTTTGGTCAAAGAACATCCTATCTCTTTGGTCAAAGAACATCCTATCTCTTTGATCAAAGAACATCCTATCTCTTTGGTCAAAGAACATCCTATCTCTTTGGTCAAAGAACATCCTATCTCTTTGGTCAAAGAACATCCTCTCTTCCATTCTGATTGTTATTATGATCAGCCCTGGTATCTAAATGTCAGTCAGGCTGCTTCACTTGAATCGAGGGAATGGACGATGTCACGATTCTGCTTAAGTACTACGATCATGATGTGCCCGGCAGGCTCTGTCCATTATTCTTTATCATTTAGATGAAGTCAGACTAAACCAGCCAACTTTCGGTGTCTCTGTGTTCCTGGGTTCTGTGATTGTCACAATCTTCAACTCCTAACATGTCCAGTAGAGCCTCAAGTAGCCTTCCATCACTCCTCCTAGACCTAGTTTTCAACACAAAAGAGACGTGTAAAGTAAACAACTTCCACTCAGAATCTCCTCTCTCTCTCTCTCTCTCTCTCTCTCTCTCTCTCTCTCTCTCTCTCTCTCTCTCTCGCTCTCTCTCTCTCTCTCTCTCTCGCTCTCTCTCTCTCTCTTTCTTTCTCTCTCTCCCTCTGTCTCCACACACAATAATTCAACGGCCACAGTTGCTGTTCCACACTTTCAGAGATCTATCTGGCTGACAACAACTAGGGATTTTTGAAATATGATTGCCCGGTCTGACTCCTTGATCTTTATTTTTTTATGCTGCTGTAGCTGGTCAGTTGCCTACGTCACTACGCGCTAGGTGCGCTTACACCGAGTAGATGTATAGGCCTATAATAATCTATAGCCTATATTAAATTGTGGGGAATTAGGACGTTTTTTAATTGATCTCCATTTCAAACACTTTTTTTCAATTCTAACCAAATTAGGGGTAGAAATATTTGAGGTGTGTCCTTAAAAACGTGCCCCAATATTTCAGTCAGCACAACTAGGGATATTTAAGACTGACAATGCACACTGTATGTGTACATCCCCAATATTTTCCTAAAATATCACATGCAGCAAAACAGACAGACATTCCCCTTTTTTATTTTGGGACATTATTTTTGTTGAGTTTTTGACATTAGTTTGGATGTGTGTATAGTCTCTTAAACCCTCCATTATCCCCAAAAATACAAACTTTCCTTTACTGGTTCAAACAGCCGACCAAACAGCATGCTACCGACCCTTATTAAACCTTTGGAAAAAAATGTGTTTTGTTAGACTTCAGTGCAACTTTTGACATTATCGATCATAATTTTTTTTTTAATGTATTATGGCTTTACATCCTTTGCCATATCGTGGATCGAGAGTTAACTGTCTAACAGAACACAGAGGGTGTTCTTTAATGGAAGCCTCTCTAATGTAAACTAGCTAGAGGTTGGCATACCTCAAGGTAGCTGTCTTGGCCCTTACTTTTTATATTTTTACTAATGATGTACCACTAGCATTGAGTAAACCCTGTGTGTCTATGTATGCTGAAGACTAAACAAGACGGATAGCCTTACATTCTCCTGCAAAATGTCTTGATAAACTTGGGAATACATTTTTCCGTCGATGATAGCAAGCTGTCCAGGCAGCAAAGCAGCCCCAAACCATGATGCTCCCTCCACCATACTTTACAGTTGGGATGAGGTTTTGATGTTGGTGTGCTGTGACTATTTTTCTCCACACATAGTGTTGTGTGTTCCTTCCAAACAACAACACATCCACTATACACACATGCACACACACACATTGTAATGTTGTGCTATTGTGGTGTTGTGGATTTTAGATTGTAAATGTGTAATATTACAGTAATAATGTATTTTATCATGTATTGTTTTATTGATGTAGTCTGTTCTGAGTTGATTTTTGTTGTGGTGTAACAGTTTTAACCCTGTTTGAACCCCAGGGGATCCTAATAAATACTAAATACTCTAAATACATAAATACTAAGAATACTCTACTATGTCTTAATATCTGTATTATATACCAATGGGGAGCAATTATATTGCCTGTAGCTGTATTTAGACAAAGCCTATTTAAAACAAGTTTTTTTTTTATATGATGTTGCCTGTAGCTGTATGCGAATGCTATGTTTAAGTTACAATATATTTCCATATTGAAGCCATGCAATTACTTACAACAATGTGGACTGCACACATGTTCAACATATTTAGTAAACATGGGGTAGGTCTATATTCTGTTATTTTGTTTCTGTTGGCTATTTAAAAGCCCAGTGCGATAAAAAAAAAAAAAAATGGTTTTATATATATTATATATTTTTTTATATATATCACACTAAATACTGCGAAATTGTGAAAATGATGATAATGCCATTTTAGTGTAAGAGCTGTTTGAAAAGACTCCCTGAAATTTCAGCCTGTTTTGGTGGGATGGAGTTTTAGCCAGCCTGGTAAAATCACCAAATTAGACCCCCACCTCCCCACTCAGACCATTCCCAGACAGGCCTAGCAAAAGTCTTGCTTGCTCCTTGCTCCTTGCTAAGAAGTTATTTTTGAAATTTTTTGACCATTTGAATGGAAAACAATCACAGTAAAGTACTTAATTGTTACCCAGAAATGATTTGATATTGATATAAAAACGGCTGCATTAGACCTTTAACAAACTAGGTTATAACGTATTTCTATTCAAATTGAAGTTCATAAAAAACACAACTTGAAGCAACCACATCTTTAGCCATGGAGCACGTTCTGATTGGCCAGTGAGGGGTCAAGCTTCAACACCTAGATCTTGTTTAATCAGAGTTATATATAGGTCTGCTTCCTAGAACTGTTTGAATCCAGAGAAAGCAGAGGTCAGAAGCGGATAAGCCTGTAGCGTCAAATAGCCTAAGGAGTGATCCAGTGAATGAAGACAATGAATGTTCCTGAGTGGTGAAACAACTGTTGAAAATCGATGGCAAGACTGGAAAATTGCTGTAGCCATGACCCTCAACACCTTTTTGAAATTTTGAAAAGAATAATGGGCAAATATTGCACAATCCAGGTGTGCAAAGCTCTTCGAGACTATCCCAAAGGTGTTTCTAACATGTATTGATTCAGCGGGGTGAATACTTATCTAATCAAGGTACATTAGTGTTTCATTTTCATTACTTTTTAAGAAATGTTAGAATTGTTTTTCAACTTTGACAGAGTATTTTGTGTAGATCGTTGACAAAAAAACAAACAATTTAATCCATTTTAATCCCACTTTGTAACACAATAAAATGTGAAGAAATCCAAGGGGGTTGAATACTTATGATACCCAGTGTACATACTGTATGTATACATACTGCATACAGTGCCTATGGAAGGTCTACACCCCCTTTGCACACACACACACACACGCACGCACGCACGCACGCATGCATGCTTCCTAGAACCGGTCAGAAGCAGAGGTCAGAAGCACATAAGCCTGTGTATATCCCGACAGGGTCCAGTGGCCTAACAAAGTCTACTAAATATTTTAAATGGCAGATTATTTTCAAAGTACATCCTATCTCTCTGCTCGAAGTACATCCTATCTCTCTGGTCAAAGTACATCCTATCTCTCTGGTCAAAGTACATCCTATCTCTCTGGTCAAAGTACATCCTATCTCTCTGGTCAAAGTACATCCAATCTCTCTGGTCAAAGAACATCGTAGCTTTTATTCTGATTTAGTTTTTTTTATATATGATCAGCCCTGGTATCTAAATGTCAGTCAGGCTGCTTCACTTGAACTGAGAGAATGGACAATGTCACAATTCTGCTTGAGCACTACGATCATGATGTGCCGGCAGGCTCTGTCCATTATTCTTTATCATTGAGACGAAGTCAAACTAAACCAGCCATCTTTCTGTGTCTCTGTGTTCCTGGGTTCTGTGATTGTCACACTCTTCAACTCCTAACATATCCAGAAGAGCCTCACGTAGCCTTCCATCACTTCTCCTAGACCTAGTTTTCAACACAAATGTTAACAAGTTTCTCTCTCTCTCCCTCTCTTCCTCTCTCTCTCTCTCTCTCTCTCTCTCTCTCTCCCCCTCCACACCGTAATATGCCTAATTCAATGGCCAGAGTTGTTGTTCGACATTCTCAAAGATGTATCTGGCTGACAACAACCAGGTCTTTTTGAAATATATTTGTGCTACTTTTTTTTATTTGCCAGGGAATTTGGTTTCTGAAATACAGTGCTGGCTCCTCACCCAGTTACCTTCATTAGGCCCCGCTTGGCATGGGAACTCAGGTCACACAAGGACAGCCCAGAATAGGAAAAAGAGCCCAGCCTGCAGCCTGCAGCCTGCAGCCAAGCTCTAACAGTGGCAGAAATCCAGCAGCAATGAGATAACTATCCCAAGGCCATTTAACAAGGAACCACTGGGCAGAGAAACACACATTTACAGTATATATATACAGTGGGGAGAACAAGTATTTGATACACTGCCGATTTTGCAGGTTTTCCCACTTACAAAGCATGTAGAAGTCTGTAATTTTTATCATAGGTACTCTTCAACTGTGAGTGACGGAATCTAAAACAAAAATCCAGAAAATCACATTGTATGATTTTTAAGTAATTAATTTGCATTTTATTGCATGACATAAGTATTTGATACATCAGAAAAGCAGAACTTAATATTTGGTACAGAAACCTTTGTTTGCAATTACAGAGATCATACGTTTCCTGTAGTTCTTGACCAGGTTTGCACACACTGCAGCAGGGATTTTGGCCCACTCCTCCATACAGACCTTCTCCAGATCCTTCAGGTTTCGGGGCTGTCGCTGGGCAATACAGACTTTCAACTCCCTCCAAAGATTTTCTATTGGGTTCAGGTCTGGAGACTGGCTAGGCCACTCCAGGACCTTGAGATGCTTCTTACGGAGCCACTCCTTTGTTGCCCTGGCTGTGTGTTTCGGGTCGTTGTCATGCTGGAAGACCTAGCCACGACCCATCTTCAATGCTCTTACTGAGGGAAGGAGGTTGTTGGCCAAGATCTCGCGATACATGGCCCCATCCATCCTCCCCTCAATACGGTGCAGTGGTCCTGTCCCCTTTGCAGAAAAGCATCCCCAAAGAATGATGTTTCCACCTCCATGCTTCACGGTTGGGATGGTGTTCTTGGGGTTGTACTCATCCTTCTTCTTCCTCCAAACATGGCGAGTGGAGTTTAGACCAAAAAGCTCTATTTTTGTCTCATCAGACCACATGACCTTCTCCCATTCCTCCTCTGGATCATCCAGATGGTCATTGGCAAACATCAGATGGGCCTGGACATGCGCTGGCTTGGGCAGGGGGACCTTGCGTGCGCTGCAGGATTTTAATCCATGACGGCGTAGTGTGTTACTAATGGTTTTCTTTGAGACTGTGGTCCCAGCTCTCTTCAGGTCATTGACCAGGTCCTGCCGTATAGTTCTGGGCTGATCCTTCACCTTCCTCATGATCATTGATGCCCCACGAGGTGAGATCTTGCATGGTGCCCCAGACCGAGGGAGATTGACCGTCATCTTGAACTTCTTCCATTTTCTAATAATTGCGCCAACAGTTGTTGCCTTCTCACCAAGCTGCTTGCCTATTGTCCTGTAGCCCATCCCAGCCTTGTGCAGGTCTACAATTTTATCCCTGATGTCCTTACACAGCTCTCTGGTCTTGGCCATTGTGGAGAGGTTGGAGTCTGTTTGATTGAGTGTGTGGACAGGTGTCTTTTATACAGGTAACGAGTTCAAACAGGTGCAGTTAATACAGGTAATGAGTGGAGAACAGGAGGGCTTCTTAAAGAAAAACTAACAGGTCTGTGAGAGCCGGAATTCTTACTGGTTGGTAGGTGATCAAATACTTATGTCATGCAATAAAATGCAAATTAACTATTTAAAAATCATACAATGTGATTTTCTGGATTTTTGTTTTAGATTCACTCTCTCATAGTTTAAGTGTACCTATGATAAAAATTACAGACCTCTACATGCTTTGTAAGTAGGAAAACCTGCAAAATCGGCAGTGTATCAAATACTTGTTCTCCCCACTGTATATATATATAAGGATAAGCACCATATACGGTACAGTTATATATTTGTTATGTTTTTTATGTAGCCTGTAGTGTATGTGTATATTTTTACCTTTGGCCCAAATGATCAAATGCTTCCATTCCCTCCCCTCAGCCACAGTCAAAATGCTACTCTGTCCCTCTGCTTCCATAAGCAGTTGAGTAGGCTTGTGGTTACTAAGCAACCGTCATCAAGTCCCACTCAGGCTAATCCAGCTATCAAGGCCAGGGTCTCGTCGTGACTGGAGCCTCGCAGAAGACTGACATAACGCCACCTTCTCTCCCTCTCTCCCGCTCTCCCTCCCTCACTCCATCCCATCCCTCTATCTTTTGTCCATGAGGACAGTGCTGCTGATAGATACTGTCTTATGTATTTTCCTGAAGACTGGCTAAAACTGAATAAAACATTAGTTTAACATTTTCTCAGCCCTTACACAACAAGCAATGCTATCAACAAACCTTAATCGAAAAATAAAACTTGATAAGCTCTGGCGGGTGCAGTAATTCACCAAACTGAGCTCCAATAACCAGATTTTATTTAGGAATGGCGTAGGTCAGTTAACCTCTCTATAGACACTTTTCCAGTACACGACACACTGACGTCACATACAGATGCGTGCAACTCTTTTGGCGGCAGTAAGAAAGCCATCGCCAACTGCTCCCATTCAACATTCAGCCTAGATTTACGTTTTTATTACTTCTAAACAAAACAACTTTTTGGGGTTTTCATGTGCTTACAATTATGTTTTGATTCTTGCTTGAACAGTCGCTAAGATTACATTTGGTTGTGATCTTTGCAAAATAACTATTGTGGATGCATCAGTTGTTAGCTAGAATGCTAAAGCTCATTGATATAGGCTGTAGAAAAAGCTAGCCAAAGAGCCATTTTACTGGTTGAAGTTTTAAGTGTTTTTTAAGTATAATGTAGTTGATTTGCTATGATGACACAAACATTCTATTAATTAGGATGTTCATATGAGCCTTAAAATCAAAATATAATACAAAAGTAGTGTGAAATCACTCATAAGCAACATGTAAATAGAAGCTTTTATTTGCTGGCGTTCTATAAGAACTCCCCCTTGTTCTGCCACCAACTTGCGTGCATCGCCCTCGTGCGGCAATGTTTGTAAACACAGAAAGGAGTTTATTAAGTGATTGAATAAATGCCATCCTTCTTGACTGAGACCAGAGGGTCTTAGTAGGTTCACTGGACTAGTTTCCCACTGGGCACAGACATCAGTTCAACATATAGTTTTGATTTACATGTGTTTAAGTTGTCAACTAACATGAAATCAATGTGAAATCAACCAAAAATGTAGGTTCAAAGTTGGGTGAACATTTTTTTCCCCTTTTTGCAAATCCAATCATTTTTCCATGTTGATTCAACATCACATTGAATGTTTTGGTTGAAATTATGTGGAAACAACGTTGATTCAACCGGTTTTGCCCAGTGGGTTCTGACTTCTTGGAAAGGGGCTTTTGAACATGACCAGAGTACAACATTGATAACCTTTAACAGTGGCTTCTCATTGTACAGTGAAGGCAATTGAGATATCGGCAATGTAGTGCCCTAGATAGCCATACACTCTTAGAAAAAAGGGTTCCAAAAGGGTTCTTTAGCTGTCCCCCTAGGATAACCCTTTTTGGTTCCTGGAACCAAAATACTTTTAGCTGAAACCAAAAATGATTCTTCAAAGGGTTCTCCTATGGGGACAGTCAAAGCACCCTTTTAGGTTCTAGATAGCATATTCTTTTCTAAGAGGGTAAAGTACCTTACAGCAGGTATGTGATAGTATTTGCTGAATCTGATAACAGTAGTGCACAATAAATGTTTAGTGTACAGTAAGCTAATGAGATATTAGCATTTTAAGGCACTAACGTTAGATAGCAGTAGACTACAGTACAGGTAGGTGACCAGAGTTCTATATAGTACTAATTGTAAGTCGCTCTGGATAAGAGCGTCTGCTAAATGACTAGAATGTAAAAAAAAATATATATAACCTCAAACACTAACCTCAATGTACTGTAAAAGCCATTGAGATTGGCTTTTAGAAAGGGCACTAGATAGCAGTACTGTAGACTACAGTAAGGCTATAGGTGATACTATGGTCAAGTAATGACACTGACAAGGTGATGGTAACAGTGTAGTTTGAATAGTTTTAATATCACATGCACAAGTACAGTGAAATGCCTTTCATGCTAACTCAAAAATCAACAATGCAATAATAAATATAGCAATGTAATACTTAAAACAAAAACTGAAATACACAATAAAGTAAGTAAGCATACTATATACAGGTATGATGATCCAGATACGCTTCAGGTTATATAGAGCCCTGCCCCTGCATGGTGCTGGTTCTCTTCAGGACTTTGCTCCCAGCCTTTATCCTCTTGCATCATCTTCACTTTCAAACACTCCTCTGGACAACTCAAAGTTTCCCATTGATCTCTGCAGAGAGCACATTCTATATACATACACACACACACACTCACGCACACACACACACACATTGGCTGGCTGCCACATTAACTATGCAGTCATATACATGCCCATTAGTATGCAGGAGATGTGGTTTTGAGTGGAGAGACTGAGAGAACACCCTCAGAAGCCTGGAGCTTCGAAAGTCAATTTGCTATTACTTTTAAAAGTGGAGTTGAGCAATGTTTTATTGAATTATTCACAATCCACATCCGGCTTGACCTGCCTTCACCTCAAAGCACTCCTGTAGCAATAGTGACTTGGAAAGGCATATGGAACAATGTTCACTGTGAACCCATGTAATATGTATCATTGGTGTAAACATATGAATATCCTCAAAGGTCTGGGGGATAATACAATTTTAATGAAGGAAGTTCAAAGAACTTTTCAGCACCTTTATATCTCATGTTTTATTAAGTCAAAGTCAAGAAGAACTCACAGATAGAAATGTGGATAATATTAATATATTATTATAAATGGGCCAGGTATGTGTTTAGTAGTGGATGTGTGTATACAGTACCTTGTGGTCATGCATCATTTGTTACGTTATTCACAGCCTACATACGAAAAATCATGCTGTTATCAAAAAAAGTATTTTATCTTTACAGCAACAAACTTACAGTATGTCCTACAGGTACTTCTTTTCAGTTTGAAGGTATAGATCTTGACCTACACTACCATTCAAAAGTTTGGGGTCACGTAGAAATGCAGCAAAAAATGTTGTCCATTAAAATAACATCAAATTGATCAGAAATACAGTGTAGACATTGTTAATGTTGTAAATGACTATTGTAGTTGGAAACAGCACATTTTTTATGGAATATCTACAGTTGAAGTCGGAAGTTTACATACACTTAGGTTGAACTTGAATTTTTCAACCACTCCACAGATTTCATGTTAACAAACTATAGTTTTGGCAAGTCGGTTAGGACATCTACTTTGTGCATGACACAAGTAATTCTTCCAACAATTGTTTACAGACAGATTTCACGTATGATTCACTATATCACAATTCCAGTGGGTCAGAAGTTTACATATACTAAGTTGACTGTGCCTTTAAACAATTCCAGAAAATTATGTCATGGCTTTAGAAGCTTCTGATAGGCTGATTGACATAATTTGAGTCAATTGGAGGTGTACCTGTGGATGTATTTCAAGGCCTATCTTCAAACTCAGTGCCTCTTTGCTCAACATCATGGGTTAATCAAAAGAAATCAGCCAAGACCTCAGAAATAAAATTGTAGACCTCCACAAGTCTGGTTCATCCTTGGGAGCAATTTCCAAACGCCTTGCACAGCTACGTTCATCTGTACAAACAATAGTATGCAAGTATAAACACCATTGGACCACGCGGCCATCATACCGCTCAGGAAGGAGACGCGTTCTGTCTCCTAGAGATGAATGTACTTTGGTTCGAAAAGTGCAAATCAATCCCAGAACAACAGCAAAGGACCTTGTGAAGATGCTTGAGGAAACAGGTACAAAAGTACCTATATCCACAGTAAAACGAGTCCTATATCGAAATAACCTGAAAGGCCGCTCAGCAAGGAAGAAGCCACTGCTCCAAAACCGCCATAAAATAGCCAGAATACGGTTTGCAACTGCACATGGGGACAAAGATAGTACTTTTTGGAGAAATGTCCTCTGGTCTGATGAAACAAAAATAGAACTGTTTGGACATAATGACCATCATTATGTTTTGAGGAAAAAGGGGGACGCTTGTAAGCCGAAGAACACCTTCCCAACTGTGAAGCATGGGGGTGACAGCATCATGTTGTGGGGGTGCTTTGCTGCAGTAGGGACTGGTGCACTTCACAAAATAGATGGCATCATGAGGAAGGAAAATAATGTGGATATATTGAAGCAACATCTCAAGACATCGGTCAGGAAGATAAAGCTTCGTCGCAAATGGGTCTTCCAAATGGACAATGACCCCAAGCATACTTCCAAAGTTGTGGCAAAATGGCTTAAGGACAACAAAGTCAAGGTATTGGAGTGGCCATCACAAAGCCCTGACCTCAGTCCTATAGAAAATGTGTGGGCAGAACTGAAAAAGCGTGCAAGAAAGGAGGCCTACAAACCTGACTTAGTTACTCCAGTTCTGTCAGGAGGAAGGGGCCAAAATTCACCCATCTTATTGTGGGAAGCTTGTGTAAGGCTACCCGAAACGTTTGACCCAAGTTAAACAATTTAAAGGCAATGCTACCAAATACTAATTGAGTGTATGTACACTTCTGACACACTTTTTTATTTATTTATTTTTTATATTTTTTGTTATTTAATTATTATTATTATTATTATTATTTTTTTTTTATCTTTTTGCCCATTTCTTATTTTCAATATGCCTTGTCTTTTGCTGCTCAAGCTAGCTATTATTGTTTTATTTCACTGTAGAGCCCCCAGTCCTGCTCAACTGGCCTCTGATAGCTCCTTTGTCTCTCACCCCACACATGCGGAGACCTCACCTGGCTTAACTGGTGTCTCCAGAGATGCTACCTCTCTCTTCATTACCCAACGCCTAGGTTTACCTCCACTGAACTCACATCCTACTATACCCTTGTCTATACATTATTATACATTACTGGGATATGCTTAACACCCCGGCTGTCCTTCAATCTAAGATAGATGCCCTCAATCTCACACAAATTATCAAGGAACCCACCAGGTACAACCCAAAATCCGTAAACATGGGTACCATCATTGATATCATCCTGACTAACTTGCCCTCCAAATACACCTCCTCTGTTTTCAACCAGGATCTCAGCGATCACTGCCTCATCGCCTGCGTTCGCAATGGTTCAACGGTCAAACGACCACCCCTTATCACTGTCAAACGCTCCCTAAAACACTTTTGCGAGCAGGCCTTTCTATTCGATCTGGCCCAGGTATCCTGGAAGGATATTGACCTCATCCCGTCAGTAGAGGACGCCTGGTTGTTCTTTAAAAGTGCTTTCCTCACCATCCTAAATAAGCATGCCCCTTTCAAAAAACGTAGAACTAAGAATAGATATAGCCCTTGGTTCACCCCAGACTTGACTGCACTAGACCAACACAAAAACATCCTGTGGCGCACTGCATTAGCATCGAATAGCCCCCGCGATATGCAGCTATTCAGGGAAGTCAGGAACAAGTACACACAGTCAGTTAGAAAAGCAAAGGCCAGCTTTTTCAAACAGAAATTTGCTTCCTGTAGTACTAACTCCAAAACGTTCTGGGACACTGTAAAGTCCATGGAGAATAAGAGCACCTCCTCCCAGTTGCCCACTGCATTGAGGCTCGGAAACACTGTTACCACCGATAAATCCACGATTATCGAAAATTTCAATAAGCATTTTGCTACGGCTGGCCATGCTTTCCACCTGGCTACCCCTACCCCGGCCAACAGCTCTGTACCCCCGGCAGCTACTTGCCCAAGCCCCCCCCGCTTCTCCTTCACCCAAATCCAGACGGCTGATGTTCTGAAAGAGCTGCTAAGTCTGGACCCCTACAAATCTGCTGGGCTAGACAATCTGGACCCTCTCTTTCTGAAATTATCAGCCAAAATTGTTGCAACACCTATCACTAGCCTGTTCAACCTCTCTTTCGTATCGTCTGAGATCCCTAGAGATTGGAAAGCTGCCGCGGTCATCCCCCTCTTCAAAGGAGGAGACACTCTAGACCCAAACTGTTATAGACCAATATCCATCCTGCCCTGCCTTTCTAAAGTTTTCGAAAGCCAAGTTAACAAACAGATAACTGGCCACTTCGAATCCCACCGTACCTTCTCTGCTATGCAATCTGGTTTCCGAGCTGGTCATGGGTGCACCTCAGCTACGCTCAAGGTACTGAACGATATCATAACCGCCATCGATAAAAGACAGTACTGTGCAGCCGTCTTCATCGACCTGGCCAAGGCTTTCGACTCTGTCAATCACCGCATTCTTATTGGCAGACTCAACAGCCTTGGTTTCTCAAGTGACTGCCTTGCCTGGTTCTCTAACTACTTTGCAGACAGAGTTCAGTGTGTCAAATCGGAGGGCCTATTGTCCGATCCTCTGGCAGTCTCTATGGGGGTGCCACAGGGTTCAATTCTTGGGCCAACCCTTTTCTCTATATACATCAACGATGTCGCTCTCGCTGCTGGTGACTCTCTGATCCATCTCTACGCAGATGACACCATTCTGTATACATCTGGCCCCTCTTTGGACACTGTGTTTACTAACCTTAAAAAAAGCTTCAATGCCATACAACACTCCTTCCATGGCCTCCAACTGCTCTTAAACGCTAGTAAAACTAAGTGCATGCTTTTCTATCGAACGCTGCCAGCACCCGCCCACCGGACTATCATCACTACTCTCGACTCACATCAACCATCTCCAATCCAAAATTAAATCCAGAATTGGCTTCCTATTTCGCAACAAAGCCTCCTTCACTCATGCTGCCAAACATGCCCTTGTAAAACTGACTATCCTACCGATCCTTGATTTCGGCGATGTCAATTACAAACTAGCCTCCAACACTCTACTTAGCAAATTGGATGTAGTCTATCACAGTGCCATCCGTTTTGTCACCAAAGCCCCATACACTACCCATCACTGCGACCTGTATGCTCTCGTTGGCTGGCCTTCATTATATATTCGTCGCCAAGCCCACTGGCTCCAGGTCATCTATAAGTCTTTATTAGGTAAATCCCCGCCCTATCTCAGCTCACTGGTCACTATAGCAACACCCACCCGTAGCATGCGCTCCAGCAGGTATATCTCACTGGTCACCCCCAAAGCCAACACCTCCTTTGGCCGCCATTCCTTCCAGTTCGCTGCTGCCAATGACTGGAACGAATTGCAAAAATCATTGAAGCTAGAGGTTCCTATCTCCCTCAATAACTTTAAGCATCAGCTGTCAAAGCTGCTTATCGATCACTGCACCTGTATATAGCCCTTCTGTAAATAGCCCACACTACTACCTCATCCCCTTATTTATTTTTGTTATTTTCACAAATCTTGCACTCCAGTATCTCTATTTGCACATCATAATTTGCACATCCTTCATTCCTGTGTTAATGATGATAATCTGTAATTTATTTCACCACCTTGGTCTATTTATTGTCCTACCTCCTAACCTTACTGCATTTTGCACTACATTTTGCACTCTGTATATAGATTTTCTATTGTGTTTTTGACTATGTTTTGTTTACTGTGTAACTCTGTGTTGTTTTTGTCGCACTGCTTTGCTTTGTCTTGGCCAGGTCGCAGTTGCAAATGAGAACTTGTTCTCAACTGACCTACCTGGTTAAATAAAGGTAAAAAAAAAAATAAAAAAAAATAAATACTCCCTTCACAGAACAGCACAAACTGGCTCTAACCAGAATAGAAAGAGGAATGGGAGACCCCGGTGCACAACTGAGCAAGAGGACAAGTACATTACAGTGTCTAGTTTGAGAAACAGACACCTCACAAGTCCTCAACTGGCAGCTTCATTAAATAGTACAGTAAGCTAATGAGATATTAGCACCAGTCTCAACGTCAACAGTGAAGAGGCGACTCCGGGTCAGTGCTCTTTTGCCCTTAATCTTTTATTTTTATTGGCCAATCTGAGATATGGCTTTTTTTCGAAGTTGTGCTCAGGTGCATCCTGTTTCCATTGATCATCCTTGAGATGTGTCTACAACTTGATTGGAGTCCACCTGTGGTAAATTCAATTGATTGGACATGATTTGAAAAGGCACACACCTGTCTATATAAGGTCACACAGTTGACTGTGCATGTAAGAGCAAAAGCCAAGCATTGAGGTTGAAGGAATTGTCTGTAGAGCTCTGAGAAAAGATTGTCGAGGAACAGATCTGGGGAAGGGTACCAAACAATTTCTGCATCATTGAAGGCCCCCAAGAACACATTGGCCTCCATCATTCTTAAATGGAAGAAGTTTGGAGCCACCAAGACTCTTCCTAGAGCTGGCCGCCCGGCCAAACTGAGCAATCGGGGGAGAAGGGCCTTAGTCAGGGAGGTGACCAAGAACCCGAAGGTCACTCTGACAGAGCTCCAGAGTTCCTCTATGGAGATGGGAGAACCTTCCAGAATGACAACCATTTCTGCAGCACCCTACCAATCAGGCCTTTATGGTAGAGTGGCCAGACGGAAGCCACTCCTCAATAAAAGGCCCATGACAGCTCATATGGAGTTTGCAAAAAGGCACCTAAAGGACTCTCAGACCATGACAAACAAGATTCTCTGGTCTGATGAAACCAAGACTGAACCTTTTGGGCTGAATGCCAAGTGTCACGTCTGGAGGAAACCAGGCATCATCCCTACGGTGAAGCATGGTGGTGGCAGCATCATGCTGTGGGGATCTAGTCAGGATCAAGGGAAAGATGAACGGAGCAAAGTACAGAAAGATCCTTGATGAAAACCTGCTCCAGAGCACTCAGGACCTCAGACCAGGGTGAAGGTTCACCTTCCAACAGGACAACGGCCCTAAGCACACAGCCAAGACAACGCAGGAGTGGCTCCGGGACAAGTCTCTGAATGTCCTTGAGTGGCCCAGCCAGAGCCCGGATATGAACCCGATGGTACATCTCTGGAGAGACCTGAAAATAGCTGTGTAATAACGCTCCCCATCCAACCTGACATAGCTTGAAAGGATCTGCAGAGAATAATTTGTTTACATCCCTGTTAGTGAGCATTTTTCATTTGACAAGATAATCCATCCACCTGACAGGTGTGGTATATCAAGAAGCTTATTAAACAGCATGATCATTACACAGGTGCACCTTGTGCTGGGGACAATAAAAGGCCACTCTAAAACACAATGCCATAGATGTCTCAAGTTTTGTGTGCAATTGGCATGATGACTGCAGGAATGTCCACCAGAGCTGTTGCCAGATATTTTAATGTTAATTTCTCTACCATAAGCCGTCTCCAACTCTTTTAGAGAATTTGGCAGTATGTCCAACCGACCTCACAACCACAGACCATGTGTAACCATGCCAGCCCAGGACCCGAACATCCTGCTACTTCACCTGCGGGATCATCTGAGACCGGCCACTCTGACAGCTGATGAAAGTGAGGAGTAGTTCTGTCTGGAATAAAGCCCTTATGTGGGGAAAAACTCATCCTGATTGGCTTGACCTGACTCCCCAATGGGTGGGCCTGGCTCCCAAGTGTGTAGGCCTATGCCCTCCTAGGCCCACCCATGGCTCCGCCCCTGCCCAGTCATGTGAAATCAACAGATTAGGTTGTAATTTATTTATTTAAATTGACTGATTTCCTTATTTGAACTGTAACTCAGTAAAAACATTGAAATTGATGCTTGTTGCATTTGTATTTTTGTTCAGTATAGATCTGTGTCTATGGTCTCAAAGGTCATATGACAAAGCTATTTCAGTCACATGGTCTGATGACAGCACAGTAGCTGGGGTCAAACGTCACCTCTAGTCATGTGACTTCTGCCTGCAGGTTACTTACATCCGATAGATGAGTCATCTGTCATTGATAATGTGAAAATGTGTGCTGATCATAGTGTCCGTGCTTATGAATAGACACAGTGTCCACAGTGTATCCTTGGATGAACTCTGGATGTGTGGAGCAGTCTGGACTGGGTCAGTTACAGAAGCAGCCCACTGGGGACACACTGGTTGAATCAACGTTGTTTCCACGTCAATTGACGTTGGATTGACGTCGGTGCCCAGTGGGAGGCTCCTGTATGGGCTGTAGAGTGGAGAGTGGATAGCAACAGGTTGTTTGACCCAGCTAGCTATGCACCAGCTGTACTGCTGTTTACTGAGCTCTTAAACTAAGGAGCCATTTAAGGTAATAAAACAATGAGGCCAAAATCAGCTCTTCACTTTTAGGGCAGTTCGAGGTTGTTTAAATCTCTCCCTAAATCTCTCTCTCTCTCTCTCTCTCTCTCTCTCTCTCTCTCTCTCTCTCTCTCTCTCCCTCTCTCCTCCTCTCCCTCCCTCCCTTGCTGCTTCTTCTTCTTCTATGGCGGTCCGCAAAAAAACCGTTAGAGGTGCATGCCGCCACCTACTGGATGGGATGAAAACGGATAAAGTTTAACGCCGAAATAAGGGGGAAGGGGGAAAAAAACATACTTCTAATTTTCCAAAAGAAAAAAACTCCTTCAGTCGGATTCAAATGTCTAGTCAGATCCCCACACAGGCTCAGGAGCCTCAGAGGGGGAATATCTAGTTTTGGCCAACAAGTCGTGGAGATCCAGAAATCTTTTCACTGCCTTCACAATGATGTCTAGTTTCTTAGATGTTTATTAGTTTGTCCAGTGCAATTAATCACTTTCTCAATAAATGCAACAAAGTCCACCTTCTTCACAATAATTTGTATTTCAGGATCCCTCTGATGAACAACATTCACTACATGCTGTGGGGCATCCACTACATCTCTTCTCCACTCGCTCCGTCAGCTATTTGTATTGCCTCCACATAGGAGACCTGCTGGAAAGCCCTGATCCTTGCTACTGCGACCTCATTAACCCTCACAGGGCACTCCGGGAATTCTGGAATGTGGTTCCCACCCCAATTGCAACACCATGCTTCCGAAGACTCTTCACCAACGACATACAGTATGTATTCCTTCTGCAAACACTTGCCACGTGTCCACACTCCTGGCATGTTCTCCCTAAACCACGAAGCCTCAGAGATGACACCTTTAATCTGTGGCCTGCCACATCACAAATCGATAGCCTCAGAGATGACACCTTTAATCTGTGGCCTGCCACATCATACGTCGATAGCTTGTATAGCCACAGAGCTTTCTCCTTTTGATCTATTGACACACATGAAATCAACATTATAACACTCCTTGTCACTCTGACCAATTCTACTTTCCCCAATTCGTCCTTCACCATCTTCGAGACTGCAAACAGGTCGTCCAAAAAACATGCTTGCTCCTAAATCGCACTCCAACAATAAACTGTTAATTTCCAACTTTGGCCCTTTTAGCTTAATTCCTCTTCACCGTCGTCCACTCATTCTTACCAACTTTACTTGTGCCAACAGAATCGCATAATGCTTCCGCTTCCGCCATTGCCCTCATACCTGGCCGCTCGAGGTCCTCTCCGTGATCAACCCTCAGTGGTCCTCTCTGTGATCAAAGGTCTCTCTAAACTATCTCTCTCTCTCCTCTCTCTCTCACTCTTTCTCTCTCTCTCTCTCTCTCTCTCTCTCTCTCTCTCTCTCTCTCTCTCTCTCTCTCTCTCTCTCTCTCTCTCTCTCACTCTCACTTTCACACTCACACACACACTCACTCACACTTTGTGGTAAACATGTTGATGGGACTCACTGGAATGTTTTACAGAGAAACGCAACAAAAACAAGCAGGTCAATGCCGGGCAGTTGGGGCCTGGAGATTGGTCCTAAAACCTGGGGCCCGTCCCCTTCCGTATTATATGGGTGCTTGTTCACTGACAGCCTAGATAGTTTACTTTTGGAATTGACTTTGAATTTAAGTAGAATCGAAAACAATCTTGTTGGCCAGAGACCTTGTTTATTTGGTGCTTGGTAGGTCACAAGGAAACTGACAAATCTCTAGGTGGGTCATAGCCCAAAACAGATGAGGAAATAGAAATATTGTTTTGGCTGGAGAGATGTTTTAATGGTGGAAGATCTATCTGGATGCTACTGAAAAGTGTTGCCAAAGTAAATGTTTTGTCAAAGTGATGCCAAATGAAGGCTTTACCTTGTATTGCCCAAGATATTCAACCTGACCTGGAAAGAACCTGGTTCTTACATGGACTGACCTCAATTCTGTTTGTTAGTGACATGGGGGAGCTGTTTGATATCTGAGAGGTCATTCTGTTGGCCAATATCAATGGTAGTGCATTGGGAAACTGACCACCATCAGCAGTCAGTTTGTCTCAAGAGGCTTTTAATTCCTTCATGGGTCAGTGGATGGGGATTCAAGGGCTGTTGTGTCACAGTGAAAAACCTTTTGAATAGCCTCAATCTAGAGTGTCTACAACGCCGAAATAAGGGGGAAGGGGGAAAAAAACATACTTCTAATTTTCCAAAAGCAAAAAAACTCCTTCAGTCGGATTCAAATGTCTAGTCAGATCCCCACACAGGCTCAGGAGCCTCAGAGGGGGGAATATCTAGTTTTGGCCAACAAGTCGTGGAGATCCAGAAATCTTTTCACTGCCTTCACAATGATGTCTAGTTTCTTAGATGTTTATTAGTTTGTCCAGTGCAATTAATCACTTTCTCAATAAATGCAACAAAGTCCACCTTCTTCACAATAATTTGTATTTCAGGATCCCTCTGATGAACAACATTCACTACATGCTGTGGGGCATCCACTACATCTCTTCTCCACTCGCTCCGTCAGCTATTTGTATTGCCTCCACATAGGAGACCTGCTGGAAAGCCCTGATCCTTGCTACTGCAACCTCATTAACCCTCACAGGGCACTCCGGGAATTCTGGAATGTGGTTCGCACCCCAATTGCAACACCGTGGTTCCGAAGACTCTTCACCAACGACATACAGTATGTATTCCTTCTGCAAACACTTGCCACGTGTCCACACTCCTGGCATGTTCTCCCTAAACCACGAAGCCTCAGAGATGACACCTTTAATCTGTGGCCTGCCACATCACAAATCAATAGCCTCAGAGATCACACCTTTAATCTGTGGCCTGCCACATCACAAATCGATAGCCTCAGAGATGACACCTTTAATTTGTGGCCTGCCACATCACAAATCGATAGCCTCAGAGATGACACCTTTAATCTGTGGCCTGCCACATCATACGTCGATAGCTTGTATAGCCACAGAGCTTTCTCCTTTTGATCTATTGACACACATGAAATCAACATTATAACACTCCTTGTCACTCTGACCAATTCCACTTTCCCCAATTCGTCCTTCACCATCTTCGAGACTGCAAACAGGTCGTCCAAAAAACATCCTTGCTCCTAAATCGCACTCCAACAATAAACTGTTAATTTCCAACTTTGGCCCTTTTAGCTTAATTCCTCTTCACCGTCGTCCACTCATTCTTACCAACTTTACTTGTGCCAACAGAATCGCATAATGCTTCCGCTTCCGCCATTGCCCTCATACCTGGCCGCTCGAGGTCCTCTCCGTGATCAACCCTCAGTGGTCCTCTCTGTGATCAAAGGTCTCTCTAAACTATCTCTCTCTCTCCTCTCTCTCTCTCTCACTCTCTCTCTCTCTCTCTCTCTCTCTCTCTCTCTCTCTCTCTCTCTCTCTCTCTCTCTCTCTCACTCTCACTTTCACACTCACACACACACTCACTCACACTTTGTGGTAAACATGTTGATGGGACTCACTGGAATGTTTTACAGAGAAACGCAACAAAAACAAGCAGGTCAATGCCGGGCAGTTGGGGCCTGGAGATTGGTCCTAAAACCTGGGGCCCGTCCCCTTCCGTATTATATGGGTGCTTGTTCACTGACAGCCTAGATAGTTTACTTTTGGAATTGACTTTGAATTTAAGTAGAATCGAAAACAATCTTGTTGGCCAGAGACCTTGTTTATTTGGTGCTTGGTAGGTCACAAGGAAACTGACAAATCTCTAGGTGGGTCATAGCCCAAAACAGATGAGGAAATAGAAATATTGTTTTGGCTGGAGAGATGTTTTAATGGTGGAAGATCTATCTGGATGCTACTGAAAAGTGTTGCCAAAGTAAATGTTTTGTCAAAGTGATGCCAAATGAAGGCTTTACCTTGTATTGCCCAAGATATTCAACCTGACCTGGAAAGAACCTGGTTCTTACATGGACTGACCTCAATTCTGTTTGTTAGTGACATGGGGGAGCTGTTTGATATCTGAGAGGTCATTCTGTTGGCCAATATCAATGGTAGTGCATTGGGAAACTGACCACCATCAGCGGTCAGTTTGTCTCAAGAGGCTTTTAATTCCTTCATGGGTCAGTGGATGGGGATTCAAGGGCTGTTGTGTCACAGTGAAAAACCTTTTGAATAGCCTCAATCTAGAGTGTCTACAACGCCGAAATAAGGGGGAAGGGGGAAAAAAACATACTTCTAATTTTCCAAAAGCAAAAAAACTCCTTCAGTCGGATTCAAATGTCTAGTCAGATCCCCACACAGGCTCAGGAGCCTCAGAGGGGGGAATATCTAGTTTTGGCCAACAAGTCGTGGAGATCCAGAAATCTTTTCACTGCCTTCACAATGATGTCTAGTTTCTTAGATGTTTATTAGTTTGTCCAGTGCAATTAATCACTTTCTCAATAAATGCAACAAAGTCCACCTTCTTCACAATAATTTGTATTTCAGGATCCCTCTGATGAACAACATTCACTACATGCTGTGGGGCATCCACTACATCTCTTCTCCACTCGCTCCGTCAGCTATTTGTATTGCCTCCACATAGGAGACCTGCTGGAAAGCCCTGATCCTTGCTACTGCAACCTCATTAACCCTCACAGGGCACTCCGGGAATTCTGGAATGTGGTTCGCACCCCAATTGCAACACCGTGGTTCCGAAGACTCTTCACCAACGACATACAGTATGTATTCCTTCTGCAAACACTTGCCACGTGTCCACACTCCTGGCATGTTCTCCCTAAACCACGAAGCCTCAGAGATGACACCTTTAATCTGTGGCCTGCCACATCACAAATCAATAGCCTCAGAGATCACACCTTTAATCTGTGGCCTGCCACATCACAAATCGATAGCCTCAGAGATGACACCTTTAATTTGTGGCCTGCCACATCACAAATCGATAGCCTCAGAGATGACACCTTTAATCTGTGGCCTGCCACATCATACGTCGATAGCTTGTATAGCCACAGAGCTTTCTCCTTTTGATCTATTGACACACATGAAATCAACATTATAACACTCCTTGTCACTCTGACCAATTCCACTTTCCCCAATTCGTCCTTCACCATCTTCGAGACTGCAAACAGGTCGTCCAAAAAACATCCTTGCTCCTAAATCGCACTCCAACAATAAACTGTTAATTTCCAACTTTGGCCCTTTTAGCTTAATTCCTCTTCACCGTCGTCCACTCATTCTTACCAACTTTACTTGTGCCAACAGAATCGCATAATGCTTCCGCTTCCGCCATTGCCCTCATACCTGGCCGCTCGAGGTCCTCTCCGTGATCAACCCTCAGTGGTCCTCTCTGTGATCAAAGGTCTCTCTAAACTATCTCTCTCTCTCTCCTCTCTCTCACTCTCTCTCTCTCTCTCTCTCTCTCTCTCTCTCTCACTCTCACTTTCACACTCACACACACACTCACTCACACTTTGTGGTAAACATGTTGATGGGACTCACTGGAATGTTTTACAGAGAAACGCAACAAAAACAAGCAGGTCAATGCCGGGCAGTTGGGGCCTGGAGATTGGTCCTGGAACCTGGGGCCCGTCCCCTTCCGTAGTATATGGGTGCTTGTTCACTGACAGCCTACATAGTTTACTTTTGGAATTGACTTTGAATTTAAGTAGAATCGAAAACAATCTTGTTGGCCAGAGATCTTGTTTATTTGGTGCTTGGTAGGTCACAAGGAAACTGACAAATATCTAAGTGGGTCATAGCCCAAAACAGAAGAGGAAATAGAAATATTGTTTTGGCTGGAGAGATGTTTTAATGGTGGAAGATCGATCTGGATGCTACTGAAAAGTGTTGCCAAAGTAAATGTTTTGTCAAAGTGATGCCAAATGAAGGCTTTACCTTGTATTGCCCAAGATATTCAACCTGACCTGGAAAGAACCTGGTTCTTACATGGACTGACCTCAATTCTGTTTGTTAGTGACATGGGGGAGCTGTTTGATATCTGAGAGGTCATTCTGTTGGCCAATATCAATGGTAGTGCATTGGGAAACTGACCACCATCAGCGGTCAGTTTGTCTCAAGAGGCTTTTAATTCCTTCATGGGTCAGTGGATGGGGATTCAAGGGCTGTTGTGTCACAGTGAAAAACCTTTTGAATAGCCTCAATCTAGTGTCTTTCTATCAATCATTTTAACATGTTTTAACCTCAGGAGGTTGGTGGCACCTTAATCGGGCTCGTAGTAATGGCTGGAGTGGAACTGGTGTAATGGTATCAAACACATGGTTTCTATGTGTTTGATTCCATTACATTCCGTCCATTACGTTCACTCCGTTCCAGCCATTATTATGAGCTGTCCTCCCCTCAGCAGCCTCCACTGGCATTCTTTATATCACTACACATCTACATATCAGTCATCTAGGGATATTTCCACTTCCTCTTTAGGCTATAGTGGTTTTGTTTAATGGAAAGGTAATAGCCACAAGTAATCTTTTATGCCCTCTGTTGTTCATGGCATATGTAGCCTTTCTCATAGAATAAACATCTAATGCAAGTAGTTTGTAATGCTGGCTTCCTGTCAATAATGTTTATTTGCGCCAAGCAGTTTCGGGGGTATTCTCCTTTATCACCGCAATGTTCTGCTAGAGCAAATAAACATCACAAAGGCAAAGCGAGGAGGGTGGTTGAAACAAACCTGACAGCCTCGCTCCCCACGACCCTGGCTCTTAGGGTGTTTATATCGCTGTTACCATGGGGACATGCTTCTCCATTCTTCGTTATGTAATAAGGTTTAAAAATTAATCTGAGAGAGAGAGAGAGAGAGAGAGATCTTGACAGTCTTGAAGACTCGATCCTTCCAGGTCCTCAGAGTATGTTTCAAGTAAGGATCTGTTGATATCTGTTAACAGACCTGTTTGATTCATCAATGTTTTGTTTCAGTGCAGACAGACAGTGTGTTGATGTTCCCATCATCACAGCACTAAAGAGACCTGGCTTGGTTAAGATGTCTGACTGTACAGTACAGTCAGCAGGGAATGGGTTTAGAGGAATTACTCATCAATGTTTTAATGAATGGAAGATTGATTCATGTTCCTGTCTCTGAAAGAAAGAAAATAACTGAAAGAGATGAAATGAGGACGAATCTCATACCGCAGGCAGCAGAGCAGCAGTGTTCGCTCTCTCTCTCTCTCTCTCTCTCTCTCTCTCTCTCTCTCTCTCTCTCTCTCTCTCTCTCTCTCTCTCTCTCTCTCTCTCTCTCTCTCTCTCTCTGTCACTCCCTCCCTCTCCTGCCTCCCTCCCTCTGCTGCCTCCTCCCCTCCCTCTCTCACCCTCTCTCTCTCTCTCTCTCTCTCTCTCTCTCTCTCTCTCTCTCTCTCTCTCACTCCCTCGCTCTCTCCTGCCTCCCTCCCTGTTCTGCCTCCATTACTCCCTCTCTCACACTCTCTCTCGCCCTATCCTGCCTCCCTCCCTCTCTTTCCCTCATCCTCTCTCCTGCCTCCCTCCTTCTCTCACCCTCTCTTGCTATCCTGACTCCCTCCTTCTCTCTCTCTCTCTCTCTCTCTCTCCCTATCCTGCCTCTCTCCTTCTCTCTCTCTCTAAATCCCCACCCCCCTCTCTGTGTCTCAGTGGGCCCTGGTTGCATGGAGCAGTGGAGGGGAAAATGTGTTACACAAAGTAAAGCAGGAGTCGCATGGGTAGAGCCTTTTAATCTGACAGCAGGTCCTCTGGCTGATACCCCTGAGGAGGAGAGCAGCTGGGAGGAGGAGAGGAGCAGGGAGGAGGGGAGGATGAGAGAAAGAGAGGAACAGGGAGGATGAGGAGAGGAGTAGGAAGTAGGTGGAGAGGAGATGAGCAGAGAGGAGGAGATGAGCAGAGAAGTGGAGCAGGGAGGAGGAGAGCAGGGAGGATGAGGAGAGGAGCAGAGAGGTAGAGCAAGGAGGAGGTGGAGATGAGGAGATGAGCAGGGAGGTGGAGCAGGGAGGAGGAGAGGAGCAGAGAGGAGGAGAAGAGCAGAGAGGTAGAGCAGGGAGGAGGTGGAGAGGAGGAGATGAGCGGGGAGGAGGAGAGGTAGAGAGGAGGAGTAGGTAGGATAAGAGGAGTGGGGGGGAAAGAGCAGGGAGGGTAGGCAGGTAGGAGGAGAGGAGTAAGGAGGAGAGGAGCAGGGAGGAGGAGAGGTGTAAGGAGGAGAGGAGGAGAGGAGCAGGAAGGAGGAGAGGAGCAGGAAGGAGGAAAGGAGCGGGGAGGAGGAAAGGAGCATGGAGGAGGAAAGGAACGGGGGAAAGGAGCAGGGAGCAGCGGAGGAGAGGAGCAGGAATGAGAGAGGCAGGGAGAAACAGGGAGGAGATGCAGAGAGGAGCAGGGAGGAGAGGAGCAGGGATGATTAGGAAGGAGAGAGGCAGAGAGGAGCAGGAAGGAGAGAGGAAGAGAGTTTCAGGGGGGAGAGGAGCAGGGAGGAGAGGCAGTGAGGAGAAGGGAGGAGAGGAGCAGGGAGGATTAGGAAGGAGAGAGGCAGTGGGGAGCAGGGAGGAGAGGAGGAGGTAGAGAGGCATAGAGGAATGGCTGTTGGTTCTGGATGTAAGGAGGAGTCATACCAGGTCAAGAAGGAGGTCTAGATCTTAATTCATACTGCATGCCCACAGAGCCTCCTGGGTCCTCCAGTCTGTTATGGCTTCTTTACAGCCGGCAGATGGCTGACGTCCACCGGGGTCTTGTGGACTGATCGTGGTTTGGATCTTCCATAGAATTACTCTGTGAATGCAGCTTCAGCTGTGTGAATGCAGATCCGGCTGTAAATATTCTGATTAATTTTAAATATACGACCGTGGGAGAACGATTGACAAACGTTATGTTCTTATTATATTCTACAGACAATCTATTGTTATTATATCAACTTAATAGTCAACAGTGACGTCCGTACATTACTAACAATACAATTTAATGTTAAGAAACAATCCCACACACCTGTTGTCCCAGGAGAGACAGAGTTCTGTACACCAATCGTTCAGTTTGGTTAATCTAAAACGGGCCAATGTTTTTACCATTGTGTATTGTTTTGGCATTCATTTTTTTGACTAGTTTTCTTCTTAAGGACTTTGCATCAGATGGGTTGTATCCCAAATGGCACCTTATTCCATATGTAGTGCACTACTTTTCACCAGAACCCTACAGGACATGATAAAAAGTAATGCACTAAATAGGGAATAGGGTGTGATTTGGGATTTAGCCGAGATTGCAAGACCAGAGCATTGACAGTACGAAGAAGGTCTATGTTATATAGTGGAGTGCTTCCATGACAAAGAGCTAGCCTTGGACCATGTCAGGTTTAACAGGAGCATCACTGACATATATACTCAGTGGCAGCCCGTCATTCAGGGCAGGTGGGGTAGCCCGTAATTCAGGGCAGGTGGGGTAGCCCGTAATTCAGGGCAGGTGGGGCAGCCCGTCATTCAGGGCAGGTGGGGCAGCCCGTCATTCAGGGTAGGTGGGGCAGCCCGTCATTCAGGGCAGGTGGGGCAGCCCGTCATTCAGGGCAGGTGGGGCAGCCCGTCATTCAGGGCAGGTGGGGCAGCCCGTCATTCAGGGCAGGTGGGGCAGCCCGTCATTCAGGGCAGGTGGGGCAGCCCGTCATTCAGGGCAGGTGGGGTAGAGCAAGTTGCCTGTTTTGCACGTAATTTTGGCATTAATACGTGTCACATATCAGTTTGCAAACAGTGAAAATAATGAAAAATTGCTTTCTTGAGTAAGGCAGCTCCAAAATGCATGTGTTTCAGTCTAGCTCAGTGCTTTCTATAGTGGTGGGGCAGCCAGCGGAAAATACGGAGCGTAGGGGTTGGTAATGTTCTGTAGTTGCACTGTGATTGGCTCAGTGTTCTGTCACTCATGGGGACACTGCGTCACCGCAAAATCTATGGGGAGAGCTCGAAAATTAAAGCCTGTTGGATGCTACCATAGATTTACATTAGAAGTGCCCATCCAAGAAGGCTCATGGTCACTGGCCACTGATAAAATTAGGTCAAATCATGTTATATCTACCGTAGCTTTGATTGGACTGATCCTGTCAACATCATACTTTCTTAGCTAGCAAGAAGTCATCATCATGAATCAAGTCGACAGTCTACTGGAAAATACTTTTCAATCCTTTTCACCTGAAGAGAAATTATAGATCAAACATATCGGTGCTCATCGCCATTGGACATAAACATTACACAACATGTTGGAAATTGCTAATTCAACTATGAGAGGTTTGGAAGCAATCAGTGGCTAACTGCAAGCTTTGCAAAGCAATCACTAGCCTGCTATTCAGCATAGAGGGTGTGTGGTCCAAGTCTGTTTTCTTTTCCAAGCTTAAAGGGATAAACATTCACTCGCAACACACCATGGGCCAGAAAAGGTTGAATACATTGGCCATGCTGTCAATCCAGCATGACTTCTGCAGCTTTCAAAACAATTGGAAATTCAGAACTGGGAAATCTCAGACTTCAGTGAGTTGAAGACAACTGGGAACTCGGGGAAAAAAATAGAGCTCCAACCTGAAGATCACTGACTTCATGATTTGACCTTGTTTTTTCTGAGTTCCCAGTTGTCTTGCAAGCACTATAAATCCAGAGAATGCTAGATGACAAAATTTGCCCACAAGTAGGACCGCCGCACCACCTTCCTGTTCAAGTGAGCACAGCAAAACAAGGTGAGTCCAAAAATGTCTTGCATGCTGCTGCATAAATTATGTAATATGCCAGGGAGATATGTATACTGTAGCTAGGAAAGTAATACTAAGTATGTTGCGTAGTAAGCTTTTAGTAGCCAATGTGCCTCACCCTAATCATTTGGTCCCTTTTCCCTTCATAATTTAGCCTACTGTTTTGACTTGGTGGTGCACATGTAGCCTATAGCCTGTTTTAGAGAAATGTAATCATTGAATATTGTAAGAGCTTTCATTGTCTGCTTATATGTGACGGACCGGCTCGATTCGGACTTATGTAGTAAAATTGGAAAATGTGTTTTTTACATTGGATAAAAGTAGAGACTGATAGCTAGAAAATGGTTTATCATACTTTACAGTTGAGGAATTTTAGTTAATTTGTCTTCATTATTACAGGAAAATAAACTCACAATAAGATAATTATTTACAAGGTAATGGTGAGCCAATTACAGAAAGTAGCTTACGGTTGTGAGTGTGACTAAATAAAAGCAGGGCATTCTACCAGAGAATTTTAGAACTTGGACACTGTCTCATTGGCGTAACGTTATATCCTAATTTGACTTTGGTGCAGGTCATATTCTTCACATTACCGTCTCTGGTAAACACATAATATATACAATTAAATCTAAGTTTATTTTTCACATGCACAGGATACAAAAGGTGTAGTGAAATGGTTACTTGCATAGTGGAGTATTTTGTTAAGACATGTAGCTAGCTAGCTAGCTAAACAATTAACCATAATCCCAACTCATTACGTTACTAGCCTGCATGAATCTGCAGGTAGCTAACCAACCAGGTTTAATGTTAGTTAGCTAGCTAACATTAGGTTATAACTAGCAATGCAAATGGCTCAGATACAAATAATATTACAACACAGATCATACACATACTGTTAGCTAGCTACAGTAGCATGCTTTTACTTGAATGTTATTTAAAAACATATAAATTCAGTTTTCAGCATCTACAAAACTCTCTCTATCCTCTATCTTGTTAAGTGTGGTGAGGTGCATATTAGCCACACCTGATCTTAAGGAGTGCTTGTTTCCCTTGTAATGTGGTATTTTTAAATAGACTGAAATTAAAAGCTTTGTGTGAGTTAAAAAACATGGCATGCTAGCTCCATCCCGGTGTCACAATAAAACATGTATTTGTTTCCATGATTAATGTCTAATGAAATAAATTGTCCTATCTGTGCTTTGAGTTCAAGGCGGCAGGTAGCCTAGTGGTGAAGAACATTGGGCCAGTAATTAAAGGTCGCTGGTTTGAATCCCGGAGCGTGATACATCTGCCGATGTGCCCTTTAGCAAGGCACTTAACCCTAATTGTTCCTGTAAGTCTCTCTGGATAAAAGCATCTGTTAAATGACTTAAAAGTTAACCCAAAATAAGTGAGCATTGTTATTAAAAGTCTTATTGAAATATTCAGTAACATTTTTAAGGAAGTTCTAAAAATAAAAACTCAAAATAACCTGTTCTCAGAGGGTTAATAAAATCTCCCAGGAAAACTTTAAAGCAACCAGAGTAAAACATTCTTAGAACCTCCCTGCAACCTAAAAATAAACCATCATAGAACAATCAAAATGTTCCCTTCTGGTCTCAGAACATTTAAAAAAAACCTATGGCTTCCTTCCCGCAACCAATGTGAAACCAAAAACATACCTTCCAAGGAACCACATGTGCTAACTGTGTTTTACTTAGTATTACTTAGTGTTACTCCATATAGTAGAACCTGATATTATTGCTTTAACTGAGAGTTAAATCCCTATTGGAAGTTAGTTGCTCAAGGTACCCAGTGAGAGAGGAACCAAGTCCCAGGCTCTAGCTGTATATACTGTAAAACTCCCTGGTTGCATAATCTTAATCAGGTCTGGGAAAACCCTGACACTTGCTCCTACCGTAAATATTCCAGGCGGAGAAATGGCGTGGGATAATCCCACCACCTGCCGCCCGGGAATAGAGCTCCGGCAGCCATTTTAAGAGCTGTTCCTGGTAGTCTGGTTCTCAGGTAGGGGCCTATAATCGCTGAGTGATAATTGGCAGTTAAAACTGTATCATGCCTTAAGGCCCCGTGTAAGCACTTTAGGAAAACAGTGTGACAGAGGCCTCGCTGACCCACTTTTCAGAACACTGAATGAAGCAGCACTGTAAGGCACATGCTGTACTTTTAGAGTCTGGCTGTGGCTGGCTGACTGGGTGTTTGTCTAAGATGACCTTACAAAAAACAATTCTGAAGAAAATAAGGTTGCCTAATAGTGTTGTGAAGTTAGTTATTCAGGTGTAAAGTGTATGAATCAGAGATAACGGTACAATATAAACAGGTTTATCACAGTGCTTTGAAGAGATGGAAGAAGGTAGGCCTCACCTACAGTATACTCTTCAGTGGGTCTCACCTACAGTATACCATTCAGTGGGTCTCACCTACAGTATACCATTCAGTTGGTCTCACCTGCAGTATACCATTCAGTGGGTCTCACCTACAGTATACCATTCAGTTAGTCTCACCTGCAGTATACCATTCAGTTGGTCTCACCTGCAGTATACCATTCAGTGGGTCTCACCTACAGTAAACCATTCAGTGGGTCTCACCTACAGTATACCATTCAGTGGGTCTCACCTACAGTATACCATTTAGTGGGTTTCACCTACAGTATACCATTAAGTTGGTCTCACCTACAGTATATCATTCAGTTGGTCTCACCTGCAGTATACCATTCAGTTGGTCTCACCTACGGTATACCATTCAGTGGGTCTCACCTACAGTATACCATTCAGTTGGTCTCACCTACAGTAAACAATTCAGTGGATTTCACCTATGGTATACCATTTAGTGGGTTTCACCTACAGTATACCATTAAGTTGGTCTCACCTACAGTATACCATTCAGTGGATTTCACCTATGGTATACCATTCAGTGGGTCTCACCTACAGTAAACAATTCAGTGGATTTCACCTATGGTATACCATTTAGTGGGTTTCACCTACAGTATACCATTCAGTGGGTCTCACCTGCAGTATACCATTCAGTGGGTCTCACCTGCAGTATACCATTCAGTGGGTCTCACCTACAGTATACCATTCAGTTGGTCTCACCTGCAGTATACCATTCAGTTGGTCTCACCTACAGTATACCATTCAGTTAGTCTCACCTACAGTATACCATTCAGTTGGTCTCACCTACAGTATACCATTCAGTGGATTCCACCTACAGTATACCATTCAGTGTATTTCACCTACAGTATACCATTCAGTTGGTCTCACCTACAGTATACCATTCAGTTGGTCTCACCTACAGTATACCATTCAGTGGGTCTCACCTACAGTATACCATTCAGTGGGTATCACCTACAGTATACCATTCAGTGGGTATCACCTACAGTATACCATTCAGTTGGTCTCATCTACAGTATACCATTCAGTTGGTCTCACCTACGGTATACCATTCAGTTGGTCTCACCTACAGTATACCATTCAGTGGGTATCACCTACAGTATACCATTCAGTTGGTCTCACCTACAGTATACCATTCAGTTAGTCTCACCTACAGTATACAATTCAGTTGGTCTCACCTACAGCATACCATTCAGTGGATTTCACCTACAGTATACCATTCAGTGGGTCTCACCTACAGTATACCATTCAGTGGGTCTCACCTGCAGTATACCATTCAGTGGGTCTCACCTACAGTATACCATTCAGTTGGTCTCACCTACAGTAAACAATTCAGTGGATTTCACCTATGGTATACCATTTAGTGGGTATCACCTACAGTATACCATTCAGTTGGTCTCACCTACAGTATACAATTCAGTTAGTCTCACCTACAGTATACCATTCAGTTGGTCTCACCTACAGTATACCATTCAGTGGATTTCACCTACAGTATACCATTCAGTGGGTCTCACCTACAGTATACCATTCAGTGGGTATCACCTACAGTATACCATTGAGTTGGTCTCACCTACAGTATACCATTCAGTTGGTCTCACCTACAGTATACCATTCAGTGGATTTCACCTACAGGATACCATTAAGTGTATCTCACCTACAGTATACCATTCAGTGGGTCTCACCTACAGTATACCATTCAGTGGGTATCACCTACAGTATACCATTCAGTGGATCTCACCTACAGTATACCATTCAGTGGGTCTCACCTACAGTATACCATTCAGTGGGTATCGCCTACAGTATACCATTCAGTTGGTCTCATCTACAGTATACCATTCAGTGGATTTCACCTACAGTATACCATTCAGTGGATTTCACCTACAGTATACCATTCAGTTGGTCTCACCTACAGTATACCATTCAGTTGGTCTCACCTACAGTATACCATTCAGTGGGTCTCACCTACAGTATACCATTCAGTGGGTCTCACCTACAGTATACCATTCAGTTGGTCTCACCTACAGTAAACAATTCAGTGGATTTCACCTATGGTATACCATTGAGTTGGTCTCACCTACAGTATACCATTCAGTTGGTCTCACCTACAGTATACCATTCAGTTAGTCTCACCTACAGTATACCATTCAGTTGGTCTCACCTACAGTATACCATTCAGTGGGTCTCACCTACAGTATACCATTCAGTGGGTATCACCTACAGTATACCATTCAGTGGATTTCACCTACAGTATACCATTCAGTGGATCTCACCTACAGTATACCATTCAGTGGATCTCACTTACAGTATACCATTCAGTGGGTCTCACCTACAGTATACCATTCAGTGGGTATCACCTACAGTATACCATTCAGTTGGTCTCATCTACAGTATACCATTCAGTTGGTCTCACCTACAGTATACCATTCAGTTAGTCTCACCTACAGTATACCATTCAGTTGGTCTCACCTACAGTATACCATTCAGTGGATTTCACCTACAGTATACCATTCAGTTGGTCTCACCTACAGTATACCATTCAGTTGGTCTCACCTACAGTATACCATTCAGTGGATTTCACCTACAGTATACCATTCAGTGGGTCTCACCTACAGTATACCATTGAGTTGGTCTCACCTACAGTATACAATTCAGTGGGTCTCACCTACAGTATACCATTCAGTGGGTATCACCTACAGTATACCATTCAGTTGGTCTCACCTACAGTATACCATTCAGTTGGTCTCACCTACAGTATACCATTCAGTTAGTCTCATCTACAGTATACCATTCAGTTGGTCTCACCTACAGTATACCATTCAGTGGATTTCACCTACAGTATACCATTCAGTGGGTCTCACCTACAGTATACCATTCAGTGGATCTCACCTACAGTATACCATTCAGTTGGTCTCACCTACAGTAAACCATTCAGTTGGTCTCACCTACAGTATACCATTCAGTTGGTCTCACCTACAGTAAACCATTCAGTGGGTATCACCTACAGTAAACCATTCAGTTGGTTTCACCTACAGTATACCATTCAGTTGGTCTCACCTACAGTAAACCATTCAGTTGGTCTCACCTACAGTATACCATTCAGTTGGTCTCACCTACAGTATACCATTTAGTAATTTAGCAGACACTCTTATCCAGCTCAACTTACAAGAGAAATTGGGGTTAAGTGCCTTGCTCAAGGGCACATCAACAGATTTTTCACCTAGTAGGCTTGGGGATTCAAACCAGTGACCAATCGAATTTATTTTCAATCAATCAAATGTATTTATAAAGCGCTTTTTACATCAGCCGATGTCACAAAGTGCTATAGAGAAACCCAGCCTAAAACCCCAAACAGCAAGCAATGCAGATGTAGAAGCACGGTGGCTAGGAAAAACTCCCTAGAAAGGCAAAACCTAGGAAGAAACCTAGAGAGGAACCAGGCTCTGTGGCCAGTCCTCTTCTGGCTGTGCCAGGTGGAGATTATAACAATTTATGGCCATTAAGGCCAGTTCTTTCTCCAAGATGTTCAAATGTTCATAGATGACCAGCAGGGTCAAATAATAATAAAAGTAGTTGTGGAGGTTGCAACAGGTAAATACATCAGGAGTGAATGTCACTTGGTTTTTCAGTGCAATAGAGCGCAGGTGCGGTAGAGCGAGAGCGAGATGAAAACAGCAGGTCTGGGACAAGGTGGCACGTCCAATGAACAGGTCAGGGTTCCATAACCGCAGGCAGAGGAGTTGAAACCGGTGCAGCAGCACGACCAGGTGGACTGGGGACAGCTAGGAGTCATCAGGGCAGGTGGTCCTGAAGCATGGTCCTCCGTGTAGGCTCAGGTCCTCCGGGGGTCTACCTTTCGGTTACTGGCCCAACAGTCTTAACCTCTAGGCTGCCTGCCACCCCAGTGGGTCTCACCTGTACCATTCAGCGGGTAAAGCATTTGCAAGTTAATTTGAATCCGTTTACAAATCCACTCCCAGTAAACATTTTGATATCAGATGTGAATATGGTCATGATTTTTCAATACTGTCAAAATCCATCAATTTAAGCTAGAGATATATATTTTTTTGCATGGGCTGCATCTCAATCCACCGCATCCACTTATGTCGGCCTTTCGCATCTGTGGTGGAAAGTGGCAGAGCTACAGCGCTGTTTGTCAGACCATGAGACATCCCGAAAATCGAGATGAGACTCTCACAACCACGATGTTCTCCGTTTTGCTCTACCACCCTCACAAGTTTATAATTTAACACTTATTTTACCAGGTAAGTTGACTGAGAACATATTCACATTTACAGCAACGACTTGGGGAATAGTTACAGGGGAGAAGAAGTTTTACAGGACTCATCTGAAGTCGGTACAGCTGATGTGCCAACTTCTGTCTGTGCCGTCTGAAAAGTTTGGGCTAACTTTCTTATATGAGCTTTATAGGACATATACAGTATGTCCTATATATAGGACAGACACTTCAAAAACGTATTGCTTATGAAAAAAAAATGTATTTTTTGCCTGTGTTTCTATGGGCTATAGTAGTAAATGTCAAATTCTATATTTTATCAAAAAAAAAGTTTATATTTTTATACATACTGTACAGGGGTCCTAAAATTCGAAATCATTTATCCATGATATGACCGTCTTAAAACAATTCCATATGTTAGCTTAGTAGAAAAATGTGTCTAATTAGCAGAAAAAAACATAAAAACAAATTCCAAGAAGTGGTGAAGGCTGTTTTTCCACCCAATGCACACCCAAAGCCACATTGGGTGGACCTACATAGGCATTCATACATTAACCTCTACATTTGTGTAACAGTAGCACAGGTCCATAGATGTGTGTGTATATGTTGTAAGCCCTGCATGGTTCATCTGAGGTGTGTTTTTGTAACAAATCGAGCTGTGGTTTGACAGTGAGATTAGAGCGGGCAGGGTTCCCAACGATGCCACCGCAGTTTCCTTCTCAAGCGCTGCCAAAACGTCAGCCTTTATAGTGTGTACTGTGATACGCCGCTGGACTCCACTGTAGTGTGCGTGTCTGTGTGTGCTTGACCAGAAGTCCTCACAAGGATACTAAAACAAGGACAATTCAGACAAGAGGGGACATTTCAGGCTTAGGGGTTAGGTTTAGGGTTAAGGTTAGGAGTTGGGTTCAGTTCAGTTAGGGGTTAGGGAAAATAGGATTTTGAATTGGGAATAAATGTTTGGTCCCCACAAGAATTGGTAAAACAAACATGTGTGTGTGTTCTTCCTCTTCATGTCTGTACGTGTCCGAGTGTGTAGCGGTGTCTCTCGTTTCAGGCGGTGTGTATGAGTATGTGTTTGTCTAAGATGAAGTTTATGATTGTCCTAGTGGAAGTATGTGTCACAGTCCGTGCTAGTTTGCTTGTGTGAGTGGTTGGGTGGCTGGGTGGGTGGGTTAGTTAAGGCGGCGTGTGAGTTTGTAAAGAGTCCAAAGTACAGTATGTGTGTGTGTGTGTTTTAGTGTGTTTGCGCCTTTGCGTGTGTCTGTGTTAGTGTATGTGCTTACCCTGTTTGAACAGTTGCCATGATTCAATTACCTCGGAGAGAGAGCACATCTTGTATTTGTGTACAAACGTTGAGCAACCACTATCAAGCAGCAATACAAACCCACTGTTCGACATGACTGTCAGGCTCTGGCCATAGAGAAGCAATAGGCTTCTCTATGTAGCTATGGTCAGAGTCTGACAGTGTCGTTCTTTTCTGTTTCTTTGTGGGTTTTGGGTGGATCTCTAATTAGAGGCAGCTGCTACCCGTTGTCTCTAATTAGGGATCCAATATATGTTGAGTCTGTACCTCACGCGGGTGTGGGTTGTTATCGTACATGTCGAGGTATATGTCGCAGTCACGGGTGAAGTAAGTGTGCTTTTGGTTACGTTAAACTGTCGTGTGTTGGTTTAACGTAACGTTGTAAATTCGTGTTTTGGTTTCATTTTGTAGTTCGTCATTTGTGTTTCTTTATTACATTGAGAAAAGAAAACATAGTCAAATAAAGAGAAATGTCGAACTACTATCCCTGCGCTGCGTCTTGGTCTCTCTCTGCACCTTCTCGTGACAGAACAACCCACCACTGCGAGACCAAGCAGCGCAACTGGGGAGAGAGGGAGAGAGAGGAGGTGCCGCCGCGTTATGCGCGACGCGCAAGAAGAGGCAACTCCCGCAAACAACCCCAATGTAATCTTGGGGGGAGGCTATGGGGGTGGTCTGGCAATAGGGAGGAGGAGCCAACACCACTCCCCATGTGGACCATAGGGAGACCGAGGTACCAATGGGGCGCTCAGAGCAAGGAGCAGGAGGAATATTTGGAGGAGTATTATGGAGGTGCGTTGGAAGAATTGGTGGAGATAGAAAGGGAGGTCGAGAGGGAGATGGCGGAGTGGTCCAGTCCGGATCCGGTCGTCTACTCCACTCCCAGGCCAGAGCAGTCCGCTTCACCGGTGTCCAGTCCGGGTCCGGTTGTCTACTCCACCTCCCTGCCAGAGCAATTCGCTCCTCCGGTGCCCAGTCTGGGTCCGATCGTCTACTCCACCTCCATGCCAGAGCAATCCGCTTCTCCGATGTCCAGTCCGGGTCCGGACCTCCAGTACGTGCGCCTAACCAGGTGCTTCCTGTGCCAGCTCCACGCACCCGACATCCGGTGCACCTCCCCAGCCCTGAACCTCCAGCGAAGGTCAGCGCCCCTGAACCTCCAGCGAGGGTCAGCGCCCCTGAACCTCCAGCGAGGGTCAGCGCCCCTAAACCTCCAGCGAGGGTCAGCGCCCCTGAACCTCCAGCGAAGGTCAGCGCCTCTAAACCTCCTGCGAAGGTCAGCGCCTCTAAACCTCCTGCGAAGGTCAGCGCCCCTAAACCTCCTGCGAGGGTCAGCGCCTCTAAACCTCCTGCGAGGGTCAGCGCCTCTAAACCTCCAGCGAAGGTCAGCGCCTCTAAACCTCCAGCGAAGGTCAGCGCCTCTAAACCTCCAGCGAAGGTCAGCGCCTCTAAACCTCCAGCGAAGGTCAGCGCCTCTAAACCTCCAGCGAAGGTCAGCGCCTCTAAACCTCCAGCGAAGGTCAGCGCCCCTAAACCTCCTGCGAAGGTCAGCGCCTCTAAACCTCCTGCGAAGGTCAGCGCCTCTAAACCTCCTGCGAAGGTCAGCGCCTCTAAACCTCCTGCGAAGGTCAGCGCCTCTAAACCTCCTGCGAAGGTCAGCACCTCTAAACCTCCTGCGAAGGTCAGCGCCTCTAAACCTCCTGCGAAGGTCAGCGCCTCTAAACCTCCTGCGAAGGTCAGCGCCTCTAAACCTCCAGCGAGGGTCAGCGCCTCTAAACCTCCAGCGAGGGTCAGCCACCCTGAGCCTCCAGCGAAGGTCAGTGCCCCTAAGCCTCCTGCGAAGGTCAGCGCCTCTACACCTCCAGCGAGGGTCAGCGTCCCGGAGCCTCCAGCCATTCCGGGCTCAGCCGTCTGCTCCGCCTCAGCGCCAGAGCAGTCCGCTCCACCGGTGCCCAATCCGGGTCCAGCCGTCTGCTCCGCCTCAGTGCCAGAGCAGTCCGCTCCGCCGGTGCCCGTTCCGGGTCCAGCCGCCTGCTCCGCCTCAGTGCCAGAGCAGTCCGCTCCACCGGTGCCCGTTCCGGGTCCAGCCGCCTGCTCCGCCGCAGTGCCAGAGAAGTCCGCTCCACCGGTGCCCGTTCCGGGTCCAGCCGCCTGCTCCGCCTCAGTGCCAGAGCAGTCCGCTCCACCGGTGCCCGTTCCGGGTCCAGCCGCCTGCTCCGCCTCTGTGCCAGAGCAGTCCGCTCCACCGGTGCCCGTTCCGGGTCCAGCCGCCTGCTCCGCCTCAGTGCCAGAGCAGTCCGCTCCACCGGTACCCAATCCGGGCCCGGTTGTTTTCCCAGCTCCATGGCCGGAGCAGTTTACCCCACCGGTGCCCAGTCCGGGCCCGGTTTATTTCCCCGCTCCATGGCCGGAGCCGTTTGCCCCACCGGTGCCCAGTCCGGGCCCGGTTGTTTTCCCCACTCCATGGCCGGAGCCGTTTGCCCCACCGGTGCCCAGTCCGGGCCCGGTTGTTTTCCCCGCTCCATGGCCGGAGCCGTTTACCCCACCGGTGCCCAGTCCGGGCCCGGTTGTTTTCCCCGCTCCATGGCCGGAGCCTTTTGCCCCACCGGTCCACAGCCCGGGACCGGTGATAAGGAAGGGGCACGGGACAAAACTGTCCACATCGCCGGAGCCGGAGCCGCCCCCGATGGACTAGTTTTCCCCCCCATTTACCCCCCCGTGTTTTGTGTGTGGGTTTTGTTTAGGCGTCCGGGAGTCCGCGCCTTGGGGGGGGGGGGGTACTGTCAGGCTCTGGCCATAGAGAAGCAATAGGCTTCTCTATGTAGCTATGGTCAGAGTCTGACAGTGTCGTTCTTTTCTGTTTCTTTGTGGGTTTTGGGTGGATCTCTAATTAGAGGCAGCTGCTACCCGTTGTCTCTAATTAGGGATCCAATATATGTTGAGTCTGTCCCTCACGCGGGTGTGGGTTGTTATCGTACATGTCGAGGTATATGTCGCAGTCACGGGTGAAGTAAGTGTGCTTTTGGTTACGTTAAACTGTCGTGTGTTGGTTTAACGTAACGTTGTAAATTCGTGTTTTGGTTTCGTTTTGTAGTTCGTCATTTGTGTTTCTTTATTACATTGAGAAAAGAAAACATAGTAAAATAAAGAGAAATGTCGAACTACTATCCCTGCGCTGCGTCTTGGTCTCTCTCTGCACCTTCTCGTGACAATGACCTCGTCTAGCACAATTACGACGACGCTGTGACCAAAACACCTTGGCTCAATCGGTTGACAAATCAGTGACGATATCTCAGTCAGTGGCGATTTTAGCACGTAAATCTTGTTGGGGCAAACAAAACATATATATTTTTTAGAGGCATGCCAGCAAAGACACTACACAACACAACACAACACTAAATAATACATTAATTTCACTATAATGGTGCACACAAACGGTTAGGGGCTACATAAAGCTGTCCCAACAGCAGAGTCCCAAAAGGCTGGACAATAGAACGAGTACAAATTCACCCAAGACTGAAAAACGGCAATAGAACGTTGGCTAAGCTGGAACACTAGTGCGAGCCCATAGCAAATGAATCGAATCGAACGTATCTATATCTTCTCTTCATTATTTCTTTTCATATGACAAGGATTAGCCAGTAGACTTGATTCATGATGATGACTGCTAGCAAAGATTGTGAAAGTAAGATGTTGACATTATCAGTCCAATCAAAACTACTGTACAGGTAGCCTAGTGGTTAGTGTTGGGCCTGTAACTGAAAGGTTGAAGGATTGAATCCTCGAGCTGACAAGGTAAAAATCTGTCGTTCTGCCCCTGAACAAGGAAGTTAACCTACTGTTCCTAGGCCGTCATTGTAAATAAGAATTTGTTCTTAACTGACTTGCCTAGTTAAATAAATCAAAAGTTTTCCTACTTACAAAGCATGTAGAGGTCTGTAATTTTTATCATAGGTACACTTCAACTGTGAGAGACGGAATCTAAAACAAAAATCCAGAAAATCACATTGTATAATTTTTAAATAATTAATTTACATTTTATTGCATGACATAAGTATTTGATCACCTACCAACCAGTAAGAATTCCGGCTCTCACAGACCTGTTAGTTTTTCTTTAAGAAGCCCTCCTGTTCTCCACTCATTACCTGTATTAACTGCACCTGTTTGAACTCGTTACCTGTATAAAAGACACCTGTCCACACACTCAATCAAACAGACTCCAACCTCTCCACAATGGCCAAGACCAGAGAGCTGTGTAAGGACATCAGGGATAAAATTGTAGACCTGCACAAGGCTGGGATGGGCTACAGGACAATAGGCAAGCAGCTTGGTGAGAAGGCAACAACTGTTGGCGCAATTATTAGAAAATGGAAGAAGTTCAAGATGACGGTCAATCTCCCTCGGTCTGGTGCACCATGCAAGTTCTCACCTCGTGGGGCATCAATGATCATGAGGAAGGTGAGGGATCAGCCCAGAACTACACGGCAGGACCTGGTCAATGACCTGAAGAGAGCTGGGACCACAGTCTCAAAGAAAACCATTAGTAACACACTACGCCGTCATGGCTCAAGCCAGCACATGTCCAGGCCCGTCTGAAGTTTGCCAATGACCATCTGGATGATCCAGAGGAGGAATGGGAGAAGGTCATGTGGTCTGATGAGACAAAAATAGAGCTTATTGGTCTAAACTCCACTCGCTGTGTTTGGAGGAAGAAGAAGGATGAGTACAACCCCAAGAACATCATCCCAACCGTGAAGCATGGAGGTGAAAACATCATTCTTTGGGGATGCTTTTCTGCAAAGGGGAAAGGATGACTGCACCGTATTGAGGGGAGGATGGATGGGGCCATGTATCGCGAGATCTTGGCCAACAACCTCCTTCCCTCAGTAAGAGCATTGAAGATGGGTCGTGGCTGGGTCTTCCAGTATGACAACGACCCGAAACACACAGCCAGGGCAACTAAGGAGTGGTTCCGTAAGAAGCATCTCAAGGTCCTGGAGTGGCCTAGCCAGTCTCCAGACCTGAACCCAACAGAAAATCTTTGGAGGGAGCTGAAAGTCCGTATTGCCCAGCGACAGCCCCGAAACCTGAAGGATCTGGATGGAGGAGTGGGCCAAAATCCCTGCTGCAGTGTGTGCAAACCTGGTCAAGAACTACAGGAAACATATGATCTCTGTAATTGCAAACAAAGATTTCTGTACCAAATATTAGGTTCTGCTTTTCTGATGTATCAAATACTTATGTCATGCAATAAAATGCAAATTAATTACTTAAAAATCATACAATGTGATTTTCTGGATTTTTGTTTTAGATTCCGTCACTCACAGTTGAATAGTACCTATGATAAAAATTACAGACTTCTACATGCTTTGTAAGTGGGAAAACCTGCAAAATGGGCAGTGTATCAAATACTTGTTCTCCCCACTGTATATATATAAAACACATTTTTTTTTGGTTAAACCTGCCCTGAATGACGGGTCGCCACAATTCCCAATGGCCTGTTGTTGTTTGCTGTGCTACTAGTTTATCATGTCATCATAGTGTGATACTGTAGCTTTGTTTGTTGTTATTGAGAAATCATTGAGTCACAGAATAAACAGCAAACTCACGGGACATTCAATCATGAACGTAATATGGGAAACCCTTTAAAACATTGTATTTGTTTAGTAGTCTTCAAAAAGGCCACTATTGCTCTGAATGTTAGGGGACATTGAGAAACTTATTCTGAGGGTTAGGGGCAATGTTACTTCAAAAAATGTTCTGCAATGAGAACATTTCAGGTCTGCTGAGCGCAAACTTGAATGTGCAACTTCCAGCACGCGTTTACTGTGAACACCGAGGCTGTACACGCTTTAAGTTACAGTTTTAACAGTGGCCATGTCGGCTACTGTGGCTATTTGATCATAATGTAGGCCCACCAGAGTGGCCTACCATCAAAAACTATGTAGAAAATGCATCCCATAACATTTTAACATGGAAATAACTGTTCTATCGTGTTGTTCAATGCACACCTACTGTACATTCCATGAGAAAAAAAAACATGCAGGGCTTGACATGAACCTGTTGATCCACTTGTCCTTCAGACAGCCAGGTGACTGAACATGTTGTTGTGTTGTTTAATGCAAGAAGCCACTTTACAAAATAAAATGCAGTATTATTCCCATACCATTATTACAGAGAATCAGACAAATTATGCTACCCTCTGCCTATTGGCTACTTAGCTTATTCAAGCCTGTCTCAAAATACAACACTGCCCCTTTAAGACACACAAAAAAAAGCTCTCTACCTGACTTGCTTTTCAAAGATGTAGAAATGTATACGTTTTGTGCTCTTGTAGGAAGCAATCACTCCCTATTGCTGACTACAAATGATCTATAACTGGGCTAATAACTCACTAACTAGCACAGGATACGAACAAAATGTGCACATGTGGCTACATGCAGCTCTTGCTTAGATCTCAAAACAAGAGCATCTACTCTCGACTGCTCATGCTGTAAACACAGTCCAGATAAAAGTAAATGGCACAGATCCATATATGGCAATGGTCTATTTGCATATAGGCCTACTGCAGCTCTGATTGTTTATGACGCACTGGTCTGTGTAGAATACGGGCTAAGTTGTGTGTGTCAATGCGATGCGTTCTGCCTACAACAAAATCTCATGTATAGTTTGTTTTGTTTCGGTATGTTGCATTGAAAGAGTCTAATATTGCATTGATTCGATCACAATTGCCACAGAAAAGGGAAACGGTGATAGCGTTAACATGGAAAACTGTAGAACAGTCAAGATCACTTTGAGTCAAAACGCAAGCCGAGATCTACCGCTCAGATTTATTTTTAACATGACTTAAAAAAATGTAAGCCTATGCAACATTAACCAATTAAAAACAGTACTGTAGCATTGAGGTTTGTGCAGTAAGCCATTGGCCCAATACATTATCACTGCACATTGGCTTTACTTGAATTGCCCTGCCAATGCATTGTTGAGGTAGGCTATATGATCACACCGGTAATAGATCTGTTGTTATATTACTTGTGAAGCACAGCTGAGTGAGCATACATTTACATTATTTGATTGATATTGAAAAAGACCCAAGCTGCTATTAATAACCACAACACAAGCCTATAGATACACATTCCTACTCATTCATTACTGCTGCAGTGCTTGTTGTAGCGCTGAGTGGAAATAGGAAGACTGCTCATTTTCTGGCTTATAAAAGTGTGCTGAGTATGAACTTAAATAGGAACTCACTCAGAAAAACAGCATTCTCTTTGCTGTATTCTTTGACAGTCTCTCTCTATTCATGGTTTTAAACTTTTTGAAATCTCACAGCATCAACTGTAGCTTTCTTTTATGCCTGCTACGTTAGCCATCTGATTGGTCAGAGGTAGGCCTAGAGTGCACTTGATGTGCTCTCTGGGCCCGCAGGGAAGGCAGAGTTTGTACCTTCAGACACATGAAATGGTAAAAAAATTCCACAGTTGGCTTACCCCGCGCGCAGGGCATCTGAATCGGGTGCACCTAACCCGAGACGTTAGGTTTTTTACAGAAATGTTTGGCGATCGATTAGGAATGCCTTGGAGATCGACCAGTTGATCGCAATCGACCAGTTAGTGACCACTGCTCTAGAAAGTTGAGGGAAGTTCAATCTCATGCTTCTCTCTGTGGACTGATATTTGTGCTCAGCAGTCCAAGGGGAAGCTGCACAACAGTCCAAGGGAAGCTGCACAGCAGTCCAGGGGAAGCTACATAGCAGTCCAGGGGAAGCTGCAGCAGTCTCGGGTTACTGTTTGTACATGCGCAGCTTAGAGGGAACATTGGTTAGGTGACATTGAGAAGGAGGGGCATTCCGGGACATCACACACACACCCTTATGTGACTCCTGCTCTTCTGCCCCTGCAGAGTTTGCTGCACTCTGCTCTGCTCCGCTCCCAGAGAGACGTTTCCCAATGGCTTCACCCACACAGGGAACATACTGTATTATCTATGGGTTAATCCCCACACCTCAAACAGGGTATGGCGTGGCGTGCATATGTAATCTAGGCTTAACCTCACAACATTTTGCCCTCCTCAGCTGACACTGTTAAGCTGGAGTTATATTGTACCTCATTTTGCTTGTTAGAAATGTGAAATGATTCTCTCTCCACACCTGACCTTAATACTGTATAGTATGTGACCCGCTACGGCAAACTGAGACCCACGTCACAATGACACCAACATTGCAAAACTTGTAACCTATCATGCCACCAACTTTCATTTGCATAATGAAACCTGTAGCATATACAAATATCTCATAACAAGGGGATTTCCAGTTTGACAAAGTTAGTAGGCCTACATGGAAAAGGGTAGAAACTTTCATGTACTTAAACGAAACAAAGGCAGGTAGCATGTTTCTCAGGGGCTGAATGGTGGTTGACAGGATCCAAAGCGCAGAGCTGTGTTGAAAAAACATTCCTTTTTTTCCCATAAAGTAAATCCACAAACCGAACAAAGGAGAGACAGCAACCAAGAACCGGTGTGAAACAAAAAGGAACACACAAAAATGACCAATTTCAAAACTGAAACAGAGATTTCCAGAGAGGTCTCTGGACACCAAACCTGAAAACCTTAAAGGTTTCCAGAGACCTCTCTGAACATAAACCTTACAGGCTTACAATACCTTTTCCTCTTGTTGATGTTTAACAGAAACACACTATCTGATGATAAACCCTGTCAGGCTTGTTACTGTAAATAAGTGAAAAGCCACACTTTACAAAAGCCACACTTTTCTGTAGTTTTGATTTACATTTGATTGAGTTGTCAACTAACATGAATTCAAAGTGAAATTAATTAGAAATGTAACCATGTCATTGGATTTAGGTTAATGGTTGGGTGGGAAAAAAATCCAGAAAGTTATTTGCGTTGATGACTTCTTTCAAATTCAACCAATTTGTGCCCAGTGGGATATGTTAACATACAATAGTAATACCTTTCGCTCACATATCACTGTTCAACAGAAACCTTTATATGTTTTAAGTACACAACAACTGATTGAGATTTAACCTGACAATACCTTTCACTCTCAGTTGTCAGTCCTGAGGACAGCTCTTATCAGTTGTGGACTTATTGTAGCTACTATATGACTTATTTCTGCGTGTTACATGTGTGATGCAACATGTACAGTACACAGCCCACACCTGTTGAATTATCCCCACGTCAGGGGGTGAGCTGAGGACTCCTGCGGATATTGACCCGATGTTTTGCCCATGTAGGTTGGATATGAAATGCTTGCCCTTAAACACAGATCTAGGACCAGATTACACAACCCTCAACTCCATATTCTACTCCCTCAACTTCTATTTACTCCAAGCCCTGAATGCTGATTGGCTGAAAGCTGTGGTATATCAGACCGTATACCACAGGTATGACAAAAAAATACTATTTACTGGTCTAATTAGGTTGGTAACCAGTTTAGCAATAAGGCACCTTGGGGGTTTGTGGTATATGGCCAATATACCACGGCTGAGAAAATTTGCAGAATGTCGGCCAAAATCCATCTCACTCCATCTTCTCTCACCTGCCAGCCACTGGGCTTCCTCTCATCACCATATTTGGTAGTGAGTGGAAACGCAAACCGGATACTTCACATTTGTACATCCAGTGAAATATCTGTCTCAAATATCTATCTGCCCCAGGTTACCTTTGTGACATTGTTGTTTGTCCACCATTCTTCAAGAGCCGCTCCTCCTTACCAGAGTGTTTAAGAGACCAGAAACACTCCTCTGCTTAGCCTTTGAGGTGTTGAGAGCTCCAGAATGAGGTGTGATATATTGTAGAACAGGGTCTGTTTTTACAGGACTAGAGGACTACCTCTTCAGCTATTTGTTACTCTTGAGATACAGGAAGCCAGAGCATGGCTGCATTGTCCAGTGGTCTAATAAGTGTGTGTGTGTGTGTGTGTGTGTGTGTGTGTGTGTGTGTGTGTGTGTGTGTGTGTGTGTGTGTGTGTGTGTGTGTGTGTGTGTGTGTGTGTGTGTGTGTGTGAGAGAGAGAGAGTGTGTGAGAGAGAGAGTGTGAGAGAGAGAGAGTGTGAGAGAGAGAGAGAGAGAGAGAGAGAGATGTTTAGACTTTATGGTCTTCAAGATGTCTGGCCCACATTCAGAAACCCTGCAGAGAAACCTCAGTCAAACCTCACTCTCTCAGCCAGACCCTGACACCCACTGTGTTGTGTTACTGTACAGCATGTCCCTGTACCTCTAATAAATATCCTGGCACCTACAACAATCTAAAACAAAAATAGTATCCTTTTAAAGAGCCTTATAAAGTAGCTTAGTGCTAATCACAAAGTCTGCCTGGTGGATTGAGGTGTTTTGAGTTGTGTCAAAATAATAGCACTGCTTTGGATGCCATTCATCAACTCCTTGTTATTATGTAATCATCCGTGAGAGAGAAGATGTTAAGCCAGACCTCTGCCAGTTCGCTGAAAAAACAACTAACTACAACAGCGCTGGTGGTGGCTTGAGCGAGGGAAGGAGGAATGGAGGGAGAGTGAGAGGTTGGTGTTGCGAAAGAGTCCAGGAGGAGGCTGCAGTGGTTTATGGGGCAGCGGGGCCCTTTCCTCTCCTTCTCTGGGCTCTCTCCTCTCCTCTCTTTTGTCCCAGCACCACTCACTCTGCCAGACTCTTGCACATGTAAACAGAGCCATTAAGCCAGACGGGACATACAGACACACACAGAATGTTCTGGTAACCTGGTATCACCTGTTACCTCTTGTGCCCCCCATTTTCTCTCTATCTGGATTCCCAAATCTTCCCACAGGTCTGGTCTTCCCACAGGTCTAACCCTACTGGCCCTAACCTGTGCCTCACTGCCACACACACGTGCTGACGTGGTATTTCTATAGGGAAGACACGCCACCTGTGACATAACACTGCTTCGTGACTCTGGGCCTCTATTTGTGTGGTGGGCCATACTGGCCCTAGGGTCAACACTAAGTCACCTAACGTACACACACCTGCCCGGTGCCTTAATGCCACACACACACACGTGCATTCTCGCACACACACGCACACACAGTCATTGCAAGAATTCTCCTCAGTCAATGCGAGGCTGCTAGAACTACCAGTGACAGGGAGAATAAGAGTTGTGCCCTCATTTCATGGCGTTCTGCAGACCCAAATCCCATAGCCTTTGTGCCATAATGGTGGAGTGCCTCGTGCTCTCTAATCCTAAAGTGGCATGATATGATGGTTTTGGTTTCCAATAGCAATCTCTATGAGGTCAAACCCAACAATCAAGCAAAGTGGGACAAGCCAGCTTACATTAAATAGAGTGCACAGTACAATCCAGTTCCACCGTATAACTTTTAGAATAAAACTATTACTTTCAGCCCCATTTTCACAGTCTGACCCCAACTATTATTATTTTTAATTTTTTAATTTAACCTTTATAAATTCTAGATGGTTGGAATGTGTTTATTTGGCCCAGGAACCGAGGCCTATAGATTAATTGACTATATGAATGGAAAACGTGTCCGACTAGAACGGCATCTCTGCGAGAAACCCCAGCGTCAAGGTAAAGCGAATCTCCTCTGGAACCCTGCAACCGTCATCCATCATGACTTCTATAAAGTCTGACTGAATGGATGTTTGTGTACCGTAACAAAAACATTATCATTTATTTACAAAATGCTGTATTTTTGAACACTTGTGTTTTGTATGTAACACTTTCCATACACAACAGGAGAAAACAAGAAAAAACATTCAGTAAGATAAAGGGTTTTCTGTACAAAAATAAAAAATTTAAGTGGCTCATTCTTTCAAAACTCTAAACACAAAAAGACAAAAACACATGAAAAATGTAAGAAAAAATACATTTGGCTGCATCCTGCTTCCTATTTTGGTCTGGCCACAGCACCTCATCTACATCACAGAATGTTCTCCCTGGCTAAACAGATGGGAAAGAATCTTCTGGAGTGACGGATCCAGCCGCCGAAAGCCCCCACATCAACTTCACCCCATGCATCCTCCATTGCCTGGAGAAGAGGCATGCGTGCGAGGGGATGGCGGTCATACACCTTCCATCGCCATGCCGAATAAAACTCTTCAATTGGGTTTAGGAACGGGGAATATGGTGGGAGGTATAGAACAATAAATTGTGGATGGTCGATGAACCAGTTGCGGACCAGAGCAGCCCAGTGGAAACTCACATTGTCCCAGATGACAACATACCTGGGCTGCTCTGGTCCACCCCTCTGCTCGGCTGGAATGAGGATGCCATGTAGTGTGTCCAGGAATCTGATGAGAAGGCCGGTGTTGTAGGGACCAAGGTTGGCATGGTGATGGAGGACGCCTTGCTGGCTAACAGCTGCACACATGGTGATATTCCCTCCACGCTGTCCAGGGACATTCACAATGGCACGGTGGTCAATAATGTTCCGTCCCCATCCCCTTCATTTGACTAGGTAGAAGCCAGCCTCATCAATGTAAATATAAACGTGCTGAATTGCAGCGGCATCCAGCTCCAAGGCTCTCTGAAACAGTCAACAAGACAATGTGTGACGTAGACCTAGAGCAGTCAATATGGTGAGGCACAATACACTGGATTACAGTACTGTAATGTGTCTATACAGTGCTGATATGATAGTAAATTCACAGTATAGTACTTACTTGCACATATTCATAGCGCTGTTCTTTAACCCTCTCTGAGTTTGGCTCAAATGGCTCCCTGTAGACCTGTTTCATCCGGATTCGTTTGCGCTGTATTACACGGTCCAATGTAGACAAGCCCACCTGGTGAATGTTATTGAATATTGTGTTGTCTGCAATTATGTGGTTCTGGAATTCTTGTAGTCTAATGGTATTGTTTGCCACCACCATGTTCACAATAGCGGTCTCCTGTTCTGGTGTGAACAGCCGGTGTCTTCCACCATGGCCTGGCCTTCTCTCAGTTCTGCAGAAGATCCACAAATATGATATGATTGGTTACAGTAAGCTAAAATAATCTATTTTCTTTCTATATAAAATTACATTACTGTAACATTGGCCAACAATCACTGAGTAACATAAGCCTACTGATATGTCGGACTGCAGTATACATACATAAAGAGCATAGTGTAGATGATAGGTAACTTACCGGTTCTCATTTCTGAATGTACGGATGATAGATGCAACCGTGCCGCGGCTCAGGTTGAGCTGAACTCTCTGCTAGCCTCCTTCATACTCAATCCATGGTTGAGCACATGGTCAACCAACAACCCTGATCTCATCTGAGACAACTGTCCTTCCTCGTCCACGTCCTCCTCTTCCTCCTCTTACTCTCACTCCTTCACCTCTAGCTCTTGCTTCACCTCTGACTTCCATTTTCCTCCAAAACAGGAGAGCTAATCTGTGGCCTTTTATAGTGCTAAAACTCTGATTTCTAAGTGAACAATTCAGCAACTAGTGTTTACACCTTTGAGGAGTGGGTGTTGCCAATTGGTGTATAGAGCTTGGCATTGTGATTGGCATTGCTTTCCAAAGGGACTAAAGAGATTTTAATTTTGAATGTTGTACCTAATGTAGAGAACTGTGTGTAGTGTTTTGCAAAAAGTGTGATATAGAATTGAAAACTGAGTGTAAAGCAGAAATTGTGCTTGTACTTTTGCAGACTTGGTTTAGGGATTTAGTACATGAGTTTCAGGTTTCGGTGATTGCGTTTCAAGTTCCAATTTTAGTGTGTAAACAATTGATCTTCACAACATGAACAAGTTGGTCATCTGAGAACTGACAAACTGTCTTGAAAGAATATTCAAGGAAAAGGGCATGCAGGATACTCAAGAGCACAGTTACCAGACATAAAAAGGAAGTGGTCTTTGAATATGTTTTTAAACCATTATTTCCTCTGCTTTCAAGGCACAATCTGAGATTGATACATCCATTTTTGGACTTTTGCATATTAATATAGCCATTGCTTCTTAAAGAATAACACTTATGAATGTCTCATGAGCTTAGTTCAACTGTCTTACTCCATCACAACCCACAATATCCATTTTACCTCGTGATTGTTAACAAATACTGAAAACTGCATGCTTCAAACATTTTGATCTCATGGATGGTCAGTCCTTGCATTCATAGCGCCATAGCTGAATTTGAGAGTGGTTATGTTTCTCTAGCACCATCCCACAGTTGTTAAAAAAAAAATTGGTGGGGTGCCGGCTTTGTTGTTGTTTGAATCCCAGGTTGCCTCTTTAAAAAGCCATTAGCAGCCTCTGTGTTTCAGCATACCCAAGGATATGAGGACAACGGCTTATTCCTAAGTAGCAGCAGGCAGCGTTTGCATCATTCCCTCAGTTTACACATGGAAAAGCCATCCTTCCATCTGCTTAACCTAAATTCAAAAGGCATGTTGAGATTTCCAATTAGATGAGAATGCATAAGAACATACAGTGTACCTCATAATCTAAGTGGTTACAAACAAGTGTAATCCTCTCTATGCACTCTGTGCTGAGTATTACCGTTTATTAAATTTTTTTACAATTGCTAACAAGCGTTTACCTCTTAACACAGCAACACACCTACATCACACAATTAGCCAAATAGTTACAGTTTTTGCAGATTGCTTACACACTGAAAGTGAATGCTTAGACAAAAGCATCAGAACCTTAACTTTTGTAACCATGACTTAAACAAAGGCACCAAAAGTACAAACACATTTTCTGCTTTGCCCTTTGTTTGCAATTCTGCAACACACTTGCAAAACACTACACACTGTTTCTTACATTAGACACTTCGTTCAAGAATGAAATCTCTTACAATCATTGGGAAAACACTTCTATTCAAAATGCAAAACATACCTGAAATTGGCAACACCCACACACACACACATGAAAACACTTATGCAGTTATTGAACACCAATTAGTCTGAGCCTTAGCACTACAAATAGACCTCAGGTAAGCGCACCTCTTTTGTGAGAACATTGCAAACATGGAGGCAGTGAGAGCGAGAGGAAGAGGTAGAGGAAGAGGAAGACAGAGAGGGTAGTAGTAGGAGGAGGACAAGAACAAAGAAGGGGACCAGGCAATAGACGGAGACATATTTCTGATGATATTACGGCCACATTGGTGGACCATGTCATAAATCATGGCCTGACGACGAGGGAGGCTGGGCAGAGAGTCCATCCCAACCTGAGTCGCTACACGGTAGCATCCATAATACGGACATTTAGACTGGAGAACAGGTATGTCTTGAACTTTCTACACTAGACTGTACCTATGTAGTTGTTGCACATACAGTTTTTGCCCGTTGCTTGAACACTATAGACACATGCTTGAACCAAAGTAACATAACTTGAAGTTGTTGTTACTATACCTTAAACAAAGTGTAACCATACCTTAAACAAAGTGTAACCATACCTTAAACAAAAGCGCTGCTTTGCACTTTAGTTGCAATTCTGTAACACACTTGCTCCTTTCTGCAACACACTTGCTCCTAGACACTACACACTATTTCATACATAAGACACTTAGTTCAAAAATGAAATCTCAGGGTACCATTGGGAAAACACATCTATTCAAAATACAACACACATTGGTTAATTGAAAAGACGTAGACACACACCTGAAAATACTTACTTACAAAACTGAACACCAAGCTACAGCTACACCAAGCCAGCTACAAAAAGGCCTCAGTTAAGCCATTTTGAGAACTTTGCAAGCATGGATGCAGGGAGAGCTAGAGGCAGAGGAAGAGGAAGACAGAGAGAGAGAGGAGGACGTGGTCGAAGAGGCCACGCAAGGACCATTATTTCGGATGACATAAGAGCAACTTTGGTGGACCATGTCATAAACCATGGCTCGACTATGAGGGAAGCTGGGCAGAGTCCATCCTAATCTAAGCAGTTTCACAGTTTCATCCATAATAAGGACATTCTGACTGGAAAACAGGTACAGTGGGGCAAAAAAGTATTTAGTCAGCCACCAATTGTGCAAGTTCTCCCACTTAAAAAGATGAGAGAGGCCTGTAATTTTCATCATAGGTACACTTCAACTATGAGAGACAAAATGAGAAAAGACAATCCAGAAAATCACATTGTAGGATTTTTAATGAATTTATTTGCAAATTATGGTGGAAAGTAAGTATTTGGTCACCTACAAACAAGCAAGATTTCTGGCTCTCACATACCTGTAACTTCTTCTTTAAGAGGCTCCTCTGTCCTCCACTCGTTACCTGTATTAATGGCACCTGTTTGAACTTGTTATCAGTATAAAAGACACCTGTCCACAACCTCAAACAGTCACACTACAAACTCCACTATGGCCAAGACCAAAGAGCTGTCAATGGACACCAGAAACAAAATTGTAGACCTGCACCAGGCTGGGAAGACTGAATCTGCAATAGGTAAGCAGCTTGGTGTGAAGAAATCAACTTTGGGAGCAATTATTAGGAAATGGAAGACATACAAGACCACTGATAATCTCCCTCGATCTGGGGCTCCACGCAAGATCTCACCCCGTGGGGTCAAAATGATCACAAGAACGGTGAGCAAAAATCCCAGAACCACACGGGGGGACCTAGTGAATGACCTGCAGAGAGCTGGGACCAAAGTAACAAAGGCTACCATCAGTAACACACTACGCCGCCAGGGACTCAAATCCTGCAGTGCCAGACGTGTCCCCCTGCTTAAGCCAGTACATGTCCAGGCCCGTCTGAAGTTTGATAGAGAGCATTTGGATGATCCAGAAGAGGATTGGGAGAATGTCATATGGTCAGATGAAACCAAAATAGAACTTTTTGGTAAAAACTCAACTCGTCGTGTTTGGAGGAGAAAGAATGCTGAGTTGCATCCAAAGAACACCATACCTACTGTGAAGCATGGGGGTGTAAACATCATGCTTTGGGGATGTTTTTCTGCAAAGGGACCAGGACGACTGATCCGTGTAAAGGAAAGAATGAATGGGGCCATGTATCGTGAGATTTTGAGTGAAAACCTCCTTCCATCAGCAAGGGCATTGAAGATGAAACGTGGCTGGGTCTTTCAGCATGACAATAATCCCAAACACACCGCCAGGGCAACGAAGGAGTGGCTTCGTAAGAAGCATTTCAAGGTCCTGGAGTGGCCTAGCCAGTCTCCAGATCTCAACCCCATAGAAAATCTTTGGAGGGAGTTGAAAGTCCGTGTTGCCCAGCGACAGCCCCGAAACATCACTGCTCTAGAGGAGATCTGCATGGAGGAATGGGCCAAAATACCAGCAACAGTGTGTGAAAACCTTGTAAAGACTTCTGTCATTGCCAACAAAGGGTATATAACAAAGTATTGAGATAAACTTTTGTTATTGACCAAATACTTATTTTCCACCATAATTTGCAAATAAATTCATAAAAAATCCTACAATTGATTTTCTGGATTTTTTTTTCTCATTTTGTCTCTCATAGTTGAAGTGTACCTATTATGAAAATTACAGGCCTCTCTCGTATTTTTAAGTGGGAGAACTTGCTAAATTGGTGGCTGACTAAATACTTTTTTGCCCCACTGTATGTCTTCAACTCTCTACTCTACTCAGACTGTATCTAGAGTATTTACAGTACTGTACCATATCACGTTACTGTATCACATGTATTGTATTCCAGGGTGGCTAATGCTCCTTTTCCAACAAAAGTGGTAGTTTTGTGAAACATACCGTGATAATGTGTTGAGATGTTTCAGTACTGTGTATGGTAAATACAGTAAAGTTCAGTATACACAGTACTGTAAAAAAAGAAGCAAACGAGAACAATTTGTGGTTGCATTTTTCTACAGAATGGCTAGAAGACCTACTGGGGGTGGACGCCAACGCCTGTTCACCCAACAGCAGGAACTTGCCATAGTGAACCTAGTCAGAGCAAACAATGCAATCCGTCTACACCAGCTACAGCAACAAATACTTGCAGATAGGCAAGTATTCAACAACATAAATCGAGTAAGCATTACAACTATCAGACGCATCTTGGTAAAGCACAACATGACCATGAAGCAATTGTACAGGGTCCCATTTGAGAGGAACAGTGTCAGGGTCAAAGAACTTCGACATGAATATGTACAGGTAAGTGTTTCAGTCCTTTATATTTACAATAAAGAATGGGTGCAGTCCAGTAACAGATGAATATATACCACTGGATTAGTCCCACATAGATACATTCAGAAAGCTACACAGGTACCTGTGTGGTGGGGTGGGTCGGTTCTGTATATGTAGTAGTGTAGGTGTGTGCTTTGAGTAAAGCCATCCACAATATGTATTTTTTGTTACAGAGAATCTTGGACATGGATGGAGCTGCCCAGCCGCATGAATGTATTTACATTGACAAGGCTGGATTCAACCTTAGCAAAAACAGACGACGGGGACGTAATATAATTGGCCAAAGGGCAATTTTGCACATCCCGGGGCAGTGCGGGGGAAATATCACATTGTGTGCTGCCATAAGTCTTTGAGGGCTACTGCACCATCATGCCAAACTGGGTCCCTATAATGCTCAACACATAATCACATTTCTAGATGCACTTCATGATGCAGTTGTACAGGATGGACCAGAGCAGCCCAGGTTTGTTGTTGTCTGGGATAATGTTAGTTTCCATCGGGCTGCTCTGGTCCAGAACTGGTTCACCAACCATGATCAATTTGAAGTTGTGTATTTGCCCCCTTACTCGCCATTTCTAAATCCTATAGAGGAATGTTTTTCTGTGTTTACAGTAGTGTATTGTTTGTTTTATTTTTGATTTAACTGAATTTACTGTACTGTAAAATATACTACTGTAATGTAATGATTTTGAATTCAGTATTTCATTTTTTGGTTGTTGTGAAAACATGCCCTCTGTGGAACTGAATAAAAACATTGAAAACAAAAGACTGCAGTTTTTTATATAAAGTAGACTAGTGTGTTGCTGCTGATGAGCCAAATTTAGCAAAACGTGTGTAAGCAGTAGGCAAAAACTATAATTTGGCATAATAATAATAATTCACAGTACAATACAATGTAGTCCTACAATATTAGGTCTATGCTCCTCAGTGAACATAAAAACTAGGTATAGTGCTGTGAAGTACATGTAGTACAGTTTATGTTACTGTGTACAGTATGACCGTACAGTGTGTTAAAAAGAACCTAACCAATGACATCATATTCTTGCATTTTCTACAGAACTTCCAGACGACCTCCTGAGGGTGGAAGGCAACGTCTGTTCACCCATGAACAGGAACTGGCCATTGTCAATCTAGTGTTGGCAAACAACACCATCCGGCTACATCAACTACGAGAGAAAATCATCCCAGATCACACAACATTCCATAATATCAACCGTGTCAGTATGTCGACGCTCTGCCACATCTTGCGTCAACACCAACCTATGATGAAGCGGCTGTACAGGGTTCCATTTGAGAGGAAAAGCGTTAGAGTCAAAGACCTTCGCTATGACTACGTGCAAGTAAGTGTCACTGTACTATACTGTAATACAGTAATGGCAGTAGATTGTGTCCTATTGGCACTGCATAGATACATTCAGACAACGCAGTATGCAGGTTCCCCCATTCTGGTGGTTCGGGGGGCACCTGCCTTGCCTGTAGCTTGTAGTTTTGACTGAATGTGTCTGACTCGACCCACCTCCCACCCCCATCCTTGTGTGAAAATGTAGACATTGTAGTCCTGTGTTTTGAGTTACACCATATTCACGGTACAGTGTTTGCATTCTCTGTTACAAAGAGTCCTGGACTGCTGCACAGCCTCATGAGTTCATTTTCATTGATGTAGCTGGATTAAATCTAGCTAAAACCAGGCGTCGGGGCCGAAATGTAATAGGACAAAGAGCCGTTGTGAATGTCCCTGGGCAATATCACCTTGTGTGCCGCCATTAGTCTGCAAGGAGTTCTCATCACCATGCCACCCTAGGTCCCTACAATACTGCACACATAATAATATTTCTGGATGCACTACATAATGCAGTTGTACAGGACGGACCAGAGCAGCCCAGGTTTGTTGTCATCTGGGATAATGTTAGTTTTCACCGGGCTGCTTTGGTCAGGGACTGATTCACCAACCTCAATAACTTCACAGTTGTATACTTGCCCCCCTTACTCCCCATTTCGGCTTGGCGTTGGAAAGTGTATGACCGCCAACCACATGCCCGCCTGCCTCTTCCGCAAGCAATGGAAGAGGCATGTGGAGACATTGAGGTGGGGTCAGTCCAGGGTTGGATACGGCACGCAAGGCAATATTTTCCCTGTTGCCTAGCCAGGGATGACATTGCTTCTGATGTGGATGAGGTGATGTGGACAGACCCTAACAGAAGGCGGGATTCATAAACCTTCCACCCCATCCCTTACAATCCCTTACAATACTATTTTTTGTTTACCATTGCAATGTAATTTTACTGTAATTGTTTTTGTTTCTGTGAGTTTACAGTAACATATTGTATTGGTTACTGTATTGTAATTCTACTTTTCTTTGTGTTTTTTTGTAAAAAATATATAATAATTCTGAAGCCTGAGTAGATGTACTGTACTGGAACAATCTTTCAAAGAAGCCTGTATGAGAAAATTTTATAGGTGCACAAAGTACTAAAGACAGCAGTGTTTTGTATAAAGTACATCAGTGTGTTGCAGCTTTGAGTAATTAAAATAGTGCATGTGTGTATCATTTTGTTGCAAAAATGCCATTTTGAAAAAGGATTGTTAGGTTTTGATTGCAGAGTTTCATTTTGACATAGAAGTGAGGTGTTCATCTCCAAGTGTTGTGTCTTATTTGGCTTGTGTATAGACTTTTGACACAATGAGCCAAATTACGCAACAAGTGTGTAAGCAATCGCAAAAAAATGTAATTTTCGGCTCGAAACCACATTTTGTGAATTAAATACCAACTCTACATTTCAAAATGCAAAAAAACATTCTCTACCCACACTAACTCTATCAAAACATGCCAAACCCGACTCCATATCTAATCATTCTGTCAAAACACTAGCACATGTTTTCTATCAAAGAGGAACATATAGTCAATCATAGCACAGCGGCTTTCAAAATACTCATTTTTGATGGCATTACAAGAACTGCATTACTTTTCATGTTTCAGTTCTAACTATATATTCTAAATCAATTTTTTTATAATTCAGTTTCCTTTTACTACTAAAAATGTTTGGGTTGAGTGTCGAATGTGTGCATTTTTGGCAACATACTATCTAAAAGTGAATGAGTCATCTTTACTTTATAGAATGTACAGTAGAAAACAATAGTAAGTGACAGAATTGCTGCAGTAAAAGCTTTATTAGCAACATGAAATTGCTGCCAGTGATCAACAACAAATCCAACATACAGTACATGTCCTTTGGTTCCCAATGTGTAAAAATAAAAAAACACAAAAATGCACAGTCCTGTTGTAATCTATACAATCTACAGTCCTGTTGTAAACTATACGATCTGCAGTCCTGTTGTAATCTATACGATCTGCAGTCCTGTTGTAATCTATACGATCTGCAGTCCTGTTGTAATCTATACGATCTACAGTTCTGTTGTAATCTATACGATCTGCAGTCCTGTTGTAATCTATACGATCTGCAGTCCTCCTCTCTGACCCGGCACATCAACGGTGGCCCTTTTCCCGATGACGTTTCTTCCCCGCCGACTTGTTTCTGCCAGGTTAAACCCTGCCTCGTCTACATAAATGATTTAATGTGGAGTCTGATTAGCCTCCAACTCCATGACTCTCTGAAAGAAATAAAACACAGTATTTGTAAATGCTTTTCAGTATGTCCTACTGTATGTACTGTAACCCATGTTTACATGTAGAGTAGCATAGTGTAAAACTCATTATAAACTGGGTGGTTTGAGCCCTGAATGCTGATTGGCTGACAGCCGTGGTATATCAGACCATATACCACAGGTATGACAAAACACTTATTTTTACTGCACTAATTACGTTGGAAAACAGTTTATAATAGCAATAAGGCACCTCGGGGGTTTGTGATATATGGCCAATATACCACATACCAAATTTTCTCAGCCATGGTATATTGGCCATATACCACCCCTCCCCCCCCCGGGCCTTATTGCTTAACTGTAGAACAAGACATATTGGATAGACACCATACCTGGACGTATTGGTGCCGGAGTTCCTTGACCCACTCACTGTTCCTTTCAAAAGGAACTGTGTAAAACTGTTTCATTCGAACTCTGTGTTTGGTCATAGTCTGAGCAATGGTAGTCAGGCTGATGCCTGTAGTTGGTCAGCTGTGGTTGGTCTATTTTACACAACTTACAGTAAATCAGCTATTTCTGTCTTGTTTTGTTGATTGTTCGTTTCATTGTACCGGGGTCCAGTTGCCTGGTTACGGAAGAGTGGGCGGGGCCACCTACTTCCTGAGCCTGTCATGTTCCTCCTGATTCGCACCTGATCACTACGCACCTGTTCCAGATCTGCTATCATCACTATTTAAGAGACGACCTGACATCCAGCTTACGAACCAGCTTCCTATTCAACCACATCCTCATCAACATTTCCCTATTATTATTCTTCAACAAATATCACAATATATACTTACGTTGTCCGGTCTGCTTTTGGGTTCCTATCACAAACCCTGACAATTTCTCAATGTTTCAATTATCTGTTCATTCAAAAATGCTTATCAACTGTTTCAATATAGCTTTTGAGTTGATGTTGTTGCAGAAGTAGAGGCTTTATATTTAAGGTTTTTAACATTAGGTCTTCATTTCTGGCATGCTGTGTGCAAGCATTTGTAAATAAGACAAGAAAGATCCATAATTTTGGTATTGGGTAAGCTTGTATGTAAAGAAAATGTAAGCATTTTAGATTTGTGTTAATTGACTGCATATTCTTTGAAAACAACATGAATTGTGTTAATGGTATGATCCACAACAGACGGATGATGTGCTAGCAGTAGAGCTGAGTCTGCCACTTCCTGGAGTGAAACAATTGCTAACCACGGTGGAATAAGGAACAGCGTGGTGATCAGACAGCTTACATTTTTTTACAATCGCTAACATCCTTTTGTCCAATCTGTAGTCATATTTTCAAAACTCGCACCAGAGTTCTTTCTTTCTTTCTTTCTTTTTTGAAAGTATGTGGACATTTTTATAATTCAACCAGTTGGGTGCCCAGGAGGTTCTTGTTTTCTCTCTTTCGAGGATTTCAAGGATACTTGCCCAGTGAGCCAAGGCCTATAGATGATTCCACTGCATAGATGGAAAACATGTGTCTGACTAGAGAGGCCTAACAGCAAGAAACCTTCAATGTAAACCCTGTTTTTTTATTTAAAGTTGAAGTCGGAAGTTTACATACACCTTAGCCAAATACATTTAAACTCAGTTTTTCACCATTCCTGACATTTAATCCTAGTAAAAATTCCCTGTCTTAGGTCAGTTAGGATCACCACTTTATTTTAAGAATGTGAAATGTCAGAATAATAATAGAGATAATTATTTATTTAAGCTTTTATTTCTTTCATCACATTCCCAGTGAGTCAGAAGTTTACATACACTCAATTAGTATTTGGTAGCATTGCCTTTAAATTGTTTAACTTGGGTCAAACGTTTCGGGTAGCCTTCCACAAGCTTCCCACAATAAGTTGGGTAAATTTTGACCCATTCCTCCTGACAGAACTGGTGTAACTGATTTCTTTTGATTTTCCCATGATGTCGAGCAAAGAGGCACTGGGTTTGAAGGTAGGCCTTGAAATACATCCACAGGTACACCTCCAATTGACTCAAATGATGTCAACTAGCCTATCAGAAGCTTCTAAAGCCATGACCTCATTTTCTGGAATTTTGCAAGCTGTTTAAAGGCACAGTCAACTTAGTGTGTGTAAACTTCTGACACAGAATTTCCTTGTAATCCTTGTTCACTGTTTTTGTTTTCAGGACTTTTTCTAATCTGTTATGAACCAGGGGTTGGGTATCAAGGAGATAGTGGTGGAGAATATGCATGGAAACAGTGATTGGCCGACTGTCTTTCCTACTACTTACTAAAACTACATATTGTGTACTAATCATACTACATACTATTAAGAACATATTGTTTAGTGAAAACATATGCATTAAGCACTAAGCAGTAAGCAACAAATATCAACATACAACATACATCCATACTGAGAAGGCGAAATCGCAATCGAATTGCATGTTTAGGTTCCTCCTCCAAAGAATGACGAAGGCTACTTAAGCATATTCACGAATTGGGTGTGGGAATTTCCACGTGGAGTTGATAAACATTAACAAATAGGGCAATGGCAGCTGTCAGTGTAGCTAGCTAGCATGCTAACCTTATCTAGCTAGCTAGCTAACTATCATGCTAACCTGATCTAGCTAGTTAGCTATCTTGCTAACCTGATCTAGCTAGTTAGGTTCAAGCCCCGTACCGGGTGACACACAAATGGGAATGGAACTGAACTGGCAGCTGGAAGGGTGCTGGTCTCTGATTCCATGTATCATCTTCTGCTGTTGTGCCCTTGAGTAAGACAGTTAACCCTCCACAATCCAATTGTGCTGCCCTGTGCCTCTTAACATGTGTGTATGTGTATCTGGGGGTGTTGGGAAAAACAGAAGACACATTTCCGTTCTAACCAATGGACAATGAATTATAATTAAAGTATAAATTCTCAACGTTTCCATAGATTTCCATATGTTACTTACCATAGTTTCTGAAAACTGACGTAACTTTGGTAAATTACAGGGAGTGTTGCAACCTCAGCAACAGCTGTTTCCTGAGGTCGAAGTGTAAAGGAAAAGTCCACCTCAGGGACACTGGTTCTCAGGTACACTAACCCTTGTTCCAGGCCCATGCATTCTCTTTCAGCTGTTCCTAGAATTTAAACAGATCATAGCAGTTTGATGTCTGGGCAATGATGGCTAGAAAATACATCATATACTTTGGATCAGGATATAATCACATTTCATACACATCTCCTCACTGCCAAACTACAGTATGGTAACTCCATGTATAGCCTAAGACAGAGGAGGCTGAGGAGGAGCTGTACATCTGTATGTCTGTACACTGACACACATCGCTGATGGATTGTGGCTCAGGCTGTGTTCCGTACTGGTACACGTCTGAGCGTTCTAATACGTCCTCATTAGGGATTTGTCCTTTACACAAGTTTTTCTGATTTTCCTGTCCTGTTTTCTCCTGCTGGTTTATGTAGGTCTGTAGGCTCTCAGAGGTTTCCTAAGTTCAGACACAGCTCACCGGCAATACGGTACTGGCCTCTGGTCTCAGCTCTGCTCCGGGGAACTCTTGGCTTATTAAAATACCATAAGTCCAACAAACTAACATAAATTGTTCAATGTGAAACCTTAGCCTGGTGATCGGATGGATTCTGGGCGCTTAATGCTCCAAAGACTGGTCTCTGCCAAAGAAAGTGTTGACAGTGGGGACCAAGGAATGAATTGTGAAATAGGTTCACTACAGTAATACCCTAAACTGTTATGACCAGCTATGTGTTCCTGATTATACATGTTAGAACTAATTGCATTATCATGATCAAATGATCATAATTTATAAGGATCTCAAAGACCATTTAAAAAGGCAGTGCAGTCAACAACGTGAATTTCCAGTTTTTTAATGATATTTCCACACTATGAGATCAAAATTAAGATATTTTAAATGCAACCTTTATTTAACTAGGCAAGTCAGTTAAGAACATATTCTTACATACAATGACGGCCTACATCGGCCAAACTCAGACAGCAGGTTGTGATACAGTCTGGATTCAAACCAGATTGTCTGTAGTGATGCCTCTAGCACTGACATGCAGTGTCTTAGACCACTGCGCCACTTGGGAGCCCAAAATGATATAACGCCAATAAAGTGTAAAAAAAAAAACGCCTGGGAATAAAGCCAGTTCAGGTTGGATGGAGTTTATGGCCCACAGCATGACATCACAATCTGATCACATTCTGAGGTGTAAGCGGGGAAGGTTCTAGAGGAGGGATAGGCAACTGGCAGCCCCCCTTTTGTAGACCTGCGAATCAATAATTAAAAAAAATATATAAAAAAAAAATATATATATATATATATATATATATATATATACATTACCAGTCAAAAGTTTGGACACACCTACTCATTCCAGGGTTTTTCTTTATTTTTACAATTCTCTACATTGTAACTATGAAATAACACATATGGACTCATGTAGTAACCAAAGAAGTGTAGATTCTTCAAAGTAGCCACCCTTTGCCTTGATGACAGCTTTGCACACTCTTGGCATTCTCTCAACCAGCTTCACCTGGAATGCAACAGTCTTGAAGGAGTTCCCACATATGCTGAGCACTTGTTGGCTGCTTTTCCTTCACTCTGCGGTCCAACTCATCCCAAACCATCTCAATTGGGTTGAGATCAGGTGATTGTGGAGGCCAGGTCATCTGATGCAGCACTCCATCACTCTCCTTCTCGGTCAAATAGCCCTTACACAGCCTGGAGGTGTGTTGGGTCATTGTCCTGTTGAAAAACAAGCACCAGTATCACTGCAGAATGCTGTGGTAGCCATGCTGGTTAAGTGTGCCTTGAATTCTAAATAAATCACTGACAGTGTCACCAGCAAAGCACCCCCACACCATCACACCTCCTCCTTTATGCTTCACGGTGGGAATCACACATGCAGAGATCGTTCGTTCACCTACTCTGCGTCTGACAAAGACATGGCAGTTGGAACCAAAAATCTCAAATTTGGACTCATCAGACCAAAGGACAGATTTCCACTGGTCTAATGTTCATTGCTTGTGTTTCTTGGCCCAAGCAAGTCTCTTCTTCTTACTGGTGTCCTTTAGTAGTAGTTTCTTTGCAGCAATTCGACCATGAAGGCCTGATTCACACAGTCTCCTCTGAACAGTTGATGTTGAGATGTGTCTGTTACTTGAGCTTTTATTTGGGCTGGTAACTCTAATGAACTTTGCTAATTTGAGCTGTTCTTGCCATAATATGGACTTGGTCTTTATTATAAAATAAAGAAAACCCTGGAATGAGTAGGTGTGTCCAGACCTTTGACTGGTACCCCTCTTTTGAAAGATGAGACTCTCACGAACACGATGCTGTGTCACGGGACTCATATGAAGGTAACCGATATCAGATTTTCAAAAAACTATGGAAGTATAAATACAGTTTTGTGCCTCCTATAAAAAGGGTTAAATATGAGTAAAACAATTTTTTTAAATATCTACTAGATTTAGGAAAGACACTTCAAAACTTTATTTCTTAGGATTTATTATTTCACTGTAGTTTTTGCCGTTTATGAATGTATTATTCAATGTGTTTTTGTATGGGCTTTAGTAGTAAAGGTCAATATCAATATTTTATCAAATAATTGTTGTATGTATATATATTTTTTCTAAAGGGGTCCTAAAATTCTAAGTAAAATAGCTTAATGATCCACAGTACGACCATCTTAAAATAATTCCATATGTCAGCTTAGCCCCCCAACGTTTAAGACTCGAAAGAATTAACACAAATCATACATTTCCGTCAAGATAATCCAATAATCCCAACTGCAATACATCACCCTCTACCACCCTTTGGGGGTTATTCACAATGCATTCACAAGCGCCATGTGCTTTAAATAAAAACTCCAACAATCATTGATATATAATTTATAGATGAACTGGAGCCAGAGACCCTGAGGAGAGCAGTGATATTCAGATATGGGTTTATGTAAGGCATGATTTCATTTTATGGAGCGTATCAGATGAAAATGGATAGTCCTCCACCATTACTTCTGAAACTCCCACCGGAGGTAGACATTCACTATAAAGTGTAATATATAAAGTATTTTGTTACACTACAACACAGACTTTATGAAACACAAACAAATGTGCAAAGAGACGATTTAGCAGAACCCTGACTATAATAATAACCTTCTCTCTCCAGGATATAGAAATAATATAATTACACAATTCAATATTCAGCATAAATAAAATGGGTGCTGGAATACAAATAAGTTGTAACGTTACTGCTTGAAATATCCACAGTTTTATTAATGTGTTATCTTAACCGGTACATCAAGGTGGGTGGCCAAAGTATACTTACAAAATGCACACCAATGAATTTATGGGCAGAAATTGCTAAATTGGACCCACAACACTGAACATCAATAAAGAGGTTATTAGTGTGCTTGCTAAAAGCAAGAGCGCTGCTGTATCCACCCAAAGGGTTTTGTAACCCCACTACAGCTTATTGTACAACGATAAATACTTAAAGACAAGCAAGCACACACATTCTGAAAAGTACTTTTTCTCTCATGGCTAACTACCAGGAAGTGTGAAAAAACAGGCTGAGTGGGCGGGGAGTTTATATTCATGAGCTCGCCTTGACGGACAGTTCTTTGAAACGCCTATGTCAAGCAACTTGGATGCAGTGAGCAGTGTATGGGGGTTACAATGATGACAGAACTATGTGAGTTTGTATTTTAAATTGAATGGTCCCACATTGAGATTCGTGTTTGCAAAACAATTCTCAAATGTGTAATGTCATTTGGCAAACTTGTATCATGATGTGTGAATGATTTAAAACATTCAATAAGATTTGCAAGCGTAATTTATTTTCAGAATTAAGTCCGTTTACGACTATGAATATTCTGCTGTGAATCCAAAATACACTGCAGATTTTGAATCTGTTTCTATTTTCGCTCTGGGGGCAGGACTGTTTACTCCTGACCAATCAGTTCCCTTTGCCAAAACCACAGCCGCCTAACCATTGGCTGGATTGTCAAATCAAATATCAGGCAGTAACTACCCACATGAGTAAGAGAGGTTGGGGTAAATAAAACCCAAATGATCTAAAGGAAGGTTATTGTCTCTTTTATCTGTGTACATCAATGTTTTTGTGAAAAGGCATGACAGTAGTTTGCTTATCATGTGAAATATAATGGTAGCTAACCACCTGATTGATAAGGTTGATAGCTAGCTAAAAGGTTCAAAAAGCTAACTTCCTTCCTCTTTTTCCTCCAAACATAACGATGGACATTCTGGCCAAACAGTTCTATTTTTGTTTCATCAGACCAGAGGACATTTCTCCAAAAAGTACAATCTTTGTCCCCATGTGCAGTTGCAAACCGTAGTCTGGCTTTTTTATGGCGGTTTTGGAGCAGTGGCTTCTTCCTTGATGAGCGGCCTTTTAGGACTTGTTTTCCTGTGGCTATAGATACTTTTGTACCTGTTTCCTCCAGCATCTTCACAAGGTCCTTTGCTGTTGTTCTGGGATTGATTTGCACTTTTCGCAACAAAGTACTTTCATCTCTAGGAGACAGAACGCTTCTCCTTCCTGAGCGGTATGGCGGCTGCGTGGTCCCATGGTGTTAATACTTGCATACTATTGTATACAGTATATACACGCAACATGCAACAATTTCAACGATTTTACTGAGTTACAGTTCATACATGGAAATTAGTCAATTAATTAGGCCCTCATCCATTGGTTACACGTGGTCTGAGGTTGTGAGGCCGGTTGGAAATACTGCCAAATTCTCTAAAATGAAGTTGGAGGAGGCTTATGGTAGAGAAATGAACATTAAATTCTCTGGCAACAGCTCTGGTTGACATCCTGCAGTCAGTATGACAATTGCACGCTACCTCAACGTGAGACATCTGTGGCATTGTCTTGTGTGATCAAACAAAAAATATATATTGTCCCTAGCACAACATGCATATGTATAATGATGTTTAATCAGCTTTTAATCAACTTCTTGATATGCCATAACTGTTAGGTGGATGGAATATCTTGGCAAAGGATAAATGATTACTAACAGGGATGTAAACAAAATTGTGCACAAAGTTTGAGAGAATAGCTTTTTGTGAGTATGAAACATTTCTGGTATCTTTTATTTCATCTCATGCAACATGGGACCGACACTTTACATGTTGTGTTTATATTTTTGTTCGGTATATTTTTTAGTTGGCACACCTGTGTGATGTCTTATATACATGAATAAAAATGTATTCACCCTTGATATGAGACTTGCATTGATTTTAGACCTTTTTGAATCATAAGCTCTAAGTGTTGTCTTGATGGAGAAAGTCTGCATGTTGTCAGATGTTACCATAGTAGTTAGTAAAAATGTTTTTTGTTTATAACCTACAATTGTTTTTTTAAATGAGTAGTTTATACCAAACTTTATTGCATTTGGTGGTCATGCTATATACAGTATCATCACCCAGACAGCTATAGTAAAGGAGGTTTACATAGTGCATTAGGTATATTCTCTGTGCTCTGATGAGGTCGCTGGTAGTTGGTCTGAAGGCTCTGTAGCACCTGTAGAGAGATGGATAAAGGCACTGAATGCTCTTGAAAGAGCGAGAGCAAGAGAGTTAGCAATTACATTGTTGATTATTGAGGACTATGGGTGTCCAATCACACACATGGATGCGTAAAAAAGACGCAGCAACTCAATGGTTTTCAATGGGATGAGTGTGTTGCGTGAGGGGGCCTATGCTTGTGTTGTGCTGTCCATCAGAAAGGTTGCAAAGACTATCCATCAACCAAAAAAAAAAACGTAAAACAGCATTTTTGCCCTCCAAACAGCTGAGTTGGACATGAGTTTCATGCATTTTGGTTTGAAGGTAGTCTTACTCCATGGTTCAAGTTGTATCTTCATGTCTATAACTTCACTCTCACTCCCTCTGATCCCTAAACCCTCCCCCCTGACCTCCCATTGGCCCAGGGCCTACTGCAAAACCCTCTAATCAGTCTCTCTGACAGGGAGTTACTCCATGAGTAGACAGGTTTATGGTGCGTAGAGCTTTTCGACTCCATTAGCTACAGTGAGGAGAACAAGTATTTGATACACTGCCGATTTTGCAGGTTTTCCCACTTACAAAGCATGTAGAAGTCTGTCATTTTTATAATAGGTACTCTTCAACTGTGAGTGACGGAATCTAAAACAAAAATCCAGAAAATCACATTGTATGATTTTTAAATAATTAATTTGCATTTTATTGCATGACATAAGTATTTGATACATCAGAAAAGCAGAACTTAATATTTGGTACAGAAACCTTTGTTTGCAATTACAGAGATCATACGTTTCCTGTAGTTCTTGACCAGGTTTGCACACACTGCAGCAGGGATTTTGGCCCACTCCTCCATTCAGATCCTTCAGGTTTCGGGGCTGTCACTGGGCAATACGGACTTTCAGCTCCCTCCAAAGATTTTCTATTGGGTTCAGGTCTGGAGACTGGCTAGGCCACTCCAGGACCTTGAGATTCTTCTTACGGAGCCACTCCTTAGTTGCCCTGGCTGTGTGTTTCGGGTCGTTGTCATGCTGGAAGACCCAGCCACGACCCATCTTCAATGCTCTTACTGGGGGAAGGAGGTTGTTGGCCAAGATCTCGCAATACATGGCCCCATCCATCCTCCCCTCAATACGGTGCAGTCGTCCTGTCCCCTTTGCAGAAAAGCATCCCCAAAGAATGATGTTTCCACCTCCATGCTTCACGGTTGGGATGGTGTTCTTGGGGTTGTACTCATCCTTCTTTTTCCTCCAAACACGGCGAGTGGAGTTTAGACCAAAAAGCTCTATTTTTGTCTCATCAGACCACATGACCTTCTCCCATTCCTCCTCTGGATCATCCAGATGGTCATTGGCAAACTTCAGACGGGCCTGGACATGCGCTGGCTTGAGCAGGGGGACCTTGCGTGCGCTGCAGGATTTTAATCCATGACGGCATAGTGTGTTACTAATGGTTTTCTTTGAGACTGTGGTCCCAGCTCTCTTCAGGTCATTGACCAGGTCCTGCCGTGTAGTTCTGGGATGATCCCTCACCTTCCTCATGATCATTGATGCCCCACGAGGTGAGATCTTGCATGGTGCCCCAGACCGAGGGAGATTGACCGTCATCTTGAACTTCTTCCATTTTCTAATAATTGCGCCAACAGTTCTTGCCTTCTCACCAAGCTGCTTGCCTATTGTCCTGTAGCCCATCCCAGCCTTGTGCAGGTCTACAATTTTATCCCTGATGTCCTTTCACAGCTCTCTGGCCTTGGCCATTGTGGAGAGGTTGGAGTCTGTTTGATTGAGTGTGTGGAGAGGTGTCTTTTATACAGGTAACGATTTCAAACAGGTGCAGTTAATACAGGTAATGAGTGAAGAACAGGAGGGCTTCTTAAAGAAAAACTAACAGGTCTGTGAGAGCCGGAATTCTTACTGGTTGGTAGGTGATCAAATACTTATGTCATGCAATAAAATGCAAATTAATTATTTAAAAATCATACAATGTGATTTTCTGGATTTTTGTTTTAGATTCCGTCTCTCACAGTTGAAGTGTACCTATGATAAAAAATTACAGACCTCTACATGCTTTGTAAGTAGGAAAACCTGCAAAATCGGCAGTGTATCAAATACTTGTTCTCCCCACTGTATATATATTTTAAAAAGTTGCATGACATGGAGTGCTCCTTGTTCCTGCTGGCCTCTACCTGGATGCAGGGAAATTTCCTGCCTTCGAGTATTGTGGTATTCATCTCCACCAGGCTCCTTGAAATATGACAAACCTGCATAGATTAACTAAAGAAAATGGTAACTTTATTTAGTCAATTGAAGGCATGATGGCCATAGGTTCTTTAAACAGGACTGTAAAGGTTTTTGTTCTAGCACTTCACTAACACGTCATTCAACTAATTGTGGTCTAAATATTACAAAAACCTGGACGCAGTTTAGTCCGCTGAGACAGAAATCACCCATGTCTCTATTATTGAATGATCTTCCCAAGTTACAAGCTTTGCTACTATTCTGCATGATAAAGAATAATATGTGGATGTATCTCTATCTAACCTTGTCTGTGAGGGTTTGATTGTGGTTAGGCCTCTGACTCCCACCAAGGGAAGTGGTAGGACCACAATCAAGCCCTCACACCCTAACTAGGGGAGTAATGATCCTCAATCAGAGACAGCTGTACAGGGTTGTCTCTGATTGGGGATTGTATTTAGGCTCCCCACACATCCACCTGTGGGTGGATCATTGTTTGTGCCTGTCTACACTACGTCACAAGACAGTAAGTCACTTCATTTGTTATACTCTCCTGTTTATTTAATGCTTTGTGAGAACACCTCATTTAAATAAACAAGGATGACACTTCACCAACGCTCCATTTACCGTCCCATTACTACAAACTGTGACATTGTCAAATCCCAAAAAATTGTATTGGTCACATACAGTCATGTATTATTTTTGGTTTACATATTTGGACAGATGGATACGTAATCTTCACTTCAACACTATTGACAGATAAAGCTTAACCAATATAACAAATCACACAAAAAATACAATAAATTTAAAATGTTACCTTTACCATCACATAAAATGGCTAAAATTAGAATTAGGTGTACCAAAACAAGTGCAAATGAGTAGAAAACATTAGAGAGACACTTGGATATATAAACTCCAGCCTTCCATAAAGATAAGAAAATTGGTCTGGTTTGGTCTTAATCATATGGGTGTGTGGTAACACATTATTCAAAGATCAAAAGACCTACAGAGGCACTCAGAAGAAAGATTATTGATGCCCATGAGTCTGGGAGGGGTTACAAATCCATTTCCAAGCAATTTGAAGTACATCATTCCATTTCCAAGCAATTCGAAGTACATCATTCCACTGTCTGACGAAAATTCCAGACCACTGGCAAACTACCTAGGACAGGTCGTCCCACCAAAGTCATTCCAAGAGCTGACCGAAAGATGCTCATAGAAGTCTCTAAGAACCCCAGGGTAACATCAAGGGATCTACAGGCCTCTCTTGCCACAATCAATGTCAAAGTGCATGGGTACACTGTCAGAAAGAGACTGCACAAACTTGGCCTACATGGGAGGACAGGAAGGAAGAAGCCTCTGCTCTCAAAAATGAATATCAAGACACAACTGACTTTACCCAGGTGTCTTGATATTCTATTGATATTCTTTCAAGGGGGTGTACTTACTTTTTCAAATGACTGTACACATATTTAGCAGATGTTATTGTGGGTGTAGAGAAATGCTTGTGTTCATGGCTCCAACAGTGCAGTAATATCTAACAATTCACAACAATACACACAATACACACAAAGTAAAAGGATGAAATTAGGAAATATATAAATATTAGGAAGAGCAATGGCAGAGTGGCATAAACTAACCTCCTGAGGTTGAAGAGTCCCTGTTGAGCCTTCTTCACTACACTGTGTGGGTAAACCATTTCAGATTGTCAGTAATGTGTACGCAGAGAAACTTGAAGCTTTCCACCTTCTCCGCTGCTGTCCCTCCGATGTTGTCTCCTGAAGTCCACGATCAGCTCCTTCATTTTGCTGACGTTGAGGGAGAGGTTATTTTCCTGGCTTAAACTACGCCAGGGCCCTCACCTTCTCCCTGTAGGCTGTCTCATCATTGTTGGTAATCAAGCCTACTACTTTTGTGTCGTCTGCAAACTTGATGATTGTTGGAGGCGTGCTTGGCCACGCAGTCATGGGTAAACAGGGAGTACAGGAGGGGGCTGAGCACGCACCCTTGTGGGGCCCCTGTGTTGAGGGTCAGCGTAGTGGAGGTGTTGTTTCCTACCTTCACCACCTGGGGGCGACCCGTCAGGAAGTCCAGGACCCAGCTGCACAGGGCGGGGTTCAGACCCAGGGCCCCGAGCTTAATGATGAGCTTGGAGGGTACTATGGTGTTGAAGGCTGAGCTATAGTCAATGAACAGCGTTCTTACATAGGTATTCCTCTTGTCCAGATGGGACAGGGCAGTGTGCAGTGGTGTACTAGAGAGACTCATGACTGTGCAGAGCCCTACTCCACTTAAAAAGCATCTCCATCAGTCACTCTGCCCCCTGGCTCTGATGTTTGTATGTCTGGGTGCAAGCAGCACTTTCTCCTTCCTCGTTTGAGACTTTGCACTTACATTTCTCTTTGATGTGTAATATCCTGTTTGAACCGTCTGAACTAGAGGTTTTTTATCAGCCAAACATGGTTCCCATCATGCTGCTCTTAGTCCTTGGTCTTCACAAGAAAGTCGGTCTCAAGGAGTGATTCATATTGTGGCTCTTTCTTTTTTCAAAAAGAAATCATGGGGACATGACATGTACTGTATGCAATTGTGTATGTTCGCCAAGGCTGCATGCACCTGAAGTACATCAATGATTACATTCAGGTTGACTTTCTCTAACTTCCGTTCAGCTGTCTTCATATGGAACCGAGAAAAGACACAGAATTAATAAATAGCCCCATTTATATTTCTGATATTATTCTAGTTTAAGTTGAAGGCTATACCCCAGAGGACTCCCAGTTTGACTTAAATTGGAATGGAGTTGTCCTGATTTTTAGCAGGCATTGCTAGAAACAATTGAGAATTTAATACACAGTAACTTTGCCCAGGTTGGCCCGTGTTCTCTCGGCACGGTGGGTAGTAGGCATATGTAACCAATCCCACGTTAAATGTTGCACACGATTTTAACAAAACATATGCGCTTGAATGTCTGTGTAGAGACTCACGGAGATGTTAACCAGTGGGTGGTCTGGGTCTCTGATACATCTACATAACTCTTGCTCCTTCCTGCAGTGGACTGATTGCGGTGTGTGTGACCGTGTTCAAGTTTCAAGTTTATTTGTCACGTGCACAGGATACAGCAGGTGTAAAACAGTATAGTGAAATTCTTACTTGCTATTATTTCCAACAGTGAAGAATAAAAGTATTAAAATAGCGAGGATCCAAGTTATTTACAGGTCAGTGGTGGTACCATTATTCCAATGTGCAGGGATACTGTAAACAGGCGTAAAGAGAGGCTGGTAGCAGGATAAATACTTATGCCGGTTATTTTTCAATCGCTTTGGTCAATTTTCACAACAGAGTACAAAACTCAAAACAGATCAGAAAAAGGCAGTTGTTTAAAAAAAAAACATTTTCTATTGACTAAGTACAACACACAAAATCATACTCTCACTTTTTCACCAAACTTAACCAGGGTTTCATCTAGAAATACGTTTCATATTGCAATACGTGTTTATATAAAGTGCCTGCTTTTCACAATGCAATGCTCACATGACTTTTCATATGACAGTCTTCTCATTTGTTAAAATACATGTTAATATAACTTAATCCAACTGCTCTTAATTGATAATCACTTAACCGTTTGCTAAACCTATAGATTTAAAACTAGTTTGTCTACTACAGATTTTGAGATCTACATAATGAAAATATATGTTTGTAAAGTATTAACATCTCAAGTATGATATATACTGTAATGTACTATTATGATGAAGACAAGCATCAAACATGGTGTTTGCTCTGACATGTACTCTCAACTGTGGGACTTTACCACAGGTGGACTCCAATCAAGTTGTGGAAACATCTAAAGGATGATCAATGGAAGCCAGTTTTCGCTTTGCCATTATGGGTTATTCTATATACAGTAGATTGATGAGGAATGTTTTTATTTTATTCCATTTTAGAATAAGGCTGTAACGCACCAAAATGTGGAAAAAGGGAAGGGGTCTGAATACTTTCCAAATGCACTATACAATTAAATAATTACATTAAATACTGTAGAATACGTTGTAATCATGTCTTATTTTTTGCATCAATGATTGTGAAAGATGTCTTCAATGATCACACCTTTGATCACACATGGGATAGAATTTATGGGAATTAGTTTTTCATTACATTTTTATTATACAGTACTGTAGAATATTAAATTCAAAGGGCTATTTTGAAACATATATCTTGCATTTGTTTCTATTGGATTAACTTGTTAAACAACTACATTTTGAAAATATAATTATATTGCGTTTTGGTGATTAAATCAATGTTCTCATGGAACTTGGATGTGTGGTGAAAGATGTCTCAAAATAGAATTAATACACAATAAATTGTTTTGAATATGAAACTTGCTGCGTTACAAGTGTTACCAGTTTGTAGTTTTGTACTAGAGTTTTTTTAATCACTTTGGTACTATTTTCACAAGTACTGTATGTGGAACATTTTCACAACTCTTAGTAAAAAAACTCAAAACTGGTCACCCTTTTAACGCAGCCAGTCATTCTTTCAAAACCTGTCATTGTGCATTCATTTGGATTGTAAACTTTGTTCATCACACAACCATTGATTCAAAATATAAGTGTATTGTGAAATGTTGGTTTAATCACCAAAACACAACATAATGATATCTTTTCAATTAGTCGTTTTAACTACCAGTTTATCCAATAGCAAACAATGAAAGATGTGTGTTTCAAATCGCCCTTAGAAGTACTGAAAGTAATATGCTACCGTACTGTAAATCACAGTAGATTACAGTTTCCACATTAGGCAATACACTTACATTACTTTACATTACCAAACAACATTTCCTGAAAATCTCGTCATTTGCATAATATCTATCCAATGTGTAATCAAATGTGTGATCAATGAAGACATCCTCTACAATAATTCATGCAAAAAAAAACATGTGTACTGTCTGTAATCAAATGTAAGAAATAACATAAAAACTACGTTTAGCACGTATTCATTTGCGTCAACCCTGTCTTTAGCATTGGGCCATGAATTCTCATCCACATCACTTTAAATGCCCTCATTGTTCGTGCACTGCAGGAAAAACCTTTTGGCATGGTGAATCCATGCTTGACATTGGTTTGCATTGATGTTGTCGCATGCCTCATCCATGGCTAGAAGGAGGGTGGCACGCTCATGGGGATGGCGATCGTACACCTTCCACCTCCATGCTGAAAATAACCTCAATAGGGTTGAGGAAAGGAGAGTATGGGGACAGGTATAGGGTCACAAATCGGGGATGGGCTCGAAACCATGCCTGAACAACCTCTGCATTGTGGAACCTAACATTGTCCCACACAATAACATAGGTGACCCCTTCACCTTGACAGGCCTGCTCAATTTTATTGGGAAAAACAATGAGGTGTGCAGCGTTGTAGGATCCGAGTAATGGCCTACCACACCATATTCAGGGATAGCTGCGCACATGGAGATGTTTCCCCCACGTTGTCCAGGCACTTGGATGGTCGCCCGTTGAGGTTCCCCCCATGGTGCTGAGTTTTGGCCAGGTTGAAGCCAGCTTCATCAACAAAGATATGTATATTGTTCACATCGCATCAAGCACCATCACCCTCTAAAAATATATTTTGGTTAGTTATTTTTACAGTGTACTTCCAATATGATATTGTGAAGTAGCATGTGCATCATATAGTAACAGTAATATAGTATATATTGCTGTACCTGAAAATACTCAGCCCTCAGTTGTTTCACCCGGTCATTGTTTCTCTCAAAAGGCACCAGGTAAATGTGTTTCATAGAGACCTGGTGTCTCTTCAAAGGGCGGGTGATTGTTGGTAGGCTGATGGATGCCACATTGGCAAAGGTATCATCGTTCTCCTCAATGGCCTGCTTTATTTCGGACACCCATATGTCATTCCTGGCCCTCACAATTTCCACCACTGCCCACTCCTGCTGGTCGGTCAGCACATGGCCACGGCCACCACCATGGGGTCTTCTGTCAATTCTGAGGGAGGAACAGAGTATACTGTCAATAGATCATACTGTAAGAATACTGTAACATGTTTGATGAATTGACATGCATTACAATATGTCATTTACTGTACATGTAATGGTAAAGCATAGTGCATTTCCTGCAGATGTTTTCTTGGAGAAATGTTCTCATGATCGAATTGACAGTTGATATTTTCAGATTGGGGTGAACTAATCTGGCAGCCTCTGCCGTGTTAAGGCCTCTGTTTACCACGTGGTCAACAACAATGGCCCGGACTTCATTAGACACAACAGTTCACAGCCGTCTGCCTCCCTCTGATGTCCACCTCTTTGATGGAGCCCATGCCCACCTCTTTGACCTCTTTGATGGAGCCAATGCCCAACTCTTGACCTCTTTGATGGGGCCCATGCCCACCTTTTTGGCCTCTTTGATGGGGCCCATGCCCACCTTTTTGGCCTCTTTGATGGGGCCCATGCCCACCTCTTTGGCCTCTTTGATGGGGCCTCTTTGACCTCTTTGATGAAGCCCATGCCCACCTGTTTGACCTCTTTGATGGGGCCCATGCCCACCTGTTTGACCTCTTTGATGGGGCCCATGCCCACCTGTTTGACCTCTTTGATGGGGCCCATGCCCACCTGTTTGACCTCTTTGATGAAGCCCATGCCCACCTCTTTGACCTCTTTGATGAAGCCCATGCCCACCTCGTTGGCCTCTTTGATGGGGCCCATGCCCACCTTTTTGGCCTCTTTGATGGGGCCCATGCCCACCTCTTTGACCTCTTTGATGGAGCCCATGCCCACCTCTTTGGCCTCTTTGATGGGGCCCATGCCCACCTGTTTGACCTCTTTGATGGGGCCCATGCCCACCTGTTTGACCTCTTTGATGAAGCCCATGCCCACCTCTTTGACCTCTCTGATGGGCCCCTTGTCCATGAGCTCTTTGATTTATTCCTCTCCCTTGCTGTCTATCTGCTCCATGTTGAATTATTCCTCTCCCTTGCTGTCTATCTGCTCCATGTTGAATTATTCCTCTCCCTTGCTGTCTATCTGCTCCATGTTGAATTATTCCTCTCCCTTGCTGTCTATCTGCTATGTTGAAACAAATTGCGTGTTCACACCCTCTTTTTTATGGTGAACAATTGTGGTTCCACTTTGTGGAATAATTAGCAATAACGACGTTATGAATGGTTATCATGTATCATACATGTCATTGAGATGTTTATACTTTACAAATACACATTTTATTTATGTAATTCTTAAAATCCATATATACTGTAGTAGACAATCTAGTTTAAAATCTATAGGTTTACCAAACGGTTAAGTGATTAAGGTGAGAAGAGAACATATGAGAAGAGAATCATATGAAAAGTTTTGTGAGCATTGCATTGCGAAAGGCAATTACTTTATATGAAAGGCATTTCTAGATGAAACGCTGATTAGGTTTGGTGAAAAAGTTACTGTATGATTTTGTGTGTTGTACTTAGTCAATTTAAAATGTGCTTAATGTTTTTTTTTTAAAACAGCCTTTTTGATGATCTGTTTTGAGTTTTGTCAGAAGAGTTTAGAAAATTCACCACATGTGTGAAAATAGCACCAAAGAAAACTAATACTCATGGTAATAGGGTGTGTGTGTGTGTGTGTGTGTGTGTGTATGTGTGTTTCATGAATGTACGGATCCAGACGGAGAACTGTGTTTTGCGGCCTGTAAAAGTGCAAATAAAACGTAACTCAATGGAATCTCGGTCATAAACTGAGAAAGAGAGGTAAGCAGGAGATGTTTATGGAGCAGCGGCTGCGTTTATAACCCTATAGGGAAATCACTCCAGCAACAGCTCTCAAATTCAACATTCACATGTTCAGAAAAATGTGTCACTTATTATTCTATATATTTTCCTACCATCCTGTTGTTGTTGTTGTTGTTTTTTGACCGAGGGAGACTGTGAGAGATGGAGAGAGAGAAAGATGGAGGGATGGAGGAAGAGAGGGAACAAGCTAGTGTAAGGTTATTCAGTTGAGCTCCAGTTCCTCCTCTCCTCTGTGCTATTTATGGGCTCTGTGTGTTTCTGCACTGAGACAAGGGTAGCTACTCTGTTCTTCCGATGAAAATGTGAAGACACCTTGCTTTTTGCTGGCAGGGTTCTCTGTTTACAAAATACAGTTCTGCATGTGAGAAGACAGACAGATAGATTTCTTTGGATGGTGTCAGAGATTTGGATCATGTATACTGTGTTTAAAAAAGAGTAATGGAAAGCAATCTACAATACAGGGAACTTAGCAAACTAGTCATGATTTGTGGGGGGTGAATCAGGTCAGCGAGAACACAACCCCACCTGAATCCACTCTACTAGATCTCTTACCCTGAAAAATAACCTGCTCCAGGATAATTTTAGCTCCATGGGGGTGCACAACTAGTATTGCTTTAGAGCCCTAATTACACAAGGTAATTTGGTCCTACTACTGTTCAAATGTACAAAAATGTATCTGAAATGTAGCCGTACACATCAACAACCATTGCTTTATATAATAACACAAGAAAGATATGAACTGTGTATCTGAAATGCAGCCGTAGCTGCAGTAGGCCTAGAACTATAGGCTACATTTTTGTTCGAATTTGTGACAATGAGTGTAACCAACTTCTCCAGGTGTGCAATATTTTCTGTGTGGGAGAGTTTCAGAAAAGCCAACTAAATCAAACTAAGTGCATATTCTGTAGACATAGCTGATGTGAAATTTCCTACATAGCAGTAGCAAATTTGAATATGCTGCGAATAAGAGTAAACGCCCATTCCACACACACACACACACAATAGCAAGAGAGCAGGGAAAGGGGCAAAAAAGTAGGCTATGTGTCATTTTCATAGTATTGACACCACTTTTACAGTAGCTTATCAGACAATGACTGTGTAATGCAAATTTACTGCAGTAGGCTAAATCAGGGTCACAGTGTTTCTTGGTAGTCTTAAACAAATCTAATTTGAATCAAAAGTATACACCTCACACACATGGTTAAGGGCTTTAAAAAAAGAGGACAACTTTAACATGTCAGATGTAGAATTGAAATGTATTGAATCCCAATATTAGCCTTTATATAATTTACATCACAGAAGATTGAAATATAACAAAACCGGTTGATGTAGAAACACCAGATTTAATGGCTATTTAAAAAAAAAAAAGTATAATAATTATGAAATTATGAGAAATATCAATAACGTTCCATCCATGAGGCCACTAGAGGGCGATTTGGTAGTTTGACTGCAGCAAAGGGATGATAACAGAGTGAAAGGCTACACACGGTATTGGTCCTACATACAAAATGTAAAAAAAAATGTAGGCCTATCTGAAATGCAGCCATATACACAACAACTGTCATTTTGCACACGAGAAAGCACGCTATGTTGAAAAGACGCCCTGGGAAGACTAGCGGCCCAAGATGCGCTCATTAAAACAGCACACACCGTAACCATGATTCAGGACAATGGACAGAAGGCTACCACCAGTGATGAAACCAAAAGCAAGCAATGACATAAAAAATCATAGATACATCTAAAAAATGCATTGATGTAAAAAGCGAATTCATTAATAATTAATATTTCTGGCACAGCGGTCCATAAAGGTTGTAGCTTACCATTTAGATGAGTTGCAGCCTCCTCCATGCTGTGTTAAACCTCAAGAGAAGTTTCTGATTCCATTCTACTTCCTGGCTAAATGTACTTGTCAGGTCCCTCTTAAATGCCAGCTGGACGAGCTGGGCTTTTCGTTAATGTAACATGCTCTGTATTCAGAGTCTGTGTTCACTGAATACGTTATTCAGGGTGGAGGACGTATTTCTGCACATTGCTGTAGATGCCCAGAAAATGTTAATCATGTTTCAGTGCCAACAGCACAGAAGGCATTGCTGACAAAGGCCTGCTGTATTTTTTAACACTGAACGGGGTCCATTTGTTGTTGCTGGCTGTGGTTACAATTTCACTTTGCAATAATGTGTGAGCCACAATAGCCTCTGCTTCTACTGCTCTAGGCAGTGCCAAGACATTTTCGGATATCCGTGCTTATCAAAACTTAGCTGACTAGCTATAATTATTCACTGCACTGCTACCAAAACCTAACTAAGCTGGTAGCTACCAGCTACCGTGTTATTATCTTTAGCTGTCTACAAAAGTGAACAACTTTTTTCCCTCTCTGTGAGAACCCCCCCCACCCCCACCCTGGATCCAATGAGCTTCCTAAACAAGGTAATGAAGGCGGTACCTAATGACATTGCATGGCTAAGTGCCCAATCAGAATGCATAAAAAAAAATATACATTACATTATGACATCCCCCCTCCCTCACATCATTTTTATGTTTATGGGGAAACAAAACTGGGGGAGGGTGGGGGGGACAAATTCTATTTGGAGGGTCCATGTCTGGCTTTGCCAGCCCCTAGAGGCCCTGGTGCTCATTCAGAGTCAATAAGCGTTGCTGTTTGTGTTTGGATTGGCCTGTCCCTCGAGCGTCTGCATCCATCTCTTCTAATAAGGCTCCTGTGTTTTCCTCTAAAAGTGGCATTCAGAGGTAGAAGAATATCATTCCGGTCATTAGATGTTAGATGGCCTTGACCCCAGGTTGGCTGAGAATAGAGCCCTCGGAATACCCGAGGGTCAGCGCAGAGGAACTGGAGCACAGTGGCTTTCTAAGCATCTATTGTGTACATTCTCCACATGCAAAACCCTGATACGATATTCCTGCGAGTCGGTGAAACCAGAGGGCTGATGCTCTGTCCGGCACGTCCAGCACATAACTATTGTGTCTGGAATAATAGATACAGCGTGTCCAGTGCAATGACCTCCTTTCCCTTTGGTTTGGTGCATCCATCTCCTTCAGGGGCGGCAGGAAGCCTAGCGGTTAGAGCGTTGGGCCAGTAACCGCAAGGTTGCTGGTTTGAATACCTGAGCCGATAAGGTGAAAAACCAGTCTGTGTCCTTGAGCAAGGCATCTAACCCTAATTTGCTTCAGTGGCTGACCCTGTAGGTAGGCCGTCATTGTAAATAAGAATTTGTTCTTAACTGACTTGCCTAGTTAAATAAAGGTTAAATAAAATGTAAAAAACAGTCTAAGTGATGGCTGGTGAGGACAGCAGCCCTCCTACCTGGGTTCATTTGACCTCACTTCGTAGAGGCATCAAGTTTTATCAGCAGCCCTTGCACTTGTTACATTACAATTCATCTAGAGTTGAGGTTCAGACTCTACATCTCTCTGTGCATTGTTACTATACTACACTACACTACACTATACTATACTATACTAATGTTACTTAAGTGACATGGTGGCGCAGCACTGCTGCCAGACCCTGAGCTCCCCTGCGTGAATTGTTTGTTTGTTTATAGTTGTAGCGTTCTATTTTGATTTGTTTTGTCGAAATCCAATTGAGTCGCAAGTTTGAAAGTGGATTGTACGACTAATCTCTGTACTATGTGGAACACTTCACAATCACCACCATAGGTTGTATGGATTCAGTGTGTAAATCAACCACCATCACCTACTCTTGTGAGTTCCTGCTCTCTTTCCGAGATAAAGCTCACACTCTCCAAAACAGAACTTCATTGCCTTATAGTTGTTCTACAAAGTCAAAAAGGGGAACTAAGAAGAAGCAAGGCTCAAGAGGTGGTGTCAGGGACAGACTACGGAGGCGGAGAAGCTGTCACCCGCTCCCGGTGGTCACCCTGTCAAATGTCATTAAATAACAAATGGGATGAGTTAGCGGCAAGGGCTACATTTGAAGAGGAGAGTAATTTCATCTGCTTTACAGAAACGTGGCTCAAGGACAATATTGATGTGGACATTGATGGATACACTGTAATTAGAGCAGATCAAGACAAAATAGCGTCACGTAAATCAATAGGAGGTGGGCAATGTATCTTTGTAGATAATACTTGGGCCACACAGTATAAGGTGATTGAACAAGTGTGCACTAGAGACTATGAGATTCCCGTTGTAACACTCAGGCCATTCTATCTACCATGAGAGTTTATAGTTCCGTGTAGCTCAGATGGTAGTGCATGGTGCTTGTAATGCCAGGGTTGTGGGTTTGATTCCCACGGGGGACCAGTCTGAAAAAAAGTATGCATTAACTACCTGTAAGTTGCTCTGGATAAGAGTGTCTGCTAAACAACTTAAATGTAAAATGAGTTTAGACAAATTACCATTATTCTGGTCTATGGCCTGGACCTAACAATAAGGAAGCTGCTGACAGGATTACAGACTGTTTTAATGTTGCCCTTTCACGATCAACCGACCAGCCAGTATTTGTGTTTGGGGATTTTAATATGCTCTCCCTCTCCGTTCACCTCCCCACTCTGCAACATTACGTCACCTCGAATTCAGGTCAAAAATGTGGAACCCTAAAAAAGGACTTCAAGGATAAAGTGTAGCAGAGTCTTGGATTGCCTTCTGTACAGGCAATCCAAGACAAGCATGGAAGGGGCTTAATGCCATGATGGGAAGAGAAAGGAAAAGAGAGAACAACAACATGGCCGACTGTTCCTCCTTTGGAAACGACTTAAACTGTTTTTATGGATGATACCGTCGATTTTAAGACTAATGTAAACAAATATGTAAGAGCATCCCCAAATCCTCTCCTGTCCAGATAACAGAGAACGAGGTGGCCTCATGCTTGTCAAATATTAAGCCACACAAAGCACCTTGCCCAGACGAACTAAGGGGTAAAGTACTGAAGGTCTGCGCCGACCAACTTAAGCGAGTTCTCACACTACTGTTTCAACTCCTGCTGAGCACTTATCGTGCCACTTATAGTGCCAAAATCCTGAAGGCGTTGACCATTGTACCGGTGCCTAAGAAGTCAGGGGCCAAATCACAAAATGACTTTTGACCTGTGGCCCTCACGCCCCTTCTGGCCAAATGCATGGAAAAGGTTGTTAGTAAGCACCTTACCCTTTCCATAGCAGATCAACTGCACCCGGTACAGTTTGCTTACAAGGCACAGTGTGGGACTGATGATGCTACCTTGCTTGGTGGAGAGCATCCTCACGTTCAGTACGACAGTCTGGTAATCTGAGCCTGAGGAGCAACAGTAAACTGACCAGAGCAGTAAACACAGCCAGCAAAGTAATTGGTCGACCACAGGCACATTTTGGCAGTCTGTTCCACAGGGCATCCAAAAAGAAGGCGCTGGCTGTCGTTGGCGACCCCCTCTCACCCTCTACACCCTCTGTTCTAGAGGCTTCCCTCTGGCAAGCACTTCAGAATGGACATGTCCAAGAAGAACGTGTTCAAACATTCATTCGTTCCTTGTGCTGTTGGACTACTAAATGCAAAGTAAATTGTATCAGTATATGTACTTATCTATCCAGTGCAGTTGGGACAGCGGTTGTAAATGTATTAATGTCCTCTATGTTGTTAGTGTTTGCAACATGATGGACTGACTGGTTTAAATGTGTATGATGTGAGAATGTATGTGCATGTGATCTTTTAATGGAAGGTGATGCCAAAGAAATTGACAAATTATTCTATTCTATTCTATTATTTTCTATTCTATACAGTAGAGCAGTGGTTCCCAACCAGGGTTGAACTTCTGGGGGAACTTTGCCTATCCACAGGGGGTGCTAGGACTTCTGGGGGAACTTTGCCTATCCACAGGGGGGTATTTGAGAAGACCCATGAGACCATAGGCCTACTGGTGAGGAGGTTCCTCAGGCAGAGTAAAATTCAGTTGGTGGTATAGTAACCAAAAAAGGTTCGGAAACACTGCAGTGGAGTACTGTCTAATCCCATACTGGTAAAAAGAATGAAATAACAACTCTGGCAGACATCCTAGCTACACAGCTCTCTCTATGACATCATAGATACACAGCTTTCTCTATGACATCCTAGCTACACAGCTCTCTCTATGACATCCTAGCTACACAGCTCTCTCTATGACATCCTAGCTACAGAGCTCTCTCTATGACATCCTAGCTACACAGCTCTCTCTATGACACCCTAGCTACACAGCTCTCTCTATGACACCCTAGCTACACAGCTCTCTCTATGACATCCTAGCTACACAGCTCTCTCTATGACATCCTAGCTACACAGCTCTCTCTATGACATCCTAGCTACACAGCTCTCTCTATGACATCCTAGCTACACAGCTCTCTCTATGACATCCTAGCTACACAGCTCTCTCTATGACACCCTAGCTACACAGCTCTCTCTATGACACCCTAGCTACACAGCTCTCTCTATGACATCCTAGCTAAACAGCTCTCTCTATGACACCCTAGCTACACAGCTCTCTCTATGACATCCTAGCTACACAGCTCTCTCTATGACATCCTAGCTACACAGCTCTCTCTATGACACCCTAGCTACACAGCTCTCTCTCTATGACATCCTAGCTACACAGCTCTCTCTATGACATCCTAGCTAAACAGCTCTCTCTATGACACCCTAGCTATACAGCTCTCTCTCTATGACACCCTAGCTACACAGCTCGCTCTATGACACCCTAGCTACACAGCTCTCTCTCTATGACATCCTAGCTACACAGCTCTCTCTATGACATCCTAGCTACACAGCTCTCTCTATGACATCCTAGCTACACAGCTCTCTCTATGACACCCTAGCTACACAGCTCTCTCTCTATGACACCCTAGCTACACAGCTCGCTCTATGACACCCTAGCTACACAGCTCTCTCTGTGACACCCTAGCTACACAGCTCTCTCTGTGACGCCCTAGCTCCACATAAAACTCTATGCAGTTTGAGCGTAGACAGACGATTCACTCTGAAGGCTCTCCGCTCGCTGCTAAATATGTTCATCATGCCAGGCAGGAAATTAGATGTCATTCAGATATTTATGTCTTGCAGATATTGTAACCGCTGTCCAGAGGTTTGAATTGGTTTGTGTGGTTTACAAACCTATATACATTCCTTTATAACCTCAGTGTATCCACTGTTTTTGAAAAGTGAAAAAGGACCAATTCAGGAACTCGGGGGATACCGTACTGTACGTGAAATGTTCAGTACGGTGTCCTCTATGTTCTCTCTGCTGTCGGACCACACTGTGAATGTGACGTTTGTTTTCAAGGCCCTACTTCATAAACTTCCGTCTTCTCTAACTTTGCTATTGAAGTATAAACACCTGAGTTGCCTAACCCGTTCACAGGAATGGTTAACTCTAGGGTGTCCATTTATTTAACCCTTATTTTACCAGGTAAGTTGACTGAGAACACATTTTCATTTACAGCAACAACCTGGTGAATGGTTACAGGGGGAGAGGAGGGGTTATAAATGAGCCAATTGGAAGCTGGGGATGATTAGGTGGCCATGATGGTATGAGGGCCAGAATGGGAATTTTGCCAGGACACCGTTTTTTGTAATTTTTTTACCCCTTTTTCCTCCCCAATTTCGTGAAATCCAATTGGTAGTTACAGTCTTGTCCCATCGCTGCAACTTCCACACGGACTCGGGAGAGGTGAAGTTCGAGAGTCATGCGTTCTCCAAAACAAGACCCTGCCAAGCCGCACTGCTCACTTAACCCCTGAGCCAGCCGCAAGGAGGCGCCTGGCCCGCCACAAGGAGTCGCTAGAGCACGATGGGACAAGGAAATTCCGGCTGGCCAAACCCTCCACTAACCCGGACGACGCTGGGCCAATTGTGCGCCGCCTCATGGGTCTCCCAGTCACGGCCGGCTGTGACACAGCCTGGGATCCAATCCGGGTCTGTAGTGACGCCTCAATCACCTACTCTTACGATAAGTACCACAGGATCTTTAGTGACGACAGAGAGTCAAGACACCCGTTTAACATCCTATCTGAAAGATGGCACCCTACACAGGGCAATGTCCCCAATCACTGCCATGGGATATATATACAGTGGGGAGAACAAGTATTTGATACACTGCCGATTTTGCAGGTTTTCCTACTTACAAAGCATGTAGAGGTCTGTAATTTTTATCATAGGTACACTTCAACTGTGAGAGACAGAATCTAAAATCCAGAAAATCACGTATGATTTTTAAATAAATAATTTGCATTTCATTGCATGACATAAGTATTTGATCACCTACCAACCATTAAGAATTCCGGCTCTCACAGACCTGCTAGTTTTTCTTTAAGAAGCCCTCCTGTTCTCCACTCATTACCTGTATTAACTGCACCTGTTTGAACTCATTACCTGTATAAAAGACACCTGTCCACACACTCAATCAAACAGACTCCAACCTCTCCACAATGGCCAAGACCAGAGAGCTGTGTAAGGACATCAGGGATAAAATTGTAGACCTGCACAAGGCTGGGATGGGCTACAGGACAATAGGCAAGCAGCTTGGTGAGAAGGCAACATCTGTTGGCGCAATTATTAGAAAATGGAAGAAGTTCAAGATGACGGTCAATCTCCCTCGGTCTGGGGCACCATGCAAGATCTCACCTCGTGGGGCATCAATGATCATGAGGAAGGTGAGGGATCAGCCCAGAACTACAAGGCAGGACCTGGTCAATGACCTGAAGAGAGCTGGGACCACAGTCTCAAAGAAAACCATTAGTAACACACTACGCCGTCATGGATTAAAATCCTGCAGCGCACGCAAGGTCCCCCTGCTCAAGCCAGCGCATGTCCAGGCCCGTCTGAAGTTTGCCAATGACCATCTGGATGATCCAGAGGAGGAATGGGAGAAGGTCATGTGGTCTGATGAGACAGAAAGAGAGCTTTTTGGTCTAAGAAGAAGGATGAGTACAACCCCAAGAACACCATCCCAACCGTGAAGCATGGAGGTGGAAACATCATTCTTTGGGGATGCTTTTCTGCAAAGGGGACAGGAGGACTGGACCGTATTGAGGGGAGGATGGATGGGGCCATGTATCGTGAGATCTTGGCCAACAACATCCTTCCCTCAGTAAGAGCATTGAAGATGGGTCGTGGCTGGGTCTTCCAGCATGACAGCGACCCGAAACACACAGCCAGGGCAACTAAGGAGTGGCTCCGTAAGAAGCATCTCGAGGTCCTGGAGTGGCCTAGCCAGTCTCCAGACCTGAACCCAATAGAAAATCTTTGGAGGGAGCTGAAAGTCCATATTGCCCAGCGACAGCCCCGAAACCTGAAGGATCTGGAGAAGGTCTGTATGGAGGAGTGGGCCAAAATCCCTGCTGCAGTGTGTGCAAACCTGGTCAAGAACTACAGGAAACGTATGATCTCTGTAATTGCAAACAAAGGTTTCTGTACCAAATATTAAGTTCTGCTTTTCTGATGTATCAAATACTTATGTCATGCAATAAAATGCAAATTAATTACTTAAAAATCATACAATGTGATTTTCTGGATTTTTGGTTTAGATTCCATCACTCACAGTTGAAGAGTACCTATGATAAAAATTACAGACTTCTACATGCTTTGTAAGTGGGAAAACCTGCAAAATCGGCAGTGTATCAAATACTTGTTCTCCCCACTGTATATATACAGCGGGTGAAATAAGTATTGAACACGTCACCATTTTTCTCAGTAAATATATTTCCAAAGGTGCTATTGACATGAAAGTTTCACCAGATGTTGGTAACAACCCAAGTAATCCATACATACAAAGAAACCAAAACAAATAAGTTCAGAAATTAAGTTATGTGTAATAATGTGAAATGACACAGGGAAAAAGTATTGAACACATGAAGAAAGGGTGTCACGATCGGGTGTAGGAATAGACCAAGGCGCAGCGCAGTGATAGTTCGACATTGTATTTAATAATAAAAATACTCAATGTGAACTACATAAACAACAACGTACAGAAAAACGGGAACACTACTTACATCGTTGACATTCGACACAAAAACATCTAACAATGACCCACACACAGGTGGCTGAGAGTGGTGCCTAAATGCAATCCCCAATCAGAGACAACCCTGTACAGCTGTCTCTGATTGAGGATCATTACCTCCCCTAGTTAGGGTGTGAGGGCTCGACTGTGGTTCTACCACTCCCTTTATTGGGAGTAAGGTCTAACCATAGCCAAACCCTCACAGTACCCCCCCCCCCTGAGGTGCAGACTCCCGACCGCAAAATAATCCCCCCCTCTCCAAAAAAAAATCATAAACTCAACTAGGGGGAAAAGGGCGGAGTACTGGGGCATTTGCTGGTGGAGGCTCCGGACTCGGCCTCGGACGTGACGTAGGCAGTGAAGGCTGCTCCCCTCCTACCTCAGCGTTGCACGCCCGATCCGGTCAGGACCCCAGCGCGGTGATTTTCTCCTCCGTTCTCCCGCGAAGCACCAAGTCCTGTCTGGACCCTGGTGTGGAAGCCCCCGACCCTGGAGCGATACAAACAACTGGACCCGGACTGGGCACCGGTGTGGCAGGTCGCTCCGGCTCTGGCGCTGGGCAGACGACCGGCCCCGGACTGGGCACCGGTGGAGCGGACTGCTCCGGCACTGGAGCTGGGCAGACGACCGGCCCCGGATTGGGCTCCGCTGGAGGTTCAGGGCGGCGGACCTTCGCTGGAGGCTCCGGGATGCGGACCTTCGCTGGAGGCTCAGAGTTTCTGACCTTCGCTGGAGGCTCCGGGATGCGGACCTTCGCTGGAGGCTCCGGGATGCGGACCTTCGCTGGAGGCTCCGGGATGCGGACCTTCGCTGGAGGCTCAGAGTTTCTGACCTTCGCTGGAGGCTCAGAGTTTCTGACCTTCGCTGGAGGCTCCGGGATGCGGACCTTCGCTGGAGGCTCCGGGATGCGGACCTTCGCCGGAGGCTCCGGGATGCTGACCTTCGCCGGAGGCTCCGGGATGCTGACCTTCGCTGGAGGCTCCGGGATGCGGACCTTCGCTGGAGGCTCCGGGATGCGGACCTTCGCTGGAGGCTCCGGGATGCGGACCTTCGCTGGAGGCTCCGGGATGCGGATCTTCGCTGGAGGCTCCGGGATGCGGACCTTCGCTGGAGGCTCAGAGTTGCGGACCTTCGCTGGAGGCTCAGAGTTGCTGACCTTCGCTGGAGGCTCAGAGTTGCTGACCTTCGCTGGAGGCTCAGAGTTGCTGACCTTCGCTGGAGGCTCAGAGTTGCTGACCTTCGCTGGAGGCTCAGAGTTGCTGACCTTCGCTGGAGGCTCAGAGTTGCTGACCTTCGCTGGAGGCTCAGAGTTGCTGACCTTCGCTGGAGGCTCAGAGTTGCTGACCTTCGCTGGAGGCTCAGAGTTGCTGACCGTCGCTGGAGGCTCAGAGTTGCTGACCGTCGCTGGAGGCTCAGAGTTGCTGACCGTCGCTGGAGGCTCAGAGTTGCTGACCTTCGCTGAAGGCTCAGAGTTGCTGACCTTCGCTGGAGGCTCAGAGTTGCTGACCTTCGCTGGAGGCTCAGGGCTGCTGACCTTGGCTGGAGGCTCAGGGCTGCTGACCTTGGCTGGAGGCTCAGGGCTGCTGACCTTGGCTGGAGGCTCAGGGCTGCTGACCTTGGCTGGAGGCTCAGGGCTGCTGACCTTGGCTGGTTTAGAAGCCCGCTCCCGCATATCCATCAGCCTGTTAACTAGAGCGTATCGGCGCCCGAAGTCCTCCTCCTCCTCTATCTCTATTAGCAGCGGGTCCGTATGCTGCTCCAATGGAAGAGCCACCCAAGCTCTCCACCACCTTATCTGTTCCTCCTTCGGGCGGTCAAAAAAACCCTCGGGTTTTTCTCGATCTTGGATCGTTGGCAGACGAAGTGGTGGGCGATCCTTTTCTTCCAGCCTCTCCGTGCTTTGGCTGCGCACTGATGGTGTGGTGCGCAAAGTCGGCACGGATCGTGCCGGGCTGTGGGCCAGCGCTGGAGGCACCGGGTTGGGAACTGGCGTTGGAGGGCTGCTACTGCCCCGATCTTCTTTCCATCGCCAATCCCCTTCCTGTGAGGACTCCTCCGGGAGCCCCCACGAGTGAGGGAACAAAGGCACATAGTCGTCGTCTCCCTCCGACTCCTCTTCGTACCTCTGCTCCCATGGCTGTAGGGGCTCCTCCTGGATCCCCCACGAGTGTAGTGGCCGGGGCTCTTCACCGTCAACCCCCGACCACCCCCATAGCCCCCCCCAAAAAAACTGTTTGGGGTTTCTGGGCTCCAGGCTGTTTTCTTGTCCGTCGCTTGTTCTTTCCGCTGCGTCTCTTGGTCTCGTTTTGGTGGGTCATTCTGTCACGATCGGGTGTAGGAATAGACCAAGGCGCAGCGCAGTGATAGTTCGACATTGTATTTAATAATAAAAATACTCAATGTGAACTACATAAACAACAATGTACAGAAAAACGGGAACACTACTTACATCGTTGACATTCGACACAAAAACATCTAACAATGACCCACACACAGGTGGCTGAGAGTGGTGCCTAAATGCAATCCCCAATCAGAGACAACCCTGTACAGCTGTCTCTGATTGAGGATCATTACCTCCCCTAGTTAGGGTGTGAGGGCTCGACTGTGGTTCTACCACTCCCTTTATTGGGAGTAAGGTCTAACCACAGCCAAACCCTCACAAAGGGAGGTTCAAAAAGGCATGGAAAGCCAAGACAACAGCTGAAAACTATCAGTAATTAAAAAGCAATCCAGCCCCCTGTCACTGCAAATTAATATCAGCTGGTTCAGTCCCAACTGATGGCCTACAAAAAGGTCTCATTGCCAAGGTGTCACACAAGACAAATCTCATGATGGGTAAAAGCAAAGAGCTGTCTCAAGACATTCGCAACCTAATTGTTGCAAAACATAATGATGGCATTGGTTATAGGCGCATTTCTAAGCTTCTGAATGTTCCAGTGAGCACGGTTGGGGCCATAATACGGAAGTGGAAAGACAATCATTTCACCATAAATTTGCCTCGACCATTTACTTATTTCACCCGCTGTATATATATATATATATATATATATATATATATATATATATATATATATATATATATATATATATATATAGTTTTTTTTAGACCAGAGGAAAGAGTGCCTCCTACTGTATCACAACCGGCCGTGATCGGGAGTCCCATAGGGCGGCGCACAATTGGCCCAGCGTCGTCCGGGTCAGGGTAGGCCGGGGTAGGCCGTCATTGTAAATAAGAATTTGTTCTTAACTGACTTGCCTAGTTAAATAAAAACATTTAAATAAATAAATGTTCTGGTGAGGTTTAAAGGATTGATTGGGGACTTATTTGTGGAGGAATGTAACAATTTTTTCTGGTTGATTTGTGATGTTATATTTGTGCTTCCCATTACTGTGTTTTTGTATATTAATGTGTATATATATTTATTTTGGGGGTATAATGTGTATATTTATATATATATATATATATATATATATATATATATATATATCCTGTGGCTATGTTGTATTATACAGGGCGCATCTGAAAAAGAGACCTAGGTCTCAATGTGTCTTGCCTAAAATGAAGTTAAAATAAATACATTTGCTTTGTTACTGGCTGGGGCTGGGTCAGCCGTGTCACTAAGATCCTCGCCATAGCAATCAGAGGAGCAGACCTGGGTTCAAATACTATTCAAAATCATTTGAAATACTTTACCTGGGCTTGATTGAGCTTCCTGGCGCAAAGGAACCAATAGAACGCCGGCAAACCCGAAAGCCCTGCCCATCTGACACTCCAGGCAGGCTAAAGCAAACGCTCAAAGTGTTTGAACGATTTCAAATAATATTTGAACCCAGGTCTGCGGAGGAGAGGTGCACACCACAATTAGGACATCATTATCGAATAATGACAGCCACCCAGAGACCGTCTGTCAGCCACTGCCCTCCAAGCACAGCCCTCCACCCGGAACATGCAGCCTCTAATGACAGAGGTTTATTGTACGACTTGGAAGGGATCAAATAATGAGTCCCTTTTGTATCATTATTAAATGTTGTGGGGGAGGCAGGAGAATTCATTTAGGAGCGCACACAAGCACAATGACGACAAAGGCGGGAATGTTGTTTACGATGTCTGTCTTGTGAAAGGGCTTTGAACAGCCAGTAGAAATGGGCACAAGGGACCAACTGGGGTAATTCAGGACTGCAAAAATTTTGTTTTTGGTTTAATCAGCCATGATATTTCATATTTACCCTCCTAAACAATGATATAAGCAAAGGATTGTGAATTTGGCCATATAATCTACAGTGAACAATGGGAACTTTGAAATATATACTTTCTTTAGCATGTCCTTCAGACTCTCCTTCATGGTCTACTTAAAAATCTGCCATTACGTGACTTCAGGTTGCGACAGACGACTGAACTTGAAAACGCCTGAACCGCGGGTCAGATAAGGCCATCTCCACATTCTGCCGAGAACCTTTCTGTGCCATCGCATTGGTATTAAAAAACCGAACATCTTGACACAAAGTGGCTTAGATGTGCAGTTCTACATCTGAAGTATGAAGGCTACTTTTTTTTCAATGACAAAATAGCATTTCTTAGCTAATGTCAATGAAAAATGTTGTGTGTGTGTCAGTGTGTGTCAGTGTGTGTGTGCACGTGTGCGTGCATGTGCATGCAGGCATTCATTCATTCATTCATTCATGCGTGTGTGTGTGTGTGTGTGCCATCAAAACAATTCAAAGCTTATTACTTCCCCCAAGGCTGCGCCCATGTCGTCTAAAAAGTTAGGCCTTTGTCCGTAGAACATTCTTCCAAGAGTCTTGAGGATCTTCCAGATGCTTCCAAGTGCTTTTTGGCAAACTTGAGTCAACTTTTTGGACGAGATGGGTCCCATTATGTCTTTCGAAAACCAAACACTGCATTCCACAGTAAGAACAGTCAAGCATGGGGGTGGTAGTGTGATGGTTTGGGGATGTTTTGCAGACGAATGTCAGGCCACCCGTCTGTGAGCTGAAGCTGAAGCGCAGCTGGGTAATGCAGCAAGACAATTTACAAAACACACAATCAGGTCTACATGAAAATGGTTAAAAAGCAACACATTTGAAGTTTTGGAATGGCCTGGTCAAAGTCCAGACCTAATCCCAATTGAGATGTTGAGGCAGGACTTGAAACGAGCAGTTCATGTTTGAAAACCCACAATTGTCGCCATATGAGACTGATTTGTTACTTAAATAAATAAAACAAGTATAAATGTTTTTGTTATTTTAAACTCAGGTTCCCTTTATCTAATATTAGGTTTTGGTTTAAGTTCTGATAACATTCAGTATCAAAAATATGCAAAAATAGAGAAAATCAGAAACGGGGCAGATACTTTTTCACAACACTGTATGCATACACACAAACACACACACACACACACAGGCACACACACGTGCACACACACACATTTCATTAACTAATTTAATTAATTTGACTAATTTCACTTTTAGATGAACTCTCTGGAATGTGCCTACAGTACGTCTCTCCAATCTGAGTAGTGTGGCTATGGGGAGACTGACTGTGTGTGTGTGTGTGTGTGTGTGTGTGTGTGTGTGTGTGTGTGTGTGTGTGTGTGTGTGTGTGTGTGTGTGGACGTGTTTTGCTATTCTTGTGGTGACCATGAAGTTTCCACAAGAATAGTAAACTAACAAAAATTCGACCAACTGGGGATATTTTGGGGGGGTCAAATGCTATTTCTAGGGGGTTTGGGTTAAGGTTAGAATTAGTGTTAGGGTTAGAATTACGTTAAGGGATAGGGTTAGGAGCTAGGGTTAGATTTAGGTTTAGGGTTAAGGTTAGGTTTTTGGGTTAAGGTTAAGGTTAGGGTAAGGGTATGAGTACGGGTTAGGGTTAGGTTTATGTTTAGGGTTAGGGTTAGGGTTAGGGTTAAGGTTAGGGTTAGGTTTAGGGTTAGGGGTTAGGGAAAATGGGATTTTGAATGGGACTGAATTGTGTCTCCCCACAAGGTTAGCTGTACCATACTGTGTGTGTATGTGCGTGTTTGTGTGCGTAGCGTGTGTGTGCATGCGTCCCTGTGTGCGTCCGTGTGTGTGTGTGTGTGGTTAAGTTGTAGTCTGCATCAGGCATACAGAGGCTGTCAGTATAGCTCTGGGCTCGGTGGGTAAGGTTGTGACCTGATGCCGTGGTCCAAAAGGACACAAAGGTTCACTGTCAACAAGCCCAGTGTCCCGTAGTCCAGAGCCGAGCAGGGCAGAGAACAACGTGTTCCCCTCCGGGCATCCATATTTGACCAACATATGAAAAATACTGTGCAAGTTGAACTAGAATGGCTCTGCATAAAGTATCCTATCATCATGCCTGGACTTTAAACAGCAACTGTAGTTACTGTTTATCCTGGTATGCTTTTTGCTAATACCGTTTATTTATGATAGAAAGGTGATATGAAGATTGAATATAAATTCTTACTTGTGTCCTTTCCTGAAATGAAAAAGTGAACAGTGAAACATTTTCAATTAAGCTAGTGTGTGGGTGGGCGCCCTTATTTGGCATCTTATAAAATAAAGAGAACATAATTCAGTGTAATAACAAATATTGAGATTAGTGATGAGTTTAGGTTCTAGGCACACGATCCATAAGCCACAGCTTTGTAGGAAACAGATCACATTCAGTGGGTGGTGTGGAAATAACATTTGTCTCCTAAACCAGCTTGTGCATTCAGTGTATTACGTCAGAGACTTGGGATCTGTGGCTGAGGATAATTTGAGGAAGATACAAAACGAATTGATTGGGTTTTGTTGTTGTTTTTTCATGCGTTATGCTGTGTTCACCCTGTGATCTTTACATCTCTGTGGCCCAATCTAATTTATGCCAAACAGAGAACGTTGGCAAAACATTGTACCGCCAACGCTTATCGCAATGGCCATGGGAAGTTCCCACATGTATTTATTTATTTATTTATTTATGTATATTAACATAATTTATGTATATTGCTGCACTGTTGAAGCTAGAAACACAAGCATTTCATTGCACCTGCAATAACATCTGCAAATCTGTGTACGCGACAAATAAACGTTGATTTTATTAGGTCACATGACATGTACCACCAGGTAGATAAGGAATTTAGGTGGTGTGAGACATTTTTCCTCTGATGATTTGTTCTAGGTTAAGACATTGGTTTCGTACAGTGAGAATTTTATCTAGGCTAGTCAGTTAAGAACAAATTCTTATTTACAATGACAGCCTACACAGGCCAAACTCTGACGACGCTGGGCCAATTGTGCGCCACCCTATGGGACTCCCAATCACAGTCTGGATTTGAACCAGGTTGTCTGTAGTGACGCATCTAGCACTGAGATGCAGTGTCTTAGACCACTGTGCAACTTGGGAGCCCTTTGATTTTCCAACTGCACGCACACATTCATATATGCCCTCTTGCAGTGTGGTGAGAACAATCCTTTGGCCAGACCTAACCATAACCAGAGATGTACACAGTAGATTTACAGTACCTCAATACACATCTCCCTCCCTCCCAAACGCACCCAGTTACCAGTTCTGACAGTGTGTCTCTCTAAGTTAATTTGCCACCTTGTCAAAAGTCTCTCATGCCGCCGTCCGTGAGTCCAGCTCCAGTACTGCCATTCCTCCTGAGTCTCCTCCGTCTGTGTGTCTAGCTACAGTACTGCCCTTCCTCCTGAGTCTCCTCCTCCATCCATGTGTCTAGCTACAGTACTGCCCTTCCTCCTGAGCCTCTTCTTCTGTCTATGTGTCTAGCTACAGTAATGCCCTTCCTCCTGAGCCTCTTCTTCTGTCTGTGTCTAGCTACAGTAATGCCCTTCCTCCTGAGCCTCTTCTTCTGTCTGTGTCTAGCTACAGTACTGCCCTTCCTCCTGAGCCTCCTCCATCCGTGTGTCTAGCTACAGTACTGCCCTTCCTCCTGAGCCTCCTCCATCCGTGTGTCTAGCTACAGTACTGCCCTTCCTCATTTTACATTTACATTTTAGTCATTTAGCAGACACTCTTATCCAGAGCAACTTACAAATTGGTGCATTCAACTTAGGATAGCCAGTGGGACAACCACATCTCGATCATAGTAAGTACATTTCTTTAAACAAGCAGCTGTGAGCGAAGTCAGTGCTATGAGGGACAACCACATCTCGATCACAAGAAGTACATTTCTTTAAACAAGCAGCTGTGAGGAAAGTCAGTGCTAGCAGGGGGGGGGGGGGGGGGGCAGATCCTCTCAAGCTCTCAGAGATGTTCGATCGGGTTCAAGTCCGTGGCTCTGGCTGGGCCACTCAAGGTCATTCAGAGATCTGCCCCGAAGCCACTCCTGCGGCTTCGGGGCAGATTGTTGGGGACGGCCGGCCGTCACAAGTCTCAGGAGGGGAGAAAGAAGTCAAAGCATAGGGTAGGTCAGTGTGAGCAGGACCATTGGTGTCAATAAGCTTAGTAAACGAGGATCGGATGTCATCAACTTTCTTTTCAAAATGGTTAACGAAATCATCCACAGAGAGGGAGGAGGGAGTGGGAGTAGGAGGAGGATTCAGCAGGGAGGAGAAGGTGGTAAAGAGCTTCTTAGGGTTAGAGTGGTAGAAAGTGGCTTTAGCAGCAGAAACAGAGGAAGAAAAAGTAGAGAGGAGAGAGTGAAAAGATGACAGGTCCACAGGGAGTTTAGTTTTCCTCCATTTCCGCTCAGCTGCCTGGAGCCCTGTTCTGTGAGCTCGCAATAAGTTGTCTAGCCACGGAGCAGGAGGGGAGGGAGGGGACATAGAGAGTCAAAAGATGCAGAAAGGGAGGAGAGGAGGGTCGAGGAGGCAGAATAAGGAGACAGGAGGGAGAAGGATTTAGCAGAGGGAAGAGATGATAGGATAGAAGAGGAGAGAGTAGCGGGAGAGAGAGGGCAAAGGTTGCGACGCCGCATTACCATCAGAGTAGGGGCAAGGTGAGTAGTGTTGGAGGAGAGCGAGCGAGAAAAGGATACACAGTAGTGGTCGGATACTTGGAGGGGAGTTGCAGTGAGATTAGTAGAAGAACAGCATCTAGTAAAGATGAGGTCAAGCGTATTGCCTGCCTTGTGAGTAGGGGGGGGACGGTGAGAGGGTGAGGTCAAAAGAGGAAAGGAGTGGAAAGAAGGAGGCAGAGAGAAATGAGTCAAAGGCAGACGTCGGGAGGTTAAAGTCACCCAGAACTGTGAGGGGTGAGCCATCATCAGGAAATGAACTTAAATAGGGCGTCAAGCTCATTGATGAACTCTTCAAGTGAACCTGGAGGGCGATAAATGAAAAGGATGTTAATTTTGAATGGGCTAGTGACTGTGACAGCATGGAATTCAAATGAGGAGATAGACAGATGGGTCAGAGGGAAAAGAGAGAATGTCCACTTGGGAGAGATTAGAATTCCTGTGCCACCGCCACGATGACCAGATGCTCTGGGGTATTCGAGAACACATGATCAGACAAGGAAAGAACAGTAGGAGTAGCAGTATTTTCTGTGGTAATCCATGTTTCCGTCAGCGCCAAGAAGTCAAGGGACTGGAGGTTAGCATAGGCTGAAATGAACTCTGCCTTGTTTGCCGCAGAACGGCAGTTCCAAAGGCTGCCGGAGACCTGGAACTCCACGTGGGTCGTGTGCGCAGGGACCACCAGATTAGAGTGGTTGCAGCCACGCGGTGTGAAGCATTTGAATGGCCTGTACAGAGAGGAGAGAACAGGGATAGAAAGACACATAGTTGACAGGCTACAGAAAAGGCTACAATAATACAAAAGAGATCGGAATAAAATTAGCTAAACATATGGGCAAGCGAGAGAGCGGGGCCTCCCTCACTTACCTACCTCGACTAACTCCTGCAGAACAACTCGGCAAAACTGTCTTTGTTTCAGGGACAATCTTCGTTTTGGGGACGTCTGCCGCAAACAGCTGCCGCAGAACTGTCTTTGTTTCAGGGACAATCTTCATTTTGGGGACGTCTGCCGCAAACAGCTGCCGCAGAACTGTCTTTGTTTCAGGGACAATCTTCATTTTGGGGACGTCTGCCGCAAACAGCTGCCGCAGAACTGTCTTTGTTTCAGGGACAGTCTTCGTTTTGGGGATGTCTGCCACAAACAGCTGCCGCTGAGGAGGAGGCTGTGCTAATAACACTAAGCTAATTGCCTAGCACAGGTGTAGCAACTCCCCCTCCTATTAAGTTGTAATATGCAGAGAACAAAATAAGTGGATGGACCTGCACCCACTTTGAATGGGTAGCAATCACTAACACTTCTTAAGCAAATTAGCTGTTCACACAGACTAAGTAGCTTACTAACTAACTGGGACAGACAGACAAAACCAACACAGCTTACAGGTTCAAACAAATTATACTTAGCCTGCTTGGAGAATGAAGCAGGGTCCTTCCAAGACTACAAGTTGACACACTAGTAAATTAGCCAAGTGCTGTCTTATATACACCACCTCAGAGAGACAGGTGTAGCCACTCCCCCTCCTATTAAATTGTAATCTGCAGAGAACAAAAGAAGTGGATGGACCTGCACCCACTTTGAATGGGTAGCAATCACTAACACTTCTTAACCCTCCTGTTGTGTTCGTTTCATGTTAATTCATTCTGTGTTCCCGGTCCAAAATGACCGCCCCATTATAGCTGATTATAAATCCATAATAATACATATATTATCACCAAATGTTGTGTTAGATCTTTTTATCAACTTAAGTTCTTGTGAACAACTTCTATTTGCTGTTTATGGCCTGTAGGCCTCATTGACCTGAGCTCATACAACTCGTTTTTGAGTAACAAAATGTATGGATTATTTTGACTATAACAAATACTCAGATGAAACATATTGTGCTATTTATCACAGACTACTTTGTGTCAAAGTTTAACAAGGACATTTATTTTGAAACCATTTGGACTTGGGTTATAGATGAACGGCAGGCGCTCCACCCACTTGTGCCAAACCTCTCTGATCGCTGCCAGCTTGTCTTGTTGACGGCGGTCTGGTCTTGTATAACGGTTGTCGAAGCGAATCACCCGTGACAACACGTGAAATGTCTGGAGTGACATAGTGGCACGAAAAATTGCCCGACCAGACTATCCATCCCATAAACTGGTGGTAGATTAGTTTCTGGATCTGTACACACCAGCCCAAATCAAGAGACCCACGTATGCTTGGACGTATGTCCGGTCTACCTCCTCCCAGTAGTCTTTGTAAACGTGTCTCCCCTCAAAGTTGATCATGTTTATCACTATAGTTTCGATTGACTCTGTCAGGAACAGTTCAAAGCAGGATTTTATGTCATAAACCCAGGATATGGCGTATCTCGTTGGCCCTGGGGTCATCCTGATAACATTTTCAGCCGACAGCCGACCTCTCCTCTCAGGTGGGGATGAAGACCAGGACAAATTCCCATTCTTTGACCGAAATGTAACAACAACCTCAGAATTGCCCTCTTCCTCATCACTGGATTGTTCCACATCGGTTGTCTCTTGGTCTGCATCATATTCTGTGTTATTTTCAACTTCTGACACTTCCTCCTCTAATGCATCTTCACTGTCAGTTTCCTGGCCTCTCTCCTCCTCACCAGTGTCATGATCAAATATATGATCAGGAGCCTCACATACGTTTATCGTTTGGTCATTGTGCTGCCACATAATGAATTGTGAGCAAGGCCTCAAAAAAGCTTTATATGCCAGAGCTGCGAGAAAAGTTCTATATATTATTGAAACAATGTTGCGATTGTTTGTGAGAATGCCAACAGGTGTGGTTCCCGGGGGGGGGGGGAGATTCTATTGGGGAAAGGTTCCCGTGGGGGTTGCCATGGAAGCCAAGAAGGGGAGTGAGGTGTGTGCTCAAACACACATGCATGTGGGTGTCTGGGAGAGGAAGTGTGTCCATCTGATGAATGTGCCTGAACTCAGTTTTATACACTAATTGTAGTCTCACCCATTCATTTCTAATGACCGGTCATTTTTGACCGGGAACACCACAGGTGTACAAAAGTTCAATAAAACATACAAAATGTAATGAAAATCATCAAAATGTATTTTGTGTGTTCAGATGCCCTGTGTGGACAATGTCATGGAACCTAATGACAATCAGATTAAATGAACTACATTTTTGAGAGAGAAAACTTGTAAATCGGTCCAATTCGACCGGAACACAACAGGAGGATTAAGCAAATTAGCAGTTCACAGAGACTAAGTAGCTTACTAACTAACTGGGACAGATAGACAAAACCAACACAGCTTACAGGTTCAAACAAATTATACTTAGCCTGCTTGGAGAATGAAGCAGGGTCCTTCCAAAACTGTGTGTCTAGCTACAGTACTGCCCATCCTCCTGCGTCTCCTCCTCCGTCCGTGTGTCTAGCTACAGTACTGCCCATCCTCCTGCGTCTCCTCCTCCGTCCGTGTGTCTAGCTACAGTACTGCCCTTCCTCCTGCGTCTCTTCAGACCTTCTTATCTCATTATGATAGGTGTCAGATCAACGTTGATAATGGCTGACCCTGTCGTGACCCCACTTTCCGAGGGTGTCTCAGGAGGAGATGGGATATGAAGGAAAAAAACACACGTGCGTATAATAAACACTTGTACATGTGTGAAACAGGATACAGAGTTAATTCAGATAGTATTCAGACCCCTTGACTTTTTCCACATTTTGTTACGTAACAGCCTTATTCTAAAATGGATTCAATTTCCCCATCAATCTACACACAATAACCCATAATGACAAAAACAAAAGTAGTTTTTAGACATGTTTGCAAATTGATAAAAAAAAAATATAATATCACATTTACATAAGTATACATAAGTATTCAGACCCTTTACTCAGTACGTTTGAATGGGTCTGAGAACTGTGAGTGATTATATGTTTGATTTAATGGTGTCATGTGTTGATGTTTTTTTTAATGTGTATTCTAGAGTTATTGTAATTTTTGTGTAACTTTGGAGTTATTTATTACTCATGGACAGCACTTTGGTCCATTTTAATGGTTTTGAAAGCGCTTTATAAATAAAGTTGACTTGACTTGACTTGACTTTGTTGAGGCACCTTTGGCAGCGATTACAGCCTTGAGTCTTCTTGGGTATGACGCTAGAAGCTTGGGACACCTGTATTTGGAGAGTTTCTCACATTCTTCTCTGCAGAGCCTCTCAAGCTCTGTCAGGTTGATTGGGGAGCATCGCTGCACAGTTATTTTCAGGGCTCTCCAGAGATGTTTGATCGGGTTCAAGTCCGGGCTCTGGCTGAGCCACTTAAGGACATTCAGAGACTTATCCCAACTCCTGTGTTGTCTTGGCTGTGTGTTGTGGGTCGTTGTCCTGTTGGAAGGTGAACCTTCGCACCAGTCTGAAGTCCTGAGCGTTCTGGAGCAGGTTTTCATCAAGGATCTCTTGCTTTGCTCTGTTTGTTTTTCCCTCATACCTGACCAGTGGCGGTTCTAACTTGTATGTCACCCTGGCCAAGGCTCTTCTCCCCGATTGCTCAGTTTGGGCGGGCGGCCAGCTATAGGAAGAGTCTTGGTGGTTCCAAAATTCTTCCATTTAAGAATGATGGAGGCGATTGTGTTCTTGGGGACCTTCAATGCTGCATACATTTTTGGGTACCCTTCCCCAGATCTGTGCCTGGACACAATCCTGTCTGGGTGCTCTACGGACAATTCCAATCACCTCATGGCTTGGTTTTTGCTCTGACACGCACTGTCAATTGTGGGACCTTATATAGACAGGTGTGTGCCTTTCCAAATCATGTCCAATCAATTGAATTTACCACAGATGGACTCCAAAAAAGATTTAGAAACATCTCAAGGATGATCAATGGAAACAGGATGCACCTGAGATCGATTTCGAGTCTCATAGCAAAGGGTCTAAATACTTATGTAAATAAGGTATTTCTTATTTTATTTTTAATACATTTGCAAAAATGTCTAAAAACCTGTGTTTGCTTTGTCATTATTGGGTATTGGGTTTAGATTGATGATGACATTTAAAAAAAAATCTATTTTAGAATAAGGCTGTATCGTAACAAAAAGTGGAAAAAGTCAAGTTGTCTGAATACTTTCCAAATGCACGGTACACCAACCAAATTGTTTACTTTTTTCCTTGACATAGTCAAGTAACTCAAGGTAACTTTTTTTCACATTTGGCACGGATACTAGAGACCATGAGTAACTTAGTCAAACGTAATGCCACTGATTGGCCAATAGGAGGCGCTGTTATTAGCAGTCTCACTTTAACCTGCACTTATGACCTGACGTTGCCCCGTAGCTGTCTTTCCTCATGGTGAACAAATTTGCAGGATAGGTTTTCCTCCATCTTGGAAATTTTTTTAAACCTGAACCATAAGTCCAAAAGCTAAGGGATTGTTTAAGAGATGGCTAAGTTATTAATACATCAGGAAATGTTTATGTGTCCATTTAAACCTTTCGTAAATCCACTCCACACCTGTTTAGGGTCATCAAAGAGATTACCATGATGAACCATTTAAGTTTCGCAATGATATCTTAAAAAATAACCAAACTATTAAACATGTTATTTTTTGAGTGTAATGCTAATACTTAAAATAATCAGAAAAAATCTTATTCTGATGGTACATTCTAAATGTGTTACTTAGACTCATCATAATAGTCCCTAAAGAGTACGTTGAACCAATGTCTCAAGTGCTGTCCTCACGCCAATAATATATACAGTGTACATTTTATGTATGTTCGCACCCGCAAGTAGGCAGGAGTCAAGTTCAAGCCCATGTTTAAGTTCAAGAACAAGTTACATTTTATTACAGCATTATTATAATTTTAAGTACAGAATACACACATGCTTAGCTTAGCATGATGAGCTATTGGAAAGGACAAAAGCACTCTACTTCTATGAGTTTGTTCCTGTCCCCTTTCAGGGATGCATTCAAACTCCAGACGTGTGTTTTTCTCAAGTGAAGAGTCGGCCCTCAGAACTGTTGTATGAATGCCTTGGAGGAGAGAGGGCACGGACCCTTTTTTTCCTCTGGAAAATTTGAATGTATAAGTCAATTAGTTTTACAGTCAGCTTATACAATTTGTAATTGTCCTTAGCAGAGGTTATGGAGGTGGATAAATTAAACTCCATTGTCGGGGCAGAAACAACGTTTCTGAAGCTATAAACAATAACCTTATAACATTTAACACTATAACCACTTAAGGATCAGACCCTTTTTTTCAATTTTTGTCTAAAATGGCATACCCAAATCTAACTGACTGTAGCTCAGGACCTGAAGCAAGGATATGCATATTCTTGATACCTTTTGAAAGGAAACACTTTGAAGTTTGTGGAAATGTGAAATTAATATAGGAGAATATAACACATTAGATCTGGTAAAAGATAATAGAATGAAAAAAACAGGATTTTTTGGGGGTGGAAGGGGGGTTTGTCACGTCATCTTTGAAATGCAAGAGAAAGGACATAATATTACTTAGGAGTCCAGAAGCAATTTAGATGTCGGCCACTAGATGTCAGCAGTTTATGTGCAATTGTTTCTCTTCAGTGCCTGTTTGAGTGTTGAGCCCAGGCAGCAGTTTGGAAAAGATACAAAAACACTTTGATACAGCTACAACCGGAGAACTTACGATGCATTTTGAGAAAATTAACATAGCAGGTTATGATAATTAGGTTAAGGTTAGGAAAATGGTTAGGGTTAGCGAAAATGCTCTCCTAACCTGCTACGGGTCAGGTCACATGGACACAGGTTATTTACCGCTGGGTTCACCCATATGGAAATGTATGCACGTACTACTGAAAGTCGCTTTGGATAAAAGCATCTGCTAAATGGGATAATTATTATTATTATATAATTGTAACTGTACCATTTGAGGGAGTTTGATACAGAGCAGGGGTGCTGTGCTGCAGGCATGTGCATGCAGGTTCATATGGGTCCAGAAGTGGGGGTTAACACACCCTTGACCTCCTCTCCTCTCCCAGGTGCTGTCCTCGTTTGTCCCCTGCGTTGGAACAGTTGGATCAGCACCACGTGGAGTAGAGGGCAGAGCGGGTAGCGAGCTGTAACAATGGGGAGGGAACATGCACACACAAACCCAACCTCAACCCTGACCTTCCACAGAGGGGAGAGTGGGTAACTTACCAGGGTTTTCTCTCTCCTCTCAGGCAATGCAAGGTGAACAACCTCTGCTACTTAAACACAAACATGCACACACACACACACACACACACACACCAACTCTGCCCCAGAGATCCTGTATTTATTTACCATCTTGTGAATGATTCACAGGCATCATCCTCACATCATCAAAGCTGCCAGAGGTCAGAGGTGAGGGAGTCATACTACTGTAGAACGGAGCAACTCATGGAATTATGACTAGGGTCTCGAGTGACTACTATGTCCGGAGTTTATGCTCACCATATTGTTGTTACTAAAAAAAACAGATTTAGCAGCTTCACTAATCACCAAACCTTTGGTTACAAATGTATAGAGAAGCCATGGTTTACAGGACCCCCCCCCCCCCCCATCCAGATGTATGGTGAGTCAGTAATCATGTCCTCCTCTTAATGTTATAGCAGATGAACCGAGATAGTGGCCAAGAATTGCACAAGCCAGCTATGACAGCATCCTAGAGTCTACTGTGGGAGAAGAAACAGGGACAGAATGTGATGAGCAATAATAACAGAGGAAAGCCTTAAACACATAAAAACATGTATGTTTAAAGGGTGCAGGGTTGAGCAACATTTGGCTTGGCTGTGGGAAAACGCAACTCAACAGGGTGTGTATAAATCTAGTTAACATATGGTTGATATATACTACACTTCCTCTTGTGTCTGTGTGTGTGTCTGTGTGTGTGCAGATCCAGATTCATGCTCTCTGATCTGTGAGTAGCCGACCTGAGCTGAACCCTCTCTCTGCTTTTCCTTTCTCTCTCCCTGCCTCTTCCCCTTTCTCTATCCCTCTCTCTCCCCATTTCTCTCTCTCTCCTCTACTGTCCTGTCTTGTACCAAAGCCTGGCCTGTCAGAGTGAGTGGGCGATCACAGATACTAACATCAAGGCTGCCGAGGCATGAGAACCACTTGGTTCCCTCTTTCTTTCTTTCTTTCTTTCTTTCTTTCTTTCTTTCTTTCTTTCTTTCTTTCTTTCTTTCTTTCTTTCTTTCTTTCTTTCTTTCTCTCTCTCTCTCTCTCTCTCTCTCTCTCTCTCTCTCTCTCTCTCTCTCTCTCTCTCTCTCTCTCTCTCTCTCTCTCTCTCTCTCCCCTCATCTCGCTTTCCTTCTTTCTCTCTCTCTCCCCCCACCCCCTCTCACATTCATATTTACTGTTAATATGCTAATATTTGGAGGTAAATGTATGAACAGTATATATAGCTACAGCATTTTGCAACAAAAAACATGCTAGTTTAATTTCAGAGAGACAAACAATCAGGTGATAGATTTCAAACAAATACGTCTGTCATTTAACAACCCTATGCCATGATTAGAAGGGGGAAAACACACTCTTTCATAAGTTCTTTAAACAAAGAAAGCTAAAATTTCTGAAAATGTATATATAGCCCGTCTGATTTGCCTGGGTCTGATATGCTCTTTTCATTGGTCCCACACGTTCAGCCCAGGCTAGCATCTGTTAAGTATTTAGCATGTCTCACATGTGGAACCCTGCTATTTGAGTGTACATACAGCTATATAAACTATGGGAAACCAAAGACAGCATCTTATCCTCTGCAGAGCCCCGGCCTCCCAATCAAGCAGACAATTGTTTCTGCACCCCCCCACGCCCCCCCTCCTTTTCTCCTTTCCTCCTCTCTTGATGTTTGCTCAGAGTGAAATCTGAGGTAGCTGCTGCCTATAGGCATAGACTAGAAATCACTGGACACTTTAAGAAATGGAACACTAGTCACTTTAATAATGTTTACATATCGGGCATTAATCATCTCATATGTATATACTGTATTCTATACTATTCTACGGTATCTTAGTCACTTAATAATGTTTAAATATCTGGCATTAATCATCTCACATGTATATACTGTATTCTATACTATTTTACGGTATCCTAGTCACTTAATAATGTTTACATATCTTGCATTACTCATCTCATATGTATATACTGTATTCAATACTATTTTACTGTATCTTAGTCCATGCCGCTCATCCATATATGTATATAGTCCTAATTCATTCCTTACTTAGATTTGTGTGTATTGGGTATATGTTGTGTAATTGTTAGATATTACTTGTTAGATATTACTGCACTGTCAGAGCTAGAAGCACAAGCATTTCACTACACCCGCAATAACATCTGCTAAACACGTGTATGTGACCAATAAAATTGGATTCGATTTGATTTGACCTCCTCCTCCTCCTCCTCCCTCTTTCATGATTGCTGTTAGCTTGAGGTGGTATCTGAGGTATAGTGAAACCTCCTCTCCTGTCCTCTCCTCCCCTTCCCTTCTGTTCTGACTGTAATTTTTTTAGTGCCTCCTCCTCCTCCTCCTCCTCTTCCTCCTCCTCTCTGCTTCCTCCCCATTCCTCTCTCCTGACTGTCATTCTGACAGTGCCATCCCTCTCTCCTGTGTCATTCTCTCAGTGCCATCCCCCTCTCCTGACTGTCATTCTCTCAGTGCCATCTGAGGTAACAGGCCGGGGCCGCCGGAGCTGCAGATTTACCCAGCAGCACACGTCACCACCGGGGGAGCGCAGAGCTCCCAAAATAGCCCAAATAGCATTTGGTGAATGGGGACCTAAGTGCCGGTTACCAAGGACTGATTCTTACAACAAAATTTAGCTTTTCAAACCGGATGTGAACAAGTGTTTGTCTCTCCTCCCAGCCCCCTCAAATGATCACATCTTTTCTATGGTGATGTTAGACAGCCTGCAATGTTTCTGCACTGCAGAGGGAAGAGATGAGAGCTGGTGTTTGGAAGCAATTATTCTGAGCATATTTAGTTGTATTTATTTATCAGTTTACAGATGTGGCGTCACACAGCGTGTGACTTCGGGTTTAGTTCTAAACATTGATTAAGAATGTTTGCAAAGTCATGCCTGTTGGGGTTGATACATACAGTACATATTGTTGAATACAAATCAAAGACACATGAATGGGTCCGTTGATATGCGTCAACCACTGATTAATACAATGTCATACTATTGCAAACAGGGAGTACACAATATTGGCTTAGTGAAAGATATCTCAACCTCGGGCCAATATGCTGACCTGGCTGAGCTGCTTCATGTGATCAGCTTATCTGTCAAAGATCTCAGTGGCGTTTTCTTATCTCTCCCACATTCACTGAGTCAATCTTGGATGAGTTTGTGTATCTTTATGTAAAAGAAGGTGGTTCTGTGAACTATGCTCGCGTGATGAGTAACCTTGCCTGAGAGACGTCTGAAGACTTGCATTAGCTGACAGTCTGGTGGCACACAGACAACCTGTGTTCAAAGCCAGCCTGTTCAAGCAGCCACACAACACATAGACAGGCTGTGGCTGGAATGTTGCAGAGGGCATACTACTGAGCACAGTTACATGCACACAATAATGTGACTATTGTGGATAGTCAGGATAATGTTTAAATTAATTATATGTCACACACTTAGAACAAGGGTTGATGGAGTAAATTAGTATTCAATTCATGACGTAAACATAAATTCCAATTCAACAATTGTAAAAAGGACATATATTTTTATTGACTTTTCAATGAACTGAAAAGGAGAAGGTATTTATTTCAGAATAAAATGAAATGAGTGATGTTCTGTGACTTTGTTATTTTTGAGAAGACTATTTTCAGTTCGGACATATACATTTTGTATGTGAAAACTATTTATAAGATGCATACTTTCAGTTTTTCCAAACTCACTTCGCTCACGCATAAGAGGGAAGCTTGCGTTACCCGGTGCTGGCACATGTGCAGATCCAATACACCACTGAAACGCCACTTAAGCTGTTTACATGACCTAATAATTTGAAAGATTGCTCCGAAAACCGGCTGTTTTAATCGGTGTATGCTTACCTCGATTATGACCTGACGTCGATTTCAGAGAAGCAGAGTAAAGTGTTTACATGACTAATGCCATAGTAAGTCTTCTGCCATAACCAGTTTAATATCAAATTATTTGTGTGCATGTAAACATACTCACTGACTGTCCACATGCAGACCAGACATGTAATCTTCAGTATTCAATTTTCAATTCTCTTCAACCAGTCCAATCCACAATGACCAGGTGAACTAGCAGTAATGGAGGTCTGTATATCTGCACCAAGCACCACAATGGCATATGATTAGGTCACTCTTCTCCTCTGATGTGGCTTTCTTTCCTTTGGCCTTAGCAACATGGAATGAAAGTGGAGACTTGAACATTAACACATTTTCAATAGGTTCCAAATTAATAAATGACCCCCCCCCCCTCCCCCCCAGTGAGATCTGTAGAAGCCTGCCTAATTGCACGCCGTTTTCATTGCACAAGAGGAACAGACATGCAGGGTTTAATTATGAGCAGTGAACAAAGGAAACATTGAGGTTTTTCTTGTTTCACAATACACAGTCGGTAATTCCTAGAATTCCGTCAACTATGTCTTTGTCAGAAAGCCCAGTTTCCAGGAGAAGCCATTACACCCAAATGTGCACAGATCTTTATGGTGATTGGCGTCTAGTTGGTTTTTAGAACAAATTAGCGACGGCCCCCACCCCCCCCAGTTTAATGTATAGCCCATTCCACTGGCTATACAGGCCCCTTCATGAATGTTGTTGCAAGTCAAGAACCTTCATTTCAAAGGTTATCCCTCTCCACATCAGTTGTGGATAATGTGATTTTATTTTATTATTTTACTGAACAATAGATCTATCATCTCCCTGATAGTTGCTAGAATGAAAGGCTGCAGGATTTGAGGCAGTGAGGGTGGTTGGTGTTTGGCTCAGTTCCATATGTGGTCAGTAGAGGGAGGTAGTGTACCTACTGCAGTAGAATATGGCCCAGGAATCTGAGGTAATCAGTAGCAATACCTAACCTAAGACTGTTCTATTATAATCTAATGCAGCCGACTTAAATATCAGCCTCATGCGCTGAGCTTCTACACTCTCCTATAGACCTCAGACCAACATGTTCAACTCTGGTTCATCTTTTGCCACCTGGTTAAATGTCTTGGAGTTGGAGTTTCACAAAGTCAAATGGCCCTTGGAAATATTTGGCTCACGTCTGATACGGGACTCATCAATCATAGGAGGGTAGTGTGAGGAGGGTGATGTTATGTGTGTGTGTGTGTGTATTGTGTGTGTGAGAGAGTGATGTGTGTGTGCTTTGGTAAATGCACAGAGGACCAGATCAGTCTAATGTAATGGGAAGACATCTGTTCTGCATCACCTCAGAACTGCCCCACTGGAGTGATGAACCTCAGAACTGCCCCACTGGAGTGATGAACCTCAGAACTGCCCCACTGGAGTGATGAACCTCAGAACTGCCCCACTGGAGTGATGAACCTCAGAACTGCCCCACTGGAGTGATGAACCTCAGAACTGCCCCACTGGAGTGATGAACCTCAGAACTGCCCCACTGGAGTGATGAACCTCAGAACTGCCCCACTGGAGTGATGAACCTCAGAACTGCCCCACTGGAGTGATGAACCTCAGAACTGCCCCACTGGAGTGATGAACCTCAGAACTGCCCCACTGGAGTGATGAACCTCAGAACTGCCCCACTGGAGTGATGAACCTCAGAACTGCCCCACTGGAGTGATGAACCTCAGAACTGCCCCACTGGAGTGATGAACCTCAGAACTGCCCCACTGGAGTGATGAACCTCAGAACTGCCCCACTGGAGTGATGAACCTCAGAACTGCCCCACTGGAGTGATGAACCTCAGAACTGCCCCACTGGAGTGATGAACCTCAGAACTGCACCACTGGAGTGATGAACCTCAGAACTGCCCCACTGGAGTGATGAACCTCAGAACTGCACCACTGGAGTGATGAACCTCAGAGCTGCCTTGGGGCAGCAGGTAGCCCCGAGGTTAGAGTGTTGGGCTAGTAACCGAAAGGTGGGATTTTTAATACCGGAGCCGACAGTTCAGAATTAAGATAATCGCTGTGCCCTTAAACAAGGCACTTAACCCTGGCCATGACTCCAGTCCCTGCAGGGGAGTTGGGATATGCAAAGAAAGCATTTCCATTACACTCTTGTGTAACCGGACAAATATAGATGGGCTGGCTGAAAATTGCCTGAATTGTATTGCACCATGGTTAAATGACAAGAAACCATGGTTACGCTTTTCCACTAGATGTCCCTAGAGTTCTATTCTGAAACCATGTCTGGGTTACATTGCAGTTGAAATCTTCAGCCTACATAACACTGTTTTAACATTGTCATAACAGATTTACTTAACCATGTCTGGATTACACTGCAGTTGAAACATTGCAAAACTCTGAAACTTTTTGTCAAACAATGATGCAGAAAAACTAATCCATGCTTTTGTCACTTCTAGATTAGATTACTGCAATGCTCTACTCTCCGGCTATCCGGATAAAGCACTAAATAAACTTCAATTAGTTTTACTGCTAACCTACAAAGCATTACATGGGCTTGCTCCTACTTATCTCTCAGATTTGGTCCTGCCGTACATACCTACACGTACGCTCCGGTCACAAGACGCAGGCCTCCTTATTTTCCCTAGAATTTCTAAGCAAACAGATGGAGGCAGGGCTTTCTCCTATAGAGCTCAATTTTTATGGAATGGTCTGCCTATCCATGTGGTAGACGCAGACTCTGTATCAACCTTTAAGTCTTTACTGAAGACTCATCTCTTCAGTAGGTCCTATGATTGAGTGTAGTCTGGCCCAGGGGTGCAAGGGTGAACGGCAAGGCACTGGAGCGATGAACCACCCTTGCTGTCTCTGCCTGGCCAGTTCCCGTCTCTACATTGGGATTCTCTGCCTCTGACCCTATTACAGGGCCTGAGTCACTGGCTTACTGGTGCTTTCCATGCCATCCCTAGGAGGGGTGCGTCACTTCCTGTCCGGTTTGTCACCTCCTCGGGCTTGTGCAGTGGAGGGGATCTTTCGTGGGCTCTACTCAGCCTTGTCTCAGGGAAGTAAGTTGGTGGTTGTTGAAATCCCTCTATTGGTGTGGGGGATGTGCTTTGGCAGAGTGGGTGGGGTTATATCCTGCCTGGTTTGGCCCTGTCCGGGGGTATTGTTGGGGGTATTGTCGGAGGGGGCCACAGTGTCCCCCGTCTCAGCCTCCAGTATCTATGCTGCAATAGTCTATGTGCCGGGGGGCTAGGGTCAGTTTGTTAAATCGGGTGTTATTATCCGGTGTCTTGTGTGAATTTAAGTATGCTCCCTCTAATTCTCTCTCTCGCCCACTCTCCCACTCTCCCTCCCCTCCCGGAGGACCTGAGCCCTAGGACCATGCCTCAGGACTACCTAGCCTGATGACTCCTGGCTGTCCCCAGTTCACCTGGTTGTGCTGCTGATCCAGGTTCAACTGTTCTGCCTGCGGCTAGGGAACCCTGACATGTTTTCTAACCTTCTACATCTGCATTGCTTGCTGTTTGGGGTTTTAGGCTGGGTTTCTGTTTAGCACTTTGTGACATCGGCTTATGTAAAAAGGGCTTTATAAATACATTTGATTGATTGATACCTTCAGCCTAAATAAGACTGTTTTAGCAATGTCATAACAGATGTCCTTAACCATGTCTGGGTTACACTGCAGTTGAAACCTTCAGCTTACATAACAGTTTTAACATGGTCATAACAGATGTACTTAACAGTTATGACAGCTGGGAAAATGCTAAATAAATACAAATACAATTGATTCAAAAACGGACACCTACTGTTCAGCCTGCTGGTATAAGATTAAGTGAGCATGTCCACTCTCCAGTGACTACATCCAGCAGTGACTACATCCACCAGACCATTTATTTGGTGCATTTCATACACATTCTGCCCATAATACAAATGTACAAGTTTTAGTTTCAGAATAAATATCACACAAACACATCATATATATATATAAAAATAAAATGAACAGTAAAATATTCTCAGTGACCAACACCCCTTGAATAGCTTTAGATGATAGAAGCCATTGCAATGCCACAAAGTCATGCATATCTTATATCAGCGGCCATCACTAACCTCATAGCAGTATCCCAGTAAAGAGGCATCATTGTAACAATGTTCCATGATATTCCATGATGAAGAAGGAGTACATTATTTCTATGTCACACACAGAGAGAGAGAGCAAGAGAGAGGACAGAGAGAGAACAGAGGAGAGAAGAGAAGACAGAGAGAGAGAGAGAGCGAGAGAGAGGAGAGAGGACAGAGAGGAGATAGGACAGAGAGGAGAGAGGACAGAGAGAGAGAGAGGATAGGACAGAGAGAACAGAAGAGACGACAGAGAGAGAGAGAGAGAGAGGACAGAGAGAGAGGAGAGGAGAGGACAGAGGGCAGAGAGGAGAGAGAGAGGAGAGAGGGCAGAGAGAGGACAGAGCGAGAGAGAGAGGACAGAGAACAGAGAGAGAGATAGGGCAGAGAGAGGACAGAGAGAGAGGACAGAGCGAGAGAGAGGGGACAGAGAGAGAGAGGACAGAGAGAGAGAGAGGACAGAGAGAGAGAGATAGAACAGAGAGAGGGGGGGGGGGGGATCTATGGTTACAGAAAAGTCCATGAACAGAAACTATTTATCACAGGATACCTGAGTAATACACAATAATATAATCGTCAAAATCAACACAGAAATTAATTTATATCGTAGTCATACCAGTCTCTCTCCAGTCCCCGTAGTCATACCACTCTCTCTCCCCGTAGTCATACCCCTCTCTCTCCAGTCCCCGTAGTCATACCCCTCTCTCCAGTCCCCGTAGTCATACCACTCTCTCTCCAGTCCCCGTAGTCATACCACTCTCTCTCCAGTCCCCGTAATCATATCACTCTCTCCAGTCCCCGTAGTCATACCCCTCTCTCCAGTCCCCGTAGTCATACCACTCTCTCCAGTCCCCGTAGTCATACCACTCTCTCTCCAGTCCCCGTAATCATATCACTCTCTCCAGTCCCCGTAGTCATACCACTCTCTCTCCAGTCCCCGTAATCATATCACTCTCTCCAGTCCCCGTAGTCATATCACTCTCTCTTCAGTCCCCGTTGTCATACCCCTTTCTCTCCAGTCCCCGTAGTCATACCCCTTTCTCTCCAGTCCCCGTAGTCATACCACTCTCTCTCCAGTCCCCGTAGTCATACCACTCTCTCTCCAGTCCCCGTAGTCATACCACTCTCTCTCCAGTCCCCGTAATCATACCACTCTCTCCAGTCCCCGTAGTCATCACTCTCTCTTCAGTCCCCGTAGTCATACCCCTCTCTCTCCAGTCCCCGTAGTCATACCCCTCTCTCCAGTCCCGTAGTCATACCACTCTCTCTCCAGTCCCCGTAGTCATACCACTCTCTCTCCAGTCCCCATAGTCATACCACTCTCTCTCCAGTCCCCGTAGTCATACCCCTCTCTCTCCAGTCCCCGTAGCCATACCCCTCTCTCCAGTCCCCATAGTCATACCACTCTTTCGCCTTTCCCCGTAGTCATACCACTCTCTCTCCAGTCCCCGTAGTCATACCACTCTCTCTCCAGTCCCCGTAATCATACCACTCTCTCCAGTCCCCGTAGTCATATCACTCTCTCTTCAGTCCCCGTAGTCATACCCCTCTCTCTCCAGTCCCCGTAGTCATACCCCTCTCTCCAGTCCCCGTAGTCATACCACTCTCTCTCCAGTCCCCGTAGTCATACCACTCTTTCGCCTTTCCCCGTAGTCATACCACTCTCTCTGCAGTCCCCGTAGTCATACCACTCTCTCTCCAGTCCCCGTAGTCATACCACTCTCTCTCCAGTCCCCGTAGTCATACCACCATTACCGCTCCTGCAGTCATTTTATCCTCAATCAACAGTTCATGTAAAATTTGCAGCGCTTTGATAAAATGCTAAATAAACACAAATTCAATTGATTCAAGTAGAGAAGTGCCTACAAAAACAGACTTGTACTGTTTAGCTTTCTAGTTGCCAGCTTGCCTAAGCAGTCAGGCTTATCTTTCTCTGTTTTGATGACAGACATGTACATTTACGTCATTTAGCAGACACTCTTATCCAGAGCGACTTACAGTAAGTAGTGAATGCATACATTTTCATATTTTTTCATACTGGTCCCCCTTGAGAATTGAACCCACAACCCTGGCGTTGCAAGCGCCATGCTCTACCAACCGAGCTTCAGGGAAGGAGAGGCAAAAGTTGTGAAGACCAGTGGTGGAAAAACTCCTGTCCTTCAGGGTCACAGTCAAGCTATTTGCTGTCTCTCCCTGGTACTTTATTGATCATTTCCCAGTACTTATTAACCATTATAAACTGGGTGGTCCAAGCCCTGAATGCTGATTGGCTGACAGCTGTGGTATATCATACAGTATACCACAACAAAACGTTTATTTTAACTGCTCTAATTATGTTGGTAACCAGTTTATAATAGCAATAAGGCACCTTGTGATATATGGCCAATATACCATGGTTAAGCGCTGTGTCCAGACACTCTGTGTAGCGTTGTTCCTAAGAACAACCCTTAGCAGTGTTATATTGGCCATATACCACACTGCCTCTGGCCTTATTGCTTAAGTGTCCAACACACCTGGCTTCCCAGGTTAAGAATGAACGTCAGTAGACCGTGAGGCCTGAGTGGTACACCCTTTGAGTCCTTAGCCCAGGAAAGCATGCGCATATCATCTAACCCAGTGGTCACTAACCTTTTCTGAGTCAAAATGCAAGCCGAGATCTACAGCTCAGAATTTTTTTTTACATAAGCTATTAAAAACAGTACTGTAGCAATAAGGTTTGTGCAGTAAGCTATAGGCCCAATACATTATTACTGCATATTGGCTTTGTTTGAATTGCCCTGCCAATGCATTTTTGTTCGAACCGTTTAAAAATATTTCAAAATTTTAGAGGCTATACTGTAGGATTACACCGGTAATGGTGGTGCCTGCATCTGATGGTGTCTGCATCTGATGGTCAATCTCAGCGGAGGGAGAGAGCCTCCGCTCCCTTTCTTCCACTGACACACCGTCTTCCAGGTGATGGCACAACTCGAGACGCATCGCATTACTTTGCCATTCAGAAATCCATGTTGTTACTCCTATGACCAGAGAATGTGAAATATTCCTTGATATTGAAAAAGACCCAAGCTGCTAATAATAAGCCTATCGATACACTTTCCTACTCATTCATTGGTTGTAGCACAACTCGCACAACTCGCTCATAAAAACAGACGCTCTTTGCTGTATTCATGGTTTTACACGTTTTTAAATTTCACAACTTTGCTGTAGCTTTCCTGCTACATTACAGCAGACAGGGTAATCTGAGCCATCCGATTGGCCAGCGGTAGGCCAATAGTGCACTTGATTTGCTCTCCGTGCCCACCGGGAAGGCAGAGTTTGTAACTTCAGAAACATGAAATGGTTAAAAATCGGAAAACTTCGGCTACCTACCGCTAACGGCACAAGAGTTATAAAAAATGAAATAGGATCGCAAAGCTTTAGTGTTGAGAGAGAGAGAGAGAGAGAGAGAGAGAAGAGGTACATTAGTCTGTCTAGTGCTGAGTGATTCGTGCTTTTTGAGGTTGGTTTGGTTTCCGTTAGATTATTACAAAATATTTTTATTTTTTTATACATTAAATGCACTATGCATTATGTGGGTTGAATGCTGTAACAACACAGAATAAAACAATGAATACAAGTCCCATGATGGTAGTGACTGGCCATTAATGCTTATCACCCATCATTTATTCACATTACTTTATTTGTATTATTATATTTTTTTGTAATTTATTATTTGTCTCCCAATTTCAATCTTGTCTCATCGCTGCAATACCCCAACGAGCTAGGAAGGAGTCATGCCGCCTCTGAAACATTACCCACCAAACCGCGCTTCTTAACACACGCCAGCTTAATGTGTCGGGGGAAACACTGTTCACCTTGCGACCACGGCCCGCCACAAGGAATTGCTAGAGCGCAATGAGCCAAGTAAAGCACGCCCGGCATACTTTTAGGACTGCTGAATACCAACTATCAATCACTTTGAGCATGTATTTTCAGGTAGAGATACTTCGCAAAGCAACAGCTGCCTCTATATCCCCTGACCATAGCGCATTCTTGTCTCTTCTGTAGCAGGCGTAAAAGAAACGCAGACAGGACAAGTACATGCGTAAAGGATTATAGTCATTGTAGTTAAATACCATGTTTTATGAGATAAATTATGTATAATATTGGCCTGTTGGAGACTAAAACTCCCTTCTACATCGATGTGTGCATTGAGCTCACAGAAAAAAACCAACGAATTGGAATTCAAATAATTGAACCGACATCGGTCAAGAAGTTGTTTTAAAAAACAACCACTACCAGTGTCTACTCAAACTCTAGTGTGGTGGCTTCTCTAGGCTCAGGCTGTGTTCTGAGAAAGCCGACCAGGAGTTCGAAGGTAGCGAACACCACCATGTTGACAGGGAAGGCACGTAGACAGTTGATCCCCAGGCTCCTGAAGAACACCCCTGACCCCTCCACCCTGACTGTCTCTGTGATGCAGTGGACAAAGCCCTTGTATCTCTTGATATCCCTGGCTCCGTCCATCTGGAGACGGGCCTTAATCACGTCCATGGGCGTACCCACTGTCCAGCCGGTCATACCAGCCACCCCGCCGGCCAGCATCACCCCTGTCCACTCTGAGAATCGCAAGAGATAGGGATTAGGGTTGAATCTATAAACTACAACAACAATTACTTTAACCATTTGTAGACTAGAACACATTCGTAAGGGGGCAACGTTTTTTTTGTACGTAATGTTGCATCCTGTTGAGTACTGAAGCCCACGCTTTGGACTAATAGAAAACCAGCTAGAGGGTCAAAAGGTAAGCTATTGACCAATAGAATGTCACCCACCTGGTCCCTTCTTTCCAGTCGGGGTGAACCACTCACAGAGTGTGCTGTAAGTCAGGAAGTATGTGGCGTAGGACGGTCCGTCTCTCAGCATGAGAGGCAGAGCTCCCCTGTAGAGCCCCAGTACCCCCTCCTCTCTGACGATGGTCAGGAGACAGTGGACAGGGCCGCGGTACTTGGGTTTGGGCAAGTTGGCCCCTTTTATGGCTCGCATGGACTCTGTCTGACACTGTAGCCTGACTTTCACTATGTCGCCTGGTGACATCACTGTCACCTGAGAGACCAGAACAAGGAAACAGGAAAGTCAGTGAATTGACCTACAGGTTGGCAGTTACTCACTAATTACACTGTAACAGGACTAGCGTATTTTAAAGCCAGATAATGTCAAGAAATCAAAATAAATGTTATTGGTTGCGTACACATACTTTGCAGATGTTATCGCAGTTGCAGCTAAATGCTTATGTTTCTAGCTCCAACAGTGCAGTAATACTTAACAGTACAAAACATTGCACAAAAATCCCCCAATAAATGAAGAAAGAAATTAAAAAATATCATAACGAGTCCGGAATGCACAGTTGAAGTCGGAAGTTTACATACACTTCAGCCAAATACACTTAAACTCAGTTCTTCACAATTCCTGACATTTAATCCTAGTAAAAATTCCCTGTCTTAGATCAGTTAGGATCACCACTTTATTTTAAGAATGTGAAATGTCAGAATAATAGTAGAGAGAATTATTTATTTCAGCTTTAATTTCTTTCATCACATTCCCAGTGGGTCAGAAGTTTACACTCAATTAGTATTTGGTAGCATTGCCTTTAAATTGTTTAACTTGGGTCAAACGTTTCGGGTAGCCTTCCACAAGCTTCCCACAATAAGTTGTGTGAATTTTGGCCCATTCCTCCTGACAGAACTGGTGTAACTGAGTCAGGTTTGTAGGCCTCCTTGCTCGCACACGCTTCTTCAGTTCTGCCCACAAATTTTCTATAGGATTGAGGTCAGGGCTTTGTGATGGCCACTCCAATACCTTGACTTTGTTGTCCTTAAGCCATTTTTCCACAACTTTGGAAATATCCTTGGGGTCATTGTCCATTTGGAAGACCCATTTGCAACCAAGCTTTAACTTCCTGACTGATGTCTTGAGATGCTGCTTCAATATATCCACATAATTTTCCTTCCTCATGATGCCATCTATTTTGTGAAGTGCACCAGTCTGACTTCAACTGTAAACTTCCGACTTCAACTGTAAATCTATATGTATATGACAGTATGGTGTGTATAGACAGTATGGACAGTACATGAACAGAAAAGGTGTGTACAGCAGTAGTTATATAGGATGAGCCTTGACTAGAATACAGTATATACATTTGAAGTAGGTGTAACAGTATGTAAACATTATTAAAGTGACCAGTGTTCAATGACTATGTACATAGAGCAGCAGTATCTAAGGTGCAGGTTAGAATACCGGATGGTAGCTGGCTAGTGAAAGTGACTAAGTAAAAAGCAGGGTACTGGGCGGAGGCCGGCTAGTGGTGACAATTGAACAGTCGGCCTAGAGATAGAAGCTGTTTTTCAGTCTCTCGGTCCCAGCTTTGATGCACTTGTACTGTCTCTGCCTTCTAGCAGGGTGAACAATAAGGTCCAAGTGTGGATAATATGACATAATACAATGGCCATACAATCCCAATGAGTGCATCCTGTGAAGGTTAATTCTGTAATACAACAACAAAAGAATAACTATCCTCAGAAATAGAACTCCTCACCGTAGCCACACCCCCGGCCAGGCCGGAGAGGAAGATTTCTAGTTTGGTGTTTGGGGTTCCTGGTCCTCCCCTCAGCTGACTGAGACACTGACGGCAGTTCCTGTACGTCCCAAACACCACAGAGGAAGTCATGGAAACCGTGGTAACAGGCAGGGACATCCCCTTGAAAAAGCCATGGACCTGGAGGTACAGGAGAGGAGGGTGGGTCAGTGTGCTTCTCAGTTTAGACAATAACATAAGGTGACTGATGAACCAACTGATTAGGACTGCTTTATGGCGGAAAAGATTGACACTCACCCCTTCTTTAGATAACGTTGTTATGAAGCACTGCCATATTCCAGTGAACTGCTTCTGAGTTTGTATCCTCACCTGTCAACGTCAGGAAGAGTTCAGCTTAGCGGGAGTTGTGTCATAACCAGAATAAGGCTCAAGGCAGCATCTTTAGGTATGTCCTGTAAGTCTCCACTTCAATAAAACACATCAAAACGCTTACCTTTACTGTATCAAGAGGATAGCCCACAGCAACACCACATGCCCCTGTGTTTAGACAGAGGGATGGAAATCATAAAGACTACACACACAGCAACTGTTAGACCATAAGCCTACATCACATTGTCATTACAATGTTATTATAGCTAGCTTGATTGGTGAATGGCGACATCTGTGTTAGCTAACCATATTAATTAAGCTAAGCAAACTCTAGGTGTTACTGTGGTAACATGACCACATTTCTATCACCAAAAGTAAAGGAAGGAACTGCTAAGACGACTAGATACATGTATGAAAGCACACATCAGTCTGCCATGCTGGTCCTTGTTTACAACATCATAACATTATGGCATAACAGTCAACATTAAGTTGATACTTTGTAATACTGTAAAAAAAACATATTTGACACAAAGTAACATAGGTGCATGACACGGCCTGCTTGATCGAGGAGGATAGACCGCCAAATGTTACTATGTTTAGAAAAGGATGTGGGTTTTTGAGGCCATCTGGACTTTCCTGATAATTGTATTGAATTCAATGTTGGGCAAAAATGAGGTTTTGAATCAGGAAAGTTTCCTCTGACGACCTCTACAAGCCTGAATGTTGGGTAAAATAAAATTGTAACGCACTTCACTATATTTTAACCACTTTACTGGTTGTCCATGCAGTTCGTTCTGTTGGCCGTAGGAATGTAAGACAAAATATGCACAGGAAAGTATAATTACATCAACTTTTCAAAGCGCTGGGAGCATGTTCAGATTTCTATCACCTGAAGCGTACACAGAACAATATAAACACGTGCAGGAGCCTGGCAAGTATGCATGCATCTCGTTGTACATGTATTTTCATCTTGTGCGCATGCTTCAGGTCATAAGGGACTACCAGTGCTTTGAAAAGTTTATGTAATTATAGTTCTGTGGACATATTGTCTCACATTCCGACCGCCAAAATAACCAACAGCATGAACATGCACAACAGGTAAAGTACCTTAAAATGTAATTGTTTTCAACATTCTGACTTATAGAGGTCATGAAAGGAAACTTTCCTGATTCAAATGCAAATATCTGACAGACATAGAATTCAATGCAATTCAACGTCGGGTTTCCAGGCAACATTATCCTGTACAATTACATAGACTATCGGTCTATAACCGCAGGGGCCTAGGCTGCTACGGTATAACCTCAAAAGCACCCAAAAGCAGTGGGGTCACAAACTTCTAATTAATTTTTATTTAACCTTTATTTAACTAGGCAAGTGGTATAGTCATCTTATTTACAATGACGGCCTACCAAAAGGCTAAATACCTCCTTCGGGGACGGGGGCTGGGATTAAAAATACAAATAAATACAAATAAATAAAACATCACGACAAAAGAGACAAAACAACACTACCTAAAGACCTAAGACAACAACATAGCAAGGCAGCAACACATGACAACAACATGGTAGCAACACAACATGGTAGCAGCACAAAACATGGTACAAACATTATTGGGCACAGACAACAGCACAAAGGGCAAGAAGGTAGAGATGACAATACATCACGCAAAGCAGCCACAACTGTCAGTAAGTGTCCATGATTGAGTCTTTGAATGAAGAGATTGAGATAAAACTGTCCAATTTGAGTGTTTGTTACAGCTCGTGTGAACCTCCAAATATTATGTATTACGCACACTACATTTCTATGAATTATATTTCCCATGACCTTGTTATTCAGGGTTTGGACACCCAATATGAATACTAAGCTACGTTGTTTTTAAATAACGCAATACAGCCTCCCGATCGCAATAGGATACGTACCGCCTATGGATCCTGCCGCGAAATCGGCAATATGCATTCTTCAACTATACAATAACTTGCGTGAAAACGATATCACCCCCTTTTTCTCATGCTTCCATTGATATTGTGTCGTTGTATAAAATGTTTTCCCTGTTATAGAAGGACTATTCGAGCTTCTTATGTGACGTATCTGCGTCCTTCTTACCAACATACCACGTGTATGCTCGGTTTAGCGTTACGAAACAGAGGAGCCGAGTGCAGCCGAATAATGCCGAAGTTGCTATTAATAGGTTCGTGCATTTCAAAACAGTCATCGCGTCTAAGCAATGACGGGATATGAAGTATCAAAGACAAACTAAAACAGACACTGAATGGCTTTGTCAAAGCATTTTAAAAAATATATTCAAAATGTAATAGGCCTATAACAACATATGCAACATAAAAAGCGAACTATCCTTACAAATGCACTCTAGGCTAATGTTATTCTAGCACAAAGCCAGTAATTGTTTGTTAAGGCTAAATATCGCAAGATATTCACTGAAGTAATGCCACATTGAGAAACAATTCAGCTTTCTCTATTAGAAAGAGGCATAAAAGGTTGGCTACCAGTCAATAAAGTCTACTTGTGTCTAAAACCAGTGTGAGAACTGTTCTGAAAAACATAATGTCATTGATAAGAAGGTTGAAACGAGAAGTTTGAAAGGTGATAGCCATTCCATGGTATGCTCCTCCAAATGTGACCTTGAATGTAGGTAGTTAAGCCATTCCTTATTAAGGAATAGTTTATATTTTGTCTAGGTTTGGCATACGTATGATATGGTAAACAATCGCAGTTCTTCCGTCCGTTTGCTTATGCGTAGAAACATTTAGATAATTCCTTATTTAAAATCGATATTATGTCAAACCTGCCATAATTATTAAAACTAGAGTTGATTGTGGGGTGTTTTCATCAATGACGGAAAACATCACACAGTATTTCTGACGCAACCTTGAAAGTGGGATTCTTTTCAAACACAACCAATTAGCGTTGGGGGGGGGGGGGGGGGTGTGGCGCATTCGGCACTGTAATGTGATTGGATACGATGTTTACCCGAAGCAGGTAGTAAACGCCTCCAATGTCATCTGTCAAAACGTTGGACAGACAGACACAGGGTCGAGGTTACTGCAGAGAGGGTATCGTAAAATCACTTAGCTAGGATAGTTCATGGAGGTCGTGTAGCTACTCTATTCATACTTCAGTGATTCTAACAGCCGGAGATATCACAACAAGGATATATTAGCTAGCAAGTTGATAGCACATTAACCTAGCTAGAAGACGAAGATTTGACCAGCTGGCTAGCTGAGCTGTGTGTTTCATCAAACTGTGTAGGTGTCAAACGAATCGGCTTCAAAAAGTAAGAATTAACCGATATTTGATACTCTGAATCGGAGATTTGTACTGAAGAGTGGTGATGGACTTTCTCGCTGGCTGCATTGGAGGTAAGTCTGATTTGAAACATGCATCAACCCAGGAGGCAACTTTAGCTAGCTAGTTACTGGTTGCACTAAACCAATGAGGGAAAGCAAGCGCACCCATCCATCGTCGTAGGCTGCCTACCATCATGCCACACACACACAGATAATTGTCCTTAAACCAATTTGATAAATTAATTATTACATAACTCACACAAATTGACACAATGTATGTCATTGAGATTGTGCAGCTCTTGCCTTGTTCACATCATCAACCGGCTAACTAGGTAGGCACACTAATATTGTGTGATGATGCAATCCCATTCCGTGATTTAAACCGCGTTTTTTTTAGATTAGATTTGTTTATAAGTGGTTGTATCATAAAGTAGGTGGGTAGTCATTCTTTCCAGAAAGACCAAGTTGATGTGGTTGAAAGTTAAAGGTCTACTTCTTCCCTGGTGATATGATTTATGACAAGTGATACATCTGTGGTTTCAGTTACTGCTCCATCAATCAATGATTTGAAGCAGTAACTAACAGGCATACAAAGTTGCTTGTCAACCACAGGTGTTTTCCAGCCACAAACAAGCCTCCTTCCTTAATGTCCTCTGTACACCCTATGACGAATGGAACATATGTAGGCCAATGTCCTGTAGCTTTACATTTGACATTTCAGTCATTTAGCAGACGATCTTATCCAGTGACTTACAGTAAGTGAGTGCATAGATTTTCATATTTGCAGACTGGAACACATAACCTAAGATTCCCCTACTGTAAAAAGGAGAGGCATCCACACACACCCCTTCACAGACCAATCACACTCTCCCTCCTGCTGTCACTGGTCTGGGCAACTTTAGTATTAGATGGGAGTGTAAGTCTATTAGGCCCACTATTTGGAGCTGAGCCATAAACATACATGACTAAACTATCCTCCATGGCACGCTCCAAAAGTGGGTGGCAGGTAGCTTAGTGGTTAAGAGCATTGGACCAGTAACCGAAAGGTCGCTCGTTCGAATCCCTGAGACGACCAGCTGAAAAATGTGCCCTTGAGCAAGGCACTTAACCCTAATTGCTCCTGTAAGTCACTCTGGATAAGAGCGTCTGCTAAATTACTCAAATGTAAATTGTAAATGATGACAAACCAAGCCTTTGAGCATTTTGTGAATCAGTTCCTCTGAAAATCCTTCTGTTTCAGACAACACTTCAAAGCAATCATTCCAAGATGACCATAGGACAATTAATAACTTGTGTTGTTACATTGTACCAGGCAGACACCTTTGCATAATATAAATATAAACGCAACATGTAAGGTGTTGGTCACATGTTTCATTAACTGAAATATAAGATCCCAAAAATGTTTTCATATTTTGTACTATTTTGTTTTCAAAAATGTACTCATATTTTCTCTCAAATGTTGGCCACAAGGTAATCCATCCACCTGACAGGTGTGGCATATCGAGAAGCTGATTAAACAGCATGATCATTACACAAGTACACCTTGTCCTGGGGACCATAAAAGGCCACTCTAAAATGTGCCACAGATGAATCAAGTTTTGAGGGAGTGTGGAATTAGCATGCTAACTGCAGGAATTTCCACCAGAGCTGTTGCCAGAGAATTTAATGTTAATTTCTCTACGATAAGCCGCCTCCAACGTAGTTTTAGAAAACTTGGCAGAACGTTCAACCAGCCTCACAACTGCAGACTACATGTAACCACACCAGCCCAGGACCTCCACATCTGTCTTTTTCACCTGCGGGATCATCTGAGACCAGCCACCCAGACAGCTGATAAAACTGAGGAGTATTTCTGTCTGTTATAAAGCTCTTTTGTGGGGAAAAAGGTATTCTGATTGGCTGGGCCTGACTCCCCAGTGGGTGTGCCTATGCCCTCCCAGGCCCACCCATGGCTGCACACCTGCCCAGTTATGTGAAATCCATAGATTATGGCCTAATTCATTTATTTCATTTGACTGATTTCCTTATATGAACTGTAACTCAGTAAAATATATGAAATTGTTGCGTTTATATTTTTTATAGATACAATAAGTGAAAGAAAAGAGGAGAAATAACTCAACTTTACAAACTGCCCAGGGTACTGTTAGTTTGCTGGTTGTTTTTTCACACTGTAGCTGTAGCTACCTAAGGTATTGTAAAATATTACCATAATTGTCCTTTGCTGGTTCCCAAGGACACAAGTAATCGTGGTAGTTTCTCTTAGGTCACTATGTGTTGACTTGTTATCCCCTTGCACATTGGCCTGTCCTTAAGGTCCTTAAGGTAAGGGTTAATGTAAGGGTAGGGTGTAAGGTATGGATGTCCAAAGCATCCCGGATAGCACTGACCCTTGTTCTTTTCCTGGCTTACAGAAGGAGGCTGGCTCTGATTGGCTGGCTGGAGCCAGTCCTCTCACTGTGACACAGCAGGCACTTAGTAAGGATTAGCCTAGCTCTTCTAGCCAATCCCAGAGAGGCACAGACAGACCAAAGACAGAGAGATAGCCTACAGCCACAGAGTTCTGCAAATTCTGTTTGGGTTGTAGCATTCTCATGGGTGCCATGCTGGTGCGCGCTACACAGTCCCAACATTCTAGAATGTTGTTGTTTTTGGAACATTTGGTGCCAATGTGTATAGTATAGTCTGCCAAACTATGTAGATGTATATCAAGGCCTATGGCAGGACAGTTCCTGTCTGGGCCCAGGGATAAGGTTTCACTCTGTATTCAGAGCCAGAGGGAGTGGAAGAGAGGTAGTGAAAGGGCCCAAACTGGCATCGGTACAAGGGTAGGGTACCCCTGTACACGTTATGTACAGTACCTTCCAGAGCAGTCATCTGGACAAGGCTATTCCTGATATAGACTCCCCAGTGGCCTTGCCAGATATGAGGCCGCGGTTTCTAAACCCAGGTAGTGTCACTGTCTTATCAGACCTGGATTTAAGTACTATTTGAAATAATTTCAAATACTTTACCGGTGCTTGATTGAGCCAGCCTGGCTTAACGGACTAATATAATCGTCTTAACTGTAAAACCTTGCTATCTGGCACGCAAGGCAGGCTGGAGCAAATGCTTAAACTATTTGAAAGATTTTAAATAGTATTTGAACCCAGGTCTGCTGTCTGTTTACAGTTAGGCTACAGGGTGTTGTTGATGGCTACAGGGTTTCCATTTCCTTCTCCGATGAATTACAGCTTATATTTTGGCAGGCTGATGTGATGTCCTCTATGTGGGGCGAGAGCCAACATTAAAAGGTGTATGATTACAATTTCTGAAGTTGTGATCTGAATAGTGGACAGAACAATTTATTTTGTTTACTTAAACATTTTTGTTGGTCGCTATTAAGCGTACAGAGTACAACTTCTCAAACTACCTGTGTATCACATAGGTTACAGTAATTTTTACTTGGGAAAAAAAACATTAAACAATCTGCTATCGGTTAAGTGTAGCGTACGCTGTCCGGTCTATAACTGCTCTCTCATTATTCTCTTCAGGTGCTGCCGGAGTCTTAGTAGGACACCCTTTTGACACGGTCAAGGTGAGTCTGGTTGTTCTTGGTTTGGGCTGTTTCTTTCCATTATATGAAAATAAAGCCTGCATAAAAAGCAGCAATACAGTATGGTAAGGGGAAATTGATGACTGTATTCTCCACACTATAACAGATGCTATTTTGTATACATGCTGCTGATTTTCGTACACATCCTGCTTGCATAGGTCTAATGATTGTGGGAGATTTCCTTGTTACCTGTAACGGGGACTTTCTTCGTTTCACAGAAAAGGTCTTACTGTGTTAGTAGATACTTCTTCACAACAGTACACTGTAGTAAGTACAGCGAAGGTCAATCCATCCACCCGTCTCTCTCTCTGTGTCACTTTAACTGTCTTGTTTTTGTTGAAAAAGAATCGGACCCTTCCCCATCCCCAATAAACTTTTTGATGTCTGAGTTCATCAAGTCGTGTCAGAAAAATCATGTTTGTTCACTTCATGGCAGTACACACTATATATACAAAAGTATGAGGACACCACTTCACATTAGTGCATTCGGCTGTTTCAGCCACACCCATTGCTAACAGGTGTATAAAATCTAGCACATGGCCATGCAATCTCCATAGACAAACATTGGCAGTAGAATGGCCTTACTGAAGAGCTCAGTGACTTTCAACTTGGCACTGTCATAGGATGCCACGTTTCCAACAAGTCAGTTGGTCTGATTTCTTCCCTGCTAGAGCTGCTCTGGTCAACTGTAATTGTTGCTCTTAGCCGTTTCCGCTTCACAATAACAGCAATGGCTCAGCCGGGAAGTGGTAGGCTACACAAGCTCACAGCACGGGACCGCTGAAGTGCAACACTCACTACTGAGTTCCAAAATGACTCTGGAAGCAACGTCAGCACAAGAACTGTTTGTCAGCAACTTCATGAAATGGGTTTCTATGGCCGAGCAGCTGCACACAAGCCTCAGATCACCATGCGCAATGCCAAGCTTTGGCTGGAGTGATGTAAAGCTTGCCGCCATTGGACTCTGGAGCAGTGGAAACGCACTCTCTGGAGTGATGAATCACGCTTCACCATCTGGCAGTTCAATGGATGAATCTGGGTTTGGTGGATGCCAGGAGAATGCTACATGCCCAAATGCATAGTGTCAACTGTAAAGTCTGGTGGAGGAGGAATAATGTTTTTTTGTTTTTTTAATGGTTTGGGCTAGGCCCCTTCGTTCCAGTGAAGGGAAATCTCAACGCTACAGCATACAATGACATTCTAGATGATTCTGTGCTTCCAACTTTGTGGTTTCCAGTTTCAGCATGACAATGCCTCCGTGCACAAAGCAAGGTCCATACAGAAATTGTTTATTGAGATCTTGACTGGCCTGCACAGAGTCATGACTTCAACCCCATCAAACACCTTTTGGGATGAATTGGGACACCAACTGCGAGCAAGGCCTAGTCGCCCAACATCAGTGCCAGACCTCACTAATGCTCTTGTGGCTGAATGGAAGCAAGTCCCCGCAGCAATGTTCTAGTGGTAAGCCTTCCCAAAAGAGTGGAGGCTGTTTATAGTAGCAAAAGGGGGACCAACTCAATATTAATGCCCATGCTTTTGGAATGAGATGTTTGATGAGCAGGTGTCCACATACTTTTGGTCATGTAGTGTATAGTTGTGTGTAATGGTAAGCTATTCTGTATTCCTTCATTTTTGTTCCTATGTTGTGATACTGTTGTCAGGAAGTGTTGGTTTGTTCAGGAAGGATGCTGATTGGCCGTCCAGGTTCTATTTGACCTTTTACCTTGACATGTGTTTGTGTTGCAGGTGAGACTGCAGGTCCAGAATGTGGACAAGCCTCTCTACCGCGGGACATACCACTGTTTCCAGTCTATCGTACGGCAGGAGTCGGTAAGTCATACCTAAATCTTTTTTATTAAAGTCTCTTGGCCTAAATCAGTCGTTTTGGCTTTTGTTGTGGTATTAATGAGGTCAGTTTGTCCTAAGCGCTGATCCTGGACCTGTCTGTGTCAGACGACCTCACCTGTCTTATGGGCCTGCTAGAATACTCACAGAGCTGATGGGGTGGGAGAGGAGAGGCAGTAGCACAGAGTTATACAGTGCCACCATTTTACTTGCAAATGCGCCAAAATATTTTGCTGTGCGACCTGGAATTTTTAATCAAAGGATTCTTGCTTTGTGTGCGCCTACGTAAAAAAGGTCAGCGTATAGCCCTGTAGTAGATATGGAATTGGGGGATGCGTATTTTGGTTTGTGTTCTGTTAATCAATGCCTTATAAGGGTTTTAACAAGTTTATAAATGAATTCTACAACATGCATTGAGTTATAATTATGTGGCTCCCTCTTTTCATGTTACAAATTAGTCCGTAGCTTGAAATACAGGTGCAGCTCAATAAATTAGAATATTGTGGAAAAGTTAAGTAATTTCAATAATTCAATTGACAAAGTGAAACTCATATATATCGTGGATTAATTACGCAAAAAGTGAAATAGTTCAAGCCTGTATTTGTTTTAATCTTTATGAAAACCCCAAATGCAGTATCTCTGAAAATTAGAAAAAGACATAAGACCAGTGAAAAAAGGAAATTTAATACAGACATGTCGGCCTTCTGAAAAGTATGTTCTTGTACATGCAAGTTTTCCACAATATTCCACAAGTTTTCCACAATATTCTAATTTATTGAGATGCACCTGTATATCATTTTTTAAATCTCTTCCCTTCTCTTTACCTGACCCATGTCTCCCTCCAGATGTTTGGGCTGTACAAAGGCATCGGCTCCCCCATGATGGGCCTGACCTTCATCAACGCCATAGTGTTTGGAGTGCAGGGCAACGCCATGCGTTACCTGGGCCATGACACCCCGATGAACCAGTTCCTGGCCGGGGCTGCAGCAGGAACCATCCAGTGTGTCATCTGCTGCCCCATGGAGCTGGCCAAGACACGCATGCAAATGCAAGGTAGGGATTATCAAAATAATGGGCTTTTAATGCCGCGTTTAAAACAACTGGGAACTTGGAAATCTCAGAGTTCAGTGCGTTCAAAAGAACCGGGAACTCAGGAAAAAACGAGCTCCGACTGGGAAAAGTAGTTTTGAACACTCATCCAAATTGGAATTCCAGGCCGGAAACTCCAGCATCTTTCTAGAGCTCCGACTTTCAGACTTGGACATCACTGACATCATAATTTGAGTTTTTTTTTTTTTTCCTGAGTTCCCAGTTGTCTTGAAAGCACGGTTTTAATACTAGGAAAAGAGTGGAGATTACCACTATTCTCTCCAACTGCTTGAAAAGGTCCTCTTCTTTACACGTGTCATGGCAAGGTATAAACCACCTAATTTGACCACTAGATGTCCTCTTATACATGTAATAAATGCACATACATATTTCAATTGAAGTTGCTATATGGCATGAAGAAACCTTGGGGACCAGTGGCGATAATTCGATATTATATTGATTTGAGTGAGGTATGTCGTGATATTGTTTTTTGTAAAAACCAGACCGTTATTGCAAGCATGCAACACTGCCTTAGGAGTTAGCCATATCATGATTTGATGAGGGATTTGTTACTTTAATATAACAAAAACTGTTGTCAACACTTACTTTACAAGAATACTTTACATACACATTCATTGGTTTCCCCAGTATTTGGTGGTGGAGCAACCTAGCTAACAAGCCAAGCTAGCTAACTAGCCAGCAAGTTAAACAATTTGTGGATTGTACTCTGCCATTTCAAGTTAGCCTCTTAGCTACCTCCTTAGCAAATAATAGTTTTTTTTAGAAGCGCATCCTGTGTAGTTAGCAAACGTTAGTAGCTAGCTGTCAAATTTGTCATTTTAGCTTATCTGAGCTAGCTAGCATAATGTACTCGTTGCACTGCCCCTACACTGTTGGAAAACGTGTGTACCGTAGACAGATGGGTTGTTTAGCAACAAAACCGATGCGTGCTCATTTTGGGGGCATAACCTGGGGGTTGCCTTAGAATCAAAGGATTATTGACAACTTGTAAACTATATTATAAACTATAACACAATACGCACTACTTTTTTCTCTAATACATAGTTAGAGTTGTTGGTTAGCTAGCTAGCAAACGTTTGCCATATTAGCATTAACCTGACATAAGTCAAAACACCTAAAAACAAGACATGGTATCAAGAACAAGATACAATGAGCTGAAACAAGCCGCCTACGGTTCTCCAAATAGCCGCTTCTTGTCATTGTTGCTAGCTATCTGACCGTTCAGAATCATAAAACACTGCCTTTTGCCTCTGCGATGCGCACGCATCATTTTGGTGACATTGTCAACCCACCTGTCTATAGCATCAGTTTAAAGGGTTCACCTATCAAAACCTTTTCAAAACATGTATGACCACCTATTTCATGTTTCTCCAAGAGTCAACCTTTCCGTATTGGTGCACATCACTAGTATTTATAAATATACTGTCTTACTAAGGCACTGGGGAGAAGAAGTCCAAAAGGAAGCTGTACAAGAACTCCCTGGACTGTCTGGCCCGTATCTACAAGCGGGAGGGGCTGCTGGGGGTGAACCGCGGCATGGTTACCACGCTGATCCGAGAAACCCCCGGTTTCGGAGTCTACTTCCTGGCATATGACGTCCTGACTCGTTCCATTGGCTGCGAACCTGATGACCCCTACATGATCCCCAAACTGTTATTCGCCGGTGGGATGTCCGGAATCGCCTCTTGGCTCTCCACCTATCCAGTGGACGTGATTAAGTCCCGTCTCCAGGCAGACGGGGTGGGCGGGGTCTACCAGTACACCAGCATCGCTGACTGCGTGCAGCAGAGCGTGAGAAAGGAGGGGCTCAGAGTGTTCACGCGAGGTCTCACCTCCACCCTGCTCAGGGCGTTTCCCGTCAATGCTGCCACTTTCGCCACCGTCACGCTGGTGCTGCTGTACGCACGGGGAGTGGAAGAGGGGCCCAAAGACTGTGAGCCGGAGCCCCCCGTCACAGCTCACCACACACAGCTACCGCAGCAGAGCTAGGCCTCCAGCCTGTGACCTAAGTCGGGAGGTCTTACTCCCACCTGAGCTGCTCTACTGTGGGGTGGGGGAGGGAGGAAAACCCATTGGGACCCAATGCCCTTTGAATCTCTGGGTATGGAAACCAATAGGCTCCTGTAATAGGCTAGATGTATATCTATAAGACTGCACTTGACTTGTAAATATAATTTACTTTGGGGACTTATTTTATGTAATGTTCAAAGTAACTTTTATTTCCTGCCTTTTTATATTTTAACCGTTTTACTGAAATGGAGAAGTCGAAGCACTGATAACTTTGGAAGATGCGACAAAGAAAATATATTGAATGTAGTGAGACTGAGGTTGAACCCAAAGCCTAATAGTTAAGGTTACGGTTATGGTTAGGTCACTGGTACTAACTGGTACGACCACATGTCTACTAACTAGCACTGTAATGGTCTGGTTATGCAGTTTATCCTTGTATAGCTCTGTAGTCTTTGCACAGTAACTATTCAGTAGTCTACTTTGGCCTCTCAGGAGATTCACATGTAGGGTACTAGGTCAGCTAAAGCACTTATCATGTCCTAACTGAAAAGCAGCCTATACTGAACCTGAGCGATATCTGAAAGCTGAATGAAAGCCCGAATGTGACGTTTTGTGTTTGAAACACAATTGTGAATCACTATTAGAGTTGGAAATAATGTCATGTATCTTGTGTGTTTTGTTTTGGAACAAGACTTGTGTTTTACTGAGTAATGGGAATTTTTGTCTTTGGTGTTTTACAATGAGATTCATTGTATTTTGTTTTGCCCATATATATATTTTTATTTTAACCTTTTATTTAACTAGGCAAGTCATTTTTAAGAACAAATTCTTCATTTACAATGACTAGATGTGATTGGCAAGATGTGATTGCCAAAATATCTAAATATTGCAAATTCTAGAGGATTTTTGTTTGTGTTTTGATTATTATTTGAGCCGGAATGTTACTGTTCGCTGTTAACTAGTCTATTGTACTGATAACCCATTGGTTCTCCTCATCATGTAGCCTTTAGTATCTGTTACTAGCTATGACATCATAATAGCATTCTCTAAAACAGAGACAGTGACGTCATAATTACAGTACTGAATTGTTGAATGTAACAATATGTTTCCCCACAAAATGGTGGAGGAGAGTAAACATGTACTTGAGACCTGGGAACAATCAGCTTCTCTGCTATATATTTTTTAGTTGGTTCGGGGTTGCTTGCTGCTTGGAAAGAACAGACACAACCCTTGAAATACTGCTGTCCTGCAACTGAATTGTGGTTGTGGGGTAATGAAAATAATATATTGCTGAGTGACGTTCAGTATGCCAGTCAGATTTGCCGTTGCTAATTGTTCATTTTAATCTCTTTTATGTACTGTATCATATTGTGTGTTTGTCACCGTCATATTTTATTGTGCTTTATTGTGATAATTTTAATGTTCTCATACTACTCCCGTCCTAGACAAGAGGCTAAAGTTAAAAACTGGCATATGCAAATCATTTGGACTAGCCTTGTGGGAAGCAATACGCACAGCTGAGCACAGTATGTGATCCAAGTTATGTGTGATGATAATCTGTTAGATCATTTGAAAGGGAAAATGTAAATGTATAAAACCTAGATTTTTCAATCTGTTAGTTAATCTGAATTTTGAAGGTGTCTCTTCATTTATGGGTTTTGCTGTTACAAAGATGAGCTCGGAAAAGGAAGACAAAATATTTTTTTAATGAAGCTGAGCCAGTCAAAGTATGTCATGCTTTGGTTCATCAAAGTTGACTTGTAGAAAATGTTAAAATCAATAAACAACTGACTCCGCTAATCTGCTTACTTTTATTACAATAAAAGCCCACAACAAGAGTATCACAGAGGCACTTGCCACCATGAAGTAGATATTTTAACACATAAAAAATGATTAAAAAGAGTTTTGATGTCTTGCCAAGGCTGCACTGCATCGTCTACTCACAGGCACTATCCCACTACGGAACAGCACGGGGTCTTTGACCTGCTTTGTTTCTGACCTGGGCCAGTTCACCCCTCCTTAGACGACCTGGTGGTCCGGGGCCCCCCCAGGAGCACCAAATCGATACCGAACTTTGTGCGGACAGCCCAGAGAACCTCAGCCTCCCAGTGACTTGGATTACAGGCACGCGCCACCGTGCCCAGAGAGAAACTCAGCTGCAGGTAAATGTGATAAAGGGTGGTTTGTTGTAACTTCAAAGTAAGGCTGTTGGCCTCATAGACCATAATAACATATGTAAACCGTATAAAACCAAAGCTGATCTATTATATTGACAAGATATTGGACTGTCTGCTCTTAACATTGGGAATAAATCTGCAAAGGTGGAACATAGAACCCTTTCCACTACACGACACACTGACGTCACTTACAGAGGCACGCGACTCTTGGCTGCAGTATGAAAGCCATCGCCATCTGCGCCCATTCAACATAGCCTAGATTTATTACTTCTAAACAAAATACGTTTTTGGGGTTCTCACATGCAATACACATGCTCTGCGGTTGTGAGGCCTGTAGCTCAGGACCTGATGCAAGGATATGCACATTCTTGGTATCATTTGAAAGGAAACACTTTGACGTTTGTGGAAATGTGAAATTAATGTAGGAGAATATAACATATTAGATCTGGTAAAAGCTAATACAAACAAAAAAACATACGTTTTCTATCATTTTTTTGGCCAGAGAAAGGCCAGACAGTAATGTAGGATTCTATATGTAATTTAGATGTTGTCCACCAGATGGCAGCAGTGTGTGTGAAAAGATATCACTGCAATATTTTGTATCAAGTCTGCCCAGGGGTTTTCCCAAATGTGCCGAACTTAACTATAGAGAACATACAAAAATGCTATGGTAATACAAAATGTAAGTTTGCACACTCCCAGGAATGTCATACATGATGATTCATTAGCCTCCCTACAGAAAATACATGAACCTTGACCTCTCTCTGACCACAGAGAGAGGTCAAACTGTAGAACCCAGTTCCTACAAAGCTACACTACATTTTATCTCTGGAACCCTCAGGATGACAAGAACATTATTTACCTTCAGAGGTGAATGTACCAAACCAGTTGCTGTGATAAGTGTTTTGTTGTTGTGCTCTATGCTCAAACAAGCTGTAATAGCTACTGTAAATTGGACAATGCAGTTAGATTAACAAGAATTTAAGCTTTCTGCCCATATAAGACATGTCTATGTCCCAGATACTCTCTGTTGGCTGGCCGGGAGAAAACACATCATCTGTGAAACCTGGAAGGACTGACAACTGAATTTCAGTAAGTCAATTTAAATGAATTTTGAACAATAAGTGCTATTTTGAGAAACTTAGAAAAGGGGCGGCACGTCAGGAAGTCCAGGATCCAGTTGTAGAGGGAGGTGTTCAGACCCAGGGTCCTGAGCTTAGTGATGAGCTTGGAGGGCACTTTGGTGTTAAACGCTGAGCTTTAGTCAACAGCATTCTCATGTAGGTGTTCCTTTTGTCCAGTTGGGAAAGGGCAGTTTAGAGGGCAATCGAGATTTGCGTCATCTTTGGTTCTGTTGAGGCAGTATGCGAATTGGAGTGGGTCAAGAGTGTCTGGGATGATGGTGTTGTTAACTGTGTTTGTAGCTTGAAGATAAAAAAAAAAAAAAAAAAAAAAGTACTCCTACTTTTCAAACCATTTCCTCTAAAAGCTTATATCCCAGGCTGTAACTGAAACCAAGGATGTAGCTATTCTAAAAGAAGAATGAATAGGTATTTATGTCTGCAACTGGTCCTTCTCTCAGTCTTTCCTTCATTTCAGACCACTTCTGTTTTTCTGAGGCCGACCAGAGAGAGAAAAATATGTAATGGTCGTGGGTTGTCTTTTGACCACAGCATCTGAACTCATAAAGTAGCTAGTCATTTCACACCTTCAAAAGAAGAAGAAGAACATTTTTCCATTTTGCAACTAAACAACATAGAACGATACATTGAGAACAGTGGCCTTTAGTGTTACTACAGCTTATTTTCCAGAGATTGTATGTTCGCTAATAAAATGGATGGTAGAGGCGGTCTGTCCACTCGCCGACGTAGTTTCATCAGAGTGCCCTCGCGGCGGCCTCTATAGCACCGTCTTTTTCTCTTCCAGAGAGCGCTACAGGAGGTCCTTCCTGCCGGCAGCTATTAGACTATGTGCTGCTGTCTGACCCATTGGGTGATTAAACTTGGTTTGAGCTTTAATAGTTGTCCGTCAGGTCTTCACCCTGTTATTCAGAACCTAACAGTACATTGTGTTAATTTGGTAAAAAATGTATTGTTCCCTGGATGGCTTGGTGACCAGAGGCCACACAATGCCAAGCAAGACTAACATCCATCCAGCCCCACAACCAATAACAGTGTCTCTATGTTTCAGTTCCCATAGTAACACTAAAGGCCAATGTTCCCAATGTATCGTTCTATGTTATTGAGTTGCAAAATGCAAAAATGTTCTTCTTGCAGACATGGACATACTTATTCATTCTTCTTTTAGAATAGCTACATCCTTGGTTTCAGTTACATTCACCTCTAAAAATTGAAATACCCTCCACTACCAATGGGGGATATGAGCCTTTAGAGGAAATGGTTTGAAAAGTAGGAGTAAAAAATGTTTTACCTTCTAGCTACAAACACAGTTAAATGTGCTGCTTCAATAAATTGGTACGTGCAATATTCCCTGCTATTACAGGAACATGATTTGATGTCCTGTTCAGCACTCAATAGGTTTAGGTTTATTTGAACATAGTGGTACATATGCACAAACATATATCAAATGTGATGTCATACACAAACAGGTACAAATATATAATCTGTCAGTGGGCTGAAAGTTTTTCTTCTTGCTCAATAATGATCCCCTAAAAGTCTAAGCCTTTCTTTCGGTGGGGGGTTTGTTAACAGCTAACATATGGAATTGTTTTAAGATGGATCATTTAGCTATTTGAATTAGATTTTTAGGATCCCTGTAGGTATCAAAAAAACACATTTAAAATGATTTGATACAAAATGTTATTTGGCCTTACTGCTATTAGCCCATTGAATAACATATTCATACATGGTAAAACAGATTTACTTTATTTTTTATTTAACCTTTATTTAACTAGGTAAGTACGTTAAGAACAAATTCTTATTTACAATGACGGCCTACCAAAAGGCAAAAGGCCTCCTGCGGGGATGGGGGCTGGGATTAAAAATATAAATAAATTAAATAAAAAATATAGGACAAAACACACATCACGACAAGAGAGACAACACTACGTAAAGAGAGACCTAAGACAACAACATAGCATGGCAGCAACACCACATGACAACAACATCGTAGCAACACAACATGGTAGCAGCACAAAACAGGGTACAAGCATTATTGGGCACAGACAACAGCACAAATGGCAAGAAGGTAGAGATGACAATATATCACGCAAAGCAGCCACAACTGTCAGTAAGAGTGTCCATGATTGAGTCTTTGAATGAAGAGATTGAGATCAAACTGTCCAGTTTGAGTGTTTGTTGCAACTCGTTCCAGTCGCTAGCTGCACCGAACTAAAAAGACGAGCGACCCAGGGAAGTGTGTGCTTTGGCGACCTTTAACAGGATGTGACTGGCAGAATGGGTGTTGTATGTGGAGGATGATGGCTGCAGTATATATCTCAGATAGGGGGGAGTGCGGCCTAAGAGGGTTTTATAAATAAACATCAACCAGTGGGTCTTGCGACGGTTATACAGAGATGACCAGTTTACACAGATAGTAAAAAAAATAAATCAAAAGGCATTTTGTTTTGAAGTGTCTATCCCAGTGTTACTTTTTTTTTTAAGTGGGCCTTTGGGTTGTGACAATCTTTTCGAGGGCCGCACAGATCTTGCATTTGTTGTACTTTAGCTTTCAAAATGATCAATTATCAATAGAAAGCTAATTCAAAGCAATAGAACACATGCAATTAATTTAATGTACATCACATCACAAATATATACATGAACACAACAAGTAGGCTACATCACATGTATGACCCATATTAAGGGTTAGGCTACATCACATGTATGACCCATATTAAGGGTTAGGCTACCTCAGAAAATGTCCCTCCTGCTTTTTGACTGAATTTATTCGAAATTTGTAGTCTGTTGTTTCAATCCTTGTTAGGCAATCCTTTTGAAAATGTTGCTTCACCTTTTGCACACACTGCTTCAGAAGTGGATACTCTGTGTCTGACACAAGGTTCCAGAAATCAGCAGCACCTGATCTTAGTTCACCTTGCAATGTGTCATTTTCCTGCAGCTCTACTACCTCGCTCTCTATTCCAGCACGGTCAGGACAGAGAGCGGTGATGACTGAGGTCAGAGATTACACTGGCACATGAAAGGGGTTCTCAAGGAAGTCCTTGTACTCCATGATGTCATTGAATCTTAATTCAAACTCCAACTTCAACTGTTCCAACACATGCACGATTCCATCATAGCTAAAATGTTGCAGTAGGTCTGTGTTGGATGTGGTGACTGCTCTGAGCTTTGGGAAATGAACAAAATCTCTGTCAGGTATGAACAGCGTGGTGATTTTGTCTTGAAATGCTGTGACCACACGTAGCATTTTGCCCAGAGTTTTAGCCTTCCCTTGGAGCTGGAGAGTAACTGTGTTCAGGTGGCAGGTGATGTCCGTTAAAAAAAGCCAGATTTAATATCCACTGTGGATCATCCAGCTCTGGCTCCTCTTTTCCTTTGTTTTTAACAAATTCACAGATTTGAGGCAGGAGAGAGATAAATCTTTCTAAAATCTGCCACACGAAAGCCATCTCACTTCATTGTGAAATATCAAGTCGCTGTATTCTGTCTGGTATTCCTCCAGCAAGTCAGAGAGTTGCAGTCCCTTAATTTGCTTTAAAATAGCTTCCTTGTTTTTGAAATCAGCATACAATATTTCGGCTGAGGCCCTAAAACATTATTTTACAATTTCTGCGTCTGTGAAGGCCTTCTTGTTTCTTGCGAGTATCCAAGCAATCTCATATGTTGCCTCTGTCGTTTCCTCTGCAACAGTGCTAGATATGTTCATCATTTGTTGTTGTCCTTTGAGCTGTCCTTTGAGTTGCGATAATGTGTTGTTTCTGAGGTTGCTTTGTGGCGGATATGTTTTGTTTTGTCAAAATGGGCATGGTGTGATTGGAAATGTCGCTCTAAATTTCCTTGTTTAAAACAATTGACTGTCTTTTGGCAAATAAGACAGAGTGAGCTGGTCGCATCATTGCAGTACAAAAAAAAACATGTCTGTCCATTTGTCTTGGAACTTTCTGTGTTCTTCTCCAATCGACCGTATCCTTCTCTTAACCACCGGAGTCACATTAGCTAGCAGTACTTCCCTGCCACTATCTTCCTGACTTTCCCGGTTTCCCGGGGGTTGCTCGTTCACAGCTGTCATGCTGTTCTTCGGCTCTTCCCCCTCATTTTCATTGTCAACAGATTTACGTTTCGTTTTATTAATAAACCTATCCATGTCGACCAGACTGCAAAAGTAGGCTGTAGTAGCATTAGGAAACTGTGTCGATCGCTCTCTGGCTGAGCACTCATGTTAAGCGCTTAATTGCCTTTCTGTTCAACAACTGCTATACTGCCATCTATCTGCCATCCAGGGAATAATAGATATAACGTGACTCAGGCCTGCATTAAACACATTGCTTTGAAATTCTGTCATTGTCATGTATAATTATTGGAAAGAGTAACACTGGTCTATCCTATATCTGAGAAATATAAGAAAGATTAGGAAATAATATTTATATATATTTTTTTAAATACTCATATTTAACCACTTTTGTTTGGCACTAAACTACTTCCATATATACTGCCAGAATTTTGGTACCGGGCTATCTTCAGAAGAGTCTTGTGAAGCTTGTGGGCATCCTAGAGCAAAACAACCAACGTGTACGTGATTGTAACAGTCTCACCTTTCGATGGTGTGTAGCCCAAACTGTTCGGAAGCTACAGACAGAAGTTTGCAGATTGTCGATACCGACTTAAGACGAGTCCTGTGACCATCAGGTTCCATAGAGTCCCATCTTTCCATAGAGGGGTCATATAACTTTGTAGCCAAACGGTCTCACGAAAACAGATGTTTTCATGGGAAGACCGTTTTTTTTGGAAAGCCGACATCGGCGGATGTGGTGGATTGAGACGCAGCCCATGCTTAAACAGACATTTTTATGGGGATTTAAAAAAAAATGGTAAATAGATTTCCGCACGTGGCAAGCGTTTGTATATTCACTCTGCCAAAACAGTACACAGTTACAGTCACTCACCCTTCTAGGTAACTTGAAACAGTCTAACCAGGTCTTGTGCCTTGAAGTCACCTAGGTTAGCTAGTGCTAGTGAACTTATTTTGCCAATTAGCTTCAGCTGGCTGGTGTGCGACCTTGGCAAAGTTGGTTTCACATTGTATAGCCTATAGCATATCTCTGGGGCAATGTAAATGGGACAATATTTTCATGTTGCACATCTTTCAATATTTGTACATGAATTTCTACAATGTGTAGTTGGTTAGAGGTTTTTGTCAAATGTCTTTAGTGATGGAGAATGTCATTTGTATAGTTTGAGAGCTCTTGTTGCCTTGAACTCCTCAGAGTAGGGGTTAAAGTTGTGCGGAGGGCTTGTGTGATCGTTCGGGAGTACTTTGAAGGTCTTGGGAGTACCAATGATACAGCAGCAGTGTCTCTGAATACCTTCTAAGTCCTTGGAGAGACATGAGACTTGATTCCACTGATATGTCATGTTGACTATGTAATTTATTTACGTCCTGTAAACTATATAAAGAAAAGCAGGATGTTCACAGAACTAGAGGAACGGAAAGAAAAAAAAACGTACTATTCATACTTCTCTCTTCCTTCTGTAGCCAGCTTACTCATCACACATTGAAGGCCAGAAAATTCAAACCACAGATGAAATGGAGTTCTCTAGTTTCATTCTAAGTATCTTTGCTAGAACCACTGTACTGGGGTGGGCTATATCATCTGATCAGCACTATTGTTGGCTAGCTGAATCATCTAGTTAGCTAGACTATGCTGTCAAAACAAGCAAACTAGTCTTTGCTTGATTAGAATTTGTTATGGTACTGACAAGCAGTCGAACTGCAGTTGAACATTTTCCCGAGAAAAAACCCTGACCACTTTGAGGAAGTGATGCTATAGTGGTGAATAGATATGTTGCTGTATGGTGATAAACTTGTAGTGCAGAGATACTCTGACAGAGGAGAGACAGAAACAGAGAAGAGAGAGAGAGAGAGAAGGAGAGACAGAAACAGAGGAGAGGGAGAGAGAAGGAGAGACAGAAACAGGAGAGACAGAAACAGAGGAGAGACAGAAATAGAGAAGAGAGAGAAGAAGAAGGAGGATCATGGCTGAAGTCCATCATTCTGTTTTGGGATTGCTTGTGACTGTTTTGTACCTGACTGTAGTAACAGGTAAGACAGAGGAGAGAGAGAATAACAGTAATATTTATTAAGAGATCATAACTCAATTCAACACGGAAAACCATCAATCTGAGAAAAAAAAATATGCTGAAGTTATGCTTACATTTCTGTTGTGTTTTTATCTACCTTAATCTTCACTATTGTACGTGATGAATATCAAGTGACTGAAATATAATGTAACCTGTATTATCATTAAATAATAATATGGTATCATTCTCTTGTCAGGTGTCAGTGGAGACACTCTTCCTCTGTACTCCAGAGTGGGAGGTGATGTCAGTCTGCCGTGTACCAATGTGGTTTATCCAAACTGCTCCTCAACAACATGGATCTATGGATCTATTAAAGAAGTTGGTCTGGGGAGGGTGAAAAAGGAAGAACATAACAACAGAGCAGAGAGACTGAGTTTAGGGTCTAACTGTTCTCTACATATTAGTGATGTCAGAGCTGAGGATGCTGGACTCTACACCTGTCAACAGTTCCTTACAGAGGGTGGGTCACAATATGGAGGTGATGCTAATGTTCATCTGTCTGTTCTAACTGGTGAGTATTACTGTTTAAATCAGAGCTGTGCTCAAGTGTAGTGTTTACTGTTATATTTAACATGAGCAGTACATACTGAAAAAGTATGCAACTATTTCTCTTTCTCAGTCTCCTCGTCCTCACCAGTCACAGATATAAAACCTGATAGACCAGTAACATTAAGATGCTCTCTGCACACCGGCAATGGACCTGGAAAATGTGTCGTAGGCATTGACCAAGATGTTAGTCTGAGCTGGATGAGGGTGGATGAGGGAGATACTGGGCTGATTGAGGCAGGTACTAATCTGCAAGAAGACTCCAGATACCAGGTCACACAGACGTCTGGCTGTGACATCACTCTGAATGTGACACTCCAGAGGAAGGACGACATCAGGAAGTGGAGGTGTCAGCTGCCTGGAAAAGTGGAAACCTTCCTGGATTTCACAGGCAGGGATTCTATATTCTATATCTCCCATTTGTATGTATATTGTGTAGTAAATACTACATCTGCTTTATTAACCACCTGATAAAACTATGTGTGTAAACAGCTCTGCATCCCCTCCCACATTCTGCACTAAACCAGACCCTCCTCCTAACTGTGACTGTGGGAGTGGCTATGTGTGTTGTTGCTGCTGTCATCATAGTATGCAGAAGAAGAGCAAGTACGTACTGTCATAGTTTTTCTTTGAGTTTCATGGAGTACAATAATAAAACACACATTGTTCCTCTATCAATTCTTCTGATGTCTTTCATTGTTCTTTTTAGAGAATCAAGTTCCAACTGATAACAGCATTGTGAGTAACAAAGATGTCATTGATGCACTGTGGCTTAATAAACACAGTTAGTTATTTTACTACAACAATAATATAATACACTAAGAGGTTCCACTATAATTCTATTATTTTGAATCCATGACCTTTGTTACTAATTGATAAAGGGTCTACATGCAGTAAACCACTCCACCCCACCAACCAATGAGGACAAGGTTAGTAGATCAATGTATTAATTTCATTTCATTTGACCCAGTTGTTATCAAGCATTGACACTAATGTCCAGTTTAAATGATTCATGTTTCAATAACAATTTTGACCCTTGTAGAGTCAACCTGCTGACAGAATCACCTATGCATCCGTTGACCACTTCAATCAAAACGCCCCTCAGAGAGTTGATGTAAGTGAAGCTATACTGTACATATTATAATGGTATGACTCTCCCTCCTATACACTGTTTAAAGGCTTTAATTTGTTGTGACCGTGCGTGTGTGTGTGTGTGTTTCGCTTTCTCTGACGCTTTATCTGAGATTGATGTGTCTTTCTGTTGGCGTGTGTCTCTGTCAAATAAATGATCAATATTTCAATATTTTATTTGGATCGGCAAGGAGGTACGACCCGGTCCACCCTACCGTAACTCCTTGCCCGTCCAAATCAAATATTGATCATTTAATTGACCGAGACGAACGCAGACAGAAAGACACATACACTTCAGATAAAGCATCCGGGTCTGAATACTTTCCGAATGTTCTGTATGTAACCAGTAGGCCTAGTAAATGTGCCGTTTATCCCCATCCTTTGCTTACATTAATTACTGGTAATGCATGCATTACACTCATTTGCAGATCTCATTCTTGCAACGCTTGTGAGAAAAGTACTTTTTAGTTTTTTTCATAACCATCATTTTGGAGTTTTGTAAATGTGTTTATTGTGTTTTGTTTGGAGTGCGAGAAAACACGTGAGAAAACACGCCCAGAGGAATAGGTCCCCACAAGGATAGTACAACTAATGTGTGTGTGTGTGTGTTTGTCTGTAGGTCCAGGGTGAGGATACAGTGACCTATTCCTCTGTTATGCCCTCTTCTACCAGAGAGACAGAGAACCCTGCTGACCCCAGCACCCTCTACTCCACTGTCAACCAACCTCAGGGAGCCAAGACATCTACATAAGAGCTACACTCACTCTTTCACAGCCGAATCTCAGCAACCAGAACCAAATCTCGTGTGTGTGTGTGTGTGTGTGTGTGTGTGTGTGTGTGTGTGTGTGTGTGTGTGTGTGTGTGTGTGTGTGTGTGTGTGTGTGTGTGTGTGTGTGTGTGTGTGTGTGTGTGTGTGTGTGTGTGTGTGTGTGTCTGTAGGTCCAGGGTGAGGATACAGTGACCTATTCGTCTGTTATGCCCTCTTCTACCAGAGAGACAGCTCCCTCTACTCCACTGCTATTCTAACTCTCAACAGTAAGTTGAGTTCCTTTTTCTTTTTAAATTCGTTTCGGAAGTCCCCTAGTGGCCAGGAACAAGGAGTAGTCTGTGATGTAATTTCAAAGGAAGGCTGTAGGCTACAGTCCTTTTATTTGCAATGTCAATGGGAATAACTAAAAACTATGTAGGCTACTGTAAACTAGGTATTCAAGTGCTTCAAACTCCGATCATATTTGAGTTTGTCATATAAATGGACTGGCGTAGCCTACCTGCGCTGCTGACTAGAAGAAGGTTGTAAATAAAATAAGTTAATTGCATTCATGCTTTACCATATATTGTGGAAGTGTATAGTAAAAACAACACACCTCTACTGTAAAAAAACAAACGTATCATTCCCACATCAGCCATGCTTTGCTTAATTTATATCTGCACCCCTACTGTATGCAATAAAAAATAAACAAAAGGACGTGTTAAATAGATACTGAAGATACTAAAAGATGAGAATACAACTATTAACACATCTTCCAACACACTCTACTCTATCATAGATGAACATCAGCTTTTTAAAAAAACATGTATAATATCCTCTGTTACTCAATCAATAAAGCTACAGACAGTTTGAAAGTCTTAGTCCAGCACAGGGAGAAGAGTGAGGAACAAGGGGTCATTCCTCCAGGACCTGAAACTCAGTTCCAGAGGCTTCTTCTATACAGAGAACAAAACAACAACACACTCACCAGACAACATGTCTCACCATTCATTCTATACAGACCATAAAGATGAAATAGTTAATAGGGGATTAGATGGACAAGATGATTATGTCAAATTATTGTTTATGATCTGATTCTATTTCAGTTCACAGATCTGAAGGTCAGAATATGTGAATGTAAATTGTTCTATGCTCCAATTGGCCTATGGATTGATGGAACCATTCATAATGTTTAGGTCTTACCAGTCTTTTCAGATCTGTGAACACTGATGTTGTGGGAGGAGCTAGGAACATTTTCATTCGTGGCTAATTGATTACTTTGATTGTTCAGACCATCCACTAAATAACTTTAGGGTTATATAACATCTTAAACATGGACTAGTGGTATTTGGCATCACAGACAAGTAGAAATATACAAAGTGTGAACTGCACCACAGCAAAGCTAACCTAGCAATTAAGAGCTTTGGGCTAGTAAACAAAGGTTGCTGGTTTGAATCCCTGAGAGGACTAGCTGGCAAGATACTAAACCCTAATTGCTCCTATAAGTCGCTCTCGATAACAATGTCTGCTAAATGACTAAAAGGGAAGTTTAGTTGCATGCTCTGTATTGACCAAGGTAATACATCTGACTTTGGCCCAATGCTGTACCTCTCATACAATCTACCAATCTGCTAAATCTTTCTCCACTCCAATCTCTAGAGAACTAGACAAGCAGTACTTCCTATAAATATGTTTGGGGCTGTGGAGTACTGCTGTGGAGTTCTGGTGGTTGTCTTGACAGGAATCAGTTGTTCTATCAGAACTCTCTTAAAAACATGGGGTTTGGGCCTGTTTATCACATTAGAAAAAGGGTGACTACAGTGAGCTAACATGCAGTCAGGAAGGAGTATCATTGTAGAAACATGAATAAAGGGTCAAACAGTGACAAGACTAATATGCACTTTCACTATAAAATGCAGATTCTCAATGATTGTCTATGAAGAGTAAAGGCTTTGTGTGTGACTCCCATCCCAACTGCTCTCACTAGAGAGTAGTGGTGTAAAGTACTTAAGTAAATATACTTGTATGTACTACTTAAGTAGTTTTCTGGGGTATCTGTACTTTACTATTTACATTTTTGACAACTTTTACTTTTTACTCCTTACATTTTCCCTGACACCTAAAAGTACTCTCTTCATTTAGAGTGCTCAAGCAGGATTGAATTATGGCACCTGTAAATATAATGCTTTGTCATCCCTACTGCCTCTGATCTGGCAGACTCACAAAACACAAGTTCTGTGTTTGTAAAGGATATCTGAATGTTGGAGTGTGCCCCTGTCTGTCAATAATTAAAAATAATATGAAAATCATGCTGTCTGGTTTGATTAATATAAAGAATTTGATGTATAGCATTTACTTTTACTTTGTACTTCTAATCATGTATGACAATTGAGTACTTTTTATACCGCTGAACTAAAACCAGATACTTTTAGACTTTAACTCAAGTAGTATTTTACTGGGTAACTTTCACTTTTACGTTAGTCATTTTCTGTTAAGGTATCTTTACTTTTACTCAACTATGTAAGTAAGTATTAGAGAGTGATATTATATCTGAAAGACCAGCAATTCCAGTACTGTCTGCCAGACATTACAATACATTTTATTTTTTTATAAACTGAAAAAAATAAAAACTCTAACCATTATGGGGGTTCTGTGGGGCACTGGCAGGAATCAAAGTATGCGTATTCTCTAAGACCCCCCACAAATGTACATTCTATACAGAAACAGATCATATTTCTCCAGTGTACAGTATGTTAGGATGGTTAGGGTGGTAGATGTAGCATACCTATTGATGAAATAAGGGATATCTATCACTTAATTGTCTACCTGAGAATGTAGGGGTGAAATCCAGGAAGGTCTGCACTTTTCCAGTCAGCTGACACCTCCACTTCCTGTTGTTGTCCTTCCTCTGGAGTGTCACAGTCAGAGTGATGTCACAGCCAGACGTCTGAGTGACCTGGTATCTGGAGTCTCCGTGCAGATTACTGCCTGCCTCAATCAGCCCAGTATCTCCCTCATCCACCCTCATCCAGCTCAGACTAACATCTTGGTCAATGCCTGGGACACATCTTCCAGGTCCATTGTGGGTGTGCAGAGAGCATCTTAATGTTACTGGTCTATCAGGTTTTATATCTGTGAGTGGTGAGGACGAGGAGACTGAGAAAGAGAAATACTTGCATACTTTTTCAGTATGTACTGCTCATGTTAAATATAACAGTAAACACTACACTTGTGCACAGCTCTGATTTAAACAGTAATACTCACCAGTTAGAACAGACAGATTAACATTAGCATCACCTCCATATTGTGATCCACCCTCTAAGGAACTGTTGACAGGTGTAGAGTCCAGCATCCTCAGCTCTGACATCACTAACATGTAGAGAACAGTCTGCCCCAAAACTCAGTCTCTCTGCTCTGTTGTTCTGTTCTTCCTTTTTCACCCTCCCCAGACCAACTTCTTTAGATCCATAGTTCCATGTTGTTGAGGAGCAGTCTGGATGAACCACATTGGTACACGGCAGACTGACATCACCTCCCACTCTGGAGAACAGAGAGAGAATGTCTCCACTGACACCTGAATAGACAGAATACATCTCTTAGAAAATGTCTCATTTGGACACATTTTCCAGTGTTACACAGTGTTACATGCTGAAATAGTTAAACCAATACAGGTGCTTAGTGAAGAATAAATCATACTCTCTTTTAGAGTTAAATGTAGAACTGTGTTTGAGATGTTATTGCATTGACGATCCAAGCCCCTTCCTCCCATAGCAGCCAGTATCTTACCAGTCAAGAGAATAGCAGTGGTGATCAGTAGCTCCACTAGAATCCTATTGTGTTTGTCTACAGCCACAACATTTCTCTGTGTTGTCTGTGTGCAGTAATAGTGTATGCATAGGCGAAATTCATGGGGGGGATGAGAGGACACGTCCCCTCCAATGTTCAAGGATGGAACATTTGTCCCCCGCAATAATTTAATTTCAAATGGAACCGATGTGACTGTTCATGTTAACCCTCCTATCTCTCTCTGTTGTATTTTGTCCGCTTCCAAAGTCCATTCCACTTGTTCTATGAACAAAAAATAATCCATGTCATGTTTTACTCATAATCCTTGCTCTCATAGTTACCGGGCTACAGTGAGTTTTGACCGTTTCAGATGGATAGCTTACTTTCTAACTATTGACTACAAGTCCTTAATTTGAGGTAAGTTTCACTCGGTATTTTGCTGTACTAGAGAGACTGTAATAATACGTGAGCTTTGTTAGGCTGTGGGATTGCTACAGCATGAGATTTTTTAAACGATTTGAAATGTCAAAACAGGGCAAAAAGTAACCGTACATGTTGCAACCACCTTTATCTAGCAGTAAAGGACCACAAAGCAGCTAGCTTCTAGCTTCCTTACGGTCGCCAATCCGGTAAATTGTTGGATGCTGAGGTGAGTGATACATTAAAAACGACATAATAGGATGTGAAGTGGACTAAGACAAGAGTGTAGACATGTTCAGACAATAAAGATTTTGATAATGTTATTTCAGGTAGTACATACAGACATATTAGATGAGAGCAGGCAAGATGAGCAGGCATCAGAAGAGCTTGGAAATACTCCAAACCAGCCTAATGTCAAGGCCATCCCACCTCAAGCCCTGGCCACAAGGTCCCTGTATTTTCAGGAAAGGTGGTTTAAGGAAAATCCTTGGTTGCATTACTGCCCAAGAGGCAGGGCAGTTTTGTGTTTTTATTGCTGTAGGGCATTCAAATGCAAGAAGATAAATATGACTACCAAGGCTGATCCTGCATTAATTAGCTTAGGATTTAAAAATGGGAAGAAGGCCATTGAGAAGTTTCAAAATCACGAAAAAAGCCAGAGCCATAAACATGCGGTGACCACATACAAACATGAAGCTCAGCCAATCACTACCGCATTATCACATGCACAACAAAATCAGCAAAAAGAGGCCAGAGAAAACCTTTTAAAGATAGTTGGTGGTATACAGTATTTTGCAATGCAAGGAAAAAACTTTAAAAAGCTGCTGCAGTACAAGGCAGAAAATGATCCCACACTGTCCTCATGGCTGGAAAGGAAGCAAGATTTCACAAGTCCCAAGATCCAAAATGAAACGCTTCAGATATTAAGTAACTTTATTGTTAAAGAAATAGCACAGGAAATCAAATCTTTGCCTGTTGTACAATATTCCTTGATAATTGATGGAACTGTGGGGACCTGACCTTTTAGTTAATAACCTATTCATGCTTTGTTAACATAATATCAGGGTGTTGCTGTAGGTGTACTTGGCTGCTCGAAACAACAACTTTGCCCGGCGACAGAGCGCCAAGGGGTTGGGACCAACCCGTGCGCCAACGGATAGGCTGAGTAAGTCTAAACCACACTCAGCCTCTACCCTGACTGGTCTGTTCGGAAACCGGAACTAACTCTGTCTGGGGTATTTGAAGAAGAACACGTAACACTGTGGTCAGTTCTCTGTCTGCCCTGCGAGGTGTTACAGTGAGCCCGTATACGAACCTTCATACTTATCAGCTATACATTTGCATTTAATAAACTTAGCTTAGTTTGAAACAGCTCCTGATGTCTTCTCTTATTCCAATACCAGATTTGAATTGACGCGATCTATCCTAACACAAGACATTGCTGGGATAGAGCAAGAATCCATATGTATCCGATATGTAGATAAAGACCTAGACCCCAGAGAAGAGTTTGTAGGATTATATGAAACTCATTCTACAACTGGAGAGAGCCTTACTAAAATTGCAACAGATGTATTGCTCCGACTGAACCTGCACCTTTTCATCTCCATGTGTTATTTTGCGCCCCAATTGACTATTCGCAACACAACGTTTGATTGTCCGGTGGTCACGCCTCAATAGTTTAGCTATTTCAAGAGTGTTGCATCCGTCTGAAAGGCATTTTACAATTTTTGACTTGGCCCATTTTACCTGAGGTAATGAAGCTGCCTAATAATTATGCACACCTTGATATAAAGTGTTATTCACTTTCGCCACACCCTCCCTCATTACACAAATACATATCACCTGTTCTGTTATATATCTGTGTTATGTGATCAATCAGTTCAGAATTAAAATTATTTATTGTATTTTAGTTCCAACCTAGACATATATGTAAGTGTTTTTAATGGGGAAAAATAAACATGAATAGCTATTTATATGGGTATTTCATTTAATTGTTATGTCTATTTAGTATTTGTTAATGGGCATAAGGGCAATTAAATGTACGATATTTACATATAGTTGCATGTTTTCATAAGCTTGGATCCCAGGAAAACACAGAATTTCTCATTTTGGTCCCAGGCTGAAAAAGTTTATGAACCCCTGCATTAGAGAGTGATAACCTATCTGAAAGACCAACAATTCCAGTACTGATCTGTCAGACACTGCAGTTCTGTGGGGCACTGACTACTAGTACACTCAACCATAAATTAAATATTTACACCCCATACAGAAACAGATCCTATTTCTACTGTGTATTTTAGGGAGGCAGTACTTATTGATGAAGTGGGAGATATCTATATTAATTGTCTGCCTGAGAGTTTGGAAGTGAAGTCAATAAAGGTCTCCTCTTTTCTATTCTCAGTCTCAAACCATTAGAGAAACCAATCCTGACCCAACATTTAAGAAACACTGCTTTACAGGAACAGTACTAACTTCTATATATCAAGATGACACATGGAAGATGTACTAAGGTATATCTGTACACATCATACAGATGGAGGGTTTTTTACCTGGGACCGTGGAGATGACATCATTTTCAGTGCCCTTGTCTTTAAGATCTAGTTCAGTAGGAGAAGAACATCCTCTTTTAAATAACTCTTCATCATCAGACACATTCAGTAGAGAGCAGTATACTTGTTCACTCATCACTGATATCAGGAGAAAGGATCGGGTTCGATATTCACTTGAGTCATTAAATCTTGTGACGTTATACAGAGTATAGGAGTATAACAAGAACACATATCTGTGAATGTAGAGGTGAAGTCCATGGAGATGTTCACGTTTCCCTTTTCAGTCAGCTGACACGTCCACTTCCTGTTGTCAAAGTCAGAGTGATGACACAGGGAGAATATTCTGTGTCATTCTGAGTATCTATACAGTACCATGAGGTTCCTATCTCCCTCAATAACTTTAAGCATCAGCTGTCAAAGCTGCTTATCGATCACTGCACCTGTATATAGCCCTTCTGTAAATAGCCCACACTACTACCTCATCCCCATATTTATTTTTGTTATTTTCACAAATCTTGCACTCCAGTATCTCTATTTGCACATCATAATTTGCACATCCTTCATTCCTGTGTTAATGATGATAATCTGTAAATTATTTCACCACTATGGTCTATTTATTGTCCTACCTCCTAACCTTACTGCATTTTGCACTACATTTTGCACTCTGTATATAGATTTTCTATTGTGTTTTTGACTATGTTTGTTTACTGTGTAACTCTGTGTTGTTTTTGTCGCACTGCTTTGCTTTGTCTTGGCCAGGTCGCAGTTGCAAATGAGAACTTGTTCTCAACTGACCTACCTGGTTAAATAAAGGTGAAATATAAAATAAATAAAAATAGAGGAAATGTTTTGATATACGAGGGAACCTTTAGTTTGTAAACACATAACCATTCTCATATATTTCCTTTTTGAGACCGTTTAGCTACAAACACTGTTGTTTGCGCTGCTTCAATAAGCTGGTACGTGCAATATACCCTGCTATTACAGGAACATGATGTTATGTCCTGTTCAGCATTCAATAGGTTTAGGTTTATTTGAACATAGTGGTACATATGCAGAAACGTACATAAATTGTGGTGTCATACACAAACAGGTATAAAAATATATAACCTGCCGAAGTATATGGACAGTGGGTCATCAAAAGTCATACAAAACCAATATCCATACCACCAAATCAATAAATGGGCTTATCAAATGTCTGGTATTGTGACTTGTGTGGTCGTACACAAGTATATTGAAGGTCTTGGGAGTGAGTTGTAGGGAGTGCCAATGATATAGCATCTCTCAATGCCTTCCAAGTCCTTGGAGAGACAAGAGACTTGATTCCACTGATATGTCATGTTGACTTATTTCTGTCCTGTAAACTATTTAGAGAAAAGCAGCATGTCGAATTAGAGGAACAGAGGAGTACCAAATCTGATTAACCAATCAAATCACTAGAACACTACATCATCACTAGAGACTGTCATACATGTGAAGAAGGCCTTCAACTGCTGGTGAACTGGATCATTCTCACCAAGGCGTCAGAAATGCCTTTCTGTTTCACAACTTTTTCATTTAGATAAGAAACCCTGACCACTTTGAGGAAGTGATGCTATAGTGGTGAATAGAGATGCTGCTGTATGGTGAGAAACTTGTAGTGCAGAGAGACTCTGACAGAGGAGAGACCGAAACAGAGGAGAGAGAGAGAGAGAAGGAGAGACAGAAACAGAGGAGAGAGAGAGAGAGAAGGAGAGACAGAAACAGAGGAGAGAGAGAAAGAAGGATAGACAGAAACAGAGGAGAGACAGAAACAGGAGAGACAGACATAGAGGAGAGAGAGGAGAGACAGAAACAGAGGAGAGAGAGAGAGAGAAGGAGAGACAGAAACAGAGGAGAGAGAGAAGGAGAGACAGAAATAGAGAAGAGAGAGAAGAAGGAGGATCATGGCTGAAGTCCATCATTCTGTTTTGGGATTGCTTGTGACTGTTTTGTACCTGAATGTAGTAACAGGTAAGACAGGAGAGAGAGAATAACAGTAATATTTATTAAGAGATCATAACTCAATTCAACACAGAAAATAATATATATGTTGAAAATGTTTACATTTTGGTTGTTTTTGTCTACTTTTACCTTCACTATTGTATATATAATTACTTTATTATTATTCAGTACACCTGTGAAGACTATCAATAAGAATACCTATGAAATATAATGTCATCTGTATTACCAGTGAATAATCATCTGATGTCATACTCCTTCCAGGTGTCAGTGGAGAAACTCTCTCTAAGACCTCCAGAGTGGGAGGTGATGTCAGTCTGCCGTGTACCAATGTGGTTCATCCAAACTGTTCCTCAACTACATGGAACTTTAACAGAGCTGGAACTACTGTTACTATTGAAGAGTTCCAATTTGGGCTCCAAGTTAAAAAGACAGAGAGATCAGAGAGACTGAGTTTAGGGTCTGACTGTTCTCTACATGTTAGTGATGTCAGAGCTGAGGATGCTGGACTCTACACCTGTCGACAGTTCCTTACAAAGGGTGGAAAACAACAAGGAGTTGATGCTAATGTTCGTCTGTCTGTTCTAACTGGTGAGTATTACTGTTTAAATCAGAGCTTAAATGTCACTGTGCACAAGTGTAGTGTTTATAATCATATGCAATGAGAAAACAGCCAACAAGTACTGTATAGTGTTTCTGGGTCCAGAAAGACACTTGATTTTATGTTTTTAAAACAGTTAAAAAATATATATTCTGACTGCTGTGTTTGATGATGATGAGTTATTTAAATAAACTACGGTCCCAGGTTTTAAAAAAAATACTCCCATCTGTATGATGTGTGCAGATATAGTAAATGTTTTATCTGTCCTCTGGATACATAGGACTGGTTAATGTGTTTTCCCATGCTGTGTCAGGGATTGAGACTGGGTCGAGAAAGACACTTGATTTGATGTTTTTCAGACAGTTCTGATGTAACTACTCTAATTCCCGTCAAGACAACCACCAGTACTCCGCAACAGTATGAGACTGGTAATGTAAAAACAGCCTTAAACATATTTATAGGAAGTACTGCTTGTCTAGTGCTCTAGAGATTGGAGAAAGGTTTAGCAGATTGCAGTAGAGAACTCTACAGGCAACACAGAGTGTTTTAGTGGATGTGGATCCATTCTGTACTGTGATGTCACCCTTATTCACCAATGAAAAGTGGTAATTCTGTTTGTTTTCAACTACTATCCAATGAGTACAGCCTCTACTGTAAGACCAGCGTTGTCAATCACCTCCCCATCTTCTACTGGTATTGTATTTGATACTCTTTCCATTCTCAGTTGTATGGTAGATTGTATGAGAGGTACAGCATTGGGCCAAAGTCGGATGTATTACCTTGGTCAATACACAGAGCGTGTAATTGTATTATTGTCACTGTCTGAAAACCTTGTAACAACATTTTTGCCATTTATTTATTAAAAGAAGTAACTTCCCTCAATGTACTCTGAACATTCCATGACTCTAAGCCCAAGAAAATGTTATTTCATAATTGTACTCGGAAAATATGGTAATTTTTATATTTCCTGGAGATCAGAGATTTTCTTTAGACATTGACGATATGCAACTACATTTTCATGTTAAAGTTTTTAACTGAATTTTAACTGAATTTCTGCTTGTCTGTGTAACGCTAACATATTTTCTGCTAAAGCTAAACATGTGAGTTAGCTCTCTCAGGTTCTCACCCACAAAACCAAACCCCATCCTCTCTGGTTCTCAACTAAATCAGACCCCCATCCCCTCTCTGGTCTTCTCTGGTTCTCCCCCACTAAACCAGATCCCCATCCCCTCTCTGGTCTTCTCTGGTTCTCCACCACTAAACCAGATCCCCATCCCCTCTCTAGTCTTCTCTGGTTCTCCCCCACTAAACCAGATCCTCATCCCCTCTCTGGTCCTCCCAGGTCCCCCACTAAACCAGACCCCCATCCCCTCTCTGGTCCTGTCAGGTTCTCTGACCCTCATCCTCACTATGGGAGTGGCTGTGGGAGCAGCTGTGTGTGTCGCTGCTGCTGCTGCTGCTGTCATCATAGTGTGCAGAAGGAGAACAAGTAAGGAGAACTATGTTTTCTTAGTTTCTCTTTGGGGTTTAATGGAGTTCAATACTAACATAGTAATGGAGTCTCTTTCACTGTATCAATCCTTCTGATGATTTTGTTTTCTCTTTTCAGAGACTCAAATGAAAGCTGAAGACATCATTGTGAGTAACACAGACACTATTATTGATGTACCATGGCTTAATAAATACACCCTTTGCCCTCAACAACTAACAGGTCTCACACTGTATTCATTGTTCCTCATATAGAGTCTGTATACAGTAAAACACTCCACCCCACCAACCAATGAGGAAACGGTTAGTGCAGCAATATATTAATTGAATTTGATGATTAATATGAAACATGATTTGACCCAGTTGTTATCAAGCATTGAGACTAATGTCCAGTTTAAATTATACATGTTTCAAAAACAATTTTGGTACTTTTAGAGTCAACCTGCTGACAGAATCACCTATGCTTCCATTGAACACTTCAATCAAAATCCCCCTCAGAGAGTTGATGTAAGTGAAGCTATACTGAACATATTGTAACGGCATGACTCTCCCTCCTATACACTGTTTAAAGCTTTTACTTTGTTGTGACCGTGTGTGTTTGTCTGTAGGTCCAGGGTGAGGATGCAGTGACCTATTCCTCTGTTATGCCCTCTTCTACCAGAGAGACAGAGAACCCTGTTGACCCCAGCTCCCTCTACTCCACTGTCAACCAACCTCAGGGAGCCAAGACATCAACATAAGAGCTACACTCACTCTTTCACAGCCGAATCTCAGCAACCAGAACCAAATCTCATGTGTGTTCTTGCCAGCTACTCCATTTGGTTCTTGGAACAGAGGTTTTCATGTCATTAAGATGTGTTTTTTTTAAAGGGTTTTATTATTTTAATGAAATAGGACAGTGGAGAGGAGACTGGACATGTAGGAGAGTTTGCGAATCAGAAGGGCAGTGGGTCGAATTAAAGCCATGCTGACTCTGGTAGCTGTACATGTGTGCCAAGATCCATGGTACTAACCATGTTTTTAATGATGGTGTTATGTTTTATTTTAGTGTAGCACAATAGCAGCTTCTTAGACAATGTTTGCTGATAACTGTTATCAACTGGCTTGTTGTCCGTAACAAAGAGGCAGACAACGCAGGTATTTAACCTTTATTTAATTAGGCAAGTCAGTTAAGGACAAATTCTTATTTACAATGACGGCCTACACCGGCCAAACTCGGACGATGCTGGGCCAATTGTGCGTCGCCCTATGGGACTCCCAATCACGGCTGGTTGGGATACAGCCGGATAAAGAAATAAAACATATATTTATTAAATAAAGTAAACTATATACAAGTAACAATGGTGTGTGTAGTCTGTAGTGTAAGTGAGTGGATGGGTGCATAGATGGTGATAATGAGGGGTGTTGAGAGGTGCTAAAATAAACAAACAAAAAGAAGCCCCAAAATGCCACAACCAAAAAACGACATTGTGTCTGCCTGCAGAGTCTCCTCGATAGATGGGGGGGTAAGGTGTATTTATCCCCGGGACACACCCGAGCCCAGGTGTGTCCCATTTCACTGACGACCCTCCCAGCTCCACCCACCGACATCCTATTAAGGAAAACGAGCAGATAGCGAATTCAGAGAGGTTTTGATGTCCGGCGACTGAGAAAGATGGCGGAAGCGGACGATGAAGTGGATTCTGAATCCAATGGCGTTAGAATCAAGGAAATATTGACACAAGCCGCACCAAGGGCCTGAGAAGGGATATATGGAGATTTGAAAGAAGGAAGAAGTGGGAGTTTTGTTTTGGTTTTGTAAATGTACAATTCTATTTGGGTGGATTAAGTTAGTTTCCATATTACATATCGATTTTCTTTTTCAACCCGTCCAGTTGGTGGCGGCAATACACCTTTTGGTTTGTAGTCCACCATAAAACCCACAGAAGAAGAAGAATAGAAAGAATTCAGCAGACAGTGGGAGGGTTGTCACATATCAAAGCACATCAAGTATCTGGAAAGATTCTGTATGAAGGAATGGTATAAGATCCCTCCAAATGTGTTCTCCAATCTCATACATTTTTTAGAAAAAGGTTCCGTGCCGTTATCCTCGCAAGGTGAGTTTTTGAAAGGTATTGAAAACGGGTGCCAATAATTTTGACCCCTATCTTTTTGAAAATATTTCATGTTAAACAATCTCTTTATGTGAGAAATTGTATTAGTATAACATTTTAAATAATTTTCACACAATAAAGTGCATAAAATATAGCTCAGCATTTGTATTTATCAAGGGTGCAAATAATTTGGGACCTGACTGTATATGCAAAATCCACATCAACCAAAACCCACAGCCAAAAACAGTCTCTGTTCCCATGGTATCTTTCTATGTAAACGGGACAATATTGATATTAATGTTGGACATCTTTTAGTTCTCAATAAATGCTTTAAATATTTGTATATACATTTCTACAATTTATAGTTGGTTTGAGTTTAAGTCATATACATTTTGATCTTTTTAAAAAACTGTATCATTGTGTGATTTACTGATGGTCCCTAACTAGCCAAATTGACCATGGGCATTACGATCAGGTCGTATACAGCTGCACTCTGAATTTATGATTGCTGCCAGCTGTGGGTAGGATTAAAATAAACCCATACCATGGAAAACTGTTATGGTACCCTTCATTCCGTGACATACCATTTTTTTTCTAACATCTCGCAAATCTCAGTTTTGGATGATAATTACTTTATGACAAATTATCCTATTAACACTTTGTAGTCAACTTTGACACATGTTTCTGTCTCATATCAAAACCACACAGGCCAATTTCAAAACAAGAAGTTGCTTTTTAGGAGTGAGTTATCTGCAGCTAGCAAATGCAAGAGGAAGTGGTCTATGGGCCAAGACTTTGCACACACACCATTCCATATTAGTAAATCAATCTACCAAATTGTTCAATCCAAGTTAGTTTTTTTGTCAACAGGACAGGATCATGCCGAATCATCCTGGATGATTTCCTGAATCACTTTGATGAATCATTTATCCACAATCAAAGTGTTGATGTAGCCAGTCCTTTAAGCTACTGTTTCTTTCCATACTCTACTCTTTCATATGTAGATGAACATCAGCTTTTGTAAACATTTATAATATCCTCTGTTACTCAATAAAGCTAAAGACATTTTGAAAGTCTTAGTCCAGCACAGGGAGAAGAGCAAGGGGTCATTCTTCCAGGACGTGAAGCTCAACAGCAGAGGCTTCTTCTATACAGAGAACTAAACAACAACACACATGGTTCCTCCTGTTTGTGTAAACAGTGACTATGGCAACCATGACAGTCAGTGCCACAAAGAGCATGATGCGACTGATGGGCAATTCAACAACATTGCTGCTACCTGGACAATAAGACAGACAGTGATTAAACAGAATCGTTTGGATTCATTTATTTGAAAGTAAAGTTTGTAATATCACACAGCAGCCACTAGAGGTTGCTGAACACCAATATCCATGAACCAAATCTACAAGTTCAACTTCTCTCTGTTTATATTTTGTCATTAAAGAAGCTCTATTATTCAGTAAAGATTTTACCCTGTGTCATACTTGTTTATGACTGTGATGTGGTTGTTTTACCTTCCTTAGTTGAATGCACTGACTGTAAGTAACTCTGGGTAAGAGTGGCTGCTATACTCAATGTCAAATATCTAAAGAAAAGCAGGGTGCACACAGTCACCATTGGCTGTGAAAAAACATGGAGAACCTGCAAGTAAGCATTTCATGCCAATGTGTATCCTTGGCCAATGACGAATACACTTTGATTTAATTTGATTTGAACTGAGTGAGGCCAAATTATGTCAAAACACAATCTCCACAATCTCCCTGTATGAGTAGACCTTAAGTATTTTCTTATGGATTTGGTACTATTTTCTGGATGTGGTAAACATTTTGACTGGTAGTGTATGTATATATATATATATATATATATATATATATATATATATATACAGTGGGGAGAACAAGTATTTGATACACTGCTGATTTTGCAGGTTTTCCCACTTACAAAGCATGTAGAAGTCTGTAATTTTTATCATAGGTACTCTTCAACTGTGAGTGACGGAATCTAAAACAAAAATACAGAAAATCCCATTGTATGATTTTTAAGTAATTCATTTCCATTTTATTGCATGACATAAGTATTTGATACATCAGAAAAGCAGAACTTAATATTTGGTAGAGAAACCTTTGTTTGCAATTACAGAGATCATACGTTTCCTGTAGTTCTTGACCAGGTTTGCACACACTGCAGCAGGGATTTTGGCCCACTCCTCCATCCAGATCCTTCAGGTTTCGGGGCTGTCGCTGGGCAATACGGACTTTCAGCTCCCTTCAAAGATTTTCTATTGGGTTCAGGTCTGGAGACTGGCTAGGCCACTCCAGGACCTTGAGATGCTTCTTACGGAGCCACTCCTTAGTTGTCCTGGCTGTGTGTTTCGGGTCGTTGTCATGCTGGAAGACCCAGCCACGACCCATCTTCAATGCTCTTACTGAGGGAAGGGGGTTGTTGGCCAAGATCTCGCGATACATGGCCCCATCCATCCTCCCCTCAATACGGTGCATTCGTCCTGTCCCCTTTGCAGAAAAGCATCCCCAAAGAATGATGTTTCCACCTCCATGCTTCACGGTTGGGATGGTGTTCTTGGGGTTGTACTCATCCTTCTTCTTCCTCCAAACACGGCGAGTGGAGTTTAAACCAAAAAGCTCTATTTTTGTCTCATCAGACCACATGACCTTCTCCCATTCCTCCTCTGGATCATCCAGATGGTCATTGGCAAACTTCAGACGGGCCTGGACATGCGCTGGCTTGAGCAGGGGGACCTTGCGTGTGCTGCAGGATTTTAATCCATGACGGCGTAGTGTGTTACTAATGGTTTTCTTTGAGACTGTGGTCCCAGCTCTCTTCAGGTCATTGACCAGGTCCTGCCGTGTAGTTCTGGGATGATCCCTCACCTTCCTCATGATCATTGATGCCCCACGAGGTGAGATCTTGCATGGTGCCCCAGACCGAGGGAGATTGACCGTCATCTTGAACTTCTTCCATTTTCTAATAATTGCGCCAACAGTTGTTGCCTTCTCACCAAGCTGCTTGCCTATTGTCCTGTAGCCCATCCCAGCCTTGTGCAGGTCTACAATTTTATCCCTGATGTCCTTACACAGCTCTTTGGCCTTGGCCATTGTGGAGAGGTTGGAGTCTGTTTGATTGAGTGTGTGGACAGGTGTCTTTTATACAGGTAACGAGTTCAAACAGGTGCAGTTAATACAGGTAATGAGTGGAGAACAGGAGGGCTTCTTAAAGAAAAACTAACAGGTCTGTGAGAGCCGGAATTCTTACTGGTTGGTAGGTGATCAAATACTTATGTCATGCAATAAAATGCAAATTAATTATTTAAAAATCATACAATGTGATTTTCTGGATTTTTCTTTTAGATTCCGTCTCTCACAGTTGAAGTGTACCTATGATAAAAATTACAGACCTCTACATGCTTTGTAAGTAGGAAAACCTGCAAAATCGCCAGTGTATCAAATACTTGTTCTCCCCACTGTATGTATATGTATGTATGTATGTGTGTATATATATATATATATATATATATATATATATATATATATATATATATATATATATATATATATATATATATATGTATATGTATATATACAGTTGATGTCGGAAGTTTACATACACATAGGTTGAAGTCATTAAAACTAATTTTTCAACCACTCCACAGGTTTCATGTTAACAAACTAGTTTTGGCAAGTCGGTTAGGACATCGACTTTGTGCATGACAAGTAATTCTTCCGACAATTGTTTACAGACAGATTATTTAACTTATAATTCACTATATCACAATTCCAGTGGGTCAGAAGGTTACATACACTAAGTTGACTGTGCCTTTAAACAGCTTAGAAAATGATGTCATGTCTTTAGAAGCTTTTGATAGGCTAATTGACATCAATTTAGTCAATTGGAGGTGTACCTGTGGATGTATTTCAAGGCCTACCTTCAAACTCAGTGCCTCTGCTGAAAAGATCAACTGTCCACCAGCCTCCTCTGATCTCCATTCAGTTTTACATATGAGTTGTTCTCTCGGGCTCTCAGTACTAAATCATCCTCTCTCTGGTCCCGTCTGGTTCCCCTCCATCAATCCAGACCCTCCTCGTCCCTGTGACTGTGGGAGTGGCTATGGGAGTGACTGTGTGTGTTGCTACTGTCATCGTAGTACACAGAAGGAGAACAAGTAAGTAATCCAATGAGTAGATATAGCCTACTGGATCACACTGATAGGAAAGTGACACCTCAGACACCGTCGTTTAAATTTTGCTCTGCTTTTCAGATAATCGGATGTCGTCTGATGACAAAATTGTGAGGGGAAAAAAAATATACATTATTGCATATTGTATTCTTCTCTCTCATTGTTTACTTTATTCTGTGCATTGTTTAAATGTTGTATTTATTTTTGTAGGGTCTGAATGCAGGAAGCCACTGTAACCTACCAACCAATGAGGACAAGGTCAGTGAATCGCAATATGATTACATTTCTGTCATTATATTTATATATATTTATTTAGGTAGCCTAGCGGTTAGTGTTGGACCAGGAACCGAAAGGTTGCTGGTTCAAATACCCGAGACGACAAGGTAAAAAACCTGTTGCTGTGTCCTTGAGCAAGGCACTTAACCCTAATTTGCTTCAGGGGCTGACCCTGTAGGTAGGCCATCATTGTAAATATGAATTTGTTATTAACTGACTTGCCTAGTTAAATAAAAGTTAAATAAATACAATCAAAATAAATGATGTAATTCAGCTATTATCACACAATGGGATTAATGTCCAGTTTAAACACTTAATTAGACAATAATCATATTGTTCTCTGTCCACTTGAAGCATCAACATGCTGACAGAATCACCTATGCCTCCATCTTGATGTAAGTGAAGCTAAATAATACTCTTGCTCCTATATGATGTTTAAAGCCTTTCCTAGGTTGTGTCTGACCGTGTGTGTGTGTGTGTGTGTGTTTGTCTGTCTGTAGGTCCAGGGTGAGGATGCAGTGACCTATTCCTCTGTTATGCCCTCTTCTACCAGAGAGACAGAGAACCCTGCTGACCCCAGCTCCCTCTACTCCACTGTCAACCTGTCACAGTTCGTAGTATATAAGGGACGATATACAGAGCGCTGGTGAAGTGTCATCCTTTTTATTTTAAATGAGATGTTCTCACGAAGCATTCAAAATAAAACAAGGAGAGTGAAAACAGACTACAAACAATATACTGTGACTTACTGTGATCTGCTGGCAGTGCAGACAAACAATGATCCACACACAGGTGGATGTAGAGGATGGTTAAATACTCTCCCCAATCAGAGACAACACTAGACAGCTGTCTCTGATTGGGGATCATCAACCTCCCCTACCTGAAGTGAGGACTGGGTTGTGGCTCATCTGCACCCCCTGGTGGGAGTCAGCGGTTTCACCACATCCCGGCCCTTACACAACCAACCTCAGAAACAAATAATCATGTACACTCTGGTGTTACACTTTCTATAGCTGATCTAAACTTTTATCAGTGAAGTGTTATTTCTTCCATGATCATTAAATATTAAAAGTTAATCTTCTTAAATGTATTTATCTCAACTAGTATGCCAAATAACATTTTTTTTATTTTACCCAGTTAGTTGACTGAGAACATTCTCATTTACAGAAACAACCTGGGGAATAGTTACAGGGGAGATTAATGAGCCAATTGGAAGCTGGGGATGATTAGGTGGCTACCAATCCTAGCCCTCTATAGCCCTCTATAAGCCTCTATAGGCCTGTATAGGCCTCTATATCCTTCTATGGCCCTCTATCACCATCTATAGCCATCTATAGTCCTCTATAGCCATATATAAACATCTATAGCCCTCTATAGCCCTCTATAGCCAGCTATAACCCTTTATAGCCCCCTATAACCATCTACAGTACTCTACAGTACTCTATAGCCCTCTATAGCCTTATACAGCCCTCTATAACACTCTATAGCCCTCTATAACCCTCTACTGTACTCTACAGTCCTCTACAGTCCTCTACAGTCCGCTATAGCCCTCTATAGGCCTTCATAGCCCTCTATAGCCTTCTTTTGCATTCTATAGCCCTCTATGGCCCTCTATAGCCTTCTATAACCTTCTATAGCCCTCTATAGCCTACCATAACCGTCTACAGTTCTCTATAGTCCTCTATAGTCCTCTTTAGCCCTCTATAGCCCTCTATAACCCTCTACAGTCCTCTACAGTCCTCTATAGCCCTCTATAGTCCTCTATAGTCCTCTATAGCCTTTATAGTCCTCTATAGTTCTCTACAGCTCTCTATAGCCCTCTATAGTCCTCTATAGTCCTCTATAGCTCTATATAGCCCTCTATAGCCCTCTATAACTGTCTACAGTGCTCTGCAGTACTCTATAGCCCTCTATAACCCTCTATAGCCCTCTATAACCCTCTACTGTACTCTATAGTCCTTAACAGTCCACTATAGCCGTCTATAGCCTTCCAGAACCATCTGCAGTACTCTAAAGTCCTCTAAAGTCCTCTATAGTCCTCTTTAGCCCTCTATAGCCCTCTATAATGTCTACAGTACTCTACAGTCCTCTATAGCCCTCTACAGTCCTCTATAGCCATCTATATCCTCTATAGCCCTCTATACCCTCTATAGTCCTCTATAGCACTCTATAATCGTCTAAAGTCCTCTATAGCCCTCTATAGCCCTCTATAGTCCTCTATAGTCCTCTATAACCCTCCATAGACCTCTATAACAGTCTACAGTACTCTACAGTACTCTATAGCCCTCTAAAGTCCTCTTTAGCCCTCTATAGCCCACTATAGCCCTCTATAACCGTCTATAGTACTCTACAGCCCTCTATAGCCCTCTATAGCCTTCTATAGCCTTATATAGCCCTCTATACCCTATATAGTCCTCTAAAGTCCTCTATAGCCCTCTATAGCCCTCTATAGCCTTATATAGCCTTATATAGCCATCTATAGCCTTCTATAGCCTTCTAAAGTCCTCTATAGCCTTCTAAAGTCGTCTATAGCCATCTATAGCCCTCTATAGTCTTCTAGAGTCCTCTATAGCCCTCTATAGCCCTCTATAGCCCTCTATAACCCTCTATAGCCCTCTATAGCCGTCTATAATCCTCTATAGCCATCTATAGCCTTCCATAACCATCTGCAGTACTCTAAAGTCCTCTAAAGTCCTCTATAGTCTCTTTAGCCCTCTATAGCCCTCTATAGCCCTCTATAATGTCTACAGTACTCTACAGTCCTCTATAGCCCTCTACAGTCCTCTATAGCCATCTATATCCTCTATAGCCCTCTATACCCTCTAAAGTCCTCTGTAGCCCTCTATAATCCTCTAAAGTCCTCTATAGTCCTCTATAGCCCTCTATAGACCTATATAGTACTCTACAGTCCTCTACAGTCCTCTACAGACCTCTATAGCCCTCTACAGTCCTCTTTAGCCCTCTATAGCCCTCTATAACCGTCTATAGTACTCTACAGCCCTCTACAGCCCTCTACAGCCCTCTATAGCCCTCTATAGCCCTCTATAGCCTTATATAGCCCTCTATAGTCCTCTATAGTCCTCTATAGTCCTCTATAGCCTTATATAGTCCTCTATAGTCCTCTATAACCGTATATAGCCCTCTATAGCCCTCTATAGCCTTCTATAGCCCTCTATAGTCCTCTATAGCCCTCTATAGCCCTCTATAGCCTTATATAGTCCTCTATAGCCTTATATAGCCCTCTATAGCCTTATATAGCCTTATATAGCCTTCTATAGCCTTCTATAGCCCTCTACAGTCCTCTATACCTATATAGTCCTCTATAGCCCTCTATAGCCCTCTATAGTCCTCTATACCCTCTATAGCCCTCTATAGTCCTCTATACCCTATATAGTCCTCTATGGCCTTATATAGCCCTCTATACCCTATATAGTCCTCTATGCCCTTTTTAGTCCTCTATACCCTCTTTAGTCCTCTATACCCTATATAGTCCTCTATACCCTATATAGTCCTCTATACCCTATATAGTCCTCTTTAGCCCTCTATAGCCGTCTATAGCCCTCTATAGTCCTCTATACCCTCTATAGCCCTCTATAGTCCTCTATACCCTATATAGTCCTCTATAGCCTTATATAGCCCTCTATACCCTATATAGCCCTCTATGCTCTTTTTAGTCCTCTATACCCTATATAGTCCTCTATACCCTATATAGTCCTCTATTGTCCTCTATACCCTATATAGTCCTCTATAGCCCTCTATAGTCCTCTATACCCTATATAGTCCTCTATAGCCCTCTATAGCACTCTATAGCCTTATATAGTCCTCTATAGCCCTCTATAGTCCTCTATAGCCCTCTATAGTCCTCTATAGCCCTCTATAGTCCTCTATACCCTCTTTAGTCCTCTATAGCCCTCTATAGTCCTCTATACCCTATATAGTCCTCTATATAATACTGTATGTTGGACTTGCAAGTCAAACACCTGTTTTGTTTACCTCTTAAATGCAATGGTAAAAATGTAGATTCACGCATACCCAACAGTATCTGCTATTCATGTGTAATTACATTATTCTGACATGTTATATTTGGAAAGAAGGCATCTGGGAGATTATGAGTACATTATCAGAAGATAGATAGATGTTACATAGTTCAGAATACACAAGATCAAGCACACACTAAATAACAGATTTCTTGTTTTTTACTTTGAAATTCATCTTTCATTGACAAACGATAAGTATTGAAGAGAGGCTTTTTCCCCATGAATTCCCACATTATCACTATAGCTTAGAACGTAACGGAAAGCTTGATCGACCTTTCATCAAAGTGAGAATTCCATTAGGAATAGCTTTCATTAAGATGTCATATTCCTTTCGAACCATAAAGTCATATTTGGTCAATAACTCGTCGTAGGTATAAAAATGCCATTTTCATTTATGATTTGAATAACCAAACATACATCATTAGTAAACCAATTACAATAGAATAAGGTTTTATTTCTGTATCTGATATCGGCATTTTTCCAAATAAAACAATTGTGCGGAGAAAATTGTTGTTTATATAGTAAAGACCAGCACATTAGAGCTTGTTTATGAAATAATGCTAGTTTAACAGGAAGTTTACCCACTGCATAAGGGCACTGGAGTAAAAAATGAAAGATAAAGTTTGGTATAACATTCCAAAGACTGTAAGGTTTCTTCAGGTATCTCTTAAGCCAGTTCACCTGTATGGTCTGATTAAACAGTGTAACATCTAAAACATTAAGACCACCATCACAATCTTTGTTGGTAATTACAGCTCTCTCCTAATCTTATGTTGCTTATTTTTCCAGATTAAATTAAATAGCAATCTATCGAGAGTGGTACAAGTAGATTTGGGTACTTGGGATGTAAAAACATAAGAAGCTCGGCATAACCCTTCTGCCTTTGATATGAGAACTCTACCCTGTAGGGATAAATCTCTTGTCAGCCAAGAGTCACATTTTTTCTTCATGGATTCAATTAAGGGATTTACATTAATGTCTTTCATTTCATTAGCATTTTGAGTAATTTTAACACCTAAGTAAGTAAACATTTTTCACAGAAATGTCACATATACTAGGACTCATTGCACCTTTAAGAGCTAAGATTTCACGTTTACTAATGTTCAGAGCTAAACCGGACACCTGCGAGAATTGTTCCTCTGTGTGTAGGGCTACCCTAACTTTCATTTCTCAAAAACAAGAATGTATCATCTGCTAATTGGGATATCTTCAGCTCCCTACCACATACAATGATTCCTTCAACTTGACTCTTTGTAAACGAATGCCCCGCGATGGCAGTAACACCCTGATGAGCCACACCTGTTTCGTATTTGCTCTTTGCCTCCTCTTTCACCTTCACCCCTCGCAATCTCACACTCTTGGTGATTATAGAGCAAAGAACTTGTGCTACTAACATAAATAATAGATGCGATGCTGGACAACCCTGACTTATTCCTTTATGAATATCAAATCTAGGTTAGGTTGCATGACAAAGTTTAACACAGCTGTTACCACCATTGTAAAGAGTTGCAATAGCTTTGATAAAATAAAATAAAAATACCAAATTTAAAGTAGTGCACTGTATCAAAAATAAACGTATGACTGACAGTATCAAATGCTTTTTTGAAATCTAGAAAAAGAACAACAGGATCATCATCCAATAAGTCACTATATTCCACCAAATCCAAAACTAGCCTGATATTGTCTGAATTATGACGCACTTTCAAGAATCCAGTTTGGCACTCACTGATCAAATTTGACACACCAACCTTTAAACCTTTTGCTAGAATTTAAGCTAATATCTTATAATCATTGTTTAGAAGAGTATTTGGTCGCCAATTATCAATAAATAGTTTGTTCTTATGTGGTTTAGGAATAAGCGTTATGACACCTTGTTTCAATGAAGCTGGTAATTCTCCTTTTCCTATAGCTTCTTTGTATGTAGCAAGTAAGAATTTTGCTACGATACCCTCAAAGGTTTGATAGAATTCAGAGGTTAGCCCATCACTACCAGGGGATTTGTTCTTTTTTAAATGTGAGATGCTATATTTGATCTCTATGGTCAAATCTTCACCACAGACATTATTAAATTCCATATCAACAAAATTATTATCAGGAACGGAGCTGAATATTTGACTTGAGTCATTCAAATCTGGGTCAAATGAGTACAGATTCCTATAAAAGTTTGCTATAAAGTCTGAAATTAATTTATTATCCACACCATCAATATTGAGTATACACCAGTTCACCTCTTTTCCTTTCCAAATTCAAAAAATACTTGCTGTTCTTTTTACCCTTTTCCAACCACTGTCTTCTAGATCTTATAAAAGCACCTTCAGCTTTATTTTCATATATTATGTCCAATTGGTTTTGTAAGGAATTAAGTTGAGCCTTATCATGAAGATCACAACAATCCTTTTCTGTGATTCAAGTTATTTATTTTGTTAATTTCACTATCTGAGCTCTTCTTTTCTTAGCATTCTCTTTTCCATAAGTAATAGTATAAGGATAATAAAGAGTTATTCAGTTTCCAATAGCCTTTTGCACCACCTTTATCCTGTTCCTTAACTACTCTCAACTTTAACATGATAACTTTGTGAGCCATCAGTATTGCTGGCAAAATATGAGCTTCAGTAGCATAAGGCTTGAGGCAGGATTGCTGATGCTATATGTTGGCCATTGAGAGGCTTTGAAGCCACCGGTCGGCCATATTGGCACTCCCTAGTAGGAGCAGTCCTCCAGAGGAATGACTGGAATTCTGCAGTATTTTAGTACCAAAAATATATACAGTACTTTTTTTTATGTTTAACTCACATAATATAATGTCAAAGTATGCATGGAGGTGTCTATAATAGAATAAACGTGTCAAAAACGAATGTAGACATTAATAAATGCATTACTATAGCTTCCAAAATATTTTATAATTCATCAGGAATGCCAAGATGGCTGCCCTGTGGCGTCAATACAGCGCACCCTGTCCGTCATCCAGGGTTTATACACATCGTGGTCTTAACAAACACTCACCATGACGCCCACTAGATTTGCCCGATATCAGACAAACTGAAGGAAGAGAAAACCCCCACCAACTTAGCTTAAAGAGTAAAAAAGTAATGTGAAACAAGCCAAACAGGGGAGACACAAGATGAAAGGCTTTGTTTAGAGAGGAACAGGAGCTAAACAGCTGTGTAACCGCGCTGAAGAGTGGTACACTTTCTTCTCCTTTATATAGTCTATGAGTGTGCAATGTGTGGGTTTGTTTTTCTTTTTAGATGCGTGATCATAGACCACCACCACCACAATCTTTAAATCTGTTGTAAGGCCACACCATTCCGTATTCTCAGTAACTCAAAGAACCAACTTGTGCAATCCAAGTTCTGTTTTTAGTCATCATGCTGAATCTTACTTGATGATTTCTTGAATCACATTGGTTGTGATCGTTCATCCACAATAAAAGTGTTGATGTAGCCAGCCTTTTAAGCTTCTATTTGTGGTCGGTGGTGTGGGAATATCCACCACAGGAGGCTGTTGAGGGGAGGACAACTCATCATAATGTCTGGAATGGAGCAAATGGAACGGCATGAAACACCTGGAAACCATGTATTTGATGTATTTGATACCATTCCACTGATTCCGCTCCAGCCATTACCACAAACCCGTCCTCCCCAATTAAGGTGCCACAAAACCTCCTGTGATGTACAGTTATTGCCAAACAACCTGTTGTGATAGAATTGCTGTCATCATCCTTGCGCATCAACTTCAAATCGAAAAAGAGGGTATTAGCCAATCTAAGCAGTGTCGTCCGGTCAGAAACAAATGACAAACCCAACACCACACTGAACAGAGGAAGAAACAGAGGGGAGAACAAGAGCAAAATGTCCGGGGCATATCACACTCTCATTCGACTGCTGATCCTAAAGCTAATCAATGCAGGTAAGAGAACACCTGCTGTAGGATAAAAGAACATCCATGCTCATGAACCATTCATGCTGTGTGTTGGTTGGCTGACAGGTGGCTAGAGACTGATCTACATAGTATTTTAGTGGCTAATGCAGGGAAATATATTGACCACTTATAATGGATCCTTGATGAAATTATTTGAGGAAGACTTTTGCTGTGTTACATGGATACATTTTATTTTACTCTCTAGGTATGCATGGAAATGAGTTATCTCAATACGTCAATGAGGGGGTTGATGTCTGTCTGATGTGTAACAATGTGGTTCATTCAGACTGCTCCTCAACTACATGGCTTTACACCAGAGCTAGGCTTCCGAATGCTATTGAAGAGGTTTCTGAAGGGAAGGTGAGCGTTAACTCAAAGAGAGCTGACAGACTGAGTGTGGACCCTGGCTGTTTTCTGCATGTTTACAATGTCGTACCTAAGGATGCTGGACGCTACACGTGTCGAGATTTAAAACACCAAAACCCGTTTTACACAGATACTGATACCTATCTGTCTGTTCTGACCAGTGAGTATTTCTGTTTACAGTAAAGTCAAGGATGGAAAGTTGTCTTAGTAAAACATATACAATTAAGTATTATAGTGTTACAGTATTATAGCATTAGTATTATAATATTAGTATTATAGTATTAATATTATAGTATACATTTAATATAGTATATATTAATATTATAGTATACATGTACAGTATGCAGTGAGTGACCTACCACAATACTTTATTCCTTGAAGAGAAACCATGGTAAAATTGAATGTTCTCTTACGTCTCTTGCAGTCTCCTTGTCCTCACCAGTGACAGACCTAAAGCCTGATAGACCAGTAACATTAAGGTGCTATCTGCACACCGCTGAAGGACCTGGAAACTGTATGTTGTTCCTCAATAGTAGAGTTAGTCTGAACTGGGTGGATGAGACGGGTAGGAAGGTGCAGAGAGACTCCAGACACCAGATCACAGGGTCTCGCTGTGACATCACTCTGACTGTGACACTCCAGAAGGAGGACAACAACAGGAAGTGGACGTGCACACTGACTGAAAAGGAAAATGTGAAGATCTCCATTAACTTCACCTCCACATTCTCAGGTATGTTTTCTTGTTATGCTCCTATAATCTGAATAACTTCACAATATTTAATGACATTAAAGTGAATATCGAACCTGCTCCATTCTCCTGATATCAGTGATGATGAACAAGCATACCACTCTCTACTGTATGTGTCTGATGATGAAGAGTTATTGAACTAGGTATTAAAGACACGGATGAGGACGATGATGAAGAAGAGGAAATCGACGGTAAGAAACCATCTTCACTGTAAAACGAGATAAGTTCTGGCTGTTCAAACATTTCGAGAAAACGATTACCTCAAAGCTATTAAGAAACTTAAATAGCTGAAGTGAGCAGTACTACCTTCATATGAGTAATACAAATGCTGTTTTTTGGAGTAAGATATACTTAAATGTAACACCCTCTCGCTAAGCCACGCCTCCAATAATTTCCCAGTGTGCCTTGGCTCTTTGATTGAATTGTAGCGTTACCAGCCATGACTATATTTATTAGTGAGACATGGTTGTTGAATTCGTAAATTTTCAGTCCTGTGGCCTTCAAGTGTTCGAGTTCCTAGGTGAATTTTATTCTAATAGCATTATAATTAAACCATTACCTGTATCACAAGGCCTTATACAGTGGCCTGAAACTTATAGTTTAAGTAGGGTTGCAAAATTCCCCAAACCTTCCCCCAAAAATGTCCAGTAATCTTCCAACGAGTATTTCTAGGAAATTAACTAGAATTTTGCAACCCTTACTCTACATCACATCATGCTGGCTTGCAAAGTGATGTGTAATTCCTATTGGAATCTATTCAGCATCAAGGTATCCAACAGTTGAAATTTGTATTCACCCGCAACCTGCATTCATAATGAATGCCAGTGTTAAGAACAGTGGGAGGAGACTACCTAAGGCATTTAAACTCGAACAACCATTTCAGTAATGGGTGCAAAAATTAAATGATTGGATTAGTTTAGAAAAATGTTATTTATCTTTGTGAAGCATAATATCACTCAATGTACAGATATTAAAATCAATTCCAAAAACTCTACCTAAAGTAGAGCATGCTGGGAAAAACGTTCATTTATTATCATATTTTTTAAAACTTTAGTTGGTGTGACTTCTCATTTAGTTCTGAGTCAGTACCACATAAACATTTTAAGTAATAATGACTTTTGATTGACTTTGAGTACAACTTACTAGAAGTATTTGAGTAAAAAATGCCTTTACAGTGTACTACTGTAAATAAAATTAAAAGCCTGGCAACACTTTTAGTACTATACCTCATTGTGCTTTGTCTATGGACTGGTGTGTGTCAATCCCTCTTTCACTAACCTCCTTGTTGTGAGCCAGGCTAATCTCAAGTGACACAGGTGTGCTCTCTGTCTTCCTCCATCAGGTCTTAAACAGTCGGTGCTGATCGGGGTGGCAGTGGGGGTGGTGGCTGTGTGTGTGGCCGCAGCTCTGGTTGTCACCATTAGAAGGAGGGCGTGTAAGTCAACTACAACGTTCTTATTTACCCTCCTGAAGTCAGGTTCTATCTGAGCTGAACTAGTTTCCTTCACACAGTTAGTAGATATTCAAAATGCTGTATAGTAAAGAAAACGTTATTTTTGTTGCTAAATGTGTATTTTGTTACTGATTCGTGATCGTTTGTTCTCAGATTCTGTTTCAGGAAATCAGATGGCAGTCAACCCAGGAAATGTGGTGCAAGCAAACAGCAGAGGCGTAAGTCAATCGGTTTTCAACAAAATAGTTCACTTTGATTGTTATTGTGAATATCATGTGACTGTGTGTGTGTGTGTGTGTGTGTGTGTGGGGCTAGAGAGAAGACATTACCTATGCTGACGTCAACCTTCCCACTAGTAGGAGGATGGTTCAGAGAGACCAACAGACAGAGTATACAACCATCAGAACTGGAGCCTGAATCATAGACTGTTCAGTATTGAAGCTATAAAGAAGTGGTATTCAAATCTTACCTTGCAGGTCTGGACTACTGTTGGTTTTCTGTTCTACCTGATGACTAATTGCACCCACCTGGTGTCCTAGGTCTAAATAAAAACAAAAAAACAATAGGAACTGGCTTCAAGGTCCAGATTTTAATTTGAGGAGGCTGTAAAGTGAAGACAGAAGAACTTCAAAGCTATAACAAAAAACATGACCTTTACATTGTAGTCATTTAGCAGACTCTCTTCTCCAGAGCAACTTACAGTAAGTGCATTCAACTTAAGATACTATAGCTAGGTGGGAAAACCACATATCACAGTCATAGTAGGTACATTTGTATAAAGAAGCTATCAACGGCGGTGTGCTGTGGGATTATTTAACATTCTCTTTGAAGAGGTAGGGTTTCAGATTTTTTCAGAAGGTGGGCAGGAACTCTGCTGTCCTAGCTTCAGGTGGTTCCACCACTGGGGTGCCAGGACAGAGAAGAGTTAGCCTGAGCGGGAGCTGCCCTTCCTTTGGGTTGGGAGGGACAAGAGACTAGAGGTGGAAGCACGGAGCATTCGGGTTTCAAGTTTCAAGTTATAATGTCATATGCACAAGTACAGTGAAATGCCTTTAATGCCAGCACTAACCACAACAATTCAGTAATCAATAACAATGGCATATAGCAAGGTAGAACAGAAACACACAAAATATAAAAATAATAATACAAATAATAAGAACACGATAAAGTAAATAAGCATAATATACAGCGGGTGAAATAAGTATTGAACACATCACCATTTTTCTCAGTAAATATATTTCCAAAGGTGCTATTGACATGAAATTTTCACCAAAACAAATAAGTTCAGAAATTAAGTTGTGTGTAATAATGTGAAATGACACAGGGTAAAAAGTATTGAACACATGAAGAAAGGGAGGTGCAAAAAGGCATGGAAAGCCAAGACAACAGCTGAAAACTATCAGTAATTAAAAAGCAATCCAGCCCCCTGTTAGTGCAAATTAATATCAGCTGGTTCAGTCCCAACTGAAGGCCTACAAAAAGGTCTCATTGCCAAAGTGTCACACAAGACACATCTCATGATGGGTAAAAGCAAAGAGCTGTCTCAAGACCTTCGCAACCTAATTGTTGCAAAACATAATGATGGCATTGGTTATAGGCGCATTTCTAAGCTTCTGAATGTACCAGTGAGCATTGTTGGGGCCATAATACGGAAGTGGAAAGACAATCATTTCACCATAAATTTGCATCGACCAGGTGCTCCTCGCAAGATTTCTGACAGAGGAGTGAAAAGAATAATCAGAAGAGTTGTCCAAGAGCCAAGGACCACTTGTGGAGAGCTTCAAAAAGACCTGCAATTAGCAGGTACTGTTGTCTCAAAGAAAACAGTAAGTAATGCACTCCACCGCCATGGCCTGTATGCACGCTCACCACGCAAGACTCCATTGCTGAAAAAAAAGCATGTAAAGTTTGCTGCACAACATTTGGAAAAGCCAGTGAAATACTGGGAGAATATAGTGTGGTCAGATGAGAGCAAAATTTAACTGTTTGGATGTCATAATACACACCATGTTTGGAGGAGAAATGGCACTGCACATCACCCTAAAAACACCATACCAACAGTGAACTTTGGAGGTGGGAACATCATGGTGTGGGGCTGCTTTAAAGCAAATGGTACTCACAAACTTCACATAATTGAAGGAAGGATGAATGGGCAAATTTACAGAGACATTCTTGACAAAAATATTCTGCCATCTACCAGGATGATGAAGATGAAACGAGGGTGGAAATTTCAGCAAGACAATGATCCCAAACACACAGCCAAGGAAACTCTCAATTGGTTTCAAAGAAAGAAAATAAAGCTGCTAGAATGGCCCAGCCAATCACCTGACTTAAATCCCATTGAAAATCTATGGAAAGAACTGAAGATCAAGATTCATAGAAGAGGCCCACGGAACCTTCAAGATTTGAAGACTGTTTGTGTGGAAGAATGGGCCAAAATCACACCAGAGCAATGCATGCGACTAGTTTCTCCATACAGGAGGGGTCTTGAAGCTGTCATTACCAACAAAGGCTTTTGTACAAAGTATTAAATAAATATCAGTAAGTGTGTTCAATACTTTTTCCCTGTGTCATTTCACAACTTAATTTCTGAACTTATTTGTTTTGGTTTCTTTGTATGTATGGATTACTTGGGTTGTTACCAACATCTGGTGAAAGTTATGTCGATAGCACCTTTGGAAATATATTTACTGGGAAAAATGTTGACGTGTTCAATACTTATTTCACCCGCTGTATACGGTACTATTGTCACGAGAGGGTGCATACCTCGACCAAGACGCAGCGCAGGGATTATAGTTCGACATGATTTATTTTACTACTATGTAATAATAAATGTACAAACAAACACGATAGACAAAACGTCACGTTAACCAAAGCACAACTGAAATGAACGGACGTAACACAAGCACACTTACTATCACTGTGACTGCGACATATAACGACAACGACCCACAACCCAGTGTGAAAATCTACCAACCTATGTAGGATCCCTAATTAGAGACGATGCGCTACAGCTGCCTCTAATTAGGGATCCAACACAAACCACCACCAGAAAGAGAAAGAAAAGACCTGTCAGACTCTGACCATGGTTACATAGAGAAGCAAAAAAAAAAATGTCCAGAGCCTGACAACTATATACATGGTCAGTTCAATTATAGTGTCAGTGTGTGTAGTGGTTAGGGTCCTGTTAGTGTGCATAGTGACAGTGCAACAATACAGATATTGTTGCACTGTCACAACAATATAGCCATTTTGTTAGCTGTTTAGTAATATATTTAGCAGTCTTTTGGTATGAGGATAGAAGCTGTTCAGAAGGCGGTTGGTGTCAGACGTGATGCATCGGTACCTCTTACCAAGCTTAAGCAGAGAGAACAGTCTATGGCTTGGGGGTTTGGAGTCTTTAACGATTTTCAGGGCCTTCCTTTCACACCGCATGATCTACAATAGAGGTCTTGGATGGCAGGAAGCTCGGCTCCAGTGATGTACTGGGCTGTCCGCACCAGCCCCTGTAGCACCAATGCGATCGAGGGCAGTGCCATTGCCATACCATGCAGCGATGCAGCCAGCCAAAATGTTCTCAATGGTACGGCTGTAGAACTTTGAGGATTTGAGGGCCCATGCCAAACCTTTTCAACGTCCTGAGGGGGACTGTGCTCGTGTGTGTGGACCATATTAAGTTCTTAGTGGTTTTGGATGCCAATGAACTTGAAGCTCTCGACCTGCCCCACTGCAGCACCACCGATGTGGATGTTTTTTTTTGCTCATTTGACGACTCTGCGAAGGTTATAACGGGACGTCTTGTTCTTGTTCCTGTCCTCAGCCGTACCCTCAGGGTTGTCTGCGATGGCCCTGTGTGTGTTAGCCCTATCCTATAGTTTAGCGCCAACCTCAGTGTTGTTCCAGGGCTTTTGATTGGGGAAGCAGCGAAACTTGACTGCGGGGACAACATCGCCAATTTCCTAATAAAGCCGGTGGTTAGCTCAATGGGTTGACACTTCTACCGCTCTCGAGTCAGCACAACAGTTGTTGTTGATGAAGAGGCAAACCCCTCCCCCCCTCGATTTCCCTGACTCCACTGTCCTGTCGGCACGGTGAGTGGAGAATCCATAGAGTTGGATAGCCATGAGGGGTTTCTTGTCCGAGAGCCATGTTTCAGAAAAGCAGAGAATATTGCAGTTTCGAGAGTCCCGTTGTTAGCAAATCCACGATCGAAGGTCATCCATCTTATTATTAAGTGATAAAGGAGGGAAGAGTTGGCCAGTTTTCCCTTAATCTCGCCAGGATCCTCCCTCTCTTGCCTCTCTAACTTTGGCATTTCCTCTTGGGTAGCCCAAAAATTGGGTTCGGAATCACAGAAAGAGCCCAAGACAGATGCGTCAAAGTTGAAGCCGGAATTGAGGTAAGTCACTGCCAATCTGATGGGCATCTTGATGGGTTGGGGTGTAGCAGAGCCTGAAGGTAGGGAGGGGCAGATCCCCTTGCTGCTCCGTAGGCAAGTACCATGGTCCTGTACTGGATGCAAGTATCGACTAGAAGCCAGTGGAGTGTGCGGAGGAGCAGGGTGGCATAGGAAAATTTGTGAAGGTTGAACACCAGGCAGTCTGCAGTGTTCTGGATAAATTGCAGGGGTTTGATGGCACAAGTGGGGAGCCCAGGCAACAGCGAGTTCAGTAGTCCAGACGGAACAGGCAGGCCTTGGAGCGGGCAGGCTTTCCCCGGTAGGAAGAGTAGCCGTATTGTCGAGGTTGAACTTGAGGTTGTGGGCCAACATCCAAGCTGAGATATCTGCCAGGCACGCAGAAGTGTGTGTCGCCACATGGGTGTCAGACAGGGGGATGGAGAAAAGTAGTTGAGTGTTATCCGCATAGCAGTGATAGGAGAGACCATGTGAGGATATGACGAAGCTGAGTGACTTGGTGTATAGAGAGAAGAGGGCCTAGAACCAAGACCTGGAGGACACCAGTAGTGAGAGTATGTGGTGCAGACACAAATCCTCTCCACGTCACCTGGTAGGAGCGGCCTGCCGGGTAGGATGCAATCTAAGAGTGTGTAGAGCCTGAGACGCCCAGCCCTGAAAGGGTGTAGAGGAGGATCTGATGGTTCATGGTGTCGAAGGCAGATGATAGATCTAGGAGGATAAGAACAGAGGAGAGAGTTAACTTTGGCAGTGTGGAGATGACTCCTAGCTGTCCCCAGTTCACCTGGTTGTGCTGCTGCACCGGTTTCAACTCCTCTGCCTGCGGTTATGGAACCCTGACCTGTTCATTGGACGTGCCACCCTGTCCCAGACCTGCTGTTTTCACCTCACTCTCGCTCTATTGCACTGAAAAACCAAGTGACATTCACTGCTGATGTATTTACCTGTTGCAACCTCCACAACTACTTTTATTATTATTTGACCCTGCTGGTCATCTATGAACATTTGAACATCTTGGAGAAAGAACTGGCCTTAATGGCCATGAATTGTTATAATCTCCACCCGGCACAGCCAGAAGAGGACTGGCCACCCCTCAGAGCCTGGTTCCTCTCTAGGTTTCTTCCTAGGTTTTGCCTTTCTAGGGAGTTTTTCCTAGCCACCGTGCTTCTACATCTGCATTGCTTGCTGTTTGGGGTTTTAGGCTGGGTTTCTGTATAGCACTTTGTGACATCGGCTGATGTAAAAAGCGCTTTATAAATAAATTTTGATTGATTTTGATTGAGAGCCTCCTTGATTCAGAGAACAGCAGTCTCGGTTGAGTGACCTGTCTTGAAGCCTGACTGGTTAGGGTCAAGAAGATCTTTCTGAGAGACATAGCTAGAGAGTTGGTCAGAGACAACAGTGTTTTGGAATTAACAGAAAGATGGAATACCGGTCTGAAGTTTGACGTCAGAGGGGTCGAGTGTTGGTTTCCTGACACTACACCTTTTTAAAAAAATCAACTGGCCTGGCCTTGCATCAGTCTACTCTGTTACAACTTCCTGTGTATTTTCCATTTCCCTTTCTCATTCTGTTCCAATGAATGATGACATAACTGAATATATATATATGGCAATTAATCTCAATCTTGAAATAACTCAGAGGTCACAGAGGAATCTGAATAAAGAGGAGTCTGACAATGATTCATCTGGACCGTAAATGTATTATTCACAATATTCCTACGTCTTTATACGGGACATGCCTCATTCCACCCACTTTTGAGAGAAAAGCTTAATCTGTTGTGTAAAAATAATTCAAGTTTTACCCTGTATATTCGATCATTTAGCAGTAGGCTACATTATGCTGTCCAAGCTGTTTCTGTCCAGGCCACAATGACTCACTGTCACGATGTGGGTGTGGGAATGACCAAGACGCAGCGCAGAGATAGTAGTTCGACATTTTATTGCACTATACTATGTATATATTCAATACTATGTATAATGCAACCAACAGAAATGACGAACTGAACTACACCGAAAACAAACACTACAGACAAAACATCACGTTCACAAAAACCAAACACGAATGAACGGACGTAAAAAGCACACTTACTTTCACCGTGACTGGAGAATTACATCGACAACGACCCACACAAGAGTGAAAGACAGAGAAACATATATATGATCCCTAATTAGAGACAATGCTGTGCAGCTGCCTCTAATTAGGGATCCAACCCAAACCCACACAGAATTAGAAAAGAAAGACACTGTCAGACTCTGACCATAGCTACATAGAGAAGCAAATAGGCCTCTCTATGGCCAAAGCCTGACACTCACATTTGACCAAGATCTTAGTTGTCTTTAGTGGTGTTGCGCTAGTGACATCTTGTGTCCATAACTGTATGATAGCTCTAATTGACTCGGCTGAGAACCAGTCTGAAGATTTTGAAGGAGGTAGCAATATATTCATCCACTTTTATTCATGCAGTCTAATCTCAATCCTTGCGAGGCACATTGTGGCCTACTGTTTTTACCCTTTTTAAGATTGTCACTCCCTTGTTACTCAACCACAAAGTTGGTACGACAGGTAGTCTAGTGGTTAGAGCGTTGAGCCAGTAACCGAGAGGTCGCTGGTTTGAATACCAGAGCCGACAAGGTGAAAACCTGTCCATGTGTCCTTGAGCAAGACACTTAACCCTAATTTGCTCCGGGGGCACAGTACTACTATGGCTGTCATTGTAAATAAGAATTTGTTCTTAACTGACTTGCCTAGTTAAATAAAGGTTAAATAAATAAAACATAGACCATATAAACTGATATTTGCAGCGTCAGTGAAGTGAAACCTTAATTCTACCCACTTAAGAACATAGCCATTGAGTAATAGATCATTTGCGTTGCCTGCCAGCACTCAAGATGCTTGAAGTTATTCCTTGAGGTTGAGGCCCATACTCCCAGTCGGTATTAGATAGAACATTGCGGTTGCCTAGGTTACCCCATTGGCTCATGGCAAAATCTTGACCTTTTTCAAACGCAATTTTCTGGTTGTCTGCTTGTTTTAGTCAATTACAAAACTACATTTACATTTAAGAAAAGTACGACATGTCTAAAGACTTTTTTTTTAACTCTTATTTTACCAGGTAAATTGACTGAGAACACATTCTCATTTACAGCAATAACCTGGGGATTATTTACAGGTGAGAGGAGGGATGAATGAGTCAACTGGAAGCTGGGGATGATTAGGTGGCCATGATGGTATGAGGGCCAGATTGGGAATTTAACCAGGACACCAGGGTTAACACCCCTACTCTTCATTATTTCATTCAGGTCTTTATATACATATTCATGTACAGTTGTTATATCATATCACGTGCAATATTGTAAGTAATTCTTGGACTGAACTTACTTAGTCATTCATTCAGGTCTACATATTATTTTCCTGTCAGTAGTACCTTTTTTCTCATTGCATTTAGTATATCGAGTGTGCAATACGTGCATTTATCTGTAATTGAACCCTGTACTAAGGACTGTATTTTAAGGGAATTATTATTATTTCACTAAATTATATCATAAGCACATTTAGCTATTTAAGTATCTCTTCCTGTCATTTAGCTGTACAGTTCATTTAACCATGCAAATATTAACTTACCTGTACATTTAACCAGACTGTATATTAAGTAAACTATTATTACCCTCACTTATATCATACGCACATTTAGCTATTTAATTATCCTTCTCTGCCATCGACCTGTATAGTATAGTTAACCATGAAAATGTGTTTTATTTATTTATATCAACTTGCAATATTTGTATAATTTGTATGTAACAATGTATAGTGTACACATTTTTGTATAGCATTTTTACACTCCAGACTTCTTGTATTTTTATACTTTTTCATACTGCCGCACTATTTATCATGTATCGTGTATCTATCTTTTGTGTATTTCGTTCTGGCATTTTGCACCTGTGCTGTGTTTTTCATTGCTGCTTGACAAAGTAATTTCCCCTCAGGGATCAATAAAGTATCTATCTATCTATCTATCTATCTATCTATCTATCTATCTATCTATCTATCTATCTATCTATCTATCTATCTATCTATCTATCTATCTATCTATCTATCTATCTATCTATCTATCTATCTATCTATCTATCTATCTATCTATCTATCTATCTATCTATCTATCTATCTATCTATCTATCTATCTATCTATCTATCTATCTATCTATCTATCTATCTATCTATCTATCTATCTATCTATCTATCTATCTATCGCCATGGGACCTTTTAGTAATGACAGAGTCAGGACACCCTGTTTAACGTCCCATCCAAAAGACAGCACCCTACACAGGGCACCAACATAGAACACAGAAATTGGGTAATAGAAAAGCACCAACATAGAACACAGAAATTGGGTAATAGAAAAGCACCAACATAGAACACAGAAATTGGGTAATAGAAAAGCACCAACATAGAACACAGAAATTGGGTAATAGAAAAGCACCAACATAGAACACAGAAATTGGGTAATAGAAAAGCACCAACATAGAACACAGAAATTGGGTAATAGAAAAGCACCAACATAGAACACAGAAATTGGGTAATAGAAAAGCACCAACATAGAACACAGAAATTGGGTAATAGAAAAGCACCAACATAGAACACAGAAATTGGGTAATAGAAAAGTTAATAAGTGATAAGCTGTAATGTGCAGTCACTACCATCATGGGACTTTTATTAATTATTTGATTCTGTGTTCTTAAAGTATTTAACCCACATAATTTATAGTGCATTTAATGTTTAAAAACTACAACTCAATTTTAAAATAATCAAAACAAAGCCGAACCGACCACAAAAAGCTCAGCACGATCAACAAACTGCATAGAAAAGAGTTTCTGCATGCAAGATATTAGAAAAAGATAAGAAAGTACACTTAGCAGCTGTCTTTCATTAAGTTGCTTACAGTATTTCGCTTAGAAACAATTTTAAGTAGGCATATGTTACGTAGCCTACTTAGCTAGCCAGACAAGCAAACAAGTAACCTGCTAGATACTTTGTATCTGAACTTGAGGCAGCTAGACCTACCCTACTTGTGTTTGATATGATATACAGTATATAAAAATATCATAAACTGCTTACAACAGCAAGGAATAATGGCCACAAGGTAGGCTACAAGAGTTGAGTGAATTGATAGTATAATGTATTTTCATCTCAAGAAGACAGACCTGGGACAGATGCATTTACTTGAAAGGAGGTGTACCTGCTTTAGCTTGAAATGTATCTGTATTCCATTGGTTCCATTGTAAAAATGTATTTAATACTTCTGACTTACAGTATTTGACTCAAGTTTAGAAGGAGAGCTCCATACTGGCCTGGCCAACTGACCGATAATGAAGACTCCAGCACCCGAGGGGCTGTAGTTCTACTGTCTCCTCCAGAATGTCCATGAGGGAGACCAGCACCAGATATAGAAGATGGTGGACATGGGCCTAAAGGACCTCATCAACCTTACAGAACCACGGGAGGGCACTGGTGTCCCCCACCTAGCCGCTGTGGCTAACAACCCAAACACGGTCAGCTTCCTGCACCAAGGTCATGTTAGCTGCTGAGCTGGGGCACGACAGCAACGACACTCATACAAAACTCCTTAAAACCCAATTATGGTAATAGCTACTATTGCAGTGCGGTCCATTCTTCACTTACATTCAATGACTCTGAGTTATTTTGAGGGGATGATTGTGGACACATCTAATTACAGATCAGAAGGGATCCTCTACCTTGTCTGTAAAGCCTGCTGGGTAATCCGATCGGCCCACTGACTCACTTGGTGTCTCTTGGCTCTTTTCCCAGGTGTGCTCTCCTACTGCGTCTTCCCCACCAAGCGCCACATGCGCTGCCGGCAGGTGGCCTACACAGCATGGCCGATGTCAACAACATCTCGCTCGCAGGGACACCCGTGTTCCGCCATGTGCCTCTGCGTCCTGGGGCAGGGCGCCATCCCTGACGCAGCTAATCAGGTCTCACATCGTGACATGAGGGGTTGTGGGAGATCAAAGGCCAAATCTGAAATTATAGCCTGTTCCCTATGTATTGCACTACTTTAGTGATGAACTGTTGAAAATTTTGGTAATGTCAATTACCTGAATTTACCTGAAATGTCTCTCTGAGTAATCTAGATACCTGTGTCGAATAGATTAAAGTAATTTAGACTTTGCTGTGTGAATTCTATCTTCTCAACTCATCATATAGACAGAGACTGCATTGACGGAGGCAGATAGGGCTGGGTCTGTGGAGCTGGTCAGAGCCATCCTACTGAGGGGGCGAACCCCAACACCCTTGACAAGAAACGCCTCCACGCCACACACTTCGCTGCCATGAGGGGATTCTTTGAGGTGGGTTATACAGTATTATAAACCGGGTGGTTCGAGTCCTGAATACTGATTGGCTGAAAGCCATTGTATACCAACGGGTATGACAAAACATGACTTTTTATTGTTCTAATTACATTGGTAACCCGTTTATAATATCAATCAGGCACCTCAGGGGTTTGTGGTATATGGCCAATATACCACAGCTAAGGGCTGTATCCAGGCACTCTGTGTTGCGTTGTGAATAAGAACAGCCCTTAGCTGTGGTATATTGGCCATATACCACACCTCCTCGGGCCTTATTGCTTAAATAATGCATTTGAACGTCAGATGTCTGTCTGTAAAGGCTAACCATGTCTAGTTGTAGGTTTGATTCCCACATGGCCACATATACTGTATGTATGTACTCCATGGGCCAGTTTCCTGGACCCAGATTAAGACTAGTATTGGACTGAAACACCTTTTCAATAGAGACTTTCCATTGAGCAGGACAAGCCTTATTTTTTCAGACTGGGAAACCATCCCTATATGTCAACTGTTGTTTTGAATACAAGCATCAGTTACTATAATTGTCGATTCTGACTATTCTCCCAGTCCCTCCCGCTGAAAAACATCCCCACATGTTTTTCAGCGGGAGGGACTGGGAGAATAGACAATTATAGTAACTGAAAAAATAACTATTTCGTAATTTTTAGAATAAGGCTGTAACGTAACATGACCGCCTGCTCCAGCGAAAACTTAGGGTGAGCACCATGGAGATCTTGCTGTACTTTTGACTGTGAATGTAGGTTGTATGTTCATTTGTTCAAAGCTCCACTGGATGCACCTCCACCACGCGTACCACACCGGCCAGCTGGGCATCATGGAGCTGCTGGTGGAGAGAGGAGAGGCGGTGGACCCCCCCACTCTCAACGAGATCTCACCCCTCATGAGGGCCATCGAGAGCTGCAGTCCCTGATGTGTGGACCACCTCATCAAGCCCGGGGAAAAGGTCACCACAAAGAACAAGAAAGGTACCGTGATACAGTCATGAATAGCAGGATATGATGTTCAATAACCAGTTGCTCGTTCGTTTGTTCACTCACTCAATCACAAGCACGCGCACACACTCGTTCACGGACATACACTCGTTCACACACAGTTGTTCACGCACACACTGACTCACTGAGTAAGTACCCAAGGACAGCAAGAAAGGAAAAGGCGGTAAACCTGAACCCAAACCCAGACCTGCCACTACCAGAGAAGATACAACAACTAAACCTGAACCCAAACCCAGACCTGCCACTACCAGAGAATATACAACAACTAAACCTGAACCCAAACCCAGACCTGCCACTGCCAGAGAAGATACAACAACTAAACCTGAACCCAAACCCAGACCTGCCACTGCCAGAGAAGATACAACAACTAAACCTGAACCCAAACCCAGACCTGCCACTGCCAGAGAAGATACAACAACTAAACCTGAACCCAAACCCAGACCTGCCACTACCAGAGAAGATACAACAACTAAACCTGAACACAAACCCAGACCTGCCACTACCAGAGAAGATACAACAACTAAACCTGAACCCAAACCCAGACCTGCCACTACCAGAGAAGATACAACAACTAAACCTGAACCCAAACCCAGACCTGCCACTACCAGAGAATATACAACAACTAAACCTGAACCCAAACCCAGACCTGCCACTACCAGAGAAGATACAACAACTATTCTCTACTACTGGCTTTTCCTAACAACAAATTTACATTTTCTTTTCTGTTTTCTATCCTGTTGATAGTAGACAGACTGTTAACCAATCATCACATTCCTTTGGGTCAAATATGTAGTAACACACCCATCGTTTGTTTGATCTGTTCCATGGCCTTCCCCCTCTCAACACGAGGGGATACCATAGACTGTTAAAGGATAGCCCTGGTTCTCAATAACCACAGGCATCTCAGCCGGCAGACACCTTGCAAGTCCCTATTCAAACTGTTACTGTAGTTGTTGCTGTGTCACTGTGGGTACTGCTGTGTTGCTGTGGGTCTCCAGTGTTGGGCTCAATTCTATTTCAATTCAGTCAAGATTTGAATAGAAATTCCTACTACAGTTTTGAAAAAGCTACATTGATTGCATTCAGTTTAGTTGTTTAACCCCGTTCCGGGTGAGGGGCAAAAAGCCCACCACCAGCCAGATGGTAGACAAGAGGGCGAAGAGGAGAGAGAGCTTTTCCTACAAGGTGGACTTTTTCCTTCAGAAAGAACATCCAGCAGAAATCTCTGACTAGAGGGAACAAGACATGGTTGTACTGTCTCAGAAGTTATGTTTACACATTAAATATCTTTGCCTCACACAGCTGGGTTCAAGTTAGTTGTCTTGTTATCTTGCTGTTATAGAGACCCAGATGAATTTAACTAAAACAAGAGACACTGAGTAATAGGACAACGTAATATTAAGACGTAAGAATAATGAATAGATGTTATATACTGTATCTGACATATTATTGAAATAAATCCTCTTCAATTTTGAACCAAATCTCATTATCACTAGACACAAAGCACATGCCAGTGTCCTGTATACCAGACAGCTCCCCCTCTTCCAGACAGTATCCACTCTTCCAGACAGCTTCCCCTCTTACAGACAGCTTCCCCTCTTCCAGACAGCTTCCCCTCCTCCAGACAGCTTCCCCTCCTCCAGACAGCATCCACTCTTCCAGACAGCTTCCCCTCTTCCAGACAGCTTCCTCTCCTCCAGACAGCTTCAACGGTTCCAGACAGCTTCCACTCTTCCAGACAGCTTTCTCTCCTCTTCCAGACAGCTTCCCCTCTTCCAGACAGCTTTCTCTCCTCTTCCAGACAGCTTTCTCTCCTCTTCCAGACAGCTTCCCCTCTTCCAGACAGTATCCAGTCTTCCAGACAGCTTCCCCTTTTCCAGACAGCTTCCCCTCTTCCAGACAGCTTTCTCTCTTCTTCCAGACAGTATCCACTCTTCCAGACAGCTTCCCCTCTTCCAGACAGTATCCACTCTTCCAGACAGCTTCCCCTCTTCCAGACAGCTTCCTCTCCTCCAGACAGCTTCAACGATTCCAGACAGCTTCCACTCTTCCAGACAGCTTCCTTTCCTCCAGACAGCTTCCACTCTTCCAGATAGATTTATCTCCTCCAGACAGCTTCCTCTCTTCCAGACAGCTTTCTCTCCTCTTCCAGACAGCTTCCCCTCTTCCAGACATCCTTAGAGTTCTACTGATCTGAGATAGAGGTAGAGGTTGCCTAATGATGTGAAATATGCTGAGGATGATCTAGATCTGGGCTCTAGGCTGGTGGTGTGTCAATATCGCCCCTCTCCCCTCCTCTCTATCTCTCTCCTATCTGTCTCTCCATCACCGTCTGTCAGACATGCTGGGCAGCAGGCCTCACTCTGCAGGTACCTGCACGCACTGCACACGCGCACACAGACACACACACTTTGTTAAGACACACACAACGCCAAAAGCATGTGAATGGCATCCCACATGGTTGATAATGTGCTATTTGATGTCACTGCCTGACTGGTTCTGTAATGTGCCAGTTTCATCTTTTGTTAGTCGTCCATGTGCCTGTAATTGACTGGGATAGTCAGGCTGTTTGAGAGGTAATGGCTTTCAATGCAGTTCACAGTTCTTCCTCTGAACCAGCAGAGGGCGCAGTTTGGCTAATTTCACTGGAAAAATTGGTTGTTTGTAATGCGGTGAATAGAAACTTCTAGGGGGCTCTCGTCTTACAGCCCAGAATGAAGCAAAATGGCAGCCGTGTACATTGCTTATATAAGTCATAGCTTGCTATACAATTGAACTGACAATAAATAACAACAAAAGCAATGGTATGAGTTGCCTTACTTAATAAATATTGCATTGATACATTCAGTGTTACTGTTTCTAAAGAACCTGGAGTCAGCATTATGAGTTGGTGATAACATCCAAGAGACAAACATTACAATCATACTCATAGATCTCTCTCTCTCTCTCTCTCTCTCTCTCTCTCTCTCTCTCTCTCTCTCTCTAGCTATCTCTCTATCTGTGTTAAACGTGTTAGCACTTGCTGATACTGATCCACGCTCTCTCTCCATCTCCAGATCAAATTAGACTGCAGTGTCCTCAAGGTCCATTGGGCATGGTTACATGATTGAATAAAAGGAAAAATAACAACTCTGAGGTTGGTGATAGAGGCCGATGTTGTTGAATATGCATTACCACTAGACCTTTTAATGAGATCAACCAGAGAGAGAAAAGGAGAGCATGAGGAAGGGATGTCAGTGACAGAGAGAGAGAAGGGGAGTGAGAGCAGGATAGGGTGAGTCAGTGAGGAGGAGGGAGCTGGAGAATGAGGAGATGGAGGGAGAGGAGGAGGGCTGTAATACCACAATCAATGCTGTGCAGGTTAGTAGGAGTAAACAAGGCCGGAGGCTCTAATTGTCGGTCAGAGAGCTATGACGCATTGAATCTGTTAGGGTGTGTGTGGGTGTCTGTAGGTCTTCTGCGTACGTGTCAGAGCACATGTGTGTGCATATACAGTATCTTCGCATGTGCTCCCCTCTGATGAACAGTCCTGTCTGGGCGTGTGCTCCACCCCCGATGGACAGTCATGTCTGGGCTTGTGCCCCCCCCCCCCCCCGATGGACAGTCCTGTCTGGGCTTGTGCTCCCCCCCCCCCCCGATGGACAGTCCTGTCTGGGTGTGTGCTCCATCCCCGATGGACAGTCCTGTCTGGGCTTGTGCTCCCCCCCCCCCCCCCCCCCCCCTCCCGATGGACAGTCCTGTCTGGGCGTGTGCTCCCCTTCTGATGAAAGGCCCTGTCTGGGTCTTGCCTGGGCTGTATTATATGCTGCTGTTTGAGATCAATGTCTGGAGCTCCCCGCAGCACTGCAGTGTTTCAGAGCACTCAGAGCACAACGCAACGCTTACTCAGCATTCCCTCACTTCCCACAACCCACTGGGACAGCTCCGGCCTGGCCAGGCTCTGTACTCATACACTACACCTCCTCGTGTACAGGACCTAGCACTCACTTACTATGTTCTCTCTCTCTCTCTCTCTCTCTCTCTCTCTCTTTGTCTCTCTCTTTGTCTCTCTCTGTTTATTTCTCCCCCCTCCCTCTCAGAGAGAGAGAGAGAACGAGAGAGAGAAAGAGAGAGGGGGAGAGAGAAAGAGAGAGAGAGAGAGAGAGAGAGAGAGAGAGAGAGAGTGCTAGGTCCTGTACACGAGGAGGGACTATAGAACTGCACAAAAGTAAAGACCTGTGTGATTAGTGTAGCACTCTACAGACAGTCAGAGAAAGTCATCATTGGATACATGTTCATTGATGAAAAGCAGAAGGTGGCAGTATGAGCTGAGCTGAGCGATCATCATCACTCTGATGATACCTTACTACATCATGCCACTAGCAATAGTACAAGTAGGAGCCTCTTTTTTTCTACCAAAGAATTGACCAGATGCATTGAAGCAAACACGTAATTACTTTGAAGGTCATCCGTAAGTTACTCACAATGTCCTCTTATTATTGAATGAGTGCACTTGAACTAACAATAAACATGCCAGGTCAAAAGTTCTCCATAAGAGCTTGTTGTATTGTTTATCTGTTGATCCATTCATTTACTTCTACAGGGATCATGCGTTAGGTAAAAAGCTACTTTACATCTGCTTTCTCTTCCTGCATGGGAAATGGCACCCTATTCCCTATATAGTGCACCACTTTTGATCAATGCCCTATGGGCCTTGGTCAAAATGAGTACACTGTATAGGGAATAGGGTGCCATTTACAATGCATACTCTGTATTCTCAACTGTAACAACACTATACACTATAGGAATGATCTGTATAGTAAAGGAACATTTGCTTTGTGGTTGTGATCTGCGTCTCGTATACATTATTAATAAAAAGTCATATTTCATGTTGGATTGGCTGACTGTGCTTTTAGGGCCGTTATTAGAGGATAGCCCCCTGTCCTCAGCTCTGTGCAGTGATTGATTCTTACTGAAACCAATGATTCAGCTTTTTCACAATTGCAAAAAGGTCCAGAGTTATAAATAACTATTTGGTGCAAGACCGGGACTTTCTTTAATGAGGATATTGAGAATTCTAAAAAGACAAACAATAGCCTGGTAATCAATCTTAATCTAAAGACAATGATAATACGGGAACAAACAGGAGTTAATTTTTCAATCCATAGGATGACTGGGAGACAGCTGACATTCCTATAATGAAAATGAAAATACTGAAATACTGTTGAACTGAATTTAAATTGCATTTACATTTCATATGGCTCTCTTTCCTGCAGCATTATGAGCCTCTCCCTCCCACCCCAAACTGTCTCATTCTCAGGCCAAATCGACAACAGCATCGGGAAACAAATAAGAAGCACTGACGTCAACAACAACAACTTCCTTGGCAAAATCCTCTCCCTGATGAGAGACATGCATCCCAAATGGCCCCCTATTCCCTACATAGTGCACTACTTTTGACCAGGGCCTATGGCGAAAGTAGTGCATTATGTAGAAAAACATGGTTCCATTTGATATGAAAACACAACAGTTGGATCCTTGAGTAAAGAACCTTTAGTCAAACTACTGCAACAGGGAAACGCAATCCTAAAAAATGTATGTTATATAAGTCCTGGATGAGTGCATCTGATGACTCTATGAATAATGCAATGGGCTGTTATGTAAAGATGAAAAGAAGAGTGGACCTGCTGTTGGGAATGGTCTGACCGACGGCACATCACCCCAAATGATAGGGAGTAGAAGGGGCCATGGACGCATCCCAAAGGGCCCATTGGGCTCTGGTCAAAAGTAGTACACTACAGAATAGAGTGCCATTTGGGACGTAGCCTGAGTGATTCTTCGAATGACCTGTTCTTTTTTTAAGGGAGCAAGCACGTAAGAATTTCACTGCACCTTTTATACCTGTTGTAAAATGTAATTTCATTTGATTTGCTTTAGTGACTTAAGTTGACAACAAACTGAAAGACATCGAATGAGGACCTGGTGGCCTGGTGACCTGGTGGCCTGGTGACCTGGTGACCTGGTGAAAGAGAGAATCTCTGAAAAGGTAGCTGAGGTTTCTTTCTGGCGAGGGAGGGAGAGAGGGGTATTTTCCTCAAACTGGGTAGTGCTGCAGAGCCTGAAACGTGGATGTGCCAACCAGCGCCCGCTCCACCCTCTGCTGCACGGTTGGAGTTCAGGGGTACTGTTTCACTGCAGTGGAGACT